>OU696471.1:16067968-17280062 GCA_916048165.1 Spilarctia lutea | reverse complement strand
CACTCAGCCAGAATGTGGACGTATGGCCTTAACCCTCCCCTGAGAGGAGACCTGATCCCATCAGTGGGACATTATGGGTTATTGATGATGATGTATAAAAAATTGCCATACATACAAAGTGTATGCTCTTAACTCATGCAACCCCCTTTGGAAGTTGCGAATTGTGCTTTATGATAATTTGATAGCTTATAAAAAATGCTATATCTAAGAAAGGTAAAGTAAAGTATTTAGTGTATTAGTATTTTACGGTTATGATGCTATTTATTAATAATACTTATAATTGTTAAAATATGACTGTATTGATATGTAAACGTGTTTGTGTTGCTGTGATTTCATCATTATAGTTATGCATGTAGAATGTAGATACACAAAAGTAGCAATACTAACTAAAATAAATAAATAAATATTTCGAACATCTTACACACAACGTCATCTAGTCCCAAGCTAAGCAGAGCTTGTGTTATGGGTAACTAGACAACTGATATGAATACTTATATACTTTTTTTTCGTAAATACATACATATTATACATAGCAAACACCCAAACTCCGAAACAAATATTTGCTGATCATACAAACATTTGGTCCGACCCGGGAATCGAACCCAAGACCTCATGCTTAGTAGTCGCATACGCTACCACTACGCCACCGAGGCAGTCAGCTAAATAACTAACTCTAAGACTTTTGAAAATAAAGTTGGACAGCATCATTATCCCGTTAACTATGTTATTCGTTATTCACCTTCTCAATAATATTAAAAGTCCAAATCCACCACAAGGAATACTACGTCCTCTAACATAAACCAGTTCATGATAGTACTCTTTAGTACTCCTATTTGTCAACTTGAGTAGAAACTAAACAATTCAGTATTCGCATACGAACAGACACGTCTATTGCGGAAATTAAGTGTCTCATAAACAGCGATGATGTCACAGCTCGAGGCCTCTGAGCACGAACAATGTGGCTAACCAACGTCATATGTACGGAACCACCCGAACGGACAAGGTTGCCAAAACTATTGGATTATGCTGCAAGGCTGCACCTGAATGCAAATTTTACTCGAGCGTGTTATTTTAGGAAGAGTAGGTATTTTCTCCATTTTATTTTTCTATTGTATTGTTTTTATGTATGTACTCGTATATCATTAAGATTATGAAAATTCTTTGTTAACAATTTCGAGCACAGAAACATGAAATATATATTACATACGTAATAAGTACGTATAATACCATATAAGAAAAGTTTGAAGTTTGTTCATAATTTATATTTAGTTCCAGTATTTCGTTCTCTTGAGATTAAAATATTCAAATCCACCACATATAACAATGTTATATTTTCATAAGCACGTATATCATCCGCTAAATCTGAAACATGTTAATACACAGTTTAAACTGAGATAATAGAATGTTACAAAGCTTTGTCCCATACTTATTAAGCGTAGAAGTTCTGATCACGTTGTATCCGGGATTATATAAAGCCACGGTTTGTATAAAATTTTAAAGTGGAAAGTTGTGGGAGCTAACTTAAGCTGAAATTAATTTCAAATTAAAACCGTTCATAATTTGCTTATATTAAATACCTGTAGATTGTTAATAAGTGAGGTTCCTGATTCTCAACCAATGTACAATCATATGCTGACATTAATTTTATATACTATGGTAATATTTAAATAACGAAAACAAAAAAAAGGTAAAAATAGTAATAAATACCACATAATAGGTTCTTAATAATAAAAGACGCATTTGTAATGTGCTTATTTTTTGACTGGCTACATTCAAAACTCATTTAAATTTTATATCTATGATCTTTTATTATATTATTTGCGTATTACTTTTAGTGTAAAGCGTCGTGGTGCCGTGAAATCACCATTATACGTAATTTATATTTCGTATTCTCTTTAAAAGAAACAACCAAGCAGACCGCCTTTGTATAAAATAATTACTTTGGTAATCCTACCCATAAATAGTCTAAGCGCCTTCATTCATTCTAGACCTGAGGCAAGATTTAATATAAATATCTATTAATTTTTATGACAATAAATCATATTACGAGGGTCATCTCTCCTGGCACCATAAATGATATTTACACCCAGGGTAATGGTTTATTATTAAATGAACATTACGTCAGCTATAAAAAATGACGTGATGGATTATTATGGACCTACTATATTATGATTTATTTTAGAAAATGCCTCTGGTTATATCAATACCTGATTTTTCTTAGAGGAAACTGTCATTTAAGTCCAAATTTAGTATAACTATATACTCGTAATTTATAAATGTAAGTATATAGATTTTGCCTTAAAAAAAGCAGTGAAGTCCTTTGTCAGACTGGAAGACTAAAGACTTCAAAGTTTATGTTTGAGTGAGTTCATGAGATAGGATTTGCCCTGAATGGTATCAGGAATTGTTGTTACGGCTGAGTCCTTTTTTTAAATTTCTTAATTTTGTCGGCAGACATACTGTATTAACAGATAGGGGTAGATAGACGATGAAGTCTCAATTCTATTAAAAAGCTCTTAAATTCCTTACTCGTGTATTTGTTTATTGGCATATTTTAAAAGATAACAATTTGTTGTGATTTATTCATTGTATCATTTATTCCATTGTATTTAAACTGGAATAAAATTGTATTTACCGAACAGTTAATTTAAAGTATTTGAATGTGCCATGTAGACAATTAACAGGTTCTCGTTTTGTATCAACTTCGTTTTGTTACAGTAGTTTAGCAAATAGTACGAGTATATTTTAAAGGTTAGATCGGTTAAAATGAAAGGAATTTACTACTTATCTACTGACATTCACATTTAATTTTCATTATCTGTATATTTGTCAGGTTCTGATCAAATCTTCATTAACAACATTTGTTTAAATTGCACTAAATTCTATGAGGCATCTAGAAAATTTAATTTTGACATTTAATATGACGCCGTTGTTGTTTACATCGTAACTTGACTGTGAAGTACTTATTTAAATATGTACATGTTTTACTTTTAACAGTGATTTTGAGATAGGAATCCACACCCAATAAAGTCAATGTGTTCTACGTGTGAACTACGGCATTAACGTTAGCAGTCATTGTTAGGCACAGCCATAGGGTAACACAGCTGGGAGTAGCCATACGCAGGTGTTCCCCTCTGTCAAAGCATAAGCCGAAATGGGCCTACGCGTTACACTGTTATGATACAGAATATATTTATGTGTATATGAATTTCTGAATGTTTTGTTTATGTGTAAGTTCGTAGTGACAGACGATTGATTTTGTATGTGACTTTCAAATGTGTATCTGTGAAAATTTTCCCCTCCGTAAATAATTACTGATTGTTTCACATCGGACAAAGAAGATGTAGCTATTCTCCCCCGGTCCGCTGGCCTGTGTTGCTCTATGGACACAATTGATGTAATGTATAATAGTTAATATTCTGGGCACCAAGTCCTAACTTGCACCGGTTTTAGAAAATACTTAGATTATATGGGGATAACTTATTTCTGATAATTATTTATAGATACTTATGTCATCGATAACATATGTTATAACATTTGAACCTCTGAATTTTAGTAACGATTTCCTACAAAATACAGCGAGTTATGGTTTTCCTAAATGAATACATCAATGTCATCACATCACAGTATTGTTTCCTGAGACAAACGTCAATAGAAAATTTCATAGCTGCTTCAAGTTCTTTCAGCTCTATTTATTCATCACACATATGACAAATGCTTAACTGTTTGTAATTTCAAACAAACTGCTTTTCACATAATAGATATGAAAGTATAACTTACAATTTTTTTTGTATGTCTTTTTGTTTGTTCAGGCTAATCTCTGGAATAGCTGGACGGATTTCGAGGGTACTTTCACTGACTATTGATATAAGGAGTACCTTGGGTTACTTTTTGAAAACTAGTATCATAAAAATAATATATCTATTATATAAAATTCTCGTGTCGTGTTGGTGCGTAATCGAACTCCTCCGAAACGGCTCGACCGATTTTGATGAATTTTTTTGTAATTATCCGGTATCTATGAGAATCGGTTCTTATCTATTTTTCATCCCCCTAAATGTTAGGGGTAGTCCACCCCTAAATATTTTTTTTTTTTTTTTTGTCAAAATTTTTAATTTCTATTTTTTTATGATGCAGCATTAGAAAATACATACAACCCTAGATTTTTAACCCTCTACGATCAACCCCTATTTTTATATATTCCCTTTTATGGCAAAGCAACGTTTGCCGGGACAGCTAGTCTATTATATAAAATTCTCGTATCGTGTTGGTGCGTAATCGAACTCCTCCGAAACGGCTCGACCGATTTTGATGAATTTTTTTGTGATTATCCGGTATCTATGAGAATCGGTTCTTATCTATTTTTCATCCCCCTAAATGTTAGGGGTAGTCCACCCCTAAATTTTTTTTTTTATTTTTTTGACAAAATTTTTAATTTCTATTTTTTTATGATGCAGCATTAGAAAATACATACAACCCTAGATTTTCAACCCTCTACGATCAACCCCTATTTTTTTATATTCCCTTTTATGGCAAAGCAACGTTTGCCGGGACAGCTAGTAATATATATAATATATTGAAACATAAAAATTTAAAATATCGTATTATTGTACGATGGGCTTACTATACTATATATTTCTGTCAATATATGTAACTCAAGTTGTTACCACACGTGCCTTTTAACTCGACAGAACGTGGTCCCTTGTGCCTATGATTAACGACTAAAATCCGACGTGAAACGTGGGCACTTTGTCGTGTACTCGGCAGAAAGGTTTTACTCAGTCAAGTTGGTCAGGGAATCGTACGAAAATAAATATAATAATCATTTCTTTCTATCATGTGACATGCGTAATGAATTCCGTATACTGTCATTTTTGAGTTCAATTACCATGACTAGAATTTCTTCATTCGAAAACTCATTAAAAGAAAGTGTATAGTTATACCGTGGGAGAGCCACGGTTCGACATGCATTGTCGGCTGGCCCGGAGTGATACACTGAAAACCATTGCCTCACAGAAAACCACTGCCTCACAGAAAACCATTGGGAAACGGCGCCTGCGCTGTGTTTCACCGAGTGAGTGAGGATACCGGAGTCACTTTTTTTTTTAACCCTGCCCCTTCCCCCATCCCCTTCCTCATCCTCCATCCCCTTCCCCATCCCCCAAAGGCCGGCAACGCACTTGTAATGCCTCTGGTGTTACGGGTGTCCATGGGCGGCGGTAATCGCTTACCATCAGGCGCTACGTCTGATCGTTGAAACTCTATTCCTTAAAAAAAAACATGTATACTCGTATCATGGAGTACTTGTCGTACTCCACACATCTTTTATACATAACATTTCCCATAAATTAATTATCAAAAGAAACCCTTTTGCACAGTTTCATTAATCACACAGAAATCATCTGCTCTTTAATATATCTGTCTTTAATGATGAATTAAACTGTGATTAACACTTGTAAAGGGGAAAAACTGTTGATAGTTTATAATACGGTAAATAAACTAAAATGAATATAGTTAATGTCTAAACAAATCAGCTACATGTATTAGTTATAGTAGTAGATACCTATAATATGTTATAGTATTTCGCCGTGGTCTGCATATTCTATTTCTTTATTGGTCCTTAGATTGCATTTACATATTTTGTATCTCATCTTGTATCTTATTCTGTTTTATGTATTCAATAAAACTGAATAAACAGAAGAAAAATTTGTGTTTGTAACTTATTCATTAAATATCTATGTTCGAATAAACTTAGGCTTTATTTTTCTAAAAAGAGGTCTTAAAGCTTCGAATATGGGCGCTTTATAAAAAACACTATTTAACTCACGCAACTTTGTCAAGCTCCAATTGGTCTAAGCGTGATTTTAACTATTCTATCGAGCTTGTCATTAACATAGACATAAAAAAAAACACATGAAAATTGATTCTAGCTTCGGAGTTCATCCTGAGCAACAACGTGAGAATTATGTATACTAGCTAAGCCCCGCGGCGTTACCCGAGGTACAACTGTAACCCCGGGTAAAGTCGCCGGGCAAATGTAGTCTAAAAAAAATTTTCCTAAGTTACTCCATATATCATCAGCTATTTGCAAGTGAAAGTGCCATCAAAATCCGATAAGCCGTTCCAGAGATTAACCGGCGCGAACAGACAGATAGACAAAAAAAATAAAATATGTTATATTATATTTTGGTATATGTATAGCGTAAACAAACATATGCATTTAGTAAAAAGCGGTTATTTTAATATTATAAACGGACACTACAATTTTATATATTTGTGTAGATAGATGTAGGAATGGCTACTTCAATACCCTCGAAATTAGGTAACCCTTCTTCGTGATTTACCGCTATTGTTTATTTACATTTCTTGAGACATTTGAAGACAGACGTCGACTTCATTAAAGTTCATTCAAGTTAAATAGCATTTTAACGAATACCTTGGCAAATTCTAAGTTAACTTTCAGGTTCATTTTGTTATATTTGTGTTTAAAGCGTCATTTTGAATACAATGATGATGATGATAGCTGGTGCTTCCTGTGTAGTCCCATTTCAATTTGGTTCAGTTCTTAAAGTCGATTATGTTTTTGTTAAAAAAAATGTATATTTAACATATAAGTATGTATAAATAAAATAAATATTTCGGACATCTAACACACATCGCCGAGCCGTCTAGCCCCAAGCTGAGTAGAGCTTGTGTTATGGGTACTAGACAACTTATATTAATACATACATACTTTTATTTGTAAATACATACATATTATACATAGAAAACACCAAAACTAACATATTCTTTCTTCTTTTCTTTTAAAAGACAACTCCCGCATTAGGAATATACATCCTGTGTCGCGGGGGACTTTGCAACATACATGTAACGGACACAAAGAACACCCAGACTCAGGACAACATTTTGTGGATCACACAAAGTGATGGCCCACGTGGGATTTGAACCCACGGCACTTGGCGCAGTAGCAAACGGCGTATTGACCGCTTAAACCACTAGGTCAACCGTGCAGTCTATATATATATATTCAGTACGTCACTATCACAATCTTCTATAATAATTACCTCCTCACTCTAACTTTTGTTTTTAAATCTCCCTTACAGAAAAATCTCTATTGTTTTATTGTGTGCACGGATGGTCTGCCTGAAATGAGAAACTAGGACAAGAGCGGATCGGTAACCCTTCACAAACCTTACAATCGACCGAACAGATTGGAATATCTAGTCTGTTCGCTATCTTCCTCTATCACTATTTAATAGCTTCAGTAAAATATTTAAAATACAATAATAAATAAATATTTCAGTCATCTGACACATAACGCCATCTAGCTACAAACTAAGTAAATTTTGTACTGTGAGAACTTAATTGACTGATAGGATACTAACATACTTTTTTTTTACAAAAATATTCACACAACAGCCAATTCAAATAAATATTAGCATACAATCACTGTGCCACCCAGGCAGTCAAATGTTTTTTTTTAACATAACTAAATAAAAAACCAATAGGAATTTATTAAAGTAGTTCACCAAGGGAGTCTGTTTAAAGAGATAAATTTTGGACCAGATACGTTACGAAGGAGAATAGCTTACTAATGATGTTATAAGTATAATAATGACTTGTACACACACTTGTAACTACCCAACATCTAAACATAGCATATTTTAGACATGTTCTTCAAGTTACATAAAATATTAGAAAGACAATAAAACATAAACCCATATTTTCACTTACCGTTTCCAACATCATAAGTATTAGCAATTTTGAAAAATTCTGTAAAACAAATAAACATTTAGAAATTGTCATTTTACAAAGGTTTATTAATTATATTTTATATAATGAAAACCGTACATTATTCAAAAAGTTTATCATTTCAAACACCTATAAATAATATGAAATTGAATAAAAGACCTTGTCATGAGATATTAGCGGGCTGTACATCAATTAATAGCATATATTGTGGACATATATAAAGGATTAAGTGTCTACCTTATTTCGCAAGATATGTAGAAGGTGAAAGAAGATAGGTATAGTGAAGTAGTAAATAGGAATGATATATATTAATTTACACACATATGGAATTTCTAATTAAAGAAACCTAGTGGATTAATGGGATGGATTTTTTTTGACGCAAATGCTACGGAATGGAATAAAACTTTACAACAATATAGCTACAATTTATTGCTATAACCGACAATTATGTAGGCGAAGTCGCGCGCAAAATAACAGTAATAATAAAAATAGAAAAAAAATGGCAATCATTAAAATTATTCATTTAAAAAAAACTATAATGGCAATGGCTGACGTATTTGACAGCACCGAAATTCAGGCCGCCCGAAGATATGAATTTAACGGCTTGAAAGTCAAATATACGGACGATTATCGCACATTTTTCTTTATGTGTAAAGAAAATGTGTGTGTTAGAATATACATTATCAGATTTAGCACAAGCGGTGGGTATCCGACATTTCAGATATCAATCTAAACATCTCTCGCATTCGATTTCCGAAGTGTTTTTTTGTGTTATCTTTGTGGTTGTGTTATTTTACAAATTTATGTTTCTCTTGGTTATATTTTGTTTGACAGATTTTAAGTTATGGTCAAATTCATATTTTAAGTAAATATCTAAAAATACTTAATGATTGGTGAAATGGAACTTAATTTTCTGAATTCCAAAATATAAATGAGTTTTTTAAAAGAACGTCGATGACTTATTAACGAATGTAACATAAAATATATATTAAAAATTGGTTGCCTGTAAAGTCGGTATACGGGCGAAAGTTTTACGTGACAACGACTTTGAGTGGTAAAATAATTTTAATGTGAATATTCATTCGTATAGTAGGAAGAAGGATGAAATAATAGTAACAATTTAAAACATTTATTTATACAAAGAATTATATTTAAAACATTAATTTTAACGTTTTAAATATAATTCGACGCGTGCCTTTCACTTTTTATGTCTGTCTCTCTCGCTCTTAGGCGGGCTAACCATGCCCGAGTGGAAGGGACGCGTGCCTCTCACTCGCTCTCATTGTGAGCGCATAACGTGAGCGGAGCGTAACGCAGTTTCTTGAAGTGTCACCCGGCAAACCAATTTATAAGACGTTGTCACGTCAAAATAATTCCTAGCTTGCTCTCCCTTCTATACTATGAATGCCCGGCAGCGTCCACAATTGTTACTTATTATTAGTTTTTACCTACTGTACAATTCCGTAATGTAGGAAACAATAAAGTTTTGAGTATTGACTTTCCTTAAAAGCGACTATATTTATTTATTTATCTACCTTTAAAAGAACAATCAAGTATTTTATAATTGTACATTAAGGGTTCTGAAAACTGAGTACATTTGATATCTTGCATCATAAAAGTGTAAATCTGAAACGTATGATAATATTATATTTTGTAATATCAATCCTAAACCAAAATGAAACATTCTAAAGAATCACCGGGTTCATTTCCGCACCATTTCCCCAATCTATAAGTCAATATATTTTTTTTATATTGCATATGTGTACACATAAACAAAGCTTACTGCGTTGAATGAGTTTATATTTTCTAGATACTGAGCTGGCAATAATCGAGTTCATTTAATTCAACGATAAAATTAACTTTTTCATTAAAATATAATAATGTAACATCATATTTTATAACAGCAAGTCTAATACATGCACGTTTTTGGCAAACTTATAATGCTAGAATTGTACATTTAAACAAGTAGTACATTTCGAAACTATGGTATATTACAAGCTCCATTTACTTACAGCTTTACTTTTATATACTTAATATTGCTTTGAGCAAATTGCAGTCTTATTATAATTATGCATATTTATATGAACATTGCTTTATTTTTAGCAAAGACACGTATTATTCAAATTCGAATACTTTAATAAAACTTTTTCAGGAAAATCATCAAATACCAAAAAGTAACTTAAATATTTAATTCAAAATAGCACACGTACCACCCGTACATAAGAAAAGTTGAAATAAACATACATACAGATGTATAGATGTAGGTAGACATTGTTCACTTGGCGAGATAAGGGTTACTGTGAAACGGTATGTACATGATATACATAAAATGTATTGCCTAGCCCATGCAGTAGGCAAAACTCTCTTATATTTCCACGAGAGTTAGAACTATATTCCAGAAACCACTGCCGAAGATACCAAGAATATAAAAAACACTATACTTTGTTTTGAAAAATATCAGTATAGTGGCAGTTTTGTAAATTCAAATACTTGAAGAGGACGCGAACACTTTATGATGTATGATAAGATGTATTTCAGAACTACAAAGAACTAAATAGGTATTTGTTCACTTTATACTTTCGTTTTTAAGAGTCAGTCCGATATCTTTTAGTTGTGAAACGAAAATATGAGACGTTTCGTAGCATTGAGTGTAACAACAAATCAATACTCGGGCCCGAAGCAAAATTATTCTGTTGACGCTTACAGATAGCGAAAATACTTCAGTGTCGAATCAGCATTAGCTGGCACACAGAAAATGTCTTACGAAATTTAGCTTCAAATTAGGTACATTACTCCATGAAAATATAACACATTTATTTCAGATATTCGCGACATTTATCGTACATAAAGATGCTTTAAACCGTTAGATATAATGGTATTGAAATCGCGCTAGAAATTGTTGTCGCTAAGTGCTATAGTCTACTTAATATAAAGTGTTATAATAAATTATGACTTATTAGGCTTCTAGACAATGTTTAGCGTTTAAAATCTTATCTATAAAATTCTCGTGTCGCGGTGTTTGTTACCAAACTCCTCCGAAATGGCTAGACCGATTTTTATACCCCTAAATGATAAGGGTGATCCACCACTAAATATTTTTCTGATTTCTATGGCAAAATAACGTTTACCAGCTCAGCTAGTTTTCTATAAAATGTTGGTTTCCATGTAAAAGTAATAAAATTCATTTCATATGTTACTTGACCGTCGTCTGTGCTCTTCATACAGGTGGAAGAAATTGTGTTCTGTACAATACGTACTAATAATATATTGACTGAGTTGTAAATTAATTTACTAGAGTAAGATGTTAAATACGTTGTTCGGTATTTAAAATAAATATTGTAATACCACAACTTATTTTAAGGAGTAGTTGTATTATATAGTAATCATTCAAAGTTGTGAAGTATAAAATTACTTACTGATGGTCTACGGTGAGTGCTCTGCGGGGCGGGGCAACCAAGGCCACAGGCCACGCCGCCTGCACTAATGACTCTCTTACGAACTGCTCCCACGAAGGTGAAGTTCCTGAAACAAAGTAAATTGATTTAACTAAAAGTTTTAAAATTATTCTCAGATTGCAGATAAATGTTATACACATCTTGTATATGTAGTTGTTACTTCAAAAAAGTATCAAAATCTATAAAATCAACTACAAAGTAATTAGCTGCAGAGAAAATACCAAACGTACAATGTAACATTTAAAAACCTTACCTTTGTTCTAACATTACGCAGAGTGAGGTAAAGTTTGTACTAAAACATATACGTTACCCGGTTTCATTACAAGTTGGTCGGGAACTTGTTCCATTTAGGTTGATACAACCAATGTGTGGGAAAAAGTTTCCACGAACTAATTGAAACAACTTTTCACCAGTGAGACATATAATAAAAGAACTAATGTTTAAATATTATCTACTAACTTTTGCCTGCGGCTCCGCCCACGTGCATGTCAGTTACTGCGGTAAAGAGTAGCCCATGTCTTGCCTCAAGAAGCAAATTTCATTGGAATCAATGCAGCCGTTTGTCAGTGAAAGTGTAACAGACAGTCGCTTTCGAATTTATAATGTGACTAGCTTTAGCCCGTGACTCCACTGGCGTATATGTCGACTAGCCTGATAAAGACTAGCTTATGTCCGTTATCAAAATGCGTATTACCTCTGCCAATGGAAATGTTGCCACATGTTGTATAGTATCCTTCATCCTTAAAATTAGTGGGTTTCGGCAAACTTACTCACTCGGTGAAAATAAATACAAAATATTGAAAAATAATAATGAAGAATTTGAATTTGTTTTTTAGTCAATCGTAGTAAGTTAATAAAGAAAAAGCGTTTTTTTTTTAATAATATTATGAGTAAAAAAGACAAATATAATTTTATTTTTTTGTACTCATCGCTCATTTATTCATCACTTATAATTTTTTGTGGTATTTTTAAATCTGCTAACTAAATTTCTAAATTAAGTTTATATATTAACTGTCACTCAAATTATTTCAAACTTAGGTACACCTTAGACTACCCAAAATCAAATTACACAATATCCGTATAAAGTAGTTGTCCCAAATTTTTTTTTTTATAATATTCAATAAAGCTGTATAAATAAATAAATTTAGAAGTTTGTATATACCTATTTGGTGCAAAACATTGTTTATATGTCTTAGAAATTATTTTCAGAAGATTTCTGTTACTATTGTACATGATAAATTTCCCTATGTAGAAAACATCTCAATGTATTTCGAGACCTACATTGCCATAATAAAAACTTCAAACCGAAGCGACAAAGTTAGATGGAAACTTTGAATGATATATGGCAACATTGTATAGAATTCAAATTGTTAGGAATAGCAGTGGGTGGGTTTATATTCAAGAGCAGTCCCAACAAAATTTATTTGAATTAACTGTCTTAAAGTTTTTGTCTTATATCTTTTTGGTTTTAAAATTTTGGTTTTGATTTAAACACAATAAAATGTACTCCACTCAATGTACGTTTATAAGTATGTTAAAACTTATATATCTTATTTATTTTCTTTTAGTAATATTTCATAAATTTATTTATTAAATTAGTAAAATTAATGTATGATAAATATTTCATAGGCAAAGACCTCATTTATTTGTTACTTCTACCTTTTATACTCACATAGCACCAGTTTAAAATGAAACCAGTCGAAAAGACCGCCCTCTATACATCACTTTTTACTTTTTTTACTGTATAATATTATATTACTGTAGCATATAACTGACGTCATTTAAATAAGTAAATTATTATCTACCTATTCCACTTCCTGAAAGGTGCTGTTTGGGAAATTGCACAAGAGATATCTTTTGTTATTCTCCACAGAATACTATCAATTAAAGAACACTACAAGAATCATCGTCATGTAAATATAATTAAATTGTTCTAGTTATATATATTGTTTTACAATACACATTATATTAGCTGTATAGTAAAAACAAATAATAATTTGGGTAAACACTTTACTCAATAACGAAAATTACATCATATAAGTAGTTAAAAATACTTCGAAACAAAATGATTTATTGGAGCAGGTAATTTTCTTGTCACGTTATTAAATATCATTAATATCCAGTACTGTACAAAATGACATGTCATTTGAATTCTAATGAGTACGGCTTAATCGGCCTCCATTCGGTCTTGATTGCTCTATGTCAATATAAGGAAAGTGAAATTTCAAATTATTCCCTGGATTTTGTCAATACAGGTGAAATTAACGTTTTCAATTTTCATTCAATTACTTTAACTTAATAAGCTTTTCATCATTATTAGGTTATTGCCACAGATGGACAAATGCCTCACCAATTGCACGTCACTCTGATTGTTTTTTTGTCAATCATATGACCGATAAAATAAATAAATAAATATGCCGGACAGTACCGGACAGACGGAATAGTCCCAAACTAAGCAGAGTTGGTGTTATGGGTACTAGACAACTGATATAAATACATATATACTGTTTTTTTGTAAATATATACATACATAGAAAACATCTAAACTCCGAAACAAATATTTGTAGATCACACAAATTAAACAGAAATTTAGAAATATTTGGTCCGACTCGGGAATCGAACCCGAGACCTCAAGCTGTCGCATACGCTACGACTACGCCACCGTAGCAGTCTCCATATCTTAAAAATATTGGCCGTCCGCCGTCTATAGTAGGTCATAGCTATGAATGTTTACATAGTAAAATAGTATCACAGTGTGCGTGTGCAAATATAACAGTGGTGAATGAATACAGGTATTTTCAGTTGACTATTGATAACATTTTTCTTAGAAAATACGTAAATATCTGCTAGATAATTATTATAATGCCTTCTAGACAGTTTATTTTTCCGTATAAAGATTATCCATGCTGTGGGGTTTACCACGATTGTTGTGCTAGCATAAGCATTGTTTTGTGGTTTGTTTTGGTTTGCCATTTTACTTTGTCAAAAATCACAGTTCATAGTAAGTACCATATTGCTTTGATGTATTAAAAAAGGGACCTACATCTGCCAACCAACTAAAAAATCAGTTTGGCAAAAGTATATGTAAAAGGAAAAGCAGTTAAAGTTCTTGAATAAACTTTATTTATATTTTTTTTATATCTTCATCATCAACAACCCATAATGTCCCACTGTCGGGCTAAAGTCTCCTCACAGGGGAGGGTAAAGGCCATACGTCCCCACGTTGGCCGGGTGCAAGTTGGGTACTGGCAAGACAACGTTGTGACTAGGTACATAATCTTGCTGTTCGCTATTTTTAAGCCACCCAAAGGCCCCAACTAACGACTATTCGTAACGTAAGCTTCACGACTATTATCGTATGATAACAATCGAGACCGACTGTTTAAGAGACATAGATGTCTGCTTATTGGGCATATGCCCAGGAATGGATTGTAAAAAGCTGGAATGTGAATTATGATGATACACGGAAAGCGTTACGAAGCCGCTGATCTGACTAATTAACTGTATAAATATATCTTTTGTAAAAAATCATTGAATTCCTGAGCGCATAAAGAAAGTAAAAAATAGAGCTGACAAATTGGAAGAAAAAAAATTGCTAACTTTAAAAGACATATTTTAGAAAGATAGGGATATTCAATGATTGATACGGGCTTATTTAATAAAATCGAGTTCCAGAATTTTCGAATGCGATTCAACATCGACGTACGTCAACGAAAATATATGTCAAGGTTAGAAACTGTATTTTACGTGAAATCTGAAATAAATTTCTTTATTCATAATAGTGTAAATAACAATTGTTTTGGTAAACCACTTATAATTACTAAAAAACTATTTAAAAATTTATTTAGACTAATATAGAAATAACAAATTAATATAAAAGTGAACTGTGGATAAAAATAAACAAGCAATAATAAAACTGTGCCTCGCACAACAAATTTATTGAAAAAATTATTACATACAGGATTTTCTTTTTTAAAAAAGCTACTCCCGTATTAAGACTACGTCACGAGGGACTTCAACAAATTATGAATCACACAAAGTGTTGTCCGACCGGCGACCGTTTAAACCACTAGGAGCAACAAAAGATAAAATAGTACTTCCATTTAAACGTCCGGCAACGTACTTGTCATGTTCTTTCAAATGTTCCGTCTGAAAAATGAAATGAAAAAAAACTCCTGCTTGACCAACTGACAAAATAATTATGTAAATGCATATAAAAATACTGCTAACAAATTTTATCGGAAAACTTACTAGCAGCGTAACCATCAAAATTATTCACCGAACTAACTTGAGAACGTAACACGGTACTTGACCTAGCTCGTAGCATCCATAGCGTCGTAGCAACTGTAGCCGACACCGCTCGGCCAATTTCATTAGTAATTGAGTTTTCAGCTTTTAAAGCTAGGCATTGGTGTGGGTCAAATTTAAACCTGATTTTAGTTCCTTTCCTTAAATAGGTAATTAAAATATCGGTTTGCATTTAAATTAACATTGGCTATGATAGCGTCTATTTCTAATAACCAAATACGAGTATTATCATGTTAGAAGTTGATTTTAGCAGAACAAAAATAGTATGGTAACATTTCCAGATATAAGTCTCAGCATATTGAAATAGTTAATGCTTTTAATTATTTTTTTCGTGGAAGAGCCACGCTTCGGCATGAATGGGCTGGCTCTACCGGAGTGATACCACGGCCTCACAAAAAACCGGTGTGAAATAGCGCTTGCCCTGTGTTTCACCGAGTGAGTGTGGATACCGGAGGAACATACCCCAACCCCGCCCCCCATCCACCTTCCCATCACTCAAAGGTCGGAAACGCACTTGCGACGCCTCTGGTGTTGCGGGTGTCCATGGGCGGTGGTAATTGCTTATCAGGTGATACGTCTGTGCGTTTGCCCAATAATTACAAAAAAAAAAATTAGCACATACTTCTTACATTCATTAGACAATTGCCAGCAGAATATGATTCGGATAATATTAGGTCTTTACCTATGAAATTGCCGTTTTGTATGCAATAAGTGAAAGTACTTATTTTTTCAAACTTTTTTATGTCTGTTATTCGAGGTAATCACCCATGCAATCGACGCATCTTTGCCAACGCATTAGCAGTTTATTGATGCCCTTCTTGTAAAAATCAGCTGGACGGGAGGCAACAAACTCTTCAAAGGCATTTTGTACTGCCTCTCGGGAATTGAATTTTTTACCCACTAAAAAGTTGTCTAAATTTTGGAAAAAGTAATAGTCGGTAGGTGCAAGGTCTGGTGAGTATGGCGGATGAGGGAGAGCTTTCAACCCCAGCTCTTGCAGCTTGGAGACTGTCTGTTGCGCAGTATGGGGTCGCGCGTTGTCGTGAAGGAGCAGTGGGGACGACCGATTGACCAAAGCTGGTTGCAGATGTGCAAGCTTCTCCATCATTCTCTCCAGTTCTTCACAGTACACATCTGCATTAATGCTCATGCCGTTTTGTAAAAAGCTGTGGTGAATCACACCCGCACTAGACCACCAAACAGTGACCATCACCTTTTTAGGGGTCATTTTTGGTTTAGGGCATTGCTTTTGGTGCTGAACCAGGGTCTAACCAACTTGCTGAGCGCTTTCGATTGTCGAACAGAATCCATTTTTCGTCGCACGTAACTATTCGTTTCAAAATTCCTTCATTTCTTTGCCTGTTGAGCAGCGAAAGGCAGGTCTCGACGCGTACGTTGCGCTGGCGATCGTTAAGGTCGTGGGGCACCCATCTATCAAGCTTTTTTACCTTGCCAATTTGTCGCAAATGGATCAATATTGTTTTGATGCTTTCATTAAAAGCTGCTGCTAGCTTAGCTGTAGATTGAGTTTCGTCAGCTTCCACAATCGCCTTTAATTCATTATTGTTAACCAAAGTCTCCGGACGACCACGAGCTTCATTTTTCAAGTCAAAATTTCCAGAACGGAACCGGGAAAACCAATAAAGGGTTGTGCGTTCGTTTGTACAGTTCTCTCCGTAAACGTTTTTGATGTTACGTGCCGTTTGTGTCGCGTTGGTGCCACGGCGGCACTCATATGCCATAATTACACGAATTTTTAAAGTATCCATTATGACGAAAAATGTTCAAATGTAATAAAAATACAACGCTAATCAAAAAACAAAAGACTGAGTTTGTAAATAGAATGTCATGGTTTTAAAACAAAATTCATTTGAATTTAGAATACAGACCCATTACAAACTTTTTTTTATTTGAAATCACCAGTACTGAAGAAACGCAATTTCATAGGTAAAGACCTATTATTAGTTTGCGAACATACCAATTAAACATTTTGAAATTATATCATAGTTTACAGTTATTTTATCTGTAAAGCAATGTAAATTTCAAAGGTTTTTTTGAAATGAAAACTTCTTTAGCGGCGCTGTGTACTTTTTTGGAATGGGTAAAAATGTATAAACTCGCGTCAGGGCGTCAGGTCACGTGACCATAAACTCGCGTCAGGTCACGTGTCCTGATCGAAAAAATTCGTAAGACGGATGTTTATTGTTAACAGCGCCATCTACCGATATACTTTGGTAGCATTCGTTTTTCTAGATAGTGGCCCTTTCTCAATATGATTTTATATACTTAAAGTTAATATTTCAGTATCTTAAAGTGATTTACAATAAATTAAAATAACGATTTTCTACTTACACAAAACCTTTTGCAAATCAAAAAGATTGTTTACAATTTTTTTGAAAACTGCGACATCTATTGGAGTATCAAAGCTTTACTTCCATTTACTACTTACAATCATAATAATTTTTAGTTCTTTTTATTGCACACTATTAAAAAAAGCATAGGTGTTCATTTCAGGTAAGTTAAAACAACCGTTTGTTTATAGTTATTTTAATTAACTAATAATTTACTCTTCCATGATATAATTAGGGTTCCGTACCTAAAAGGAAAAAAAACCAAAGGATAGGATCACTTTGTAGTCCGTCAGTCTGTCAAGAGCCAGATCTACTATTCCTTGGAGCTGTGATAAAACCAAGCTTCTAAGCCAGCGCAATCAGAAGATACAGCATTTTATGGTGCAAATTTTCGATACTCGCAAGGGAATCAAACATACAGGGTGGTTCCCGTGAAATAAGACTCTTAAAATTTGATATGAAGCAACGTTTTATAGAGTAGATAAAGAAAAAATTGCGAAAAGCATAAATTTTTAGTTCATCATATAATATTCCTACAGGTTTGTACAGAACCCACGATGCGTGAGTCCGACTCGCACTTGGCCGTTTTTTTATAATCTATTTAATATTATTATATGTTTTCAATTTTAATCCCATTCTATTTTATTTTGTAGCTAGGGTGCATCCTAGCTAAGAAATAAAATGGTATTGAATGTGTAAAACTTGTGTTAAATTAACTATTTTCATTTATGCTCATAATATAATATGAATAAATATACATAATATGAATATAAATGAAAACAATTAAGGAGATGGCGTATTTGAACTTCATATAAATAAATAAATAAATATTCCGGACATATACATGATATATGTCATCTTGACTTAAGAGCAACGTGCTGGTCTACCAATCAAGCTAATTTATGCGCGTAATTTATCAATCAAAATATCAATTAAATTTACTACCTACTACTACTAAATAAATGTAAATGTGACAAATCGATTAAATAAACTACTCTTAAAAGACCTTACTCTATTCCGATTCAAATGCACTTGTAAACATAGACTTAATCGTGAAGTGCATTATCTCGACAAGTAATAAATTTATATTTACTGCAGTAATAAAATTGGTATTGCTTCGTTAGTTCCGGAGTTTAAGTGTTTTGCTGTTTACGATACCAGGCTCTGAATCCTTTATAGTGTGGAAGACTTTAATTGCCTGCAATGATGAGCGATGATGATAGTGCTAATAAGTGCTGTTCGGCTACTGTTCACTGTATCAAATATTTCAATTGAACTGAATGACTGACTAAACTACCTCGGTAGCGCAGTAGTAGTGAATGCGATTGCTGTCCTAGAGGTCTCGGGTTCAAATCCTGGGTCGGACCAAGTGTTTGTGTGATCTACAAATATTTGTTTCGGAGTTTGGGTGTTTTCTATGTATGTATTTATAAAAAAAAGTATATAAGGGGTGTTTTTTTAAGCTAGATAGAACTTTAAATTGTAAAAAGTAACACAAAGAATTAAATTTTGATGAAAATTTTTATTTTATTTGTTTCAGTATACTCTGACAAATCATCATGAATAGACTCACGCTTGAACAACGCTACGAAATTATCCAAATTTACTTTGAAAATCAGTCGTCGATTCGCGCAACTTATAGACGACTTCGTCATTTGTATGGCGTACATAATCGTCCATCTGAACAAGCCATTCGTCGAACTGTGGATAGATTTCGTACCACATACTCTCTAGAGGATGCAATAACACCAGCACGTCGAAGGAATGTGCGTACTGAAGACAATATCGCCGCTGTAAACGAAAGTGTGGAAGAAGATCCAAATTTATCGATCCGTCGTCGGTCGCAGGAATTGGGGCTCTGTCCGTCCACTACGTGGAAAATTTTGCGCAAAAATCTCGGCCTACACCCGTATAAGATCCAGCTGGTGCAGGAATTGAAGCCACGAGACCATTATATGCGTCGTTCTTTCGCCGATTGGGCTCTAGAGCAGTTGGCAACTGACCCGTTGTTTTATCGCAAAATTGTGTTCAGCGATGAGGC
Source organism: Spilarctia lutea (assembly GCA_916048165.1). NCBI lineage: Eukaryota > Metazoa > Arthropoda > Insecta > Lepidoptera > Erebidae > Spilarctia > Spilarctia lutea. The sequence goes on along the minus strand of OU696471.1, from coordinate 17,260,155 downwards.
GCATTTTTGGCTTAACGGGTTTGTTAATAAGCAAAATTGCCGCATATGGAGTGAGACCAATCCACAACAGACCCTACAGACTCCATTACATCCAGAAAAATGCACCGTATGGTGCGGTTTTCACGCTAGTGGCATCATCGGACCTTATTTCTTCAAAAATGAGGCCGGAGCTCGCGTTACGGTCAATGGAGATCGTTACCGCACCATGATCAATGATTTTTTGTTTGAAAATATGGATGACATTGATCCGGAGGAGATGTGGTTTCAACAGGATGGCGCTACGTGCCATACGGCGAACGCAACCATCGACTTATTGAAATCAAAATTTGGCGATAAGTTGATTTCGAGAAATGGACCTGTCAATTGGCCTCCAAGGTCGTGCGATTTGACACCTCTCGATTATTTCCTGTGGGGCTACGTGAAGTCACTGGTTTATGCTGATAAACCAGCAACAATTGACGCCTTGGAGGCCAGCATTGTTCGTGTTATTCGTGACATACGGCCAGCAGTGCTCGAAAAAGTGGCCCAAAATTGCACGTCCAGAATGCACTTCGTCAAGAACAGCCGTGGTGCCCATATGCCCGAAATCATTTTCAAATGTTAATGTCACGTATTGATCTTTCGAATAAAAAAAAATTTTGATTACAATTTAATTTTTTGTGTTATTTTTTACAATTTCAAGTTCTATCGGGCTTAAAAAAACACCCTTTATGTATTTATATCATCATTTACACATTATTTACATCATCATCATTATATATTTTCTAGTACTCATAACACAAGCTCTGCTTAGCTTGGGACTAGATGGTGTTGTGTGTCTGATGTCCGAAATATTTATCTATTAGTTAAAATCTAATTGCGTGCTGGTTGTTCATGAACATAATCTTAAACTCGACTCGAATTCCTAATCTTACATCTTACTATCACACATGATAATCAGTAAAAAGTCTAATAAACTCTGAAGTAAAGTCGAAAAATGAACTAACAAAATGAAACAAATCAATTGATAAGAACCAATAAGAAATAAACTAGTAGACGTATTCACTATTTAATAATCTTTAACTTCAAAAATGGAGATGCTGATTTAATTAGTGCTATTTATTAATTAATTCATCGGGATAACAACAGCTGCTACTTTTAACTAAGTTTACTAAACTATGAATACGTATATAGCCAATAACAGTTATCCACAGTAGACACATAAGGTGCATAAACAATATACATGCTAAATAGTTTATGAATAATGTTGAGATTTGATTGGTGGACTTCGAAGAGTAATATATATAGCTATGATTATATAAATTAAATAAGAATATACAAATTTAATGTTAGGAAATTAAAATATCATATTATTAACCGACTTCAAAACAGGAGGAGGTTCTCAATTCGTCTGTTTTTTTTTTGTTTGTTACCTCAAAACTTTCGACTGGGTGTACCGATTTTGATGATTCTTTTTTTTTTTTAATCTGGTGCTTCCCGTGTGGTCCCATTTCAGTTTGGTCCAGTTCTTGAAGTCGGTTTTTTTTGTTGTTAAAATTTGTGATAAACGTAGTGTAGCTGGAAACTACAGCTAGTTTTTTTTTTAATACTTAAATACAATAGTAAGATTCTACCATCAAGAAAACCTATCAAACCAGAAACTCAGTTGTTCAATCTTGAACTATGCTCTTAAAAGTTTATCAGCCAGCTTGTTACATATTTTAAGCTTTAGATATTTTGAAAAAAGTCTCTAAGGAGACGAGAGAAGAGATAAACTCCGCGGCGGCCTACCTCGGCACTCGGGAGGATCTTCAGGAACGCATCGGCGGCTTCTGATGTCCTCACTGCCGTACCCCACTGCTGAGGTACATCCCTGGGTAACCATCACGGGAACACCCCGGAGCAGGACACTGTCACGCCTCACACCGTTCTCCAAAGTAAGAGGCGGAACACCGACCCGCCCTAGACGACACCTCCAGCCGCACCTGTCCCGGGTCGTTTGCAGCGGTCACATTTCCCCAAGATGTGACCGCAGCGATCCTTAGGCGACAATTGGGGAGCTAACGACCTCTGCCGTGTCCCAGAGCTGTCGTACCACACTTTTACCTCAAAATAATTACTTTATAGGATGTAAACAAAACTGAATGTAAAATAGAACCTTTTTTTAAATTATAAAGTTAAAATATAGAAACAGTAAAACAAACATTTACGATACAAATGCTTTCTGGCCGAACACAGGCCACATTGCGAACAAAGTATCGTTACGTACGGTTACGTTGCTTTTCACTTGAACAATGTAATGGTACCGCTCTATTTGCGGACTGTATAATTAATTTTCACCTGTGAAGTTGTTAGTTTCTACAAAATACATTACAAAACACATTACAAAACAAAGCCTACATTTTGGTATACATGATATATAATGCAGGTACGGTTACTGAGGAAAACAGAAAGACGAGAAAATGCATGTCAGATTCACACACTGAGATTTCCAGGTATCCGTATTAGTTTCAATAGGTATCTGTAGTTGATTTTCTGAAATTTACCTGTTGTTTTTCAAGAACAAATATTGATATTGGTATTTTAAAAATATACTCTCCATAAATATTTTTTACAGTGCAAAGTACAGAGAGAGTACTTTTCCTTGAGTTGTAGAGTGATATACTAACACAGATCAATTGAAAAGTCATTAAATTAATCTGCTAGTCATTATTTGCTGTCCAAAGTTTTTAAATACAAGATGAATTTGAAAGTCCGATTTCAAGAGACTCGTGTTATATCATTCACCAAAGAACATAGTTCCGTTCAATTCTTTTTACCCTAAACAAGGTTGGAATACAATAACTTTATCTCCTTTCTCACATGATTGAACATTCAATTGTTTATTTTTAATACTAGAAAGAATTTTGGTAAAACACGCTTTGTAGTACATTATTCAGTTTATTTTAAGATTTTATTGTTTTAATAAAAGAAACAAGATTATAATCAAATAAAATTAATTAAATAGTTTTTATATACAAAGTCCCTGGAAAATAGGAAACAAGTTGAATCTTTTTTAATTTAAAATATATATACATATACAGTAAATGGCCAAATTATTAGGGACAGTGTTCGTATTTATGTAATTTATACTTTAATGTATTTAAATAAATGATGTCCTTTTCAAGCGTAATTTTATCTGATAATGCTACTGGTATCTTTATTTTTGTTTTTCACTAAGAAAAATGCTACTGTTTTGTTTTGGTCAGAGAATTCACCAGACATGAATACCATAGAAAACATGGAGGAACTTACCATATGGGCGGCTGCAAAAGAAGTGGTTACCACCAAGCAGCAGTAATTGAAACTCTTATCAGAGAATGGCATCACCAAACTAAAGTCCAGGAAAATGTAAAAACATTTATTAAAAGCATACCCCGTGGCATATAAGCTTTTATTCCAGCAATAGGTATTACTTTATATTAAAATTTAATTAATTTTTAACAAAAATATAATTATACTAGAAAATACAAAAGTCTCAATACTGTCCTTAATAATTTGGCCACCTATGATTAGAATTATAAGGGCAATGAATTGTTAGATAATTTTTTTTCAATTTCATTGGTACTGATGACTCCGCAGATTCGTCGAATGGGATCGTTATAATTAAGCTTCATATTTTGTCATAAAAACATTGTCTCTGTGATAAATTTATGAAGACGTAGAAAATTAAGGTATTAAGGTACGCTAGATTACAAAAATAAATCATTCCTTCTGTTATTGTCTATTGAAATAGAGAAACAATAATATTGCAAGAAAAGCAAAGACCTACCAAATGCAAGTCGGTCTCGCGCAGCGAGGTTCCCCTACAAACTTGTAGGCATATTATATGATGTAACTAAAAAACTATACTTTTCGCAATTTTCCCTTTATCTGTGCTATAAAACGTTGCTTCATACCAAATTTCAAGATTCTGAGTTCACGGGATGTACCCTGTTTTGATTCCCTTGCGAGTGTTGAAAATTTGCAGCATAAACGGATGTATCTTTTGATTAGGTTGGCTTTAAACTTTTATTTTCACATCTTCAAGGAACACTAATTTAAATGATAAAAATTTAAATTTCAATTTGAATTATCTTGGCAGAGATAATGAATTTTCAAAATATCGTTCAAATTATAATGGCATTAAAAGTTGATTTAAAAGTTTCAGAAACATTATTCGCTGTAACGGGTTTCCATAATTTTATGCTAAATTGTTTTTGACATACAAATTGGTACAATTTTGGGGCGAGTTTTGTTAGTACATTTCCGCAATTTGATAATTTAATCTCATCGTTGTTAAACTTTTTTAAACAAAATATAAATCCTTCTTCAAGTAAGAAAATACTCGTACCTAATATATATTATTACCATTAATTTAGCTGGCTTATGTTAGTGGTTAACTAGCCATGGTGTAACCGAAATATTAACAGTGTTAGATGGAAAACTCGCTGATATTATAATTATCATATTTCCATTCCTAATAAGAAGTAACTATACCTTAATACACACTTCATTTTTTTATGAAATAGGGGGCAAGCGATGATGATAAGTGATTACCGCCGCCCATGGACACCCGCAACACCAAAGGCGTCACAAGTACGTTGCTGGCCTTTTAAGAAGGAGTACACTCTTATCTTGAAGGTTTGACGGTCGTATTGATCCGGGAATACCGAAGGTGACAGTTTTGTTGTGCAAATTTAGTTATATATTTGTTATTAAGTGAAATTTATCCAACAAAAAATATTATGGCGTATTCTCGTTGCACCATTTCTGCTTCAATAAAACTTCGTTGATGCAAAAAAACTTAATTGAATAGCTTGTTCAAAGCTTGTTCGTCATCATATCGCTTTCGTTTTTTTCCAATAAATGTGTCGCCGCATATCCATAAAATGGTTTAAAAATTACTTTGTAAAGGATTTCTAGTATATACGAGGCACAAAATTGTTTTATAGTTAATAAAATTGATTATCTATTGTAAGTATAGTAAATTATAAGATTATACCACGTAACAGATTGAATATACTGGAAACTTTTTAACATAAATGTCACTAAAACTGAAACTGTACAAGCACTAGATATTCTCAGTTAGAGTGGAATTTATTTTTAATATTAGCTTACTTTATAAAAACTGAAAAAAATTACAAGCATCGTTTGTTTACTAACACATATAAAGCTTAAGAAATTAATTCTACGATAACAATATTACGACTCATAAAAGAGAACCAGTAAACATCCACGTTAACAATTCTGATAAACTTTCAATGATCTACAAAAAGCGAGACGCTTACAATGATAAGTAGACGTAAGGAACCAGAATATTTTGTAATATTTAGTGATAGTAGTAGATACCCTATAATATAAATGAAACCAAATAAGGATAAAGCTATAAATTACCACTTTTAATTAGAATAAGTGGTTTAAATAATAATTACCCAACAAATTTTATTGCTACATGATAGAATTATACATTATAGGTACATTGGTACATTAAGGTTATTCTACTAATATTGTAAACGCAAAAGTTTGTGAGTATGTCAGTGAGTATGTTTGTTGCCTTTTCACGCAAAAACTACTGAATGGATTTTGATAAAACTTTGGAATAATATAGCTTATACATCAGAATAACACATAGGCTACAATTTATAAAGATACTAACTTCGCCTCGCGGCGTTGCCCACTGTTTTTATCGAAACGCGGGTACCAACGCGGGGTTCAGCTTGTATTGTATAAAATGTAGCTACTTTTATAAGTTTGTGTATACATTTATATAAAGGACGTTAAGCGGTAATTTATTCTGCTAAAGCCTCGGGGAGATAGCCTCGAAAACGATAACATTGGCGGACATACATCACTGGGAGTGTCATTACGTCATCCCATCTGTAAACATCTAAAATGAAATAAGGATTACTGGAATGGCAAGGATCATCCACGCACATTAGGTATATTAAATAATATAACCGTTTATATGAATAGGGGAAACGACAGGAAGAACATTATAGATTTGGCTTATAGTAACTCTAAGTAGTGTATATTAAGACAAGAAATAAATTATCAACTTTGTTGGTGCGAAACATAAATTTACTCTTTTATACTTGTAGTCTAAAATTACAACTAAATCTTGGTATTCTATACACAATTTAACGGCAATAATATAAATTTATTAGTAAGCTGTCTCGTGGTTATTTCTTAAAATTAAATATAGTACCAAATATAAATATTTAAAATACTTAATAGTATCGGTACATGTATTTATAATTGATCAAATAATTGAATAAAAAATGTATGCAGGTCTGTCTTTACGAAGAGATAGAACTTAAAAAATCAATGTCTTTAAATTGTGCCACTGTTCGTCATGTTGCAAATATGACTATATATATATATATATATATATATATATATATATATATATATATATATATATACGGATTTTTTTATGAAATTCTGCGATAGATTTGCGAGAAGAATCGCAAATCTGTGGCAGAATTTCATAACTTTTTCTAGCTAGCTAGCTAGCTAAGCTATTACAATAGCAGTTGAACTTTATGGTCGATAGACAATACTTCAAGCTTATAGTCCACGGGCCCACGAACAAGGGATTTCAGTGATTGACAACAGGCTGAAAGTTTATACACAGCTTCGTTTTGACGAGACACCCAACTTTTATTATTGGGCCAAATTCTGAAAGTGGAAGGAAAAAGCGGGATAGGGAGCGAAACACGTCGATTTGATGAGTGTCCCAAATTAAATAACAACAGTTTCTAAACATCAATACTTTGAGAAAATACGATGGAAAACTGAGAAAAACTTGTGGCATACAAATTGAATGGCACCTTCCGGGTGACCCCCAGCTCTAACATGTCAAAATGGTGACTTGAAAAAATTTATTAACAACAAGCTGATTTTTGTTTTGGGGCTTGCAAAATATATATATTTTATAAAAAATGCATCGGCATACAAATTTGTTGGTAATTTTTTTGAGACCTACACTCGAAAGTTGTCAAGATTATGTTAATCTTTTTTTGATTGACAACTGTATGCCACGAAAAAATTATGATTATTTGCTTAATTTTTAATCTAAATATAATAGTGACCTACAAAAAAAATGGAATTTTTGAGGTTAACCTACAAAAACAAAAAATCTAATCATTTAATATGTGCTCCGTGTGTCTTGTAACCACTGGTTTCATTTGTAATATATTAAACTAATGTTAAAAAAATGAAAGCTTGTATTAATAGTATTAGTATTAATACACTACAGAACTTTAATAATAATGCAATGTGCAAACAGTGCATGAAAAGAATTAAACTTATAAATAATTTATGATAAATATTAAAAAATCAATCAATCCTCATCAGATTCGTCACTCGATGAGTCTTCACTATGTGTGATGTTATCGTCATCTTCAGAACCATCGGTATCATACTGTTCAGATTCTGTAAATTTTTATTTTTTTTATAAGTTTTATTTTCGGATGAAAACGTTCGTCCTTACGTGAAGAATTGCACAAGAAACACTCCTTGATGACGATCACTTTACAGCTTCGAAAAGAGAGCTCGACTAAACTAAAAAGGTAAAATAGTCGTTAGAGCTGATGCTTAAAGGAAGTTGGGCGGGGATAGTGGGTCTTACGATTTTATACCTGAGGCAAAATCACACAGTTCAGCATATTATTATTTTTGATATTGATATTGAACTAAATTGAAATGTAATAAATGTTTTTTTATAAGGTACTGCAAAAAGATTATACTGAAAAAATTATCGCTACAAACATGTATTATTTGTATTTTAGGTAAATATTTTTAATTTGTTAATATAATAACTTAAAGATATTACTTTTAATTCGATTATAAATTATAGATTCAAATTATAGAGAAATTAAAAAACTTTAATTTATATTAATTTTAAAGTACCTACACGACTTATAAATATGCATTTTTCGAACTTAGAACTAATTTTTTTAATAGACGTTAACTGATTTTACGATTTGTTTTACAATACAATGATTTTTTCCTTACTTGACTATCACTTAAAAATTGTTGTTAACTGAATAATAAAATAAATAAGTAGTTCAATAGCTCAATCACTCGTTACAAGAAATTTCAACAAATTTTCATGCAATTCCCTTGTTTTTATTGCTGTAATTGTTTATATAACTAAGTAATTAAAAAAAAAATTCATTTTCATTAAATAAGCTGTAATATTGTATACGAATTTTCCATTTTAGCAATTTCAAACAAAAGCTGGCAAAACTTATGTACAGGACTTCGACATGATATGTTTTCAAGATTTAATTTGTTTGAAATTTCGAAAATTTCACTTGTAATTAATCGCTTCCATTTTTTTTGTATGCCAATAGTTTCATGGTGTTATACGTTTGATTCTTAACAGAAAAAATTAAAAAAGAAGTTGTTATTAATGAAAAAAAGATTAACATAATCTTGACAACTTTCGAGTGTAGGTCTCAAAAAAATTACCAACAAATTTGTATGCCGATGCATTTTTTATAAAATATATATATTTTGCAAGCCCCAAAACAAAAATCAGCTTGTTGTTAATAAATTTTTTCAAGTCACCATTTCGACATGTTAGAGCTGGGGGTCACCCGAAAGGTGCCATTCAATTTGTATGCCACAAGTTTTTCTCAGTTTTGACCTTATTTCTAATAATATTAAAACAAATATTGTTTCTTACAATTAGGCCATCTTTCGCCCTTAAACAAAGTTTCTTAAGAAAATAGCAGAGAAATATGCTCCAGAAATGCTATGTACCTACACAAAAGAAATCTGAAACTTACCTTGTTTGGATAGATAAAAGCCATTTTAGAGCTTAGTAGAGATCTCTTGGTGGTGGCATTTTAATAAGTGTAATGAAGTTTTGAACATTTTTTTTACAAAAATACTTACTTTGCCAAAGGGATACATGTTATAATTTTAATGAGAAAATCAAGGCATTAAAGCTGAAATATAATAATTTTGCCTTCTTGCTTTCAATACAATTAATTAGGTATTGAAAGAAAGAAAGAAAATATACGACTAATAATGTTGTTTTTGCAGAATAGGGGAGATTAACGTACTTTTATTTGCTTCAAGAAAAATAACATCAATGAGCAATAACAAAATTTTGAATTGATCGTTTAACAGGCATTATTTAGACCTTTGCGGCTTACATTATTTGCTACAGTTCTTAAAAAACACAGGAATCTGCCTCTGATATGTTTCGGTCCTTGTATAGGTTTCCGATTAGGTAATTAATTATATTCTGTGTTGCGATCTAAAAAGTTTCATTAAGATTGGGACTTAATTGTGACCTTTATCAAGGAATGAAAGTGGAAGTGTGTATTAAAATTTGTAAATATTTATTTTCTTAACTGTGGAATAAAATAGTACAAATTGTATTTCTATGTTACAAGTGATTGTTGTTTATTTTGTATACGATAGTGCTTTTATATATTAAGTTAGAAAGAAGATTTGACTTAATAAAACAAATATGCCGGACATTTAACACAACGCAAATAACAGACTGAAAATTTTGTTGATGTATTAAATTTATTAGTGGTAAAAGATATATTTATTTCATAATATAAAATGAACTATTAAATTGATTTTACTCTGCCTAATGGAAAGCAAGAGTAGAATCCAAGAGTAATAGTCACTATATCAATATGGTTATCCACACTATGACAACCTATTGAGATGTTTGTGACGTGCCAACGTCTAACAAATCGATGAACTTCGGCTGCACGCACGAAAAAGGATGACTCAAATGAAGTGGAATGAGCTGTCGCCTGCGGTGTTCCCGCACCAATACGACTTCAAACCTTCAAAAAAAGAGCGTACTCCTTCCTAAAAGGCCGACAACGCACTTGTAACGCCTCTGGTGTTGCGGGTGTCCATGGGCGGCGGTAATCGTTTACCACCAGGCGATAAGTCTGCTCGTTTGCCCCATATACAATAAAAAACACTCATTGTACGCTTGCACAAATGATTCAATTTTATTCATAAAAGTATGCAATCATTTCATCAATGTTTTGTTATGACGTTGTCACGTTAAAATATCGTCCGTAAACGGATTTGACAGACAACAATTTTTTTTTTAAACATTTTTTTTTTTTTGCTATAAATATTATAGTGTTTTTGCTGTGCTTTAATTTAAACAAAATAAATGTTTAAATAATAAAAATAAAATTACTGAACATTTTCCTGAACTTTTAACCCAATTCGCCTTACTTTTATGTTTGTAGTTATTCTTCTTTTCTAGCTTCTCATTATATAGATTTTAGTTACGAAGTTGACAAAAAAGTAGACAGCTGTCCGATATAATCAGTGATTTCATTACCGATTTGGATAACTTCAATACTTCAAAGTATAGAACTTAATCGAATAAAAATCTAGAATAAGTACATTGCGAACGACTATGATTTATATATACACTCTTTTGCAAAAAAAACGGGCACTTATAGTCGTTCCAATACTTTATTTAACTTTTGACAGATCACGCACATAAAGTTTTGTAATAATTTTTGATACAATGTACTACAGATAATACTGTACTTTATGGGCGGGCTCCGCCTACTTAGGGATGTGTCATTCGTAATTAATGACCACAGACTATAAAAACGGTTTTGAAATAAATCGATTATCGATTATATTAATAAAACATACAATAAAATTATTGTGATTATATTTTATATCAAATCACGTAAAAAGCTTTATTATTTTGCATTAAAATGCCCTAAATGTCTCTGTTTCAATGCATAAATAATTTGCGTAATGAAAACAGTTCCATCGTACTCGTACCTAGTAATGGGATCGAATGTATTCGCCGCAAATTAATGAATCTAAAATAATTGTTTAGACTTACTATAGTTGGTTCAAATAAAAACTACCTGCGGTACCTACTTGTAATGAACAGGTACAAAATGTTGAAATTCGTAGTAATTTACGGATTAAAAATAAAACAACCAAAAGAGGTACTGTAATACTAATTTTAATTATAAAGAATCGTCTTCTTCGTATGACCAGGAATCATCATCACTTGAGTTCTCAGTAATATTGATTATCATTTCTTGGATAGATAAATTGTCGAATGCAACATCCCGATCCCAATCCGACATTATCACCTTCTTTGTTTTTTCTACAACATTCGCCCAGTTTTCTGGAGTTATTTTTCACGCGCATTTTTCAGTAAATTCAGCATTTTTCTTGCGGTGAAAGGAGGAGTTGTATTGTTCCTCGCAGCATATCCTTTAACTTGTGCCCAGATCATTTCAATTGCATTATATTGGCAGTGATATGGGGGAATTCTGAGGACGGTATGCCCATGCTCTGCTGCCATTTCATCTATGACGTATCGTTTTGGCAGCTTCTTTGTTTTTAATATCTTTACTAACTCTACTTTTAGTAGGGACTCATTCACCTCTTCGCCATTGTCACGGAGCCAGTTTATAATTTCATGTTTTTTGTTGGCCTGTGTTGGTATTTTATTAATTTGACGAGAGTGATAAGGTGCATTATCAATAAATATTATTGATGGCTCTTCGAGTGATGTAAGCATTTCTCTGAACCACTTTTCATACACGTTCGAATTCATCTCCTCATGATAATCTCCTGTTTTCTGGGATTTAAGAGCTAATAGAGCGCCTGGCACAAATCCTTTTACTGTTCCTGCATGACAAATAATCAGTCGTTCGCCTTTTCCCATTGGTACTGTAGAAGTGGAGCCAACGGTGTTGTCAGTCCAAGTTTTTGACAGCGTATGATTCGCATTGAGCCAAGTTTCATCTGTGAAAACAACATTCGACCAATCTTCTATTTTTTTTGCTTGTCTTAAAAAATCGCATCTATACAAAGCAATATAATTGCGTTCCATTAAAATTTTTCGTTTGTCACATTTTTGGAATAACATTCCAATATCTTTCAATACCTTTGTCAGAGAAGATTTTTGACCACGGAACAAACCACTATTTCGAAGAGATTGTGTTAGTTTTTTTAATGTTGGAATCTCTTTTCTTTGGTAATAGTCGTATATATGACGACGAATAGCATCAGCGTCAAAATTGTCAACGGCTGTAACTTTACTAGGCGGACGTTTTTTCTTAGGTGTAGATAGCTTATTCTGTTCCATGCCACTGCTGCCGTAGCCTTCTTTTGTTATTTTTGCCACTGTTGGAGCACTAATACCTAATGCTGCTGCAACACGGTCTCTAACTTGAGTCACTGGTATAAGAGGCCCACCATTACGGCTTTCCTTTTCAAAGTATTCACGAAGTCGCAAGACAAACTCTCTTGTTTGTCCTTTGAGTACTTTCTTTTTTGGCATTTTGACAGTAACGAAGGCAGGATCGATACGCTCAACTCAACCAAACGTTAGAATTCACAAATAAATCAATACGGAGGAATATAAATACTCAACTATATTGAAGGTTACTCATTGAAATACTGTAGATTATTTTAAAATAGACATAGTGAGATTTAATAAAGATCATCAATAGTTTAACAAATACAATATTAACCACTGAATTACAACACAATACAATAATACATTTTGAAAATTCAGTTCCTTTTATATATTTTTTCATGACATAGAACCGTCATATTTGAACAACATTCTTTTAATCCATTTCTTCTTTATTTTGACAAAGGAGGTCGCACATTGAAACACATAGAAATATGAAGTACGAAATTATCTATAAAATAATGAGTTTGTTAAATCAATTAAAACTTCTTAATGCATAAAATCGATCGATGAAAGAAATCGAATAGGTAACGGGTCAGGGTATCACTATTTGATTAAGTATTAGAGCTGTCAAAAGTTAAATAAACTATTGGAACGACTATAAGCAAAGAACTATTTTATAGTTACTATTAGTTTGTTTGACAATTTTAGGTATTGTTATCCTCAGAATTTCATAAATTAATTAGGAAGGAATAGGTATCATTAGTTTTATCATAACATTTTGATTAAATTATTGAGAAATAATGTTTAAGCTCAAAACACTATTATTGTACCTGCTCGCTAAATAAAAATTAAACGCGTTAATTTCTTTGTTTTTCTTGAATACATTTAAAGCAGATAAAAGTTTAGTATTGAGTGTGACCCCCTCTTGCTGAAATCACGGCTTGCATTCGTCTGGGCATGCTAGCGAGTATATCTTTTATGGTTTCTTGGGGAATACGTTCCCACTCCACGGTAATCACATTCTTTAGCTCTCTGATGGTCTGCGGAGCCGGCTGCACTGATCTCACTCGTCGCTTCAGAACGTCCCAGACATGCTCTATGGGATTGAGGTCCGGACTTCTAGCTGGCCAGTCCAAACGACGAATTCCAACTTCTAGCATATACGCTTCCACATCGCCAGACCGGTGGGCGCGAGCGTTGTCGTCCATAAAAAATGAGTTTTCGCCAAGAGCGGTTAAAGCGGGTTGTGCATAAGGAATTAGAACTTCCGTTATGTATCGGTGTCCAGTCAGTGTACCGTTTTCGATGAAGACTAACTCCGTACGATCCATGGAATTTATTCCTGCCCAAAACATAACAGAGCCCCCTTCATAAGGTGTGATTTCTTCAAAACATGCCTATGCAAAGCGTTCTCCTCGTCTACGTAGCACTCGCCGACGTCGGTCTTCACCATGCAGAGATATCCTGGCTTCATCGGAGAACAATATCCTATCCTAGTCTTCATGAGTCCATGACACACAATTTCGAGCGAAGCTAAGCCTGGCAACTCGATGTCCACTGAGTAATTTAGGGCCGCGTGCCGGGCGATGACTGTGTATATTAGCAGCGAGAAGCCTCCTCCTGACCGTCCATAGACTAATTTGCACATTTCTTACTTCTTCGAGGCTGTTCTTGAGGTCCACATAAGAAGATTTGCGATTTCCCAACGCTTGACTAACTAGAAAACGATCATCCCGTGGTTCGGTACATGTCTTTCTGCCAGAACCAGGCCTTCTCTTGACGGAACCGGTCTCTTGATAGCGCTGCCAGGTCCTTTGAACTGTCGACCGACTCACATTTAGTCTCTGAGCCACGAAGCATTGGCTGCAACCTTCTTCAAGCAGCGCAATAATTTTGCTCGCTTTTATCACTTTATCTACCATTTTCGAGATTGCTAAACAGCAATAACAATACTTTTAAATGTCAAAGACATCAGATAATTTAATAAAAAACTTGAGAGGTGTCAAGGGACACCCGGATGGAACGAAGTTCGAAATAGAAAGACGATATAAATATTATATTTACTTCAATATTTTACGTAATTTCTAGTTTTATGATATATGTGTACACAATAATATTATTAATAATAATAATGATAATGATGATAATGATGAAAGTGATGAAGATGATGAAAATGATGAAAATGATGAAAGTGATGAAAATGATGAAAATGATGAAAATGATGAAAATGATGAAAATGATGAAAATGATGAAAATGATGAAAATGATGAAGATGATGAAAATGGTGAAAATGATGAAAGTGATGAAAATGATGAAAATGATGAAAATGATGAAAATGATGAAAATGATGAAGATGATGAAAATGATGAAAATGATGAAAGTGGTGAAGATGATGAATTGATGAAAATGATGAAAATGATGAAAATGATGAAAATGATGAAGATGATGAAAATGATGAAAGTGATGAAAATGATGAAAATGATGAAAACGATGAAGATGATGAAAATGATGAAAGTGATGAAAATGATGAAATGATGATTATGATAATAGTGATGATGATGATGATATGTATATATAAAAGTTCGAAATCTTATCTATCTATTATATATATATATATATATATATATGTATATATATATTATATATATAGTCGATATTAACTATAGGGAACTCGCGCCACAAAATGTAGTTAAAAATTGTTTTCTTTGAAAACCAGGCTCAGTCAAAAATTTTAATTTGGAATGTACTCTTATAAACATTATGGCACTTTTATAACTGGCCAGTAACATGTTCAAATGATTAAAACCTTTTTGGTATTTTATTTTTTTCAGCCAGGAAGAAAATCGAAACCGCCCGTTTTTTTTTGCAAATGAGTGTATTATACCAACTTTTGCCCACGGCTCCACCCGCGTGTATGTCGGTTATCGTGGTAATTCGTAGCCTATGTAATGTCTTAAGAATCAAAGTATCTTCATGGCAAATGCAGAGGTTTAGCAGTAAAATACTTCCATATAAGAGGTAGATAATTGCTATCGCAGACTTTTATTTACAACTATTTGAGACGAACAATACTACAATATGTCATGTCAGTTATTATGTCATTCAAACGGTTTGGGCAGCGCCCGCCAAGATAGCTTTTTTGATGAAATGGCAACCAGCTGGATCACTCGGATCAGCTATTTCTGCCAATGTCAAGTATTTATCGTCTTCAATTAAAAGTCTTCAAGTCTTCAAGTCGTCGTCGTGATGAAATAATGATAAAAAATATAAAATGTGGATGACATGAAATGGGGACCGTCTTTCGAAAAAACAAAAAACTATCCTAAAAGATAGTTCTTAAAGAGCTAATTTTTTACCGACTTACTTGACAATTATCGTTATATTATGACCAAATTATAAAAAAAAAACACAAAGCAGTCATAAGCACCGCCGACAGAAGTGAAAACTCATAACTATAAACAAACGGTTGTTTTAACTTACCTGAAATGAACACCTATGCTTTTTTTAATAGTGTGCAATAAAAAGAACTAAAATAAGTAGTAAATGGAAGTAAAGCTTTGATACTCCAATAGATGTCGCTGTTTTCAAAAAAATTGTAAACAATCTTTTTGATTTACAAAAGGTTTTGTGTAAGTAGAAAATCATTATTTTAATTTATTGTAAATCACTTTAAGATACTGAAATATTAACTTTAAGTATATAAAATCATATTGAGAGAGGACCACTATCTAGAAAAACGAATGCTACCAAAGTATATCGGTAAATGGCGCTGTTAACAATAAACATCTGTCTTACGAATTTTTTCGATCAGAACACGTGACCTGACGCGAGTTCATACATTTTTACCCATTCCAAAAAGTACACAGCGCCGCTATAGAAGTTTTCACTTCAAAAATTACAATATCATTGGTGATATATAATAATAATAAACCTATTTGTTCCAACAACATTAAAAACATTATTTTTCTTATAGCTTTTTAAATACTGGTTATAATCTATTATTGGAACCCCACTCTGGGTATAGACCTTCCCCAACTTAATCCCAGCTTATATTTTACTATTTTATGGTTTTGTTCTCCAGTCTTCCCGCTATTGCCATTATTTCATCCACCCATCTGTTCCTTGGATGACCTCTTTTTCTTATTCCGCTTGGTCCTTTCCATTTTATTGCTTCTAGAGTCCTGATATCTCGCAACATGTCCTACCCATCGTTACTTTTGTGTACGTACATATTTAAGCGCAACTATTAAGTTGGTTTTTGCTCTTATGCGTTTACTTTTTATCTTTTGAAGTCGCTTTATGTTACATTATACTTTTATTTTTATCAGTTATTATCAAAAAACAGTTATTATCGAAATTCTAAAAAGGCACCTGCCCCTCCACCTCAAGAAGACTGTTATAAATACATAAATATATATATATATATTATTGTAAAGATAATTCCCACATTTACCAATATACCTATACCCAATATACATACTGTGTTGCGGGGGACTATACAAATATACATGAAACGGACACAAAGAATGCCCAGACTCAGAACAATAATTTATGGATCACATAAAGTGTTGTCACATGTGGGATTATAAACCCACAACATTTGGGGCAGTAAAATACGACGTTGCGGCTGCTTAAGCCACTAAGCCAACCGTGCAGTCACTATTAGGTTTTGCCCGCTGGCCCCGCCCGCGTGCATGTCGATTTTCGCGGTTAATGGTAACTTATATCCTTCCTCAAGAATCAAAGATCTCCATCGTAAACGTCATCTATAGGTTCAACGGTTTAGTTTTGAAATTATTACAGGCAAACAGATTTAATTACGAGTTTATGATTTTACCTTTACTACACAAA
This sequence comes from Spilarctia lutea, assembly GCA_916048165.1. Taxonomy (NCBI): domain Eukaryota; kingdom Metazoa; phylum Arthropoda; class Insecta; order Lepidoptera; family Erebidae; genus Spilarctia; species Spilarctia lutea. The sequence goes on along the minus strand of OU696471.1, from coordinate 17,243,126 downwards.
TGAATAACACATTCATGCTTAATTAAACATTGGTTAAATGCAATTCGAACGAAATTAACGTGGGTCCTTTGCACAATTATAAATGATTTCTTTTTAAAGCGCGTGCACAGAGGGAAATAACACGGAATATGATATTCGAACAAATATTAGTACGACAGATTTATGTTGTGAAGGCCAGTGAATGCGAATTACAGTATAATTTAATTACACGGACGTTATGACTGGCAAAAGGGTAATCTGGAACCTCAAAATAATTTTATTGTGTTTGGATGAGTCGTCACGTCCGATGAAAGCGCAGATCAGCGCTCACATTTATGGTGATTTCACATAAGGGACCGTAATACAGTACACGAAAATGTTGTCAGGTAACAGTGCTTGTTGTCAAGAAATCACGTAGAAATCTATTGAGGGGCTTATTATTATAAGACGTGATACATTCGGTTTTTTCCGGGATGTTTTTATTATGGGCCTCCGGTATCCTCACTCACTCGGTGAAACACAGCGCAAACGCTATTTCACACCGGTTTTCTGTGAGGCCGTGGTATCACTCCGGTCGAGCCGACCCATTCATGCCGAAGCATAGCTCTCCCACGGCCTATAGCGTCTCACGTTTTTCATGTTGGTTTTATGAGTTGAGTTAACAAGATGAATCTAACAATATGTTAATTAACAATAATACAACGTGCAGCAGTTTGAAAGATGTGAGGTACGAAAGTAATTATGTAAAGTGGTTAAGAATATTACATACATGATACGCGTGAAAACCACAACTCTTCCTTGAAGCCGGATATTTTTTTTTATAAATTGAATTTTAAATACCTTTTGATACATACAAAAACACATTATTATTATTTTTATCGCTTATATACCTATACTTAACCCCTTATAAATCAAATTTGCTAAACCTTTATGATTAGGTGTTACAACATAAAAACCGCAAACTCTCAAAATTTCACATTTCTAACCACAGCGGCTTAGCCTCTCGCTTAGTGAATCAGTCAATCAGGGCAAGGATTTTATGTGTCTTTATATAACTATATATCTTGTGATGAAGAGGTTTTAATTTATTATATATATTAACAGGTAAGCTTAGTAAATTCCTTGCAATCAAAGTTATTAACAATATACACAGAATTTGTAATCACTACTTGTAAGTGTCTAAAGTGTCTGTTTTAGGTAGTTTAGAATATTAATTAACTCGTTAACTTGCTTTTATGGTATGTTTGTAAATTTCTTTTAATAATACAACTATATTATTTGAAGTGTAATATATATTTTTTGAAACCGTAAGACAACTCGATTGAAAGAAGAAACAAAAGTTTTTTATCCCTTGCAACTTTGTCTTCGCCTCCTCCTGCCCGTAGCATGATGTAATATAGATACTCGTAGCTTAAACTAATTTACTTCTCTTAACATTGTGATACGAGCTAACCTTAAAAGATAGACATATATTGTTACCGACTTTTTTACGACTTTTAAAGCGGAACTATTCTTTCTTACATTATTTTTACGAAACTTTAACTGTTGACGGAGCGCATTCAAAAAAAGCTCTCAATTTTTTTTTACCCCGTTTTGGTACTTAATTGATACTCCGCTCCTTTTGGTTATAGCGTGATGAACTATAGCCCATATCCTTACTCGATGACTGGGCTACCCAACACTGAAAGAATTTTGGAAACGGATCAGTAGTTCCTGAGATTATCGTGTTCAACCAAACTCTTCAACTTTTTAATATTAATTTAGTATGGAAACTTTTTAATTATCAAATAATGTCGTCCACTGCTGGTCAAGAGCCGCTCCAAGGCTGCCCACAATACATTTGAAATTAAATTGTTTTAAAGATTGCATATATGTATATCAATGTAAAGTACGTTGCATACTTTGTATCAATTGAGCTCAAATTTACACGATTCACAACCCAACTTACTCATTTACGATTCATTTTTGCAACTATAATGTGCAACACCTAAGCGTGGGGGATTACAGATACAATGTATAAAATATAAAAAATAAGTTATCTCTTTTAAATTGAAAATTAATAAATGAGTCGCCACGCCAATCATTGATTACTAAACCTAATCTGTTAGACTAACAAAATGTGATTTTAAAAAACAAAAGTATTCGCTAAAATTTATTACTATCTAGCCCTTTCCATCATCAGATCAGGTCCAAGATACCTTATTAATGTCATCTACATACACAGTTTAAATTAACATCTAAGATTTGTTTATATTCATAGCTATAAATGAAGCAAATGTTATTATAATTGTGGCGACCTCCACATACAGCGCCATCTACCGAAGATACACTGAACTACGAAGTAACGCACTGTACCTACAAACTACACTACACGGAGTAACTACCAATCCTGAATCGCGCAAATAAAGTTTCCGCGCCGATTATCATATATACAACATCCCAACATCAACTGTTGGGCAGTAGCCCGCCAGGCATGATCACCTCGCCTGGTCGGAGGATCCTCCCTTTGTGTTGGGTGGAACATGATACTCGTTCCCCCACAGTGGTGACCCCGACGTGATTGGAAGCAGCCTTCAAGCCGCGCCACCATCATGTTCACTCCCACAGCAAGTCTCAAGCCAGCCAGCAACTTCGGCCTCAACTGGGATATACCACACGCAGGACGCGACCGCTCCAGCCTGGTAACCCCTACGGCCTCTACAGCGTCTAGGCACAGCACACTGCACCTACGGTCCATGTAAGCAGAGCACATCTCTCCCGTATACGCAGCAGCCAGCCACTACGCAGCAATCGCCCCGACTCACTGGGAACCTCACCGCAGCACCGCGCACCGCATGCGATCCCGACTCACTGGGATCAGCGGACTTCAGCCCCGACTCACTGGGACTAGCGGCATTCAGTTCCGACTCACTGGAACTTGCGGCACTCAGTTCCGACTCACTGGAACTACTCACTCCTGGCACTGGCAAGCTCCGCATCAGAGCACAGACAGCTGACACAACATATATCGACCTCCAGTCTTGGAGGGGAGTGATGTGGCGACCTCCACATACAGCGCCATCTACCGGAGATACACTGAACTACGAAGTAACGCACTGTACCTACAAACTACACTACACGGAGTAACTACCAATCCTGAATCGCGCAAATAAAGTTCCCGCGCCGATTATCATATATACAACATCCCAACATCAACTGTTGGGCAGTAGCCCGCCAGGCATGATCACCTCGCCTGGTCGGAGGAACCTCCCTTTGTGTTGGGTGGAACATGATACTCGTTCCCCCACAATAATTGTCACTATTACCACAAATGAATAAAATACTCACAAACACTCGTAGTTCAAAATTAACATCCAGTATTACGTTAAATTATGCTTCAAAATTATAAGCTCACCTTCAAACACAACACCAAAACCAAACATATACAGTGTTATGATTGAGGGAATACACATACAACAGTTATTTGTGTTATAATTTGTGTGTTATAAAGCATCCGTTCAATTTACATAACATACTTGTAACTTGCCGCGATAACACAATGGCATTACTATATTATTCATAGTTAATAACAGGAGCAAGTTCAGCATGTTGCGATGTATTTTATGGTTTATTATTCTCATAAAAGTGTATTTTATGCTTGGGCGTCAACAATATCCAATATTTACTACATCGTTCGAGATAAATCCCCTATGAGAGGTTGATTAAAGATTATTTATTTATCCGTTTATTAATGTTATGGAGGGCTTACAGCTAACATTACAACATTAACAATCATTAATACAACAGTGATTAATTACAAATCCTCACTTATAGTGATATGCTAAACATAAATATGTGGTACTCAAGCGTCAAGTCTTTCTGTGAATTTATTTGAGATAGATTTTGTTTTAAAACTTAATAGCTTTAACCAAAGCCATAAGGTATAAAATATTGAGTTTTTAAATAAAATCTTTCGAAGGACATACTAATATACTAGTAGATAACTAATAGTTCATGTTTGTATATTAATAATTTAAAATATCTAATATTTTATTTGAAAATTGAGAACTTGAGACATTAAATCCTAAGCCAATTATTAGAACAATATTAGGGTATGGTTAGGCATACGTTTAGCGTACTCTGAACTGTAAGTAAATGAATAAACTAATAGAAAAAGTAATAAGATGTTATATTATTATCAGAAAATTATAAAAACATAATCAGAATTAAACTTAGAACTCGATTAATAATTGCAATGCCGTTTAACAATATTTGCTCTTGTTGAGTTACTTCAGTTTCTTCAATCTTACCTTGAGATTATTGTTTCAAAGAAACAGTAAAAAGTCCGGGCTTCACAGTTGCAGAAATATTGTTCTTTTATATAGGCAACGAGGTACTTGAGTCTCGGAAATGACTACGTCAGAAACGGGAAATGAAAAATATATTAAAAGCTCCTTTGTAAAATCATTTGATAGCATACGTACTAAGTAGTAGTAAGATGGTAAAAAAATTGTGTTTTAGTAATACCAAAAGTCGTTCGTTTTCAATAATAATAATAATAATTCATTTATTTATTAAACAATAAAGCTTACAGTGTTTACACCAAGACGCTTACATGTTATGTCAAAAAAATAAAATTTTTGGATACACATTTACAATAAAAGAAAAATAAAATAAATTTATATTACAAGTAAGTCACATATAAATAATGTCAAAAAGAACGATCCTAAATAAAAAACAATAAATAATATAAAAAACAAAGTCAGCAATTTCAATCATATGTCTACGTCATATCAATAACTGTCACAATAAAATTAAAATACAATTAGTTACAGTTATTTAAGTATGTCATCACACCACCACAAAATACACCAGTCCTGTCACAAAATATATCTACACCTGAGCTAGCTTTTAACAGATCATTTATTAGATTGATCGCTGTAACGGTGGTACTATATTTTAATTAGTTTCCTGAAGGTGATTATCAAGTCTTCAACACATACATAATTTAACAACATTTTTTACTTAAAGAACCGCTTGAATGGATAGTTATTTATTTTAAAACCGAATAGTTTTAAAATTAACAATGTGTGTGTAATGTATAAAACATTGCGATCTTAATATCGTTTCTATAAATCACATAAATTTCCTCCGTCCCCCTTCCCATCCCTCAAAGGTCGGGAACGCACTTGTGACGCCTCTGGTGTTGCGGGTGTTCATGGGCGGAGGTAATCGCTTACTATCAGGTGATACGTATTTAATTTTATATTTAGCAAAAGTTACTTATATCGTTTAAAATGAAAACTGTTAACTCAGTGCTCGGTTTATTAGCTTTACTGAAAATAGAAATACGCTTCCTGAATTTAAAATTAAGGTACTTTTCTAATTCTTTGTGACTCCTTGCGCGCCTTCTAATTGCTTTTAGAAAGATATTAGGATATTCCAAAGATGACCGTAGACAAGTTTTTTACTCTTGATCAAATTAGTGGACCTTCGACTTTCAACTCAATTAAATAAAGAATCAGGAATAGATATTACTGAAATACTAATTTTTGGTATCTACATAAATAGTGTACACAGTCTTACATTGATCTTTATACGAATAAGTAAACGATTTAGTAAACGGATTGGCTATAATTTGCAGTTTTTCCATAATTCACCAAAATCATAGATACCAAGAACCAATATTTGAATTTAAACATTAGTATTTCTATTCGGTATTACGAAAGGAAATGCTAAACCAAGTTTACTGAGAGCTTAAAACTATATTGCCTTCTGGCATACCGCTATAAAATACTTAGATTCTATTGTTCTGCACAATATGCCATGTTATACAAATACTTTACCGTAGTAAATAAGTAAATAATACTGCCGTAATATAACAAAATAACTCACACACAACTGTCTGGTTTAAAATGTGGCCTAACCAGTACTATGCTAATCAATTCACTGATGAACAAACTTAACTAAAACCTACAAGTCATTCAATGTGGACGCACCGATCGGTTAATCTTACCATAATCAACTATCGAACACTACAACATTACTTTGCAACTAAAACATACTCAATTTAAAAAATACTAGCAAGGTACTTTAAAATATGTTGTTTAAATACCACACTATTTGTTAACGACCAACAATGCTCAGTATTACAGTCCCAGCTGACTAAGGTTATATTTTGCTTTCTCTCTGAAAGCATTTGTAATATACTGTTATTGACTTGCTTGTTTAGGACTAATTTTAGTTATTAACCTCTACTGTTCTATATTTATGTTGACCTAGTGTTGTTTCGTTAGTTATGTGACAATGTTTTAGTTTAGTATTCGTTGCAAAATTTTGTTGTTATTTTTTTTTTTTTTTTAAAAGACAACTCCCACATTAGGAACAAACATCCTGTGTCGTGGGAGACTTTACAAACATACATGAAACGGACACAAAGAACATCCAGACTCGGGACAACAATTCGTGGATCACACAAAGTGTTGTAGGTACCGCGTGGGATTTGAACCCACGACACTTGGCGCAGTAGCAAGCGGAATGGCGACCGCTGACACCACTCGGCCAACCGAACTTTTGTTCGTTTTAGTTAGTTAGCTTTTCATACTAGTTACTTTGTAATGACACCAGTCGCAAACGCTACCACTGCGCCACCGATGCAGTCATAATTCATGGTGCAAATAAACTTTGTTTATTTTTGTCATCCTAGGAATTGTATTAACTTATAGTCGTCTACTGCTGAACGAAGGTCTCACCCAAGGAGCGCCAGCCATCCTGGTCTGCCGCCCACATCTATCCGCCGCTAACCACTTTCTTCAAATTGTTAGTCCATCACGCCGCAAGGCACTCTACACTACGTTCTCTCCCTAATCTCGGTCCCCACTCTAGCACATTTCGGCTCTAGCGACCATCAGTTCATCTGTAAAGATGACAGCCCCAATTCGACTTCAGCATACTGAAGCTCCGTGTGATGTCGGATTTTCTAGTTCTCTTCCGAATAGCCTCATTATGAATTTTATCTGACAGAGGAATACTACCTAAGAATTAACTTGGATATTTTTTTTTTTGTATTTTGGAACTGCCATCAGTCCTAACTGGACTATTATCAGTTTAGTTGGGTGAGTAATTGGCGTTTGTGGTGCAGGAGTCAGTACCACTGCTACCCTATGAGACAACATGCCCTCTTTTTAGCCTGTTGATGTTCTTGGAAATGTCCAACAATCCAGTAGCCGGCGGATTTGGATGCATGGCTAATCGTTCAGCGTAACGTTTTTTACCCATGGTGATCTCTACCATCACATCTCATCTCATTTCGAGTGAACCAGGGAGCGTTAACCATTCCTCTCAGAATGCCATTTTGTGCTCTTTGGAGGCACATTATTACACATTATATATTAACTTGGATATATAATCATTGAATAAATTAACTGTTCTGTAAATAGGTTCTTAGTCAGCACCATGGAAACGGCAATGCAACTGAAAAGCTGAATTGCGCTTTTGGTTGTTAGAGGAAAATTATATTATTGCGTTTAGGTTTACAAAACCAGTCTTTTCAACGAGAATACTCCCTCTTTTAGTGCGACATTGTTAGAAAGCTAGAAGCTCCAGTTTACCCATATTTACGTGACTAGAATCGAAACGGTGCTTCATGCTTTAGGGTAAATATAGTGCACAGGAAACTAAAGTACTTCTTGGACTTTTTATATATATTTCAGTTCCCTAAAGTTATTAAATACTTCAATGTTTCAAATTAAGTATGAAATTAAATTTTAACTGCATAAATTTTACTTCAATTTGAATATGAAACAGTTTTATGAAATAGTTATAAGTTATGAATTTCATAAAGTTTAAAATTGAAAATGCAATTGTTTTAGAGTTTTATTTCTCAACGTCCATTGCCTCGTTGGTCTAGCGGCTAGTGCAAACGACTGCCGATTAGGTACGAGGTCTAGGGTTCGACTTTGGTCCTACTCCTGGACAACTATGACAATCATTATTGGGAAGTCAGTCCCGTCAAATATACTGACAACTAGTTCAATCTTCGAAGTCAATTCACCCTCACGGTTGCGGAGGTCCGATGTCAGTCGCTCCGTGGAAACACTGACATTCAGGTAAAACCGGTTGTACTAGTAGCCGACCCCAGTAATCTTGGGAATAATAAAGGCTAGGAAGATGATAATTTCTCAAAATCAAAAATGATAAAAAAAAAAACAAAAATTATACTTATATTGGAAAGTAATCTTTTTAGTTGCTAAACCACCATTTTTTGTGTTTTCAAATTCTGGTTAGCAGGGAAAAATTAAGGGAAGATCGGCGCAGACTCCGGTAAGTGAGTGGATCCTAGAAATGGGAGTTATATCACTAGAGTATACTATCTTATACACAGTTTAGCTTGACTATTAAATGACGACAAAATTTATTATCATCAAAACTCTCTTAAATGTACTTTAGTAATTAGTTGTTACTTTTATGACATAAACATAAAAGACCAAAAAAGTGTAATGGTTGTAATATAAATATTTCTGTTAAGGCTAAATTAAAGTAGGAAATCTTTTTAAACACGCCACTAGGTAATTCCCATGCGATAGAGCGATTATTATTTATTCAGAACACTTTAATACGTAATGCGAACCAGCAAGGCATTATAAGTGTTTCTGTCGTTCGTTATTCTCTAAAAAATTAATAAAGGATACCGACATTCACGAAGTTACAGCTCATCCGCCATTTTAAAATTCAGTATAAGCCACCACTGTATTATGAATGAAATGAGAGGATTCAGTCTTTATGTTAGTAGAATGGATGAGAAAATAACATGATGTGGGAATATATTAGATTCCTTACACCACATTTCGACTCTCAAAAGACGAGGAGAGAGTAGACAAGGTATCTTTTGACCAGAAAACAAGTCCTAGTTGATTATATATAACAATTTTTAGATACCGAATGTGGAATCCTTTGTGTTGAAGGGACATAGGACCCGTTCCCTCCACAACTCCTCTGCTTGTCTTTCAAAGTCTCGAATTTATGAATGTATACAGTTAAACGATGAGCCACATCTATACATTTCGACATGCGAATATTATAAAATTAAGCGGTACCTCAACTTCTGATTAATTATTCAAATTTCTACAACTCTCACTCAACTTTTGATGTAAATCTGGTAGTCCACATATTGATTTATTAACACATCGCCAACAATATATTGTGTTTGCATTTCTGAACTTGATTTATAGACGCAAGCTTTTCGGAGCAAGCAAGTAAGTCGGAAATTATCCTTCCACTCCATTTAGGAGAAGTAAAATATAACTTTCATCATTTCCCCTCGAAAAATCATAATTAAACATTAAATATATCAATGTTAAGTGACTTTACTAATCAACTTATTTATTTAATCTGTACGCACAAATGAACAAAGACGGAGTAATTGCCGAAAGTACGAGTATTTTCTTCAATTAACATTGCGGCGATGCAAAGCCAAACATGGTAGACGCATAGAAATTAGAAGTGATTTTTTTAAAATATTGCATACTAGTACATACTGAAATAAATAAATATATATGTATATAAGTTTATTTTAAAATCTCAAATTCCAATCCCTAAAAAAAAAATACAAAAAAAAAAAAACATCTTTGTAACCTCCATATTATAGGGCAGTTTCACTCAGACACATAAAACTAACCATCGTAATAGTTTCTCTATAATTTTGCCTGGACAAAATCTGTGTCTCGACTGCTGCTGAACGAGGTCCTGACGCTGTCTCAGCAATTATAAACCAATCTACGAACCAACAGAAGAATAATGTATATAACATGCGTGTGTTCAAATAAAACTCTTGCGGGCTCTAGTAATTCAGTTCAATAAGAGAATACAAGACTACGAGGGCTTTAGTTCTACTCAAGCCTTTTGACAGTTTAATAACTCACTAGACAAGCAAATTTTAGCAAGAATCTGCTACATTCTACCTACTACTGTAACGTGTTTTACTATGTACAGTAAATGTTCCAAATATATCACAGTAAATTATAGAACCATAAACTTGTACGCTCGCAAGTTTCTAAGGATAAATAGGTTTCCCTTTAGGAACGTGTAGCTTTATAAAGGAAACTGTATAATCTAATATCTAGCAGAAGTTACGAGTATCTTAATAAAAGCGTGTGAACCATGTCCTAATAAAAATACTTGAACAACAAACTTTGATATCACATCAACTTCTTAAATGTAACAAAATAATAGATTAGACTTAATTCAAAACTCATTTCTTTCTTTTGTTTTCTTCTTTTACTTTTTTGCATATAGTTTGTTCTAATTTCTTTTTAGTTTTCGAACTAAGATATAATTTCATGTTCGGGACATCATTTTTTTGCCTCTAGGTATATATCTTGATTGAGACAAAAATATTATTTATTTTTTTCCATCGGTTGTACTCTTTCATTTTCAAGTAAATGCACTTTGATTTTCATATAATTGTGCTGATGATTTCAATAAATTAGAAGATATTAAGTTAACAATCAATTTTACCAAGACATTAAATTATATCCATATAATAGGTCTTTACCTATGAAATTGCGTTTCTTCAGTACTGGTCATTTCAAATAAAAAAAAGTTTGTAATGGCTCTGTATTCTAAATTCAAATTAATTTTGTTTTAAAACCATGACATTCTATTTACAAACTCAGTCTTTTGTTTTTTGATTTGCGTTGTATTTTCATTACATTTGAACATTTTTCGTCATAATATATATAGGATACTTTAAAAATTCGTGTAATTATGGAATATAAGTTCCGTCGTGGCACCAACGCGACACAAACGGCACGTAACATCAAAAAGGTTAACGGAGAGAACTGTACATACGAACGCACAACCCTTTATTGGTTTTCCCGGTTCCATTCTGGAAATTTTGACTTGAAAAATGAAGCTCTTGGTCGTCCGGAGACTTTGGTTAACAATAATGAATTAAAGGCGATTATGGAAGCTGATGAAACTCAATCTACAGCTGAGCTAGCAGCAGCTTTTAATGTAAGCATCAAAATAATATTGATCCATTTGCGGCAAATTGGCAAGGTAAAAAAGCTTGATAGATGGGTGCCCCACGACCTTAACGATCGCCAGCGCAACGTACGCGTCGAGACCTGCCTTTCGCTGCTCAACAGGCAAAGAAATGAAGGAATTTTGAAACGAATAGTTACGTGCGACGAAAAATGGATTCTGTTCGACAATCGAAAGCGCTCAGCAAGTTGGTTAGACCCTGGTTCAGCATCAAAGCAATGCCCTAAACCAAAAATGACCTCTAAAAAGGTCACTGTTTGGTGGTCTAGTGCGGGTGTGATTCACCACAGCTTTTTACAAAACGGCATGAGCATTAATGCAGATGTGTACTGTGAAGAACTGGAGAGAATGATGGAGAAGCTTGCACATCTGCAACCAGCTTTGGTCAATCGGTCGTCCCCACTGCTCCTTCACGACAACGCGCGACCCCATACTGCGCAACAGACAGTCTCCAAGCTGCAAGAGCTGGGGTTGGAAGCTCTCCCTCATCCGCCATACTCACCAGACCTTGCACCTACCGACTATTACTTTTTCCAAAATTTAGACAACTTTTTAGTGGGAAAAAAATTCAATTCCCGAGAGGCAGTACAAAATGCCTTTGAAGAGTTTGTTGCCTCCCGTCCAGCTGATTTTTACAAGAAGGGCATCAATAAACTGCCAATGCGTTGGCAAAGATGCGTCGATTGCATGGGTGATTACTTCGAATAACAGAAATAAAAAAGTTTGAAAAAATAAGTACTTTCACTTATTGCATACAAAACGGCAATTTCATAGGTAAAGACCTAATATAAATTTATGTCATAGTAGTATGGAGAATTATTGTTTTAGTTTTATAAAAGAGAAGTTCTAAGTGTTGTGTCTAAAATATTTAGTGTTTATGCATTATTAGATTTGTGATTTTAAGAACGTAAAGTGAATGAATAGCAAAGTAAATAAGTTCTCTAATTACGATATTTGTATGTAAGTACTTCAAAAAGATTAATTCTATTTATTCCAATTCATTTGCAATAAACATCTATTTCGTATAAACTTTTAGTGAGAACTGTTACTATTTGTATCAATTATGAGTACCAAGAACAATAAATTACAATAACATGAAAGAAAAATATTAGACAATAATACGGCTATGAGCTCTTGAACACGGCATTTGTCTTCTTACAACCGGACTCACATAAAAGTGGGAAGTGAGCAGAAAAGCAATAAATATCAGCGCGTTCAGGCCAAATAAACTTAGTTACATTCAAGTTATAAATGAAACAGTAGATTGCTTATGACCTACGAAAATTGGAAAGCTTATTGGTCGCAACGGAATCATTGAGTGGTTGCAATTCTTTTATTTTTGTGAAGAGTTTTTGTACCAAAAAATAGCATGAATAATAATATGTATAAAATATACATAAGGCGCGTGTAATATGCATTACGAGCTTCGAGCCTAGTATGCACTACAGCTCTCACTAAGGAACTTATAAGAAACCTTATGTAAGAAAAATAAAGTTAATTATTATTACTGTTTTATGTGTGATATATATGTATATGTACATTAAAAATTCACAAGTCCTGCATCGATTGAGTGCGAGTTTTGGCACGGCAGTCACGTTTAGAATATTGTTTTTTTTAATTTCACGAGTGTTTTTTTTTGTCTTCATTCCTAATCAATGCAATCCAAATGTGGCACAGCAAAGTGTAGCGGACAGCTAGTTATTTATTTATTTTAACAGAAGAAACAATCTTCTAAAATTAATACTTTAAATCATACGATCTATTATCAATATATTTTACACCTTATGTTGAAAACATTGATTAAGGCAGGCTATTTAGTCCCACCGAAGCTGGTCGGCGCTGCCTCCGCCCTTGGGCGTCTTTTGCCCAATTTGGGTGGAGCCAGCGTCGCAACTAGACACCTCTACACGGGGGTGGTCCGGTCGATGGCCCTGTATGGGTCACCGGTGTGGGTGGCGGCTCTGACTGCCCAGAATAAGGCGCGCCTCTGGCGCCCTCAGAGGATATTGGCAGTCAGAGCCATACGCGGATACCGCACCGTGTCGACGGAGGCGGCGTGCGCCTTGGCCGGAACACCCCCGTGGGATCTGGAGGCGGAAGTGCTCGCCGAAGTTTATCGGCGAGCGGCTGAATATCGGGCGGAGAACGGGTATCGTCCTCCGCCCGAAGAGGTACGCGAATGGCGTGAAGCCGCTCGCCGAGCCACGATGGCTCGTTGGTCTTCCCGGCTGGAGGCTCCACGCGCTGGCTTTGCCACCGTGGAGGCGCTCCAGCCGGTCATCCTCGAATGGGCAGGGCGGCAGCACGGGACCCTTTCCTTCCGGCTGACGCAGGTGCTTTCCGGGCACGGTTGCTTCGGAAAGTACCTGCACTCGGTCGCTAGGAGGGAATTGAGTCCCGCCTGCCACCACTGCGACTGCAGTGAGGACTCGGCCCAGCACACGCTGGAGTTCTGCCCCGCTTGGGCGGCGCAGCGCCGGGCCCTCACTGCAGTCATCGGAGGAGATCTGTCGCTGCCGGCCGTCGTTCTATCCATGGCCGGTAGCGACAGCAGTTTTACCGCGGTCGCGACCTTCTGCGAAGAAGTAATTTCGCGGAAGGAGGCGGCGGAGAAGGCCCGGGAGGACGATATCCACTCGAACCCGATCCGCCGCCGGCGCACGGGGCGGCGGAGGCGCGCCTATCAGCGCCTCATGCCGCCCTGAGTGTGGCCGCGGATGGACGGGATGGGTTTTCCCCTCCATCCGCATTACAGGCCAACCGCGAGGGGGCGACGTACGCGTGTGCCGTGCGCCGCCTAATTTGAGATTTTTACCAGCAGACGGTGCCCGCTTCAGTGCGGGCAGGCGCTGGAAGGGGTCCGGTCGTATTAATAAACGCAATTCCCGGACCCCTCCGTTCTCAGGCGCAGAGTTGGCACACCGTGTGGTTTTAGTCGGTTCGATTCCGACACACCGCCCCGCCGCAAACCCCGGCGGGGTGACGGCCCGAGGGGGTTTCCACACGTAAAAAAAAAAAAAAAAGGCTATTTAGTCCATTGAAAAGTTACATTTAGGGTTGCGTTTATCAGAGAATAAAAAAATATTTTTTATATGAAGAAGGTGCTTGTGTAAAGTTAAATTCAACTTTGTGGGATTGCAACCTTTGGGCCCGGCCGCTATTTGGAAAAAGGGGTGCAAATGGTTTTTTGTGGTCTATCTTCCAAACTATTTCTAATAATAATAAGGCGTCCTCTGGGAAATGCACGCTAAACCCAAAAAATGTAACATTTCATTTCCATGTAACATACTTTTGCTACGCCGCACTTTCCGTTTCATTTTTATTTTAACATATTTCACAATAGCATAACACCATACTAACAACCCTTCAGTAAGTAGTTTATAAAAATCACTCTAAACAGTATTATGAGTTGCTTCTTACTCTTCCCGAGAAACAAACAAATACGTACTTCTCGGTACAGATAAGTGCCTACAAAGTTACACCATTCGGTTATCTTCTCATAAATTCTGTGAATCACGTTCGTAGTTGAAAACTTCTCCAAGTAAACAGCTGCCAAAATAATTGATCCGTAGAGTATTATTAAAATAGAACATTTTGCTAAACGTCTCTTTGCTCTAAGATATTGTTACTATAATTCAGAAAAGTATTCTAGTTTGAAATATCAACAAGTAGAGTTGAAAGGTCAAAAGCACTGCTAAGTGAGGATGCATTTATAGATGAAATTGAGTACTTAGTCATATAAATCCATTTATGAACTTCTTTGCTTTTTCTAATACGAATTACGTTTTTATCATTAATTCTTGTTATAATCCTTCGTTAAGGTGAAAAGAACAAATGGTTCAAGGATTACACTCAAAATATATGAGATCCAAATACATTTCGCAGGCCATCCATCTTGATAATGATAAATGGATAATCTCTGACAACGAAAAATCAAGATGGAACTTACAACGATAGAACTAATCTAACTTAAACTAATGAGTTACTCAAATTTTTTGTTCATTCTTACAATACAAAAAAATAGAGAAAGTCAATAATTTCAAAATTAAAATATTTATCAAGAAATAAAGTTCAGATCCAATAGAAAATAACTTAATCAGAGAATAACTTTCAGATGTCATTCAGAGTGTGTGGAGTCACTGTCTGAGATACTCGTACCTCGCCCCGCAAATTTGGCTATGGTAGATCATTGCAAAATTATGGTGACGAGTGAGTTGAGTTCAACATGATTTTGCTTCAAGCTTGCCGTAGAAGGTATGATCTTATTTGCCTTCGCAAAATTATTCACTTCACCATCGATGCACCGGGTTTGCTGTTTGCGAAAAAAAGGTTACGCAGTCCTAATGTATTTTTAATACAAATTTTCCAAAACAAAAACTTTATTTAAACCGTGTTAAAGACGTGTACAAATTTAATAGTAGATTCTAAAAGTAGCAGAATATCATCACACGTATAATAAGGTCACAACGTTCGTGGTGGGTATTCCTTTATTTCTATTTTGAGATGCTTCTTTCTTTTTATTATTTTATTTAATAAACAATAATTTTATTGTACATAAGGCATAGGAAATGTTTATATTTTGCCTTTACTCATACTTACGTGTGCTAAATTTGGATTACTGTCTAGATGTATATAGCCATGTTCCTGTCTCCTAATGTTTAACATGCAGTGTTTATTTTTATCTGTACGCGTACCTTTCATAAATAAATAAATATTTGGATTTAGTACCGCAGCCGTACCTAATACAGATACAAACTGTGCCACACGGACTCACTCAAAATGCGATGTAAACCTAGAATAAGATTGTTTATTGTAATCATATCTGTGTAAGAGAGAACAGTAAATATATTATTATTATTATTAAAAAAATAACTAAGTCCGTAAATACACCAATTACTTTAAAGTGCAATAACATTGAACGTACAATAACATATCCAAATAGGTGCTTAGAATAAAGACCCTGTATTGTATCTTAGATTGAAAAATAATCTATATAAAATTCTACTGATTATACAACAGGGTTCAAAACCTAATTTACGTAATGTACTGCATAACAAATAAATTATGAGCAGAGTGATCTAAAATTCACGAGAAACAGTATCGCTAAACAGATTTATGATAATGCATATTTTGATAGCTAATCGTTTCAATATCGAAGGAGAGTAAAGTTAAGAGTACTTAAGGTGGAAATGTACACAGAAAAGAACAAATTAATAAGTAATATTTGTAGTCTTAAAAACTGCGTAGGTAGGTAGGTCATACTTGCATCTAGCTATTAGGTACGGAAGGGCATGTAATGAACTAGTTCAAAAACTTAAAAATTAAATAGGCTTCAAAATTGGTGGTAATAAAGAATTATTAACTAATGTTGAACATAATTCATTGCTACTTAAGTCGAGTTTCATTAACCTATGTACGACACGTATTCGATCGACGCAAGTAGATTACCATGGCTTTATAAATATTTACAGCATCAGTAAAGTTAGTGGCTTGTGACCTATTTTCTTTCACGACGGTCTCGCAATAGTTTTGAAAAATTTATATAGCAGAGGACAATAACAGGCATATCTGAACAATTTTCTGTCGTTGTCTGTCCGGCTTTGTTTTACAATAAAACATTATATTTTAATCTAAAGTATTATTCTAATTCTAGTCTCATCCAACTGATAAACATAAAGTCGAGAAATGATTATTACATTTTATAATGGAAATTAAAATAGAGCATTAAAAGTTGTTAACGATTTTCCGCTCTTAATTTCTGTCGCTGGTGACCAAGAGCATTGATCTCAAGATTTCGCCTAAAGATTTCATTACATTTATATAAATTCCTTAGTTTGTTTTAGAGTTAAGGAATGTATTTACGAAGGAAAATGGAAGCTGCCTTGATTAAGTTCTAACACATATGTATACATATATAAACACATAATCAAACTTTTTTTAATGATATGATAACATGTGGTATAATGTTTACATGTATGTCTGTAGTGATAGAGGCGTTGTACTAATTTTAATATGTCTAAAAAATTTGCATGCGGTATTTAATTTGTCTAAATAATGATGCTAAATTTGGCTTTAAATTTTTTTTTTACAAATAAAATTAACATCAGTAAGTTTAACTTAGTGATAAGCTTTTATTTAGCTATCGATACTCAACGATGTTAAGCCTATAAAGTTTAGAAGATCTTAGAGGTCTTGAGATCCCGTCAGTAAAACACGGCATAAACTTTGTTTTAAGTACAGAATAGTGTTAGAAACTTCTCAAGTTTAATAAAGGAGAGATAGCTTTGAACAATTCTATTTTAACTCAATCTGACGTTACAGAATTCAGATTTCAAAACAATTTAGTTAGCATATAGATCTACTGCGTCATAACGCCAGGAGCAGACTTGAATTATTAAGTAAATTCCGCCTAAAAGTATTCAAATATAAATTATACCTTTGAAAGCTATCGGCATTTTTAATGGCCAACTAGTGAGTGAAATTAATACAGCTGACTGGAATACACAAACTTTTTTTTTCTCGAATTTTTAAACTTTTATGAGGTGTGTGCCAGTAAGATGTTAGAGTAAATAATGTGCGATGTTTTAAGAAACTCTGGCACCACACTGCAAATAAGTGAAACATCTAATTTATAGGATTCTTGTGTCGCGGCATTTGTTACCAAACTCCTCTTAAATGGCTAGACCGAAATCAAACTACTGTTATATATATATCTATTTTAACTACGTGTGTTTATATATATATATATAATCTTATAAAATCTTATAAAATTTGTCCAGGGTTATGGAAAAATTTCATAAGGTAGGTGCTACAGATGAACCAGTAAACGAAAAGGTAACAGTTAACTACATGCAAAAACTTATGAACAAATACATACGAATACAATTCATATATCACAAATACTAATAAATGTATATTATGGTAATAATCATGATGAAAAACTCGTCGCACTAGCAAACATTTTATTATTACCTAATATATCTCATTTTTAACATGAAACTGAACTTCAATCAACGTATAGTGCAGAAAATACGTATTTTATGATAAATATTACATATCGAAATTCCTACATCTATCTTCCTTTTTACTGTCACAACATGACACATTCAGATCATCATTCACACGATATACAACGACGATACAACCCGCCAAATATCCTTCTGTTTCATTTTTTATTTTGGGCCTTTATGTACTATAACGCTTGAATCGCCTGACATAGTCCCTGAGGATGCTAAGCGAGGCAAATACCATTTATAAGCTAGGTAGTTGTCCAAGGGTATAACCTACCGCTACAATCGTGACAATTTAACGGTTTCACAGTTTGATATTTTTAGTAGGCGTGTTATGTTTAAGAAGATACGTATTCAGAATACTACTTATGTTGAATAGGGCGAGATATGTAAATATGATCATAGCCAAAGTAACACACTCACCCCTTTTATTTGTTATTGCGCTGACTGTTAAAAATAGGAAAGATGTTTAAAGATGATTGAAAAACTAAACGTGGGGTTCTGTCATTGGCTTATTATTGTAATCCTGCTGTTACTGTTACGAAGTCGTTGGATAGAAATACACATAACAACACAGATACAAACAAGATAGACATAATCAATAAATAAATATCGTCACTCCTGGTTACAAGAAGCGAATAAGGAACCTGTTAGGGTTTTTCCTGATCTGGTTGTTTCCATGCACAAACAAGTCCATATCAACACTCATGGCGGACTGAACATACGACTCGCTCGAACAATAAATGAGTTTTCCTATAGATCGTATTTGCTTTAGGTGTATGTAGCAAATGTAATTCACGTAGGAAAGTAGATGGCATGCGCAAGACTGTTTTATTCACCAGTTCTCTAACGTTTATCAAACCTTTCGCGATTGTTGATAGTAGGGATAGATCCGCAACCTTCTCGGTCTAGTCTGTCTGATAAGTAAATATAAGTAAAAAATAAATATAGGTTATATACCTATGACACTCACACACAACCTGACATACACAAAAACTTTACCTCTTTATAATATTAGTATACAAACAACATAGCTCATAAAAAATCATTGATTAATTGAAATATATATAGATATATAGAAAAATAAACATTATTACATTTGCCATTTAATGCTGTTAAATCTGCACGAACTTAAAAGCTCCCCTAACGAAATTGCACATTTCCGTTTTCCCATTTTCCGTTATTCCAGAACCCGGTATTCGTTTTTCTATGCTGGAGGCGCTTTAGGTACATTTAAATAACATTAGAATGCTTTCCTCTCGATAAATATTACGATAATGTGTTGCATCCTATTTATATATACATACATATATCAAAGACATTAAATATAGACTTTGAATTTAACTACGAAAATATAAGAAATAACAAATAAGTAATGGCTAATAGCTAACATATAGCAGGTCGATGCTTCACTTGAAAAGACGTAGCGCCATAATGCTAATAATACACTAATAAAAAAAGATTATTCAGTAAGACTGATGATTCTAGAGAACTAAGCAAAGAAACAATCAATTAAAGACAGACTTTTTTCCGTAAATCTCGTTTGAACATACTGGCTGGTGAAATCTTTTATGTCATTTAGCGGAAATAAACTTTCTATCCTGCAATATCTGCTTTCAACTGAAGATAGACAATTTAAACAAAAAAATTAATGTATGTATACAGCATCATCATCTCATCTTCCTAGCGTTTATTATTCTCAAAATTAATTGTCATAGGTTTTCATGACAACCGAGACCAATGGCTTATTGTGCTCTCCGAGGCACGGGCGAGTAACACCGTCATCTTCCATACTCCAGGCTGCTATTAAGAATTTATTGTAAGAAAAACCCAACAGCAGTCCGATCAAGAAATAGAACCCGAGACCTCTTGATCGGCAGTCGCTTGCGTTAACCGCTAGACCAACGAGGCAGTCAATGTATGTATATCATTATTTAAAAAAAATCATTTCCAAAACATCGATTGTAAATCTGACAATCCTGTGTACAAAGAAATGAAGCAATACCGCTGAAGCAATGTTATGTAATCGTAATGTTCGAAGTCGAAGCCAGCTAAATATATATCTCCTTATGTTTATTTATATTCTACATATTCATGTGATCATTTTTCACCATTTTGAAATAAAGAAATGTTTACCTAAGCGTTATTGGTTTAATATCCGTATGTTATATATTAAGTAGCTGTAGGTATATACTGGAACATACAATTCTATATCGTGAAATTTATTTTATAAAATCCTTTGAACATTAGATCAACGGGAAACTAGAATATCATTTTACCCTCATAAATATAACATGTATTACAAAAATAAAAATTTGTAAGGAGTAAACATAGGTACTGAATAGTTTGAGGAGATTTTTTTTCATTACACTAGTAAAATTAGGGATACCGTTGGATGCGAGTACCACAGGACTTGTTATTGTAAAGAAACTTGAGGTTATGCCCGGCAGTGGACGTCTTTTGGCTGAGATAACGATAATGATGCGACATGATCGACGGACGATTTGAAGAAAGTGGCTGACAGCGGATAGATGCCGACTGCCCAAGGCCGGGATAGTTAGCGCTCCTTAGGGTAGAATTTCGTTCAGTCGTGCAGCGCGATATGTTGATTTGATGATGAGTCGAACAAACTTCAGAAAGGGAGATAGACTATGATAAAGACAATGAACTTATTATATTTTTGAATACCAGCAAATAAATCACGGCTTTAAAAGTAATGTATTGATTATATTAAGGTTACATAGCTTTTAAACTATCCCAACATTAGTACAATACATTGATGATCTACAACTTTGTAACATCGATCTGTTCCATTTGTGGCGACCTCCACATACAACATAACATACTACAGCGCCATATACCGAAGTTACACTGGACTACGAAGTAACGTACCACACGTAGAAAGTGCCAATTCTGAATCGCGCAATAGAAGTTCTCGCGCCGGTTATCATAAGTACAACATCAACTGTTGAGCAGTGGCCCGCTAGGCACGATCACCTGGTCGGAGGATCGTTCCTTTGTGTTGGAGGGATTCGTTCCTCCATACATTATTCGATGTACGATAAATTGCTTTCTAACGAGATTTTAATAAGAACAAAGTGCTTTTAATGTTTTATTAATTGCCCTGATGCATGACTAGGTATGTATTTAGTTACTCAAAGGTATTAGTGTTACAATCGATTATTCAAGGATAGTTCGGGGAGGAGGCTAAAATGCTGCTTCTTTTCTGAAAACTAATTCTGATTAAAGAATACCTTGACTGTACGTATGGTCTATTGGTTTAGGCGGTCACCATGTCATTAGGTACTTTGCCAAGTGTTGTGGGTTTAAATCACACATAGGACTACACTTTGTTTAATTCACGATGTTGTTCTGAGTCTGATTGTTCTTTGTATCTGTATCATGCGTATGTTTGTAAAACCCCCCGCGTCATCTATACTAATATATAAAGTACGCGCTAATATCAAGAACTTTTGGTCCGATTTGAAAAATTATTTCAGTGTATGATAGCCCATTCAGCGAGAAAGGCCATAGGTTATATATAATTATGTTAAGACCAATAGGAGCGGAGCACCGATGAAGAATGTATCAAAATCGGGTTTTTTTTTTCTTTCGAGAGTTTGCGTTCGCCGCGTAAACGGTTAAAGTTTCAATAGGAAATATCTATTTATTTATTTTTTATTATTAATAAATAGTGGGCAAACGAGCCAACGCATCACCTGATGGTAAGAGCGATTACCACCGCCCATGGACACCCGCAACAGCAAAAGCGTCACAAGTGCGTTGCCGACCTTTGGGGGATGGGGAGAGGGAATGGGGCGAGGGTTTGGGGTATGGGCCTCCCGTATCCTCACTCACTCGGTAAAACACAGCGCAAGCGCTATTTCACACCGGTTTTCTGTGAGGCCGTGGTATCACTCCGGCCCATTCATGCCGAAGCGTGGCTCTCCCACGGAAAAGAGGTCTTCTAAGGTTGGTCACTATAACCTTTTTATACTAACCTAATTTGTTCCCGTTGTTTAACATCATGCCATGAGCAATAGGAGACGCAGACGAGGCTGCGGGGGTCAGCTAGTAGTGTATATTACTAGTGTGAGAATTGTGTACAAAATTCACAAGCCAATTATGATTAAAGATAAGATAGCAATAATGGTCTTATATGAACCAATAAAAAAGAAAATAGTCTCCCAATCAGTGTTAACTGATTTATAAAAGACTAGCTGACCCGTGCCCACTTCGTTGGGCATAATGTTAATAATATCCTTTTTTAGTACAGTGTTATGTTTTAATTTCTAACTGCCAAGAATAGGATAGAAAGTAGTTCTGATAAGAACCTTTTATTTAAACAATGTCGAAAGGGTACCAATTACGTTTCGAAAAATTCAATTTCGGAGACGTCCGCAGCGAAATGAGCCGTCCACGCGATTGAGCCGCGCGGGTACCTACCTCTCAGATGTAAAAGGCCACGCCTCTTTCTCCCGGAGCGAGCACGAACGCGAACCGAATTAAACCCGAAGCCATCGCGCGCCGTCCGCTGCTTTGGCCTTCCGGTGAAATTTCTCCGATTCACTTTGCAAAACCGACTACCACGTAAAAGCCTTTTTATTTTTCGGTTTTTTATATAACCTATGACACTCAGCAATAATGTGGCTTTCTATTGGTGAAAGAATTTTTAAAATCGGTGTAATAGATCCCGAGATTACCACTTACAATTTAACAAATATACAAACACTCAAACTTTACTTCTTTATAATATTAGTATAGATTGTAAATTAAATGCAGCTCAACATTCCCAAAAATATTTAGTACTGTGGAATAGAATTCGGCGACAAGTTATCTTAAAAATGTTATTGTAACAATATTGACACTCAAACTTGGCAAAGGTACAGTTAAAAGCGACGTCAACAAAACTTAATACTAAGTCAGAAATTGTGTTTAGAACTGTCTATTGTTACTAAGTTGCACTAATGACAGTTTGGGGTAACTACATTCAAGCTTCTATTATATACCCATCTTTATTAAGAACGAGATAAATGATTATGTTTTGTTTCACAACTAATACAGTGAGACGGGTATAGATTGCATTGTAACGAAGACAACGCACTTTACGCCTCTGGTGTCCATGGGCAGCGGTAGAAGCTTTATAATAAAAAAAGGCTATTTTTTCAAACAATTCGTAGATCATATGACTTATACAAAAATGCTGATGACTACGAAAAGGTATAATCAAATTATCACTATGGCAACACTTAACTACGTGACTATATTGATATTTTTTTTTGTTAACTATGTTTATACATATTAGAATACATAGGTGCGTCAACAAACGAGCATCGATAGTGTCACCTGTAAGTAACGAGCATAAAATTATTTTAATGAGTTGTCAAAACAGGGTAAAATGTTCACACCTTTAATGCCAATTACTATAAAGGATATACGTAAATTTAAAAAAAATATCAAAATAAATATTTTTTATTGATTATACTTTTAAAACCAATTTTAGATTAGGAGTAGGTAGGGAATGTAACAGAGATTTAAACATACTAAAATGCAATAGCAATATTATAAATAAAAAATTAGATTTTCATACTTTAATAGAGATTATTAAAAGCTCAAAAATATTGCTTATTTTCTTATTATTACTATTTACAACGAATAATGATTATTTTAATTACTTTATAATTTACCTATCTACATTACGATTAAATAACCACAATGTTTACATGCAACATCACAACGTTCGCCTTCGTAAATTTCAAAATTCAGTCGCACACTAACCGATACAATGCCCCAAATAGTGAATATAAATTCACAGTGTATTTTATTTCGTATGATTTCACACAAACTCTACATTTCGTATCGTATATAATGGGAATCTCGCCTGTTGGGACCCGAAAGTATATGGGCTCCTGTTAATCGCTTTGTTCCTGACGATTTAACGTTATTGTGATAACACTTTAGTTACTACAGTTTATTTTCAAGGTTTGTAAGCTAAATTTAAATACAGAGACCGTGAACGTTTATCCGCATGTCTTCGCTCCTATGGTAAAAACAAGCTTTAGGCTTAATAAAGATAGGCAGATGATGGTGAAACTTCAGCGTTCCCGAATTTATAACAATCACTAAGATGAATGTAGAAATTGTGCAAAGTGAGAACAAAAATGAAATAGGTATACTGAGGTGACACTTTGCAAGTTGAATTTAGAATGAATGTCAAACGTAAGTAGAAATATGAGCAGCGATCGAACATATGAAAAAATAAAAATGCATATTTCAAAACCTTTAGTAACGACCCTTGAAGTTAAGGATTTTTTTTAAAAACAACTCTTCGTTTTTTAAAGGGAAAGGGGAGGGAAAGGTGACGTGGGGTGTTATAATATTTTATTAAGAAGTATACGCATGTTTTTAGTTATAAATGTTAATAAAGAAATCATACAAAATAGAACATACCGAATACTTTTTATATATTATATAGATGAAGCATTTAAAGCCTTTAACTTCCCACAAAAAACTTATTCACAACTTAAAATTGTACTGTACCAAAGTATGTGTATATGGCATCTCAATGTCAAGCACTAATATTGACACAAAGGCCCTCCAATTACAGAAATAAATAATAATTTACCAAAGTACAAACCCACTGGTTTGTTACAAAAATTAGTACAAAAACGTAATACGAAAGCCGAATGAATGTTGTATTCAAGGAAACCTACACAAAGCAAAAACCGGATCTAAACATGGCATGCTCGGCATCCTAGTTATTTAATAAAGCTGTTATGAAACTCATTTCAACACTGGGAATGCGTATGACTGTTTACTGTTTGTGATCTGCTATGTAAAATTACAAGCCAGAAAATAATTCGAATGAAGTCGAGTTTTATAATTAGCGTAACTTTCCTTTTTTATCTATCAGTGTTTATTTCTCTGCTCTCTTCTTACAATTTTGATGAGTTTCAAGCTTGATTGACTTATCATATATATACAAATAATATCACAACGTTTGTAGCTTGTTCAATTTATATCATACGACACAAACACTTACCGTATAGATAAAAACCGGAATAATCATGCAAAAGACAAGTACAAAAAAGGACACAATAATGTAACATTGCAATGTTTTTACCAGAGATTGTTTTTATTTAGAATTTCGAAGAAAGATTTTTGTTAACACCCGGTATAAACGCGTAACGAATTGACAAGAAAATAAAAGAAAATTTCACGTGCCGTGGTGAAAAAAGGGGTTATAAAGTTTAGTAAAAAATGACTTGAAACTACCCACGCAATGGTTCACAGATACGAAAGAGCTGGCTTTTTGCCAAATACAGAACTCTCCCGTTGATACCAGCCGTATCTTAATTATGTAGGCATTTACGTGTATGAGGATGTTTCTGGCGCTAGAGGAAATTAAGATTTAGTATGATAAGCTTTATTTGGAACGTTGCTATGGGCAAGAGCTCGATGCTAGCAACATTTCACTCACAATTCTTAAAATGCAAATTTTGTTTATTGTTTTTTGTTCTGTTTCGGTTTAAGAGTTACCAACTTAAAACAGACATATCTCAGATAAAGTCTGACTTTTTTATGCCATGTAATTTTAAAACAGTAAAGTACACAGTAGTATACAGTAAAGTAAATAAAGCACTTGTATAGATATGTATTATCTTAGACCAAGCTCGTTTCCCGCTTTTCGATATCCTGGCGCGATGGATATGAACGCGAAGGTCTATGACCAGATTCGTACCATTCCCGGGGTGAAAGCGGGGAAGAGTAGGACGAGCTCGAAATGCAGCGGAACGCTCACCGACAGGCACTGGCACAGTAGCGCGCACGGCTGGAACAGCCGCAAAATGCGCGCCAACGCGCAGAACGGCAGTTCTGCCTAACCTCGAAGCTTAGGTAGAAAGGGAGGGAGGTCGCGTCACCTACAGACTGACGCAGATACTCACCGGGCATGGTAGCTTCGGTGAATATCTGAATAAGATCGGAAGCGAGGAATCGGCACAATGCCACCATTGCGCAGCCGCCTTAAACTCTGCCCAGCATAGTCCAAGGCGGCTGCGCAGTGGCGCCTAGTCGGCCAAACCAGACGTGATCTGTCCCAGCCAGCCATCATTGCTGCCATGCTGGCGAGTGAGGAGGGCTGGGACGCAGTGGTCTCTTTCTGTGAGGCAGTAATGCTCCAGAAAGAGACCGCTGAACGGGCTTGAGAGAGGGCCGATCCCGAGTGTAGATGACATCTCTGGTGTCACCAGCCACCGACAAGACCGCAATCTGCCAGAGAGTGGGGACCTCTGGTAGCTGAATAATTCATGCAGTCAGCGATAGGGGAGTGCGCAACATATAACAGTTGAGCCAACAGGCATAAGGAAGCCCAGACTTCACCCAAGATAGAGTCTATAAACGCGGTGTCGTCTATAGACTCTATCCTATTACTCTATATCTGTCCAAAACTAGACATCATACTTTCCATCAGGCAGAGTAGAATGACTTTGGCAGGCTCATATATAAAAAAATCAAAATACCCCAGCAAGTAACAACAACCGAACACGTAAAATTCTATCTTTAAATAACAATAGTTACAATTTTATAATTACAAGTATTTCGAACCAAGATTAAGACAAAAAGGAGTGCATTAACACTTCTCAACACATTTTGATTTGATCAGTATTTTATCAACTCTGTTCTCCAAAGGTGCAATGCAGCAACTAAATTAATTGTGTTAATTAACACCAATGACGTTCACCTTCAAATAATTGTGGTGCAGACTAATTTAAAAAAAAATGTATAATTTTAGTTGATGACTTATTTAACGGCCTTGTACTGTTTATCAGTTTTGTGCTATTTTCGATTCAATGGAATCAACTAGTTAACTAATCGGATGCTCGTGGCTATGAAACGTGTACAATTTCCATATTTAAAACCCATTTCAAGCATTTATAATAGCAATTTGAATAGACTTGTACTTGGTGATTGATGAAAATTTGCCGCAGTTTAATAAATTGTGTAAGTTGAAGACTCGTTGTCCAACTTTAGTCATAAAGAGTTTTTAAGTAATCTAAAAAGTCGTCAATCATGAACTTGAATGAAGATTTTGCATTACTTTTACTATCTCATAAACTTCAATACTCACGTCTAACTTCTTTTAATTCAACCAGTCTCCGGGGATATCAGTTATGTACAATTATTAGTCCCTAAGTAGTTTATTTAAATAAACATAATTCAATAACTTCAAATAAACGGGCCATGTATCTCACAAGTTGTTTTGTCTTCATATACCCGTATTATTAAAAAAGACCCATCCGATGAAACCCCACTTCATGTTGTGCATACGGTCCGCAACATCACTTCGAGCAACAATATGTTCGATTAATGGAAAATCGACCGAACGATTGTATTAAAAAATATTATACCCACTTTAAAAATACTCGAGGTACCCAAAAATAAATAATTTCCAAGATTTTATTTTATTACCTGCTCGGCGTGATTCGTACGTGTTCTCATACGATATAAACATTTATAGCACTAATATTCTGTGATATGGAGTGTGAACAGACAGACTAATGTACGAAACTATAAAGCTACCATTTTTGGCATTTGGTCTACGTAACCGTAACAATACTAAGCTAGTGAATAGGAAATATCCCATGTTGGACCTTTTCTATTTGGATGGAATTCAATATTGATAGATTATGTCGGGAACAATGTTCAAAGTGAATCGTTGGTGAATGATTTAAATTGGAATCGTATGGACGATGGCGTAATACTTCAAACGGTAAAAACGAATTGTGAATGTGTTGTCACCAGCGCATAGAAATATATATTTGTTTCTCAAAACAGATATATATCTCTAAGCTTTGCAGATTGCTTTTGTTTTGTAACTTTCAGTTAATACTATTGTACCTGAAGATCTGACTTTTAGAATTCTCCTCATAACGTTCTACGCATTTTGGAAAGGAACTGAAAGTTATGGATCGACACGGGCAGACAGTAGATTTTTATGTTTTCGCCAATTTGCCTTAACAATCCAGCACATGCTGTGGCGTCTGTTTGGCAAACTAAGATATTTAACTGTAGCTTCCAATTAACGTTCATAAATGTCACTTAGTGTCTAAAGTGAATAAATGATTTCGAATTTGAATTTATGTGGAACTAATGATCAGGGCATCTTAAAACGATTTTAGTCTAAAATCCTAACTGATATTATAAAATGTGAAATTTTCTTGCACGTAGACAGGTAATCTTCAAAGTACTGAACCGTTTCTTGGAATTTATTTTATTTATATGTAGCAGCATTACTCCTGGGAGTTACAGGCAATAAGTTATATTTATATATATATTTACTTCATATCAGTGGATCGTCAATAAAAAGGCGAGAAGATGTTTTCTGCGCCGTATATAATACAAAAATCTATACGCTCATTGACTATGATACATTCCTGAAAATGCCTCTGAATGTATAACATATATCGAAGTTCTTTGTATTTCTGTATAAAGACGATCGCTGTTAATATTTATTAAATCCTGGTGCACTTATTCGTATGATTTGTGCGGTATGATACGGGTGCCTCGCAAAGACTCTGTTACTTTGATTAAATGATTGTCACGTACATCATTTCGGCAGTTTTTTTTTTAAATACAAAAGAAATTATTTGATGTACATTAAGATTTCTGAAATTGAAAATCTCATGGAATCAGGTAAATGTGCTATTAGATTTTTTGTATTATATTGAAAGCCAAATTTTTCTGTTCTTGAATTATTCATATTTCAAGATTTTATGCTCCAATATTCGCGCGCGTGCCGTAACTGTTGTGACCTAGCATCACTAAAAAGTTCTTAATCACTTAGATTGGTAAAATTTTTAGAAATTATAGTTCCAGGTTTACCGATTTGTTTTTGGATCGCAATGGTTTCACTACTCGTTTTTGGCAGTATATGTATGTTCCACTGTAGCGGCTGAACTACTGAACTGGTTTTAATGAATGAGGTTTCAATAGATTTGTAATAATAGCTCAAATGACATAGCCTATATCATTTATATTTTCTTTGTCGTTTTCATGTTCCATTCCTCTAGTTTTTCTACTAAGATAGATCAAAAGAGTGCGATAATGCTAACTGTGTAATGTGCACTAATAACCCCTTATAAAATTCAGGAATATCAAAACCGGACTTGGATATTTAAACAAAAACACAAATAACTCATTGTTATCAATGCTAGAACCTAAACTTATAACGTTATTCAATATAATATTTTCGAATGAATCCAGTTAAGACATCACCTGGGTTTTTTGAATATCTGCCAAAACCAAACAATGCTTTCAATGTGTATGCCACTTATATTTCATTTTTCAAAGTAAATACCATTCGAAGTAGAACAATATTGCTGCTGCCTGCTGTAACGATGACCTCTTTTCGTCGGACCTGTCCTTCATTGGATAAGGTCTATCACATTGAATTCGTTGTAGTCGTGCGAATTCAACGATTCAACGCTGCAGAACAACCTTGTGCAAAATAAAATAAATTGTTTATGGCATTCAATTCAGTGGGTTTCCTCTAGAACAATCGATAAAATAAAGGTAGTTTCTTCACATTACTTGTAAGCACAAACATACAGTGATTACCCGTTAGCATGGATGAACTTGTTGAAGTATAAAACTGTCTTAACCGACTTTGAAACAAGATGAGATTTTCAATTAGATGTTTTTGTAAAATGTTTGCTATTCGATTTCTCTCTTGATGTTAGCCTGATACTCTTTCGACCCCGACCGGTTTCGCCTTATGGCAATATCAAAGGCATCAATCGGGAGTATAAATTATATAAAATTTTGTATATTTCATTTTAACTCTCTCAAAATAATTTAAATAAGTACAGTGCCGTTGGAGATAACGCTATCATCGTTGTCAAGGCTGATATCAGTTTTACGTGTTACTGACTGAACGGAAAATAATGTATATAAATTTCAGCAATATTTTCACATCACTATATAATTTACACCCAACTGTAAGACATCGAATAATTTAGACCTTTTTGAAACTTTATAAATTAAAATCTACTCTATAATAAGTTAAAATAATTCTCCTTTATAAGCACGCACACAAAAATATCAAATAATAATACGTGATAATACTTAAAGTTTACAAGTCCGCTAAAAACTAGAATGATTTGTGAACTTGGATAATCAATTGTATTTTGTACTAACTTTTGCCAGCGGCTTTGCTCGCATTTAATAAAAAGTATCCTATGTTATGTTCTAATTCCTCCAAAGTTTCAAGGTGATCGGCTAAGTAGACTGGCAGCGGATGAATGCGGACTGCTCAAGACCGAATGGTTGGCGCTCCTTGAGAGAGATCTTCGTTCAGCAGTGAAGGGCGATTGATTGAAATACTATGACGGTTCAACACATATTTAGTGTTGCTTTATTTAAAACAAAATGTTTAAAGTTTGAAAATGTGAGGGATAATGTTCAAAATTTAAGAGTTAGTTTTATCAATAAATCTATATATTTTATAATAAAAATAGTATTAAATCTATACTATTAAAAAGAGGTAAAGTTTGTGTGGTAGGTACGTAGTAGGGGGTATTCTCTGGATCTACTAAACTGAAATTTATTTTACCAGTAGAAATCCACATTATTTATGAGTGTTATAGGCTTTATTTTAACTAGAAAAATGATTACTGCGATATCCGATATACACGGGGGCGGAGCCGCAGGCAAAAGCTATTATAGATGTATAGTGTATAGCTTACATATATCCAGCCCTCCCTTTTTTTTCGTCATTTCGGAATCCCCCTGCTACTGGTGGCATGTCGGACTCGAACCGACTATAACCGCACGCCGTCTTGGGTACTAAGAGCCGGGGAACCAGGTGCACCCTAGTAAGGAAAACATATCCAGCCCCCCTAGCCAAACTGCAAGCGTTTTCCTTTCTGCAATCGTTAACGCCTAAATTTTCGTGTGGCATTGGCTAATAATTGTCTACACATACACTACATACACACGAAAATTTAGGCGTTAACGATTGCAGAAAGAAAAACGCTCGCAACATGGCTAGTGCCCCAGGTTCACTTAAAAACTTGCCTGACTTTAAATGTGAATAGACAATTTAAAATTACGTTAACATAAAAACGACCTAAATTGTTGTATCTCAAGTTTAATGGATCTATTAAAGCTTAAGTGAATAAGGTCTTACTGCAAATGAGATCGTTTGGGAATTTCAGACTGAAAGGTATCTTTTTGGTGATAACATTCAAATTTTAGGTGAGTTTCTGAACCAAGATAATGGTTTACGTAGATACTATAAGTCACTACGGTGATTAACGTATAATTTTATGTTAAAGATGTTAATACTAAGAAATACTGTTCAAATACCACTTAAATTTGATTTGTCTAATTGATACACAAAATTCATGACTGTGTTTCATATAATATATATTGTGTTGAAATTTTACAATTTCTACAGTAGCTATAGGAAGATTTATATAAAGCATCTAAAAGACATATAGTTAGTTAGTCCACTGCTGAACGTAGGTCTTCCCCAACAAGGAGTGCCAACTATCCCAGTCTTGGGCAGTCCACATCCATCCGTTGCCAGCCACTCTTTTTAAATCGTCAATCCACGGAGTCCTGTTCGGACCCGCAGTGGTGGCATTGTGCTGTAGCCTCCCGTTTTATTCGATTCAGATACTCACCGAAGTGAGTACCTGAATAAATCAGATTGCCTAAAGCAAATTCTTAACTAGTTTCTGGTATATATTCTATCTATTTAACACATTACCATTGACCTATCTATTAAAGCTTATTTCACAAAAGCTTTGATGTTCCTAAAATATATACCAAGTCCTTAAAATATAGATTGATGGTTATCACTGTTGTCACAGGTGTCATTTTAGAATTTACGATTTACATGATGATAATGATGTTATAACAGCGATAACAAATTTGTTTACTATTAAAAAAGTAATTAAAGCCAGCCTTAAGAGATAGACATATGCCGTCGCAGCTTTTTTTTGGCACTTTTTAAAGGGAACAATTCTTTCATACATTGTTTTTGTAAAACTTTAACCTTTTACGCAGCGCACGCATGGAAGCTCTCAAAAGGTATATTTTTCCGCTGTTTTTGCATTTTTTTATTGATATTCGACTCCTTTTTGTCGTAGCTTAATGATATATAGCCTTTTTTTCCTCTCCTGTGTCGGTTCGTTTGCAGCGGTCACATCGCACCAAGATGTGTCCGCAGCGTTCCTTAGGTGACGATTAGGTAGCTAGCGATCTCTGCCGCGTCCCTTTCGCCGTCTTCTTCGAGCGGAATCGGTCCTTTTCCGATCCTGCCCAGCGGACTCCTTCTGGAGCATAACATCCTCGCATATAGGTGAAACAAAATAAAATCCCTAACTTACAGTTATTTCGCAGGCGGGTTCTTAGCCATCTTTTACAGATGTCAAACTATATTATAAAGAATGTAGTAAGTAGTAGTCCTTTCTAGTAGAACTCTGCTCCTTATCATAAAAATATTTCATATTATGTACCTAAGAGATCAATTCCACCTCGTTGTCTGGATATTTTTTTTATATTTATACGCATATACCTAAAACGAAAAAATTGAACGAGTCACCTGCTATTACAAGAAATGGTTATGAGAAAACTAAACTCACTCTAATCTCGAATAACTGGTGTTTTACGATAGGATCTAATGTTTTATTCACGAATGTTTCGATAAGGACGAAGGGATGAATATTTTTACTAATATTAGATTTCACCTACATACAAGTTGTCTATCGATAGGTACGGTTGTTTGTTTTGTTAAATATTTACTATATGGCTAGAATAACTAAAGCACTACGAACTTTGAAAATTATTTTTTATGAATAATTATATTTTTTTAAGAGACTAGACTACTACTAGCCTAGTTAAGAGCGATTCCTGTTCCGGCTCGTTCCTGGTGTAAAGATTAGCCATTGCCATTCAACGCCGCAATGCTGCTAGTTTAATGGGCACCTTTCCACCGGAGCCGATCAGGGATGGGTTAAATGACTCTTTTGTTAATACAGTAATATATGTAATAAAATGATTTTTGTAAATTAAATTTAAGAGTAATGTAATAAATAAGTTTTATATAGAGACTATCTAGCTAACCCACCCAATTTAGTATGCGTCTCTTTCAATCATGTTCAGCTCCTGTTGGTCTAAGCTTAATGTTAACCATCCTATCTAAACCGTGGAAGAGCTATGCTTCGGCATGAATGGGTCGGCTCGACCGGAGTGATACCACGGCCTCACAGAAAACCGGTGTGAAATAGCGTTTGTGCTGTGTTTCACCGAGTGAGTGAGGATACCGGAGGCCCATACCCCAACCCCTCCCCCATCCCCTTTCCCATTCCCCAAAGGTCGGCAACGCGCTTGTGACGCCTCTGGTGTTGCGGGTGTCCATGGGCGGCGGTAATCGCTTACCATCAGGTGATACGTCTGGTCGTTTGCCCACTATTCAATAAAAAAAAATATATATCTTCAGCACGCCAGTAAAATACTCATTTTTCAAAATACGTGAAAATTAGTTATATAGTTTCGGAGTTCACAGGGACAACAACGTGATACGAGAATTATACATAATTGGCTGTTTTTTTTAATTTTCAGCTTCCTTAATTTTAAATATACCTACTAATTTTCATACTCCTCTGTTCAGACAATTTTCGTAAAATGGAGTACAAAGCTTTTGTTTCACATATTAATGTATAGATAAACACTATAGACTTGAAATTGGCAATCTTTAAATTACCCTCAACATTAAACAAATATCAAAGTTTTCCATAAAAACGTCAAGCAAAATGAAAACCAAAGTCGTCAAGTTTATTTTCTTCAGTTAACAATAATTAATAATAGCACTTAAATAGTATCTCTCAAAGTCATTAAATTAAATAGTGTATTTAATGTGTAACGGTCTTCGCTGGTCTAGTGGTTAGCGTAAGGGACTGCAAATCAAGAGGACTCGGGTGCGATGCCCGGGTCGGACTGCTGTTGTATTTTTGCCTCGAAGAGCAAGCAGCTCTGTGTAAAACTGATATCCAGGTAAATCCGGTTGAACTAGTAGCCGACCCCCAAATAATATTGGGAATAATTAAGTCTAAGAAGATCAATGTTAGAAAGTTTAAAAAACTATAACCTGATTACGTTAAAACTTTTAATAAAAGTAATATAGACTCTTATCATGGTCATTATTACGAATCTATTGACACCTAATTCAATAAAATCAGTTCAGTAGTTTATACGCTACGATGGAACATACAAACATAAATTGACTGCCAAAAATATTACACTGGTATTTGGTTTCGCCGTATTCGGGTAAAAATTAACTTCACTCACAGTTTAGGAGTTTTCGGAAGCTTTCATATTCGCTACAACATTTTTTTTCTGAAAGTCAATTGCATAGACAGCATCTGATATAGCTAAGCCATTCATCGGTGCTCAATTTATCGGGTAAACAATGTCTGAAAATTCCATTACATTTTGTTTACATCAACATTACTTTCCTTAAGAGGTAAACAAATATTATAGTAGAGTGTCAGTTATCGCGAATGGGTGGCACTCAATTCATCTACATCGCACTTGCAGTTGGCGCCAAAACTGGCAGGTAATATTTACGTAATATTGGTAATATAAAAGCATAATATCATTTATTATTTAGTTGAATCATTTTCATTCATTCATCAACAGTCCATAGCTGAACATAAACTTCTCCTTAACAGGAAGGTTTTGCTGAATATCTGAGGGAGTTTTGTATTTATTCCAAACTAGCTTTTGCGCGACGTGTCAATTATTTTGGTGATCAAAAAAAGGTGAACAAACACTCAATATTAAGTGAAATTCAGCTCAATACATTGTTAATTGTGGTTAAGTCCCTTCTGAGCTTAACGTGCAAAAACACACAGACAAAAATTCCAAGCACTAATAGTAGTAGTACCTAGTTAGTGTAGTTCAGAAGCTTCTAGAAGTAAATTAATTCACCGGGTAACTATGAAGGCATAATACACAATTATACGTTTGACAAATTGTTTAATTTATTATAACTATTACCAAATTATTATATTACCACGATCGCCAACCCACTTGTCAAGTATGCCGATTATGGCAAAACTCCCATAATGCCAAACAAGCTTAAAAAAAACGGCTCCTAGTCCCCGTAGGCCTGTCTGTTCCCAGTTATTACGTTGTAACGACGACTAGGAAATAGCGGTGAAAAAAATACCCAGATGGAGGCAGACCCACGACCTGGTGATGGTCACGAGAAGCAATTGGATGCAGACAGCACAGGACCGCTTTTTGTGGAAGACCATGGAGGACCCGGCTTATGTCCAGCAGTGTCTATGACCTACTTCTCGGCTGAGATGGTGATGATGATAATTGTATCATGGCAATTTCAGTGTATTTACTTACACTGAGAAATTTCCCATTAAATAATAAGAAAGTTTTGTCATTTTGTGTACAAAACGGGTCACATTTACAAAATTATTTCGTAATTAGTTTACCTGATATGTTAATGCAAGTGATTAGAGAGAAGTGGGAGTTTTATTGTCCTTGGAAATTCAGTCGATGTAAAACATTTTACCAGAGCGTGCGTAATGAATGCATGAATTTTAGAATAACAATAATTCTGTCGTATCTACAACAGTGGTACACGCACATTTCTATCTTAATGGTCTCGTTGACAAGCGAAACTGCTCGTTATTGGAGTTCAATGACTCAAAGATAAAAACATGAAAAACAAGTTCATTTGCTGACTTTTATAGTCACTAGTGTCAGCACTTTTATCTACAAAGAGCAAAAATAACTGCTAGTTCTGAATGATATGTGGAGGTAGTTAGATTTTTTCCTCAGTATTACTAGAACTTGTGCGTTGTAATTTTTTTTAGTAGGATTGATCAACATATTTCTCTTGTTAAGCGTTGTCAGACTTTGTTTTTCTTATACTTTTCCCGTAAATATCGATATTTAGACAAGGTGTCAAAATTTAACCTCCATGTAATCTTGATTTGACATCATAGGGTTTTTCTTCTGAGGCTATCCTTAATTTAAAGATATACACAACAATTTATTTCTTTGAATCAATTAAAACATAATACCTGAGATAACATATCTATGACTGACAGACAACATCTGTCAGATGTCGATTCCATTGGTTTTGATTAACTTGATAATGTATGTTCAAGGAAGATTTTAAATTTCAATGCATCACTTACTGGCTGTTTTTGCAAATCGATAAATTGTCCGTGTAACCATAGGAGTGACATAATTTGATACACTTGTGACGATTAAGTTGCTACTGTCATTGTATTGATCCGTATGTTCGTTTACCTCCTATTGTAATAACGGCACTTTTATTGATTTGTATAATAATACATCACTGTCTAAGCTAAAGTTTAACTATTTTTTTGTTTTTATTGCTTACTTCTCTGTCTGTCTCCTTGCTGGGACATTTCCACACACAACAGTACACAAAAAAACAGTAGATTTGACATGGTTTTCAGTGGCGTCTGACAGTCAGTTGACGTGCTTGGTATGCGACCTGTGTCGCATCCTACTCCACTTTATTGCTGTTTGAGTTTGTCTTGAGGCATTTTGCCTGATGTTGGGATTGGATGTGTATAATTATATATTTCTTTGCTTTTCCTGTAGGATTTCGTGTGATGGAGTAAATATAACTTGATACAGCTACACACCAAAGACTTAGCTATTCTACACTTACTAACAACCAATTACGTATGAGCTAAACAGTAACGAGCACTGGAATATTATTTATTTATTTACACATGCGATAATTGAGTTTAATTTATACATTTGGTACCATTACACAATAATAATAATAAATATTTCGGACATTTAACACTACCGTCTAGTCCCAAGTTAAGCAGAGCTTAACAATTGAGTATCGTTACAAATATCTGACATTGAAAATTACTACCCATCACAAAACCTTAACAAATATAAACGAGGCTCTGATTAATTTTGTAAATTCAACTACATTGAGATTAAGGGATAATATGCATGATATTTCACAGACCTCATACCGAAAAAATGAATCCTGGCATGACAATGAAAAATATAAAAGTTGCTTTGATGCTCAAATTTACACATACTATAACTATTACTATTACGCAACATATATTTAATCTTTTTGTAATTATTATTACATTATAAAATATAATCTAGGTCTGCACTGTTTTTTTTTTAATATATGCATGAGGTAAGGCGAACGAAATAAAAATAAAGTGATGTGAAGTGATTGTGACTTGGCGACCAAATCCTTGAATAAATATATCTCTACTCCAGTCTATACAAAACGATCGTATTGAGCGAAGATATATAAACATACAACATAAATACATTGTATTTAATAACACTGAGAATGAAATATGATGAGAAACGCTAATCCAGGTAGACAGGTACAAACATAAATATTAAATGTTGTACTTTCTATTAAACTATGATATTTTCCGTTTGAATGAATGTAGAAAATCAAAGACATGTTAAAAGTAAAAGTTGATCTAAATACAGCATTGCATATTTACACAGAATATAAACAAAATTTTAGATCTAAATTGTCCAAACAAAACCAACATTTATGATGCTTGGTAAAGTCAAAGTCAAATGACGTGGCATAGATGACGTGTTAAGCTATTATGAATGAATGATGAACATTTGACGAAACAATCAAATGATATAGTTTCCCATTCTGTTATAACATCACAAGTAGTTATATAATCAACACTCCTCTGCCACAAAACAGTCACAGTAAATAAACATAAAATTGGAGTCTTGTTCGTCGTAAAAAAGGGAACCTTCATTTTGGGGTTGCATAATTTCGTCACGTTCTTGCCCCTTAATGTGTCTAACCCTGCTGTTTCTTTATATACCTTTGTATATAAGTACACAGGTATATACGGTTACTATGTGCCAACCGTTGAATAAATTGTAATTTAAATATACAGGCTCTTTGGAAAAGAAAACCAATAAACGTCCACGTTTGAATATGGGTTCGATAGATTATTAACATGTAAGTACGTGATATCTAATTGCAAACAAAATTCCTGGAATGCTAAATATTTACAGATGCAAATGTTTGTGTAAAATCGATAAGGTACCATTAATAATTAATAAATAAATAATTATTTCGTATATCTAACACACAACGCCATCTAGTCCCAAGCTAAGTTTTTTTGTTACATATTATACATAAAAAACACCCAAACTCCGAAACAAATATTTGCAGATCACACAAACATTTGGTTTGGAACTTAAGTTATATGCCACAAAAGGCCTCCACATATTTGTCATAAGTTATAAGTCCAAAAATTATTTAAATAATCATTTTCAAAAGGTTTATTTCTTTACAAACTAGAAATTTATTTACAAACTAGCTGACCCGACAAACGTTGCTTTGCCATAAAAAGGAATATATATTTTAGGTGTGGGTCAATAAAAATCGCGATGGAAAAACAGGGGTTGATAGTAGAGGGTTGAAAATTCAGGGTTGTATATATTTTCTAATGACGGATCATAAAAAAAAAACTAAAAAAAATAAATAAATAGGGTTGGACTACCCTTAACATTTACGGGGATGAAAAATAGATGTTGTCCGATTCTCAGATCTACCCAATATGCACACTAACATTGTGACACGAGAATTTTATACATAAGATGGAATTTTAGCGATTTACAAATGGACACCGATTTATTGAATTTTTGCCCCTTGTGAATATAAATTAACCGAACAACTTGAGTTTAAAACTTCTAGATGCATCTCAATTTTTCTTTGGAAATAAACTATTTACTAACGGTATAAATTGACATCAAGTTTAATATTATTGTTTGCTGTATTTTTTAAATTAAAACGGCCTTGTGTAATAAACCCCGTGTCCCAGTTAGATATATCAATCTCAGACCAAAACATCTTCTATAAAACACAATCACCAGAACCGGAATAGGAAAGTTCGCCCTTTGTGCAGCAGGATGGATAAAACACCCGTTCCTCCTCTACATCAATCCTATAGAAAATAATGAGTATTATAGTATTAAGTCGTAAATCACCTCGTTTCGAATACAGCGTTTATGAAAGAAATATCTCAAAATGTTGGGTGTTAACATTTCAACTTTTAGGTAAGCAATTCTTTTACCATATCTAATGCAAGCCAAGAATAAGAAGAAAATAAAATCGCTTCTTCTAAATCAAACATAGCTTGTTAAGCTGGAAATGACCTCGTTCAGCTTTTATTAAAAGTTCCGTAGCGCTGCGTCGATATATTCTTTGTAAGAGATTTCATTTCATTTTACTTATTTTTCTTTGGTACATAGTAAAATAAATTCAATAATTTGAATTTTTTCTATCTATCTGAGTTTGACAATGACAAGACACTAGAATGTGATAAAAGATATACAACACATTTGGGTAATTTACTACATAATACTGCATATATATATTAAACTAGCAGAACCCTGCGGTGCTACCCGCGGTTCCACAATAACCGTGGGCAACGCCGCGAGGCGTAGGCTAGTATCTTCATTAATTGTAGCCTATGTGTTACTCTGATGTCTAAGCTATATTATTGTAAAGTTTCATCAAAATCCATACAGTAGTTTTTGCGTGAAAGAGCAACAAACATACTCACAAACTTTCGCGTTTAATTATTATTAAATACTAGCTGAACCCCGCGGTGCTACCCGCGGTACGATGATAACTGCGGGCAACGCCGCGAGGCGAAGCTATATCTTTATAAATAGAGCCTATGTGTTATTCTGATGTATAAGCTATATTGTGGTAAACATGGGCGTACCCAGGGTAGGGCAGGGGAGGGCAGCTGCCCCCCCCTAGGTGTTGACGTTCCTACTATCTTCTTCTCTCTATTATATACGCTCAGACGCGTAAAAACGTGACTAAGATAGACTATGGACAAAGACAGATTTATTTTTTGTGTTGCTGTAAGATCGGCAATCGGCATCGGAATCAGTCCTATCAGCAGAGACTATCAGAGCGTGCTCTCAAGCGAGGAGAACTACTCATCATAGTCCTAAGATAGTAAATCTTCTGAGTCGTTTTATGTACTATTTTATGGTCAGCTGACATGCCCATTCATTTGGAATGTATTTTAGTCAGTACAAATAATTCTCGGAGGCATGTCGTATTTTCTTTCTCACTTTTTTCAACAAACCACGATACATTTACTATCGACCTTAGGATATTGTTCTGAGCTCTCTGTATGACATTTATGTTGGAGTCTTTTGCGGCGTCCCACAAGTGTATGCCGTACATCCAGGTATAATTATCGTCTGATATATCAGAAGTTTGTTGTCTAGTAATAATTTGTAGTTTCGTCGTAGCATCCAGTACAGATTTTTGTGCCGCATATATATCCTCTCATTTTGCTTTGATATGGTATTTAAACCGGTCTATATGTAAGCCCACATTGGGCTCGCACTCAAAGGCCGATGGGACACCATTTCCGAAGTCTGATTCCCAAGCTGGCGCAGCGTGTGCTTGGCTCGGTTACTGCCAAATATGAGGGGGTCCGATGACTCCTGCAGGACGAGGATACGCGGGAGTTGTGCGGTTCCCAGTATGGGCGGAGGTCATGAAGGTCAGCAATATCGGGCTATTGAGACGTATGCAACAAGTGCTGACCTTCAGGTAGGAGTTATAAGACTCGAAAAATCGAAGACCAGAAATTTCAATTCCACAAGGTCCTTGTGAAGCAATGGAAGGAACGACTTGGGCAGCCGAGTGCTGAGCACGCCGTTATTGCGGCGGTAAGACCCGTTATGGAGGATTGGCTCGAGAGGCATCACGGGACCCTCTCAAACCGGCTGACACAGGTGATCACTGGGAAAGGAGACTTCGAAGAGCACCTGTATCTGATCCGCAAGGAGCCAACGCCTGAGTGCCATCACTGCTATGACCACACACATCGCACGCTGGCAAAATGTCCAGAGTAGGGCGAGTCGAGGCGGCCATCGGAGTGGGGATTTCTCTCGCTTGGTAACATTATTGCGGCATTGTTGCGTAGCGAGAGCGCTTAAAACTCTGCCGTCTTTTTCTGCGAGCAAGTTATGTTTGCGAAGGAGATGGCGGAGCGGGACCGTGCGAGGTTTAGAACTCTTCCTGTCCGCCAGGCCCGGAAACGGGCCAGGAACCGCAGACGACTTGGGCGCCGGAGATCGCTAAACAATCGCCGTCCTCCATAAGCGCCTGCTTGGGGGTGACAGGTGAGGATCTCTCTAGCAGAAGCAAGCCGGGGTAGCGGCGCGAGCTCCACAAAGTGCTCGCGCCCCTTTTTAAAATAGAAAAAAATCATCAGGGTTCCTACACAGGAGGGGACCATCTACAAACCATAGGTGGCCCGAGGTACGTCGGGGTTCGACGGATTTCCTTCCGAGGGTGCACCTTATATCCCGGTTTCTAATATCCATAACGGTGTGCAGTTTTCAGTCGGTTCGAGTCCGACATAACCCCCAGATGGTGACTTGATTGTTTTACCGGGCCATTTCCGCACTTAGCCTCTTGATTGGGCCATTGTACCTTAAGTTTGTCATCTTCCTACTCCAGCCAACCTAGTTTGTCCCAGAAGCTCAGCAGCCCCTTCAGGTTAATGCATGCTTCCGGGAGTGTTGCCGATTGGAGGATGTCCGCCTATTGGTCTGCCACACTTTTCATTCTGTGAGAACATGCTGCGGCGTTTCTTCTGCCCCCATGTATCCCCCACACAGAGGGCTGTCTGTTGCGCCTATAGTGAATAGGTGCTTGTTTAGGAGACAATGTACTGTCAGGATACCTGTGACCTTCCTGAGATCGTCTCTTTTTAGTCTAATCAGGTTGCGGGCAAATCTTTTTAATGCTACCGGAACTGCACTTTTTTCTTGCCTGCATCCTTCAATGCTTTTCCATGTTGTTTTGTTTTCTTTTCTTATCTGAAAGAATTTCCGCACAAAAAAAACACAAAGATTCACACACTCACGTTGCGGTAAGATATTTTCTCCGACTTTTACTTGCGAGTTACCCTTTTCTCTGTACGGAAATCCCCCCGGATATCACTGACTGATCCTGCACCGCATGCCGTCTCGGTTACTAGAAGTCGGAGAACCAGGTGCACCCTGAAAAGGAAAACCCTCCGACCTACGGTTTGTAGATGGCTCCCTCCTGTGCAGAAATCCCGGTGTTCCTTTTCTGCTCAAAAATAAGCGCTTATGCTGCCACCTCGGCCTGATTGCGGACAGTTACCCTGACGAAGAGTGAATGTTATTTGGGTTGATTTAGCGGCACTTGCTTTTATCCTCCAGTCCTGT
The DNA here is from genome assembly GCA_916048165.1 of Spilarctia lutea. NCBI lineage: Eukaryota > Metazoa > Arthropoda > Insecta > Lepidoptera > Erebidae > Spilarctia > Spilarctia lutea. The sequence continues at coordinate 17,200,791 of OU696471.1, read as the reverse complement.
AGGCAATTGTGGACTTCAAGAAGCAAATCTGAGACTCGCTTTGGATTTTTGTAGCTCACAAGTACCGCTGTGAATGTTGTTATACCAGGCCAGACAAAGATAGAATAAATGGATTTTTTTGCTCAGTGTACATAGAACAATTTGTTAACGATAACGTTTATGATTCATCTTGAACTGTTTTGCCGAAGACTTTTGGTAAATTTCTTTTAAAATGAGATCGAACCAAGTGGCGTGCAATTAATTGGAGAAACCTATGTCTAGTAGTGGACTGCGAAAGGGTTTTCAAAATACCTATTCTATAATAAAATAATTTATTTAAAAAATGTCTTTTTTATTTCCATTTATTTGAAGAGGTGCTTTTAAAAAAACCTGATTTGCCCCCCCCTGGCCCAGAACCTGGGTACGCCCATGGTGGTAAAGTTTCATTCAAATCCATTCAGTAGTTTTTACGTGAAAGAGTAACAAACATCCATACATACATACATCCATACTTACAAACTTTCGCCTTTATAATAGTAGTAGGATTAATAGGATACATACTGCAAATGAACCACCGAAAACTTTACTTCATTTAACCATTTCGAATAAAACCTTATTCAAAAGTAAACTGTACACCTACTTTTTTACTTTCTCAGAGTATGACGTCATTCTAATCGCAACATCCTGTGGCTCCGTCATTGCCGTTGCTCACAATAGACCGGATGAATTTAAGTCCGCGAACAGACTGCGGTGTCAGTGGCTCTTTTCTCTTAGCTACCATACAATAGGCGATCATATTCCCGACTTCTGTTCATACTTAAGGTTTGTTTCTTAAGGAACCAGTAGTATGCATATTTACTTAGAATATTCACTAGATCTGAGTTAAAGAAAGACCAGAATGGAATTGTTGTCAGAATGGTATTAAAAACTTATATTATTTGTCAGCAAAGCAAACCGTTAAAGTTGAATAAGAAAGTACTTTTTATCCGACTACGGCAAAGCCCTATGTTATGACTTTGAGAGGCTATGTATGTATGTATATTCATATGTTCCGTCATACCACCTCAACTACCTTTTAGAACTGGACAAATGAAGTATCGTTAAAAACGTCTTGATCGTCAGTCATCTGCTGGTTATGGGCTAAATGACGTGTTACAGAATCTAATGTGGCGCCCTCTAGCGGTCATAAATTTCTCTGTTAAAAATAAATTTGAGATAAATATGCCGTGACATTTCAAAAATATATATATTATTAGCATTTGCTCATGACTTTGCCCGTATTTATTCGTTAATTTTGATATTTCAATGGTATTTAAAATATACTTTGCAAAGAAATTAAAATTAAAAAGGCCACCAAAGTATTTTAAAAAAAAGTAAAAACTAAAACACTTTAAGAACGCGTGACTACGGCTTTTCAAACTGGTTTCGTACTTTTTCAGTGTCGTTTTTTGCGTAGTTGTGTTTTAACTTTTACTTTTTTTATTCTCACTCTTTCGGGTATTTATTCTATTTCTACATTTAAAAGATATTGTCAGTATTGACTATCATAGGACGTTTCTAGTTAAAACCACCCGGTACATAGATGAGTATACCTACAGTCAGTATCTCAGAGTGCATTGAGTGTAGGCACACTTCAGAGGCCGGATGGAGGCTTCCGGTTGCTTGGGTTAAATACAACCCTTTCAAACAAACGGAGTAATTTCAATACAAGTCGCTTTCAGCACAAGGACTGTTTAACGCGACAGTGACTAGACTACACTGTCTGTGACTTTTGATTTGTGCCACTGATATATATTGTGTTATAGCAACTCAATCAGAAAATTTTGTTATGTAAATATCTACTTGTTTTAAATATGCAATCGTATGTAATTTATTATACAATTTAAATCATTAACACATTCAAATACACATAGAACACACACAAATATAAATTCCGTTTTTTTGCCCTTTCTTTCGGAAATACATTTGCAATAAGTTTAAGAATAATCTGTTGCCAATATTAACCGGGATTTAAGGTCTTTGTGTCCTTTAATATAATCCCGTTGCTTGTTTCGAAACGCAATCTTTTAGGAACCCGTACTAATCCTAAATGAGTCACTGGATTTTCTTTAAAGCTTCAAACTTCTTCAGCAGTAAGTAATCAGGTGTTTGTAACAGAGAAGTAATTAGTCCGTATTAAGAAGTAATTCTCTTGAATGAAATAAAGACTTTGTTTGTATTCGCTTTCGGAGGTAGTTAATCGCCATCACATAGTATTACGTGGCATTAAAATGATAAGACGTAAATGAATAAAGATAAATATCTAGTGCAGTAGCGTAGTTTCGTGCTCCGTAACTTAATATTTCTGAATCTGATTGTGGGGATCAGATAACGCACAAATATGCATGTACAAACATATTTAGGTATAAACAGACCTCGGTATGTATAATTTATTGTAACATGTGACGCAATAATGAAACCATCCTATAGAACCCAACCAAAGATCGGTCAAATTCTCTATAGAATACGATAATACAAATTCTTTTCTTGACCGTTCAGTTGCTCAACCGTATCAGGAAAATAATTTAACCGACATCTATTCACCCACAACAAAACAACTATTGAAAAAAGGGATGTATCAATTTTCACACTTAAATATATTATATTGGTTATTCGTTAAATACTTCAATTGATTTATATGTACGTAAAATCCAAACATTTTTCTTTTCGAAGGTTCGCGCCATTTGTCGTACTGTGTAGAATAGAATATTGACAGTAACTATTACTTGACAGCAGCTATGAGGTAACAAGGGTTAAATCTCTAGCTATAAACATTCTGTTTATCTAAATTAAATAACCTTGAGTAACTTTTTCTTTTGTGAGATTGAAGTAAAGGTACGTGCAACGTCGATAGTATGCCTATCTTCCCATTATCTAGAGTAAAATGGTAGGTCTTAAAACCCTTTTAGGATAAAGGACGTTTGCAACGAGACCTTAAGCACAATACTGCCAGAAACAAATGTTGTAGTCTCATCATTAACCGCTTTATGAGCGTTTAGGGTTGAGAAATCAGACGGTCAATGCCATCTAAATCACTCCAGTGCGACTGTGAAACAAGTTATCGACTATTCTCGTGACCCGAAGGTTGGTTTTTTTCTATTACAAAGGATAGACATTAGCATTGGCTTTGAATTGCATGATGGTAACTTTGCAACAAAACTTAAAACACGAATAATGCCGATATGGAAAATTACAAGAGCGTATAAATACGTTCTAGTATTAGTATAAAAATTTAAAACAATATTCATTACATTTGGTGGTCTTTGGGCGGCTTAAAAGTATCCAACGGCAAAGATTACGTAGCCACAACGTTGTCTTGCTAGTCCCCAAACCGCACTTGGCCAGCGTGGGGACGTATGGCCTATACCCTCTCCTGAGAGGAAATCGTAGCCCAGCAGTGGGACGTTATGGGTTGTTGATAGTGATTTATTTAAAAGTTTTAAAATGTACAAAGTTATTTATTTCACTCGTGTGTGTATTACGAGTATTCATACCCTTATGTTAAAAACGTTAGAGAAGGGTTTAATAGTATTTAACGTCGTGTACGTGTCTTAATAGTGAATTTTCAACACCTAACAATTAAATAGATATAACAATGTTAATAGGGTTCACTGTGAATTCACAAGATTACTCATAGATTGTATACTGTCATAGTTTAGACTACCAACCGAATAATAATAAAAAACTACCAAAGAATAAAAAGGTGAAAATCAGTGCTAAGTGAGTGAGAGTATCAATAAGAAAGTGCTTCATAATAATGGTCTTGTATGATCGTTTATTTTACATGTTCCATTTCCTATTTGTTTAATGCACTTTTTAATTTCCCCAGCGCTTAGTATAAGCTTCCATTTCCTTTTGTCATTATTAATGCAAACGCTAGCGAGAAAGTCCTGATTTTGATTTCTGAGAACGCCCATGGGATTAGAGAAATACTTCCTATTGTAGAAACAATACGATTTCTAATATATTTTATTAATATTGGCACTTTTCGATCATATGGACAATACATCAAGATATCTAACTTGATGATTATGTAAAATTGGATGGTTCGTTGAACATATCGTCAGATTTAATAATTCTTGTATTCGATTAGAATTTGTAATGTATCTTCTTCTGAAATCTTAAGCAGAGTATTTCCGATATAAAATGAAAACTAAAATAACGTCTGTTAACAGATAGCGTCATTTTTAATCCGTTTTATACTTGTTGCCTTAGACTACACACTGTCATTTATCTGCGATTTAAACAAATGAGGTTTGCATCTATCTATATATTTGTATATCTTTACCAAATGAAATAGAGAAAGGTCAGTAACAAATATTATATAGCCACTCAGTTACGGAGATCTATGACTAACTTTACTATCTCCCGGAATAACATTGACGTCCTGTCCTAAACTTTAAACGAACGACTGGAATGAACAGAAAGTTATATAATAGTCGAATCAAATTTAAGTTTTACAATGATGAAACTAATATACCTCTCCTTATTTTCCTTATCATTTCCAATATGTACATTTTACAAAATTATATGAATACTTACTTCTTATTTAGAGTTATTACAAATTTTTACTTAAACTTACAATACATACCATAAAGTTTTACTGAGAGATGACGTTGAACACGTAATGTTTTTAATATTATCCCGCTTTATGTAAATCTACGATGAATACCTGTAACAATAAATATTATGTGCATGATTTAATGTTTTACACTTAAATATACTAATATATTAACTATTTTATTTAATTCTGAACTATACATAATGTTGAAATATAATAAAAATATCCGATTACACCTCTATTTTTTCGTAAGTGTATTTTAGTTTTTTTTTTTTTGTCTATTTTTGTATTAGTATATTCCTTTTCAATTTGTTATGCAGACTAAATTCTTTTGTGTATGAAAATTTGAGTATTGTTTAGGCTTGTAATATAAGTTCATATTTAGTATCTTTCTGGTGGTCTTGAGTGTTTCCCCGGTCTTTTGGTTAAAATTCTTTCTTTTTTTTTTTAAGACAACTCCCACATTAGGAATAAACATCCTGTGTCGTGGGGGACTTTACAAACATACATGAAACGGACACAAAGAACATCCAGACTCGGGACAACAATTCGTGGATCACACAAAGTGTTGTAGGTACCGCGTGGGATTTGAACCCACGACACTTGGCGCAGTAGCAAGCGACATGGCGACCGCTGACACCACTCGGCCAACCGTGCAGTCAAAAAAAAAAAATGTCTTGCTGGCGGTAGTGTCGCGCTTCGGGTCGTTAATCTTGACCTATACCGGTTAGGCAACACGCTGTTACTCGTATGTCGTCTGTATGGACAGTCCGACTCAATACTATGGTCCTTTCTTCAAAAGTCCAAGGCAGATGCTATACTCTACTACGCATATATTTTTATTGTTTTGTAATCAATCAATGTTCACGAACTTAAAAAAAGACACCTCTGAGGTTTGTTTCGGCATTTCTTCCTAGAGTGAGTCTTAGGAAATGCCGGCCTCTTCTAGCTGTAAAATCCGACTTGTAAAAATATCTGTAAAGATTTTCTTACAAAATAAATATCATTTCATAATAATAATTTAAAAGCAAATGTTTTTCTTGAAACACACTTCTTCTTCATAAATTCTCCAACAAAGTTCAATAACTTTTGCCAGCTGTGGTTTTGATAAAAACATGTCTGACCCAAATTTTCAGTTTATGGATTAGCAATTCAGTAGACATAAAATCTTTATAGTACATTTTGCTTGCCTTTACTTAATTCAATTTAGATTTATAATCAGATTTAGCTTTTTAAATCCATGACTTATATATTAGTAGAAAGTTGAATACAAAATCATTAGTGGAAATAGTTTAAATGTTAGTAGAACAATTGTTTAAATGTGCCTAGATTCTAGTAATCATCAAACACCAGATAAATAATACAGTTTCAAAATTACTACCGGCCACAATCCGACGATATGAATACTTTATATTTAATAGATCTATATATAGATTCACCGTGGGAGAGCTATGCTTCGGCATGAATGGGTCGGCTCGACCGGAGTGATACCACGGCCTCACAGAAAACCGGTGTGAAATAGCGTTTGCGCTGTGTTTCACCGAGTGAGTGAGGATACCGGAGGCCCATACCCCAACCCCTCCCTTCATCCCCTTTCCCATCCCCCAAAGGTCGGCAACGCACTTGTGACGCTCTTGGTGTTGCGGGTGTCCATGGGCGGCGGTAATCGCTTACCATCAGGTGATACGTCTGCTCGTTTGCCGACTATTCAATAAAAAAAAAAAAAAAAAAAAAAAAAAAGATCATAAAAATCAAGATGTGGAAACTAAATTTTTACCTTTCTTTTAGAAGTACAAGTACCTTAGTTTTGTGTACCTTAAATGTTTGCAAATAAAATTTCCATATTTTATAAGCCTATTTTTAGCCCTGTCACAAAAAATTACTCCTACTTTAACATAATTTTATTTTCGACGAAATTTATTTTTACTGTTTTATACGACTAACTTGTAATGTAAGTGGGTCGTTTTTCTTTATTATTTACACTAACTTGCGACAAGTTAGCCTCGATGAGCAAGATGTATCGGTTCCCCAATATTTATTTTATCTATCGTCCTTTGCAGAGAAATTTTCTACAAGGACGTTACCGTGGGAATTATCCAACACTATACCTATTTTATTTATTGAAATAAAAAACATGATATGAAATAAAATAATCATAGCAGTAAAAACTATAAAAGTGTTGCAAACACAAATTGTGGTTACAAAATTCTTGAAGAAAAATAGAGCCAAATGACAAACAGCAATAAAAACTAAAAAACAGTTACTCCACAAGTTTTCTCTCCTCCAGGCTATGAACACATTTCTTTAAAACAGGAATATCGTAATATGAAATGAGCCGTATTGGCCAAATGACTGAGCCCTTTAAACCCGCAATACAGTCGTACAATGTCGATACCGATATTTATATGGGTATTCCAGAACCATTTCCTTTCACTGTTTCCGATTAAGCGGTTATTTAAAGCTACTGCTGGGAAATGATAAGGGTAATATTTTGCTCCACAAAATCAGAAATAGTTTATTTTTCCAAGAAAATGTCTTAAACTAAAATCTATAACAACATTCGTTACTTTAAACCATGCAAACATCTGTAATTATATAAGCTTGTCTGTTTACTTAATTATTCCTTAAAGTTTTTTTACACATAGAAAAGCCTACAAACAAAGACATAAGTTACTTATTTCAACAAATAACTTACCTTTTCAGAGTAATACATTAAACTTTTAATAAATTAATAAACTTTGATAAATAAATAAACTTTTAATAAATCAAACACGCACAAATTAAGGCGAGATTAAACCATTAACACCGTATCTATCATTATCATATTTCATATAAGATCACTTTTTTGTGCTTTCCGTTTAAATATCACCTTTTCTTTATTCGTTTATTTTAATTTGACAGACTGCTAAAGTGACTCTGCTCAGCCTGATGGAAAGCTTGAGTAGAATACAACAGTGAGGGCTACCATACTCACTGGGAACGTAGACAATGCAGAATGGCATCCCACATTACGGTAGCTTTATTCTATAACAGTGGTTATGACATTTTGTAGACAAAGGCTTTAGATATTCAGATAGTGTCACTACACCGTCCTTTGATTATATACCTGCCCAAATAGAACCAGGATCTTAAAAACATATATATTATTGTAAGTAACGCATCCCATCTCCCTTTTCATAGAATGCCCGTGGTTAGATAAGAAAATACCTCAACTTAAATGCGGCGTTACCACGGAATGTCTTTGGCATAAACACATTATCTAACACAGGAGTTACATAACAATTTCATTTTCCTACCTCCAAAGAGACTTATTTCAGAAGTAGTAGTTAAGTTGCACGTACACGGAATAAATTAGTACCAGCCGCGGCATTATTTTTCGTAATTTTGGGAGCATGTTATTCAGTAAAACTGTTGGCACCTTAATCATTTTCGACGTGTCTGGCTCAACTGTAAACAATTTCGTAACGTAAACTTTATAGAAAAGTGATTGTAAGTGAGAAAAGCTTAGTACCAAGTACCTTTATGTGAAAGTAATAGTAAAAGTCAAAGCGCGTGTAGAGGGTTTATGGATATGCGGTGGTGAAACTGTAGCTGCAACAACTTTTATGACTTTATTCCCCTCATTTTTAGTCCATATGTACTTTGTTCTTTGAAATAATATATTACCGAAAACTATCTTATTCAATAGTCAATATCAGAATATTACTGCTTTATAGAAGCTATACCTTATAAAATACGATACGTTCAAAGAGATTAGTTAAAGTTCAACTCAAAATATAGGTTATGCCTATATTTTGCGTTGCATGTTAACTAATCCCTAGGAAAAAAGTAACCCATAATATATTGGTATAGTTTCGGTCGTTCGGTCAAAATATATTCCATAAAATAAAAGAGTTATCGTTATAAAATACATTTATGAGATAAGATATATCATAAAATGCTACTGTCTAGATCTAAAATAAATATATAATGCTATTGTCTAGCCCTAAAATTAGTTCATAAGATTTAAAATTTGTACATCAGAAATGGTATATTATAGAGAACCTATTATAATGTGACATCTTTTATACTATATTCTAACAAATAAATATTTCTTTCTTTCTTTCTAAATAACCAACTACTAGATTAGATCGCATTCCACTGCTGGACTCCACTTAGGCCTCTCCAACGGTGTGACACTTGTCTAGATCATCGATAAAATTAATATAGTATCTTCATATATTACGTACGAAAAATAACAATATGTTTGAAAGTATATTTTTCGGTTTTCTATAGATCTATTATACAAGGTGTACTTAGATTTTTCGTGTAAAAGGCGCTGTGAAAAATATCCTGTAATAAGAAGTACAAAACTTTAGAAAATAATGATTAATGAACACATGCTGAAAACCATTCATTCATGAGACATGGTAATGTGTGAATTTCGCCGTATCCTCTAAAACCAAAAAATACTCTTTTTAGGTAGGATTTTGGTCGACCTACATTTTACTTTTAAAAGCTCGGGTCGGCCTCAGGGTAATGGATAAAGAACCGTATTTTTTGACATCTATTATTACAAACCTATTCAAATGTTCAGGGAACTATAATGTATTTAATATCGACTCACGGTTGAATAATAAACTTGCTGTTAAGAAAAGTTTGACAAGTATTTATTATCTTGCTAACCGACTTGATAAAAGAAGGAGGTTATCAATTCGACGGTTTTTTTTTCATGTTTGTTACCCCAAAACTTTGGACTGGGTGAACCGATTTTGATAATTATTTTTTATTTGAAAGCTTGTGCTGACCGTGTGGTCACATTTCAATTGTTCCAGTACTTGAAGTAGTTCTTTTGTTAATATTTTTGTTTATTCAATCGCTATTCAACATTTAGATGTCTAAGAGTTGAATAGCGAAGATATTAATATATATCTGTTATGAAATTGTTAAAAGTCGAGGATGTCTGTACATTACATTACAATATATATAGAGGGTCCTTATTAAAGTAACAGAACTCAAAACATCAGTATTTACAATGTTTGTCTTTTGTCTGTGTGTTTGTGCGCTAATCACAAAACTGGCTTTACAGATTCGTTCATTAAATTTAGGGCGTATTCAGATGTTTTCTATGTAATTGATATTGGTGAGTTATGTTCCGCCTTAGAATGACTTTTTAGAAACCACTTTTTTTAAACGGTTTTATTTAGCTCACCCCGTTTGTTTTATTCTTGGGTCAAATTTAGTAATTCAAATTTCACCCTCTTCCTGTCAACCGATTAATCTGAAATTTTGTATACACTTTGGATTTTGGTGACAATACAATTATGTTTATTCATTAGTAGTTTACTCTTTAAAATGTCAATAAAAAAGTTTTGTAAAGTCATAATCTGACTAATCGCTGTCACAAATTTGTATTTAAAATTATCAACTGATCTCATTATTGACAAACGCATTCAAGAAAGGCTGCTTTTCGGTATAATATTAATATAATATCATGAACATAAGCTCGTAAGCGTGTCTCTTTGTCTCTACAACTCCGTAATAAAGTAAATGAGACTCAAAACGTAATTACTACACGTATTTCCTCATTTATTATGAGCTTCATGTATGTTTATTTAAGTTTAAGATGTCTGTGAAAAGAAAATGGCAAAATAAATTCATGCATTGTTTAAATATATAAAATTAATGTGCCAAATCCAAAATGCTAAAGATTTTAAAGCGTTCCTTTTTAACTATTCATTTTCTTTATTTAACAATAATTCGGGCGAAATTCTAATAAAATATTTACTTGATTTTTCTAAAGGTTTAAAGGAGGATTTCGAAAGCTTTTGCTTCATTACGTTTCGCTTGTTAAATAAATTATATTTTAAATAGTACTGAAAGACGGAATATATTTTAAATGATTTACTTTGAAAAAATCATAATTTAGGCACTTTTTCATAGTAGTTTAAGCTTTTATGGTAGGTATTAATTAGGTAATTTAGTAATTAATTACGTAAACATTTTGTTTTTACAATAAATGTTTATCATCATCTCACATCATCACATCTTCTAAAGAAATCTTCTAGATGGAAGTTGTAACTTTTAAACTAAAAAAAAATATTTTATTTTTGCGACTATATTAGTGGCTCATCCCAACTTTGCACGAGAGGACATTTATAATAAAAGTAGAGCGAGGTAAAGCTAGATTTTGATTTAGATTGATTGAATTTCTTTAGAATTCAGAGTGAATCATTTCAAAGTAGTGGCATACGTATAAATAATAAATTTTATTTTACTTTTAACTACACCCAAACGAAATGATATCCACTGGTTACGTTATTCTGGGAGAAAATAATACACCATTCAATAGCAGTTATTACAATTGTGGCGACTTCCACATACAACATAACTTACTACAGCGCCATCTACCGAAGATACGCTGAACTACGAAGTTATGTATTACACGAAAAAACTACCAATCCTGAATCGCGCAGTAGAAGTTCTCTTGCCAGTTATCATATATACAAAATCCCAACATCAACTGTTGGGCAGTGGCCCGCCTGGCATGATCACCTCGCCTGGTCAGAGGACCCTCTCTTTGTGTTGGAAGAACATAGCACCCGTTCCTCCACACAATCATTAGAAATGCAGTCATTCGTTCTGAAAGCCTAATAATATAAGATCACGTTATCCTACCGAATGCTATAAACGCGCGTGTAATTAACCACTAAGCGGATCCTCATCATTTTCAAAGCTCATTCAGCGACTTTATTGCTGCACATAACACTTAAAAATTTAACACACCTTTCTGAACCGTCATGTATGCCTTTTTAAATATACAAAAAGATAATATGGCTGTTAGATAACGTAGGTGGCTTTTATTGCAGGGGTTCGTTTATTGAGAATTGTAAACAAAGGGATAAAAGTTTGAACACGTATCGGTGTTGCTGGCCTGTGTTCATATTCAAAACTGTTAATATTTGTATTAAACGCTATGGAAATTAATGCTGACACGTGCAAAAAACAAGTTGGAAAATTCGACTATTTACTTGTAAAATGCTTTGTGTTTAAACGATTATTTTCATTTCATTTGTTAAAATTCGCTTATCGTAAAGAAACGAAGGTACTCTTGTAATATATATATTTAGTTTAATTGTGATATCGTCTCAGTATCTATCGACTGATTTTTTGTATAGAATTTGTCACACATTCTATTTGTTTACCGACTTTAGTATGTTAGGTACTAGCAGACTCGCGCAACTTTGTATGCGTCTGCTATTGCTAGTAGCGTGATAGTATACATAATGAGCGAATTTGATAAAAAAGGTTATAGTGAGCCATCCTTAAAAGTTAGACATATGATGTTGTAGACTTTTTAGAATTTTTGAAGGGAATATACGAAATACTATTTACATGATTTTTGCGATTTTTTTATTTTTATCTCGACAGAACTCTATTAACGTGTTAAATGAAAAAAAAACCCTTCAGCTTTTTAATATAAGTCTACATAATGACAAAGCGATACTGGTTTTTTTTATTATTATTAAATAAGGGCAAACGAGCAACATATAAATATTGAACTATACATACAAAATGTCATTATTAAATTCTATTAATACTTAAGTCTGAGTTAGAAAAGAATTCCAAAAGAAGGAGCTCAGAGTTAATCATGAACACAATCGCATTAATAAGAAACCCCCTCAATAAGACAATGTTGCTTCAATATAAGCTTCTAGTGGCCTTATTCGCTAGAATAAGCATAACACTGGTTAGCTTCATCAGAAGAACCAGCCTAATTTGACATAAGACTCATTATATTAATATAACTTTAAGTTATGCATGCAAAAAGTATTCGTTAAGACTTAACCAAAAACAGTATTCTCATTTATTTTATCAAAATGCTTATATAACTCAATTTCACGGCGCAATGAATAAAGCTTTTGTTAGTAGCTCACATTGATAAATTGTTTACACGCGTATCTAACTTAATTAACGTGAAAGAACAAAAGCTTTATTAATCATACACGTTGTCATATAATTTTTTTTTTTTTTTTTTAAAGACATCTCCCACATTAGGAATAAACATCCTGTGTCGTGGGGACTTTACAAACATACATGAAACGGACACAAAGAACATCCAGACTCGGGACAACAATTCGTGGATCACACAAAGTGTTGTAGGTACCGCGTGGGATTTGAACCCAAGACACTTGGCGCAGTAGCAAGCGGCATGGCGACCGCTGACACCACTCGGCCAACTGTGCAGTCAGTATTACTTTCAGACTTCGATATCTACAATATAACTTAAAGAGACCTCTTTGTACCTAAAAAGAACACAGACATGGAAAATAGATAGGAATATAGTACATTTTAGTAGAATGCTAAAATCTGTTATGTATCCTACATGTGAATGGGCCGAATCAGGTCACGATTTCTAGATATGAATTTTTACGGGTTCAGATTTAATTGGGAACGTACAAAACCGCTCTAAGTCTATCAAAGACAAATGTTCGACAGAGTAAACTAGATTAGTGCTACTTTTGTAATTTGCTTATTTTCTTGTTGGTCACGAACTTTATTATTGTTTTTTTTTTTATTATTTTTACTAGCATACAACCTTAAACAGCCATAAATAGTCCACTGTTGTAACAGTTTAAGATCACAGTTGGCCACTACGGGTGAAGTCTCTTGTGATTTTAAATAGTAGGGGACCTCACGATGCTCAATGGGGATTTACTCGAGCGTCATAGAAACTTATTGGGTTGCAAAGCTTAAATGAGAAACAGAAAAAATGTTATATAATGTATAAATTTTCATCAGTGGGCGTCGTACGTAAGGATAGAAAATAGAATAAAAATTAAGCGAGCGCGTCAAAGTTTTTAAGAGGATAGGGGGGAGTGAACCTGAAAAGAAGCTCTCATTTATTAATCTGACGATATGAATGTGACGCAAACTCGCGGCCATAATTAGAATGTGCAAAAAAAGTTCGCCATTTTGAAATACACAAGCGTGTCAGATTAAGATATATATATGGTTCATCTTTATGTCCTAAATGCGCTGTCTCATAATCTGACGATTATCAGAAAGGATTCGCCGATTCTGACAATTGAAAAATATTTGATCTCAAATCCAGAAATGCTTTTTGGAAAATTACCACTATATCAGTATCAGAGGTTCTGATAGTATCTTCATTTTGTTGGCGAGCAAGAAATGCTGTGTTCGTATCCGCTTCTTTGTTATCAGGGCATGATAACTAATAATTAATTTATAACTTATTATCAGTAACAGAATATTCATAACACAAATCATAAATTATGTAAATTACCTTATATTCCAAGATCCCAGTCACCACAGACGTACGTTATTTTAGGAAAGATGAAATTTTTAGGATCGGTAGTCTAACATATACTCAGAAAGAAAGGAATACTCGCTAAGCCAAAAACGGGGCCGTTTTACAGTTAGCTGGTATTAAAGGGGGAAAAAACCCATTCTAACTTGAGTCATTTTGGGAAGGCTGAATTTTATATCTATCATTATGTGTAATATTTTAAAATATTTTCCAATGAGCCAGACAAATCTGATGGGCCCAACATAGTCCCAGACTTGTTTAAAGTTTATAGAAAAGGGCGACTTTTTGTTGTATAGCGGCATACGTGTCATGTATATTGCTATATAAGTTAGCGTAGACGTTCATACGTCTGAACAATATTGACTAAAAACTAACAACACGCTAGCACTGGACGACTGCCCTGCGTGGGAGTCCGAGCGTCGAGTCCTGGTCGGACAGATCGTATGAAACCTGTCACCGCCAGCATTGATGGTGGCAATGCCGGTGAGAGATGAGGGATGGGAAGCCGCAGTCTCTTTCTGTGAGAGCGTTATGCTCCAAAAGGAGTCTGCAAAGCGTGATCGGGAAAGTGCCGAACCCGCTCGAAAGAGGCGACGAAGGGGACGCGGTAGAGGTCGTTAGCTTCCCAATTGTCGCCTAAGGGTCACTGCGGTCACATCTTGAGGAAATGTGACCGCTGCAAACAACCCTCGGGTGACACCCCGGTGCGGCCGTGGGTGTCGCCTAGGCGTCGGTGATCCGCCTCTTAGTGTATAGAACGGTGTGAGGCGTGACAACATCCTGCCCCTGGGGTGACTCTGGTATGGATGTACCTCAACCGTGGGGTACGGCAGGGGGGCCTCCAGAAGCCGCCGAGGCATTCCTGGAGCTTCTTTCGACTGCCAAGGTAGCCGCCGCGGGGTTTATTTTTTTCAAACCGGTCCTCCGGCAGTCCCACACACACACTTCGATTCACCACGGCACTTATGGTGCGAAAAGTAATCGCCGTGTAAAAAAGGTTTTTGACTGTCAAGTAAAATCTCGTATAGAATATTAAACTTTAAAACAGATCTTCCTGTAAAATTTAATTTTATCAGCACATAATTTAATTTTAATACGTTAAAAAAATATTGAAAAAAACAAAAATGTTATACAAAAATGTTTTTCAGTCTCATATCATATTTTACGTCAAAAAAACTTGAACAATTCATCTAATTTTCATTCCTTTGTGTTTTATTACTTCATTCTCACAATTCCTTTTATATTAAGTGGAAATGCTGGCATAAAAATTAAACAATTTTAATCCAAAAAATTATATTTTTTAATATATCTTTGATAGTGAAAGTTTTAAATTTACCTTGAACATTTTAGATTCAACATTTTGCCTGTCGTTGAACTTTCCACATTGTTTGAAAATTAATGGAGAAAATCAACTTTTACAAAGGTGCTATTCATTCGTTGCCATTAACCTCTATGTTCCACAGATCAGAAAGTAAGTAATTTATCACGTATCTAATGTACTTGAAATCGTTTAATATTTTTACGGTTTTGCAGTTCTTTTAATTATCTATCATTTCAAGAATTTGTTACTTTACCTTTTCTCGTTCAAAGTGAGTGGCATTATTCTTTACTAACCTGAATTAATTAATTTATATTCTAAAATTGACATTTTCAACCTTAACATATGACACGAATTACTAAATTGAACTCAAGAGTTAAGGCTACATTAAATCGATATGTGATAGTGCAATGTCAAAGTGTGTATTTTAGATCAAATTGAACTAGACTGAACATCATAATTTAACTCAAGTCAAATTATTTCTTCACACACTACGTTATTATATAATGTATGTATTTACAAAAAAAAGTATATAAGTATTTATATCAGTTGTCTAGTACCCATAAAACAAGCTCTGCGTAGCTTGGGACTAGATGGCGTTGTGTGTTAGATGTTCGGAATATTTATTTATTTATTTTTATTAAAGGAGAATATTGTATAGTTCTAATACGCATTGTTGATTAGAAGACTACGATTGGCTGATGGTCATTATCAAATGATATCATAATTTTTTGAAGAAATGTTTAATACTAGAAGTAGAATAATGGTTTATATTTTTTTTTTTTTTTTTTTTATATCCTGCAATCAGTCGTTTGGACTATGAGCAGATGTGGTGTAGTTCACTTGCGGTTTAGGGTGTAAGAACTCCCAGCGAAGCACACCCTTCATTTTATTAACTCAGCCAGTTAATAGCGATCCTACTCATCAAATATGTCTCGTCGCTTTTTTAATCGACGAATTGTTTCAGGAACGCTGAGCTGCCCTGCGAGTTGGTTTGGATGTTTTGGTAGTCGTGATTTATATCGCGAGCTATGGCTGTCGATCACTTCCTTAATCGTGGGCATGTTTAGGATTTTGTGTATTTCCCTTGTTGTTATGAACCATGGCGCATTGGCCACTTGTTTCAAGATAAAGTTTTGCGTTCTTTGTATAATAGTCCTATTGGAGATACACGTTGAACCCCATAGCTCAATTCCGTAAGTCCAAATCGGTTTCAGCACTGTATTATATATGAGAATCTTGTTGTCGGTTGTCAGTTTGGAGTTTCTACCCAGTAACCAGTACAGGCCTTTGTACCTGAGATTGATTTGGTCTCTTTTAGTTTGCACATGTTTTTTCCATGTGAGTCTACGGTCTAGATGCATACCCAAATACTTGACTGAATCTTCATGTGGGAGTTGGGTACTATTTAGTGTTACTGGAGGGCAGTCTTCCTTACGTAGGGTAAAAGTTACGTGAACAGATTTGGACTCGCTAGCCGTAATTCTCCATTTGGCCATCCATTTTTCTATCTTGTGAAGTCCGTTTTGCAGGAATTCGGATGCTTCAGCTGGGCACGTGCTCGTGGAGAGCACAGCTGTATCGTCTGCAAAAGTGGCAACTGTGAAGTCATGGCTACTTGGTAGGTCACATGTAAACAGGGTGTACAAGACGGGCCCAAGAACAGTTCCTTGGGGTACTCCTGCTTGAATTTCATGGAAATCCGATGTGCAGTCAACTTCTTTAACCTGGAATATTCTGTTCGTTAGGTATGACCTCAATATCTCAAAGTATGTGTGTGGTAGGAACGACTTTATCTTGCACAGCAACCCTTTGTGCCAAACCCTGTCGAAGGCCTGCTGGATGTCGAGAAAGGCTGTTGAACAATATTCTTTTCTCTCAAAAGCTTTCCTGATTACTCTTGTTACTCTATGGACTTGTTCTGTTGTGGCATGCTCTTTTCTAAAGCCAAATTGATGGTCAGGGATGATCGACTTTTCTGTCAAAACCTTGTTGAGTCTTTGCAATAGGATTTTTTCAAACAGCTTGGACATAATCGGCAGTAAACTGATAGGCCTGTATGAGGTAACTTCGTGAGCCGATTTGCCAGGTTTTTGTACCATTATAATTTGGAATACTTTCCACGAGTCCGGAAAGTACCCCACCCGCAGAATAGCGTTAAATAATGTTGTGAGATAAATGATCGCCTTACGGGGTAGCTCTTCCAGGACTTTTTTATCAATGAGGTCAAACCCTGGGGCCTTGTTATTGTGCATCGATTTGATGTTTTTAGCCACCTCTCCAGGTGTTATTGTTTTCAGAGGTAATTCGAGTTGAAAGTCCTGGTTAAGGATGGAGTCTATGTCTGTTTCATCTGTATCCGGGCTGGCATCTTTTGGTTTAAAAACCCGGCTGAGATGTTCTGCAAATATATTAGCCTTTTCCTGATTTGTTCTAGTCCAAGCACCGGTACTTGTACGGAGTGGAGGTTTATGGAGCATGGGTCGATTGAAGTTCCTGCATGCTTTCCACAAGGAGTAGTTTGTGGCTTCTGTAGGTGTTAGACCTTCTAGATATGTCGCAAGTACAGCTTCATTGGCCTCAGATATCAGGGTTTTAAGTTTCTTGGTCGCTTTATTTAGTTCTCTTTTGTCGCCAGGGTGTCTGCTGATGTGCCATATCCGGCGAAGTCTGCGTTTCTCTAATATATTTGTCCGTATCGTCTCAGAGTATGTTTTTTGAGTTTGTCTATAACCATCAGATATCGGAGTGCAAATCCAACAGCTTTCCTGTATTAACGTGGTCAGACTTTTCGTAGCATCATCAATGTCAGCCTCAGTTTTTAGAGCTACTTTGAGTTCTAGTTTCTCCTCTATCAATTCACGAAAGTTGTACCAGTCAGTCAGTTTATTATACAATTTTAAGTTCTTTTCGGTATTCAGAACAGTGGTGCCGAGCAGGAGCATTACCGGTACGTGATTAGTATCGATATCCAGACATGTTTCTATTTTATGGGAAAGTCTGGAAAGACCCTTAGTAACGAAGAAGTCGATGACATCTGGTAATCTGTTTGGATCAGAAGGCCAATGTGTAGGCTCTGCCGTTGAGATAGTAGAAATGCGATTCCTATCTAGGCTCTTCTTTAGCTCTCTACCTCTGGTGTTGGTTAATCTAGAGGCCCAGTGAATATGTTTTGCATTCCAATCTCCCCCAACTATGAAACGCAGGCTTAATGTGTTAAAGAACTCGTTATATTGCTCCTCTATTATTTTATGTTTCGGAGGGCTGTAAATGGCAGAAATACTGAATGCTCCGTTTCGGTCGCTTATAGCAATTGTTGCTGCTTGTATGTGATCTCGTTCAAACTGGGGTAGTTCATCATGTTTGATACTAGATCTAACAATAATAGCTGCTCCAGCGTGGGCAGTGCCATCTGGGTGGTTAGTGGCATATATGTTATAGTTTTGTATTTTGACACTGCTGTTTTTAGTTAAATGTGATTCAGACACCAATAGGATGTCTATGTTGTGAGTATGTAGTAGGACTTCGACCTCCTCCTTATTTGGAGCCAGGCCATCAAGGTTCCAGGTAACTATCTTAAGGGAAGTCATCGTGATTCCCTAGACATTAATGTTGTTAAGAGATTTATTAAAGTACTCATTTGTTGAAGGATAATGTCTAGTTTTTCTGCTTGTTTTAGGAACATCTGTTCGATCTTGTTATTTGGTAGTGGAATATCTGTTTCTTTGTTGCCTTGGTTTCGCTTTGTTATCTCAGCATAACTGTCTCCCGAGTCGGTGGTTATTACATCCCTTCTAAGTTTTTCTTTTGATTTGGACTGTTGATGAACCTGGTTGTTGTGTGCAATCTCGTTAGTCATTTGATTCACATCTTTGGGGTAAGTGCGTGATCTTCTGTTAAATTTTCTAGCATATATCTCTTTATAGACCTCACACCCCTTGAAGTTTGCCGGGTGAGCACCGAGACAGAGAGCGCATGTGGCCGGAGTATTGCGGTCAGTTTTAGGGCATTCAGAAGTCCTATGTGATTCTGCACATTTCACACATCGGTATGGCCTCATACAGTAGTTTTTTGAGTGTCCGTATTGCTGGCATCTCTGGCATTGCACTACGATTTTTCGTTTGCGTGGTTCTTCTATAGTGACCGACTGATGATGGATAAATTTGATATTTCTAGCTAATTTATTATTAAGGCCCTGTTGCACGTTGGCAAAGAATGTAGAGGTAGGCTTTTTGAGTGGTCCATACTTGGCATTTATTATTTCCCCAATCACTGCGTTGCCCGTATCTTCTAATGAATCTTCACCCCACAACGCCGCTAACGGCGTTGTGGGGTGAAGATTTTTGATAACTATTCTAAAAGGTCGTTTTTCCTTGGTGTTGAATGTGTGTCCAATTAGCCCCTTTTGTCTGACAATGTTTATGACTGTTTTATAAGCGTCAACTGTTGAGCAGTTAATTCGAAGTTGACTTTTGTTGATAATTTTGAAGATGAAAACTGATTTCTCAACAACACTTTCGAGGAGTTCAGTAAGTTTATTGACATCTTCGATACCGTACAGGATTATTGGTGGAGGCTTAGAGACTTTTTTGGTAGTATTTTGGTTAGTGTCGTCTTCAATTTCGTCTATAGGCAGTCCACTAAATTGGTTACTAGTTGTTGTTCGTTCTGGAGATGGTGAAGACGCCTTCCTTCTCTTAGCATTTCTCAGGATTGGTGCTCTTTGCCATGTAGGAGGATTGGCGTCTACTGTGGTGCTTGTTGTTTCTGAATGGACATTGTTAGAGGTGGTAGTATGGGTATGACTAGTTTTAGTCGTCGTAGAGGGTAGTGATAGGGTTCTTGGTCTGGTAACGAATAAGCCACTATGAAGTGCTTGCTGGACCATTCTTTTTGAGTTACTTTTAAGTGTCGTAGTATCCATATGATGCAGTACATTGCCCCCCCCAGAATACGTGGGGCAGCCTGAGATAGACTCAGGGAGGGATTCTCCGACCGCTTGATCGGTACCCTCCTGGGGTAGTTCTCTCTTTTGTTCTGCAGACATGGTTGTATTGGAAAACTGAAAGAGCAGGTGTTTCCCATAATCCTGCCTCCGTACTTTTAGAGGGTATTTAGTCCTCGAGGCTTACGGTAGCCTAGTAGGGTTAATTTGATAATGGCGCTCTGACGCGATCTGAGCGATCAGTCATGCATACAACTGCCAGATGCGCTCAACACCATTAACCGCCGCCCTGGCTCGGCGTTGACGTCTAGTTTACAGCCGACGGGTGTTTTAAATACCAAGATGTTTGTAGATATTTGACGTCGTTCCCGGCTAACCCTCCTCATTTCTCATACGGGCTTGGGACCGCCAAAGGCTGAGTACTTCGATTCACCACGGCACTTATGGTGCGAAAAGTAATCGCCGTGTAAAAAAGGTTTTTGACTGTCAAGTAAAATCTCGTATAGAATATTAAACTTTAAAACAGATCTTCCTGTAAAATTTAATTTTATCAGCACATAATTTAATTTTAATACGTTAAAAAAATACTGAAAAAAACAAAAATGTTATACAAAAATGTTTTTCAGTCTCATATCATATTTTACGTCAAAAAAACTTGAACAATTCATCTAATTTTCATTCCTTTGTGTTTTATTACTTCATTCTCACAATTCCTTTTATATTAAGTGGAAATGCTGGCATAAAAATTAAACAATTTTAATCCAAAAAATTATATTTTTTAATATATCTTTGATAGTGAAAGTTTTAAATTTACCTTGAACATTTTAGATTCAACATTTTGCCTGTCGTTGAACTTTCCACATTGTTTGAAAATTAATGGAGAAAATCAACTTTTACAAAGGTGCTATTCATTCGTTGCCATTAACCTCTATGTTCCACAGATCAGAAAGTAAGTAATTTATCACGTATCTAATGTACTTGAAATCGTTTAATATTTTTACGGTTTTGCAGTTCTTTTAATTATCTATCATTTCAAGAATTTGTTACTTTACCTTTTCTCGTTCAAAGTGAGTGGCATTATTCTTTACTAACCTGAATTAATTAATTTATATTCTAAAATTGACATTTTCAACCTTAACATATGACACGAATTACTAAATTGAACTCAAGAGTTAAGGCTACATTAAATCGATATGTGATAGTGCAATGTCAAAGTGTGTATTTTAGATCAAATTGAACTAGACTGAACATCATAATTTAACTCAAGTCAAATTATTTCTTCACACACTACGTTATTATATAATGTATGTATTTACAAAAAAAAGTATATAAGTATTTATATCAGTTGTCTAGTACCCATAACACAAGCTCTGCGTAGCTTGGGACTAGATGGCGTTGTGTGTTAGATGTTCGGAATATTTATTTATTTATTTTTATTAAAGGAGAATATTGTATAGTTCTAATACGCATTGTTGATTAGAAGACTACGATTGGCTGATGGTCATTATCAAATGATATCATAATTTTTTGAAGAAATGTTTAATACTAGAAGTAGAATAATGGTTTATATAATAAAATAAATATTAGTACACAGTAGCACAATAAGTCTGAGCAAACCCAACATTCTGTTGATATTAGTTGTTACGTAATCAGATAAACCAAAATGATTTCTGTATTTTTTGAGACTGGGAACGGGTAAATATTCGTCTAGTCTAGACAAATATTTACTTATAATTAGATACCGAGGATTTTCGCAAAACCTACGAATAACTCATATATATAACTTTGTATCAACAATGTCACTCCTTTTAAAAATTAATATCCTTTCTCCATTGTTGACCCACCGCACCGTACTCATAAACCGGGGTTACGAAGGACATAAAACGATGGCACCCTTCCTAAAAGAGAAAAGTTCTTTATAATAAAACAACATACATATACCTATTACCTATATATACCTATAGTATAAATTTTTTATTCAATTTATAGATTGTACTTTTAATATAATACAGATATATTTCTGTTGGTTCGTTAATTGAAATGCTTTACTATCAATAGCTTCAATTTTTAACCCGGCTATTTCAGATGGAAGGTTATGTTTTTTGATCGTCTGTGGCGCAGTGGTAGCGTATGCGACTGCTGTGCTTGAGGTCTCGGGTTCGATTCCCGGATCGGACCAAATGTTTGCGTGATCTGAAAGTATTTGTTCTAGAGTTTGGGTGTTTTCAATGTATAATATGTGTGTATTTACAAAAAAAGAGTTAATATCAGTCGTCTAGTATCCATAGTACAAGCTCTGCTTAGTTTGGGACTAGATGGCGTCGTGTGTTAAATGTCCGAAAATATTTATTTATTTATTTTATGTATATGTTTCACGTACTGTAGAATAACTTAATAGTAATAAATAATATTTATAAGTAACTAAACCGATGGTCATTGTATCCAAAATGTGTTAGAATAGAAACCGCGATTAAGCAAACGTAGAAAAGGGCGCCTTGCGACACGATTGATCCACAATTGTAGAAAATGGCTGTCAGCGAATGGATACGAATCGCCCAAAACCGGAATAATTGGCGTTTCTTGGGCAAGATCTCCGTTCAGCAATGGACAGCGATAGGTAGGAAGTAACGTAACAATAATGTAAATTATAAAACACATATTAAGTGTTCCACGTCGTAAACTTGGTAAAATTCTAAATCAAACGTGAATTTTTTTTTTCTTTTTTATTGAATAGTGGGCAAACGAGCAGACGTATCACCTGATGGTAAGCGATTACCGCCGCCCATGGACACCCGCAACACCAAAGGCGTCACAAGTGCGTTGCCGACCTTTGGGGGATGGGAAAGGGGATGGGGGAGGGGTTGGGGTATGGGCCTCCGGTATCCTCACTCACTCGGTGAAACACAGCGCAAACGCTATTTCACACCGGTTTTCTGTGAGGCCGTGGTATCACTCCGGTCGAGCCGACCCATTCATGCCGAAGCATAGCTCTCCCACGGTGAGCATAGCCAATTCCCTGGTTTCTATTTGTAAATATTTTAGAAACAAATTGAGGAAAACATGATTTGAGCCGAGTAAATGGCTCGTTTTGCTGCCAAATCACGCTACACAATGATCGTATAGTTCGGTTTCTACATGAACAGATAACTTCTGATAATAACTAAAACCGGATTGAATTGGCAATCGATTGAGTTATAAAACTGATTCTCAATTAATATTGCACCGATCTAAACTTAACAATGAATGAATTTTAATATACTAGTATCTCTACTATATACGTTTGTTTTAATTTGAATTTTAATAGAGACTTCAAGAAGTATGAACAATTTAACAATTTAAGTATATGCAAGCCAAGATAAGGCTTATCTTATACTTTCAAGGCGCGCTATTAAGGTTATTTTATAGATTAAGATAATCTTTCTACGCTTTTATTCATTAACAAAATGTCCCAGAACAAATGCTTTACTCAGAACCTTTACCTTTAACAGATTCAAAGATTACTATCATTTTTACATCTACACAAATGACCTATACAAATAAATAACGTTTAAGTGTCTGTTTGTAATATTAAAACCGCTTTTTACTAATTACACATGTAGGTATACACGGTACATAAAACAAAGTTTTTTTTCAACTTTTGTCTGTCCGTATGTCTGTCTGTTTGTTCCGGCTAATCACTGGAACGGGACCGATTTTGACGGGACTATCACTGATAGGTAGCTGATGATATGACTTGATTAGTCGTTATAAATTTCGAAATGTTTGCTTACTGAAATAATTTTTAGCTATAACTCGTTAATTACCAGTTAAAATGTTACAAAAATTCTCAAATTTCGGTGCATAAACTAGAATATATGTTTGGGTTTCACTTAGAAAATCCATTCTTGAGTTATTTTAACAAAAAAAGGGTCTTGACAGACAGAAAGACAAGCAACAAAGTGATCCTATAAGGGTTCGCTTTTTTCCTTTTGAAGTACGGATTCCCAAAAACAACAAAAATTAAAATCTCCTTTTTTCTAACTGCAGGAAAACAAACAAACTGGTCAAATGAAAAAGTAATGGCAATTTTTGCGATCGTAAATAACGCCGACCTCGCTAAAATTCTTTCTCGAGAGAAAAAAAAGAAACATTGCATTATTTATCAATACGAACGAGTTTGTTCGTACCCGGAAAGGTCGTAACTTCCGACCCTAACCTGTTGAAATATCTCAACCCGAAACGAACACGTTTAGTTACTATTGTTGAAAATTTCAAATTCGTTTACAAAGCAGTTACCTATATAAATCCCACCGAAGTTACACATGTATTAAATCCATTTGGAAGTCAGGCAGCCAGTTTATTTAAAGTTAACGAGATTTTTCCTCTACAAATATGCAATCAGTAAGTTCTTCAACGTGATAGGATATCAGCTGAACAAAAAAGAAAAGAAAGTCTAATGGAGTTATCGCGACCGATATTACAACGAGACGTTCGTAACTGCGAGCTGTGACACTAAATCGATAACTAGTCCAGCCTTATCGATTTAGCTTCTCATTCTCTATCTACTAAGCATTAAAATTATAGGCATTTCTTCAGATTAGGTACACATTTTAAGTTTTGATATTTAATTTGACTAGCTGACCCACGCAACCTCTTTCGCGTCTTCAATTGCCTGTAGCGTGAAAATTTAACCCCCGTTTTTGAAACATTCTTCATTGGTGCTCCGCTCCTTTAAGTATAAGCGTGATTATATATAGCCTATAGCTTTCCTCGACTAATGGACTACCCAACACTAAAAAAAAATTCAAATCGGACCAGCGGTTCCTGAGATTAGCGCGTTCGAACAAACAAACAAACAAACAAACAAACAAACTTTTCAGCTTTATTATTAGTGTTGCGCCATAAAGAGATGGATCTCGTTTGTACGGGAATAATCTAGAAGACAGCGTCATCTAGTGTCCGGTAGCGCGCAACTGTGGACATTATGACGATTTTCTCGACGCTAGATGACACTACAAGTAGTTCTAGAATAATCTATTTAGTCTCGAACCATCGATCGAATATTATCGTACATTCCAGTTATCTTGACAGCCATATAAAAGCGGAACGTGCTAGCCGTACGGGCAGTATTATTTCAAGATACAGCGAATAAACATCGGAGAGATCTTCTAGTGCGACTAACAAGTGATTTAGTAATTTGTAATTGTAAAAAGTGTCGTTAATAAATATTGTGTTATATTTTTAGTACTCAATAGACTACTCTAATTTATTTAATACCCAGCTCGTATCATTAGTATAGATTACAGTTTGGAGCAACTTCATATTTGATATGAAATATGTCTGACTGAATTGAACAAAATATTCGAGCTGTTATATTGAATATTATTTCATTGTTGACATATCCACCTACCTACCACTTAAATATAAATAAAATATGTTTATGTATTTATATTTGAATATTAAACTAAATCACTACTTTTCGTTTATTTTTTTAACATTTTTTTTAATAATTTATTTTTTCCTGCATCCACTACGAATGACAATGACAATGCAACAATGTACCATGATGACAAACACTAAGGCGGCCTAGAGATGCTTCTACGTCATCGGGGTCCTTATCAGAAATATATAATAATAAATAAATATCTCATATAATGAAAACAAAAACTGTAAAGCAATATGCTGTAAAGTCATTTTTACACCTGATAATGAAAAAGGGTAGAAATAGAATGGTAGCATTCGAAGAAATCATGTTGGTCATAAAAAAATGGCTATGTAAATGCCTCAAAAACCTATAATCTAAAAATTATAATTATATTTTTTTTTTATAAACTAGCTGAGCCGGCTATCTTCGTACCGCCATATTTTATTCTTAAATATTTTCTAAATTTCTGTTATAGTAATTCTGCCCGACTCAGTTTCCCACAGGTAGTGTACAATCGCGGACAAAAAAAAAACTATTCAAGCAAAAAAATGTGTTCGTTGTTGTTAGGAAAACCTAACAACAACGAACACATTTTTCTGAAGTGAAAACTTCTTTAGCGGCGCTGTGTACTTTTTTGGAATGGGTAAAAATGTATAAACTCGCGTCAGGTCACGTGACCTGATCGAAAATTCGTAAGACGGATGGAGAGAGGACAGGCGGCGCAGGGCGCTTGCGCGAATGTTCGTGTGTGTATGTAATATAAATTGTCATGTTTGTGTACGATAGCGCAATAAATGAATATTGTATTCCACCACATAAATAATAGTTCTTTTATACTGATAATGAAAGCAATTCGTACAAAATTATTCTCTAACCATTCCAAAATATCAAAAATGCACAACGTTAATATTCAAGTTTTCACTTCTGCCGGCACTCCCGGAGTGTTTATATCCAATTTGGTGCAGTCGATCGGAACTTATGTGCGTACACACATTTTGGTGATTCATTTTTATTTAAAAAGATTATGATCCAAGAAAAAATTATACAACGAGTAGTTCAAGAAACTTCAAACCCCGTTTCGACTTAGAAACTGGCCAAGGAAAGGAAAAGTTCATTTACAAGATAGGATAGAAGCGGAAGGCAAAAGCTTCATAGTCTCTGGTAACTATTTAAAACGCCTTAGTAACGTTAGTGAAATTATAATATCATGTGAAAAATATTTGTAAAGTTCTGTACTGATACTCAGAAAATAGAAAAAGTAAATCTAGTTTTTTTTTTTATTTTAAAAGTGTCACCGTTCTAAAATAATCATCTGTAAATTGGGTAACCTAGACAAAAAGTCTAACTTTATAATTCGTCAGCGGTTTATCTGATAAGCTTGATAGTTTTATGATTTTTTTTCATAATCCTACGACGTGTAATAATTTAATTTAAACATAAAGGAAAACATATCTGTTTAACAACAAAATTAAATCTTATTCCATTAGTAGAATGCATTTAAAGAGGATTTATTTATTTAATTCGCAACCAGCAAACATTCAGTTAAGTCTCATGCCAATGTGAGCTCTACGTACGGTAATATGACCTTGAATTCAATTGGCAAAGCACAGTAAGTGTACACGAGCTCGAAGCCAGGATTATGTTTATATTTACTGTTTATTAAAGGTGCAATGTTTATCTACTCGTTGCCTGTCATTTCCGTGTTACGAGGAAACTTTACCGATACCAAGTGCACCTACACTCCTGATACTTAATACTATACCTACTTACGAAGAAATGAAGACTACTGTCAGGTTTTAAAATGTTAGGGCAAAAAGAAATCCCTATTCGACAGGCCCGGGAACGGGCTAGGTACCGCAGACGACTGTCGACGTCGGAGAGCGCTTAACGATCCCCGTCCTCCATGAGCGCAAGCCTGGGGGTGACAGGTGAGGTTACCAGTCACCCCAGCACAAGAAGGCCGGGGTAGCGGTGTGAGCTCTGTAAAGTACTTGCGCCCCTTTTTTAAATAGAAAAGGAGCATCAAGGTTTCTTCACAGGAGGGAGCCTTCTACAAACCGCAGATAGCCCGAGGTACGTCGGGGTTTCAGGCATTTCCTTTCGAGAGTGCACCTGGTTCCTCGACTTGTAATACCCTAGACGGTGTGCGGTTTTTAGTCGGTTCGAGTCCGACATAGCCACCAGTCGGTGACATCCGAGGGGATTTCCGCAAAAAAAAACACCCAAAAAGAAGAAGTTCCCACACGGTAGGTGGCCATCTACAAACTGAAGGTGACCTAAGGTACGTCAGGGTTCCAGTAATTCCTTTCTAGGAGGCATCCGCCCCGGCTACTATTACCCGAGCGGTTTTAGTCGTTTCGAGTTTGACATGCCACCATGAGGTGGTATCCTAAGGGGTATCAGCCCGGGGAAAGTAAAGTACATAAATAAATTATTAATTATTACAAGAAAGTTACTGAGCTACTTTCTCAACAACTTGTTTTTGGGTGGAAATACGAATTTTGAAATGATTTATCAATTTCCCATTGAGCGCTAATCATCGTATCATAATGACTACGTGTTTGACTTCTTAACGGATATTAATTGATGCAAAGTATCATAATAATGTTTTTACATTTGTTGCTAACATTTTCTTTCCAATTTCCCTTGAGAGGTATGCGATGCACTTTTGTTTACCCAGTTTCTCTTAGAAATAGTTTCAACTACTCTTTCTAAAAATACGCTTTCATAAAATTCTATATTTGCTCTCATTCAATATGACAACTGTCTTGGGAGCCTTTTTCAAGAAAAGTATATAAAGAGACTCTGTACTGCAACTATACCTGAAGTACATTTGAGACTGTGTGATATGAGTCTTTGTATGTGAATTCATAACAAATACTAGTTTATTATTTAAACAGCGGCAAGTCTACAAAACAGAATAATGGAAGTTTATTCAAGAATAAGTTAGGTATAATATCCATGTTTGACTAAGAAACTAAAGTATACAGCTGGCAGCCCCCAGCTGCGAACTGCATGCTGATGAAACTTGCTAATGCACATACAATTGTATTATTTGAAACAAATACCTTAAAACATACGCTACTGTAAAAGATTATTTTCAATATTTTTATAGTCTATCTAGCTAGCTAGCTAGCTTTATTCGATGAACTGTTTAGTAATTAACTTATTTTGCCAATCTTAGAAGGATAGATGACACGACATGTGAGGATAACATTTATCTTTTAAAGAAAATGCTACTATTATTCTGATTAATACGATAAATGCCCACACTGTTATACATATTAATATGTTTGTTTAGGACTCGACCTCTATCAATTGTGGGAAATACACGTACATTTCGTATGCATGTGATGTTTGTATATGAAACTGATTCCACTATAATCCAATTTCGAATGCC
Organism: Spilarctia lutea; assembly: GCA_916048165.1. Classification (NCBI taxonomy): domain Eukaryota; kingdom Metazoa; phylum Arthropoda; class Insecta; order Lepidoptera; family Erebidae; genus Spilarctia; species Spilarctia lutea. Next base: position 17,171,835 of record OU696471.1, on the reverse strand, counting down.
TGATATTATCAGAATAATGAACTCTAAGGATGATAAAAACAGTACCCAAATTAAATCGATTCTGCTAATATTGATGACGGTTTCAATTTACATGTAAATCAGTTGCCTACTTCTCTATAAACAGTTGGGAACTGACCTACTATATCACTCTCTTTTCTTCATTGGTCTTTTCTCTTTCTTTCTTACTGTACATAATGAGAAGACGGAAAAAGATGGATTTTAGCTTAAATACACAGACAAAAAAGTTGCATGTACTACCGTACACTCGTAAGAAGTGAAACTTCTTTATGACGTTGTTATTTTTCAAAAAATAATTATCATATGTCGACGTAAGGTATAACGACAAAATACTTATAAACCAGCAATATTCGTGACAATTCTTATTTCAAGTGCAATAAAAGTTAAGGAGCGAGACCTGAGTAAATATTTCGCGATCTGTGGTGCGAATGAAGTAAGTTTGTGGAATGTGATGTGTGTAGTTATTTACATTGTGGACTAAATAAAATAATATTGTTTGTAATGTGATATTTCATTGTAGTATTAATTTGGTCCTGTTTGTGTTTGAAAATGTTTTTTGTTTTATTTTATAAATTTGACGCGTAACGTAACGGATAAATGTTACACGTAACGTAACGGATAAATGTTACGCGTAACGAAAAAATGTTACACTAAATTTTTTGACAACCCCGATAAAGAAGTTTCACTTCAAAAATTACATACGTATTTTCTAACTGTGCCTATATTTATTGTAAAAGATATTTCATTTCAAAGACTAGACTAAAATAGTAAAAAGAATCAGTAAATCTATGTTAAAAATAAGCAAAAACTTTATACCTATGACGACCTCCACATACAGCGCCATCTACCGAAGATACACTGAACTACGAAGTAACGCACTACACGGAGTAACTACAAATCCTGAATCGCGCAATAAATAGTTCTCGCGCCGATTATCATATATACAACATCCCAACATCAACTGTTGGGCAGTAGCCCGCCAGGCATGATCACCTCGCCTGGTCGGAGGATCCTCCCTTTGTGTTGGTGGAACATGATACCCGTTCCTCCACATACCCCTTTTTACTAAAATTGTGCCATTGGAGAAATATGAAATTTGGCACAGTTTAAGTGTATTTGGAGGAAGGGTGCTTAAAGTTAAAAAAAAAGAAAATATACTTATGGTTGAAATTCAACCAGTGGGTGACCACTATTTCGTTTATTTTTTATGGGCAATTGAAAGTTGTATATATGTAATATACAACTTTCAATATGTAATAACATACGACGTGCTATTTATCATTCCAAATATACAAATTACGTTAAATGAAATAAAAATCAGCTATAATACCATAGTCAGCTAAATTTGATATATTTAATATTACACTTTAGTTTTCAAACATTGATAAAATGAACGTATAGATACACTTATAAATGTGTGTATACAGCATATACAATTTACTGGAAAGTATAATTTATTATCAGTGTTAGAAAATCTAACATATTTTGTAACAACAATATGTACGTACGGGTTGAGAGACACTCGCGTGACAGGACAATTAACTATCACAAACAGTTTAACAAGCCCTTTGTCCTTTCACATATAACAAAAGGAAAACATACATATAGAACAAAGTTTGTATAATGTAATAAAGAAAGAAAATGAGATTTTTATGCGTTAAAGGAAGCTTAATCGCCTGAAAACTGTTTTAATGACAATCGATAAATTCCCTGAGTGTGTTCCCAAAATTGCTTGCTGTGAAATATTCAAGTAGAACCAAGGAAACGATGCTAATATATATGTATTTAGTAAAAAAAACAAACCTCTTAATTTGTTCACCATAATATATTTAAGGAAAATAAATATTCAAATATTATAACAAAATTAAAAAATCCATATCGCGTGGTTGTACAGGTGCAACAATATATATGCAACAGTATGCAGGAAAAATAGTATAAAACCTTGGTAAAATGTGCCCTTTGAATACTTTTTGCATCCATACACTTTATAACTACACACGCGATCGTTAGAATTTAATAACGAGTAAAGGAAAATAAGGTCTAAATGAAAACTAATCTTTATTCATTTGTCACGAGAGTTGATTTTTGTAGAATTGTAATTTTTTTTAAATGCTATGCTTAGAATTAATCCACGCTACTTGGACAATAAACAATATATTATTATTTTATATACGTAGTGCAATTTCTTAAATTCAGTGACGTCAGAAATTACCCATTGTGTGTATTTGCTAAAATTTTCTTTCATTCTGTCATAATAGTGCCTAAAAGCTTTTTACTTTTTACGATAAGGCCGTCCTTTGTAGATTGCTGTAATGTCTAAAGCCAAAATTATGTATACACTTTACCAAAAATACCAAACACAACGTTCGGGGAATTCAGGATAAGCTAACATAAGAAGGTTTTTATTCGCTGACCTAAAATACTTCACTTTAAATGTAAATTATCTGCAATACCTACTTACAACTTTGGCATTTAATTTGAACATATTTTTATTTATAGCACTCTTTGATATATGAATTATTAACATCCTCTGGGCATTAGAGGTAATTAAATTATTTATTTTATGGTAACTTATTGAAATCCAAACAACTCACTTCAGAATTAACGTCTCTATAAGATAGTGTGAATAATTTCCTAACTACAAACATACATTGAGCTGCTTGTATACATATGGTTAGCTATGTATATTAATTCCGTTGTCAACCGCAAGGGGTCGCACTGATTGTGTCTGAGAGTTTTTCAGATAAGTGCACCGAGCTTCCGTAGCTACATCCGATGCTATATCTCAGTTACATCGTGTGACACACATACGAACTAAGAGATATAAATGTATACATTTATTTATGTACAGTTATCTCTCTTTGTCGTTTGCAATGGTTTGAAAAGGGTGCCTTTTAGAATCCCCATTTTCATATATTGTTTTTTGTAAAGAAAAAGCCGCATCACCCGCGTTTATGACACCTCGGCTCTTACATAAGCTTATAATATAACCTATATAAATTCTTACTCTATCGGACACAAAACAATTATTCCAAGTTGACAAATAGTTTAAAAAAAAAATAGTTTAAAATACTTTCACATGAATATAGATACTAATGCTTCCGAAATAAAACTTGGGATATTTTGAAAAGCCATCTATTTTTTTATTGTGAATATACTAGTACATTTAATAGTACATTAAAAGGTTTTAAAAAAAATCATCTGCCTTGATTTAACTACTACGAAATATAATTAATATTACTCACAAGAAATTCATCCCAACAATTTATTATTTTCATCGGAACTCATAATGGTTATTTGATATGATTGAATAAGATTCAAATGGTTTCAGTTTAAAGCAAATGGTGCCCTATCAAGTTAGAATTAATTGTTATAAACGGTATATCGTTATACGATACTCAAGTTTCAATTTTGCTATGCCAGGAATTTGAGATTACAACAAACAGAATGGAGGACTTAATACTTATATGATCAGATAGATCAGTTGGAATGTGGATGACGGAACGTAGATGTATCTGAACAATAACTTTATCATGAATCAAAAATTGAGAGTAAATTGTTACAACTTAACGACCCTAACCTATATTTTTTTTAAGTGTGGAAACCCCTACGGGCTGTCACCACACCCAGGCGTTGCGGCGTAGTGATTTATTGGAAACGGATTAACTAAAACCACACGGTGTGCCACTCTGCGCCTAAGATGGGAGGGATCCGGGCACTCCTGTTGTTAGGCCATCCAGCGCCTTACTGATATCTATCTAACCAAACGTATCAAAAGATGCTTTTGAATAATATTTGAGATGACGCTAATAAGGCTAAGGCTGAACGAAATAGGATTCATTTCTCACGTTCTCTGAATCTCCAATAAATTACTAAGTGAGACTGCAGTAGCTAGCAGTAGCCGCATACTCCTCTGCATTTAGTGTGATTAAATGGACTACCAAGATAAGTACTGTTATGTCTTTGTAATCAAACAAACATTTACTGTAAAGTTGAAAGCAATCCCATTAATTACTTCTTAGACCATTGCGAGCACCTCTTAGATATTTGTCGCATGTGCTATAATATGAAGTGTGTATATTTCAACTGCAGAAAATTCCTACGAACCTTATATGCTTACATATGTATGGGGCATAAAACAGAAATACGAACGAATAAAACCGCAACGTATGTAACTCGTCCACGATCCCTCGGTCTTCATCATAAAATATTACACGGCCTTTAGTAATTCTAAAACTTTATCTACGTTACCATATTTTCTCCCTGAACATTTATATAGTATATGAGTGTTAAATAAACGAGTGAATTGACGAGAGCTGAACAAATTGCTTAAAAATGTATAGCCACCAAGCAAACAGACTGAAGTATTTTGAAATGTTCTTCATGTTTATTTAAAAAGATTAATATTTAACTTTTAAATATTTTTCTTCTGTAAGTATTTTTATACGTATGACATATGTTTGTGAGTTAATAATGGATATTTTTATTTTTTTTAGAATATAAATACACCCATGTATATATTTCGTAAACATACGTAATTTTAATTGAAATAATATTCTATTTAAGCTATTCCTATAATACTTTATAATTGTAGGTGCGTTAGTTTAATTATGATATTTCATAATTATGTTAAGATTTGTAAAATGTTCAAACCTATAGGAGTAACTTAACTTTTAATTTTACGATCTTGTGGAAATTCTGAAGGTACTTTAATCATAGTCTAAATATTATTTAAAGGAATAAAGTCGAAAATTTACTTAATCGATTTTAAACTATCTCTCATATTAATAAAATATAAATCTCTCCTACTTGGCAGGGGGCGTACTAATAGCAGACACACCGTACTTGTCATTAATGACATTTTAGAACGATTCCCCATCCATCATTTAAACACTCCTCGGCCGTTTTACAAGGTTTTAACACGAAATACTTCTAATATAAATAACATTTTCTACAACATGATATCTACTTTCAGATTCAGTGCAAATTGAAGTAAAACATCAGTTGAAGTTCGATAAAGTTACCTAAAAACTAAAAAACTGTGTTTATTTCTACGAACTGTAACTAAAACTACACCGGTAACAGAAACTACCTTTAGAAATAAAATTAAATTTGAGATATTCAGAAAGTACAACATACTCGAAATGAGGTTGGTATCTTTAACGCTGAAAATAAAAAACAAAATCTGTGTGATTAAAAAAATTAAAATTGAGCTCAAACTCTGACACGACAAGCCACTGGCTTCGTTATTTTTCCCATCAGTTTTGTTCCTTACTTTTTAATCAATGCAACACAATATTCTACAGCTAAACTCAGTAAGGTTAACCTAGTCTTTAAAAAAAAAAATATCGCGACCCATGTCGTGCGGCGTTCCACAGGGGTCTGTCCTCGGACCACTCCTGTGGAACGTGGGGTACGACTGGGTCCTTCGAAGTCGTCTGCCCCCCGGGCTGGGCGTAATTTGTTACGCCGATGACACTTTGGTCACAGCTCGGGGGGCCAATTTCCAAGAGGCGGCGCGCCTGGCCACCAGGGGTGTTTCTCTGGTGGTTGGGCGCATCGAGGCGCTGGGCTTGCGGGTGGCCCTGGATAAGACGGAGGCCCTATTATTTCATGGGCCCCGTCGTGGTCCACCCCCCGGCGCCTCCATCGAAGTCAACTCGGTCCTCGTACCGGTTCGGGCCCAGATGAGGTATCTGGGCCTGATCCTCGACGGTAGGTGGCTCTTCGACGAGCACTTCCGACAGCTTTGTCCAAAGCTGGTCGACGCTGCCTCCGCCCTTGGGCGTCTTTTGCCCAACTTGGGTGGAGCCAGCGTCGCTACAAGGAACCTCTTCACGGGGGTGGTCCGGTCGATGGCCCTTTATGGGTCACCGGTGTGGGTCCTGACTCTGACTGCCCAGAATAAGGCGCGCCTCTGGCGCCCTCAGAGGGTATTGGCAGTCAGAGCCATACGCGGATACCGCACCGTTTCGACGGAGGCGGCATGCGCCTTGGCCGGAACACCCCCGTGGGATTTGGAGGCGGAAGTGCTCGCCGAAGTTTATCGTCGAGCGGCTGAATATCGGGCGGAGAACGGGTATCGTCCTCCGCCCGAAGAGGTACGCGATTGGCGTGAAGCCGCTCGCCGAGCCACGATGGCTCGTTGGTCGTCCCGGCTGGAGGCTCCACGCGCTGGCTTTGCCACCGTGGAGGCGCTCCAGCCGGTCATCCTCGAGTGGGCAGGGCGGCAGCACGGGACCCTTTCCTTCCGGCTGACGCAGGTGCTTTCCGGGCATGGTTGCTTCGGAAAGTACCTGCACTCGGTCGCTAGGAGGGAATTGAGTCCCGCCTGCCACCACTGCGACTGCAGTGAGGACTCGGCCCAGCACACGCTGGAGTTCTGCCCCGCTTGGGCGGAGCAGCGCCGGGCCCTCACTGCAGTCATCGGAGGAGATCTGTCGCTACCGGCCGTCGTACTGTCCATGGCCGGTAGCGACAGCAGTTTTACCGCGGTCGCGACCTTCTGCGAAGAAGTAATTTCGCAGAAGGAGGCGGCGGAGAAGGCCCGGGAGGACGATATCCACTCGGACCCGATCCGCCGCCGGCGCACGGGGCGGCGGAGGCGCGCCTATCAGCGCCTCATGCCGCCCTGAGTGTGGCCGCGGATGGACGGGATGGGTTTTCCCCTCCATCCGCAATAAAGGCCAACCGCGAGGGGGCGACGTACGCGTGTGCCGTGCGTCGCCTAATTTTGAGAGTTTAACAGCAGACGGTGCCCGCTTCAGTGCGGGCAGGCGCTGGGAGGGGCCCGGTAGTGTAATACCTGCAATTCCCGGACCCCTCCCTTCTCAGGCGCAGAGTTGGCACACCGTGTGGTTTTAGTCGGTTCGATTCCGACACACCGCCCCGCCGCAAACCCCGGTGGGGCGACGGCCCGAGGGGGTTTCCACAGGTAAAAAAAAAAAAAAAAAGTCTTTAAAAATATTATTAAAAACGTGATCCGACAGACGATGTGAAAATCAATTACAATTTTTCAACTAACATCTCCTTTTTTGTGGGCACATAGCCCATACTAGGAGATGTATATGAGAGTATAATTAACATAAAAATATACAGATTTAATGTATTTAAAAGCTTTATTATTCTCAACCGCGAAACTCTGATGGGAAATTTGAATCATCTCTGGATTAGATAAGGCAGTAATTATGCGCACGTACTAAAATTCAACGTTCAAATTTAAGGCTCAAAGATGAAAGCATAATCCTTATTCTAAGGAATAAATTAACGAAACATTAATTTTAAGGTTTGGTTTTGTAGAGGAAATACGAAAACGGATAAACTTAAATATTACACATGGCTCAGATTAAACTAAGCTCCATATAAGAAAAAGCTCTGAGCGAAATAATTAGACAGTACAAAACATTAACATGAAGATATCTACCCACATATCCCGTATAACTTTTATATAATCGAATAATATTTTTAGATCCTCATTTCTTTTTAGAAAATACTTTTTTAACATCACAGACATTTAACTCATGTTTGTAACAGAGACGTTCGTTGACTTATCTTCTTCAAAGTCAAACTAAAGCTCATCAAAACACAAACGACCTAAATCAATCATAATTGACACGTTCGAAAGTTTCTAAAGTTAGAGCTCAGTAAAACATACTCGTATGTATATTCTGAAACATAAAATTCTAAAATTCAATTGGTACTTCAAAATGAAAGTTATACTGGAAATTTACTAAACTCAAAAATCCAAAACGTAAAAATGCAATATAAACTTTTGCGGTTTGCGTATCGTTTTCAAATATTTTATTAGTCGTGAAACATATTGTTTGACGTCCAAAAACCGATATTCAACTCGGTCAGCGGCAAATTGCAAATATTTTACTCAGTTTTTATTTTGCTAGTCTTTTATCATCGTGAGAATGGTGACTCTTATTTATATTTTGGAAATAAGACAATTTGCTTATGACTTCTGAAAACTGTTTTGGAACTGCAATCTTCTAACGAACAAACTATTTGCCCACTTACTACCATGCATAACGCTCTCTCCCTGATGGGGAGGGACTGTTCCTATATCCTGCTCAATAATTAACTTTTAGTTCAACTTACCTTTTTTGACCTCCCTTTTATTTAATTTTGATATTTTCATGAGCTTTCATTGTAAAAAACAAAGGAAATCTCAGAAAAGGTAGTTTTTTCTGTTATAGCTGCCAAAATTACTCTGCTCTGCCTGATGGAAAGCATGAGCAGAACCAAGACTGATGATCACCATCCTCAATGCGAATAAGGACAATACAGCATCAACATGCTGCATTGTCCTTATTCTGCGGGTCAACACCCGCTCTATTGCGGCCTGGTGAGATACTTTTTAACATCTACCACAATAAACCAGATAACAATGATAGTTTTATTGTACCTACTAAACTTTAATATAAAGCCGTCGTACAACTACTATGAGTTTAATATATGCACGATCTAATTATCAACCTGCGTAAAGCTGCCTTCCTTAATGCTAATAAGGACTGTGTGTTTGCATTTACGGCCATCGTGTGGGCAATATAAACAAAGATTACCTGTAAATTATTGATCAGTGACAACTCAAAAAAGTTTACAGCTGAACATAATATTTAGAGTAAGCAATCTAATAAAGATTTCGTGCATTATTTTTAATTCATTTAATCAAGGTTTACCAACAGTTGTTACAGATATTATAAATATAGGAACATACAAGAAGAACTGTTTTAAATAATAATACTAATTATTAACCCTTTATTTTAGTGCGTTTGACGTATCTGACAATCGTCGACGTCGCTTAAAAGTGGAAATCAACCAGGTCGCGATACTGATTTAAATGTTTGTATGTAACAAGATAGACGTGATCCGGTTGTTTGTCAGCTACCTGATGCACGTCAACAGCCAATGCAATGTGTTGCAACACTGCACAGCATACATGTACGCGTTGATATCGCTGATATATGTTGATGAGTACAACAAGACATAGACTCCTTTGTAAAATGGTTTCACGATAATGGTATTGTATTAAACACTGACGAAACTAAATTACTCATTTTACATTAACCCTACTCACAGCTTCCTACGCAACCAACACCTCTTCACACACATGAACCAAATGAAAGAGTTAACTGTGTAAATTACCTGTCATGAAAATTTACAACAAATTGTAATGGTTCCATCACATAGAATTTATATGAGTTAAATTTAGAATACTATTAAATAAATTCTATTATTTATAGAATTCTCTGAAACTTTTTAACACTAATCTATATTTTACACACTAAGTTTTCTAAAAACGTTTGGCCATTATTCGTTGTCGAAAGTGTTAGCGGTTATTGAGGGTGTAAAAGGAGTAAAAAGTTGAGTAAGGTTTGAGTTTCGACGTTAATTTATTCTTACTACATCCAACAGAAGCAGGCTGCAAAAAAGCGAGCTTACAAAAGAACGCAGAGTGAAGCTCTATCGCTATCGCTCATGTACCTGGAAAACAGATGAGATATTGTTTACCGGGCCTTAATTATTTCACGATTTTTTTTTTATTACGATTAAATTTCAAGGATTAAATTACGTGATTGGTTTTGGGTAAGAATGATTAACAAAAACGAAATGTTTCTATTACTCAAACAAAACACTCAAAACGCAAAAGGTACGTTAGGTCTTTACATCTTTATTTGTAACTGCGTATATTTTGCAGTTGTAGAAAAGGCGGACAGGGTAGTTTTCATAAAAAACGAAAGCAACTCTTGTACTTGGTACATAAAATATTGTAATTGTATCTACCAAACAAATCCCCTGGCAACTACTGGCAGAATTTAAAAAAACGATCAATTGTGCAAATAATAATCACAAATTAATTAAAAACTACCTTTTATTTACAGCTTGAGAACTGTTTTATTATTTTTAATTAGTTTATTTTTACACTTTTCATTAATAATTTTATTTTATACAAGACAGTAAAGTATTAGGCTTAGACTCTTTCTTTGCAAACTCCAACTCCAATTAGAATAAATCAAAATAAATAAATATTTCGGACATCTTACACACCCACCTTAGTCCCAAGCTAAGCAGAGCTTGTGTTTATAGGTACTAGACATCTGATATATATTTTGTATTTTGTAAATCCTTAGAAATTATACATAGAAAACACCCAAACTCCGAAACAAATATTTGTAGATCATACAAACATTTGGTCCGACCCGGGCATCGAACGCGAGACATCAAGAACAGCAGTTGCATACGCTACCACTGCGCCATAGAGGCAGTCAAAGAATAGTTAGATGTGTAACAAAAATAATAGCAAAATGCGACTGTTATAAAAAAGGCAATCAGCGAGTAGAACTAAGGCTCTCTTATTTCGTCTGGAGATTATATCCAATCTATCTAATGATATATTAGTATATCCTATCTCATCAGTCGGAATTTCATTATACGTCTGACGGCTGATCGGTCAGCCTCGATCTCATTCTATGACTTATTTATTTCTTGAGATATTTTATTTTGGTATTATAGTCACAATGTTATGTTACCTCTCTAAAAGGAAAAGGGATTTAGATGTCCATATTAGATATTAACCATTTCGTATTTAACAAACTTTATTTCAATTATCGTTTTTGAAATTTAGGACCCAATGATAATTTAATCCAACGGGCCTTACAAAAGCGGGTCATCCGTGTTTCGACGTTTACTTTAACCCATCTTAAATTAACTATTTAAAGTGCGTATCTATACTAATAATAAAGCTGAAGAGTTTGTTTGTTTGAACTCACAATTCTCAGGAACCGCTGGTCCGATTTGAAAAATCTTTCAGTGTTGGATAGTCCATTTATCGAGGAAGGCTATAGGCTAATCATCACGCTACTACTAATAGGAGCGGAGCACCAATGAAGAATGTTTCAAAAACGGGGGAAATTTTCACACTACGGGCAATATAAGACGCGAACGAGGTTGCGTGGGTCAGCTAGTTAAATATATTTTTAGTTTTTATTAAAATGTTATTTTAAATAAAGGAAATAGTAAAATAATCTTTATGAAGGATACCTTATATGTTTTTATTCTACCCACATTCAAAATATATCGGTGATCAGTTATATCTTTTCTTCTTTCTTTCTTTTAAAAAAGACAACTCCCACATTAGGAATAAACATCCTGTGTCGTGGGGGACTTTACAAACATACATGAAACGGACACAAAGAACATCCAGACTCGGGACAACAATTCGTGGATCACACAAAGTGTTGAAGGTACCGCGTGGGATTTGAACCCACGACACTTGGCGCAGTAGCAAGCGGCATGGCGACCGCTGACAGCACTCGGCCAACGTATAGAAGACAGTGAAATCATAGCAGCCAAAATCAATTTCGTTTCATAAGATTAGTTAGTAAATGATATGATATACACAAGATATAAAAAACAATGTTAGGCAAATATCATAGTTTAAAGTTTCACTTTACATTTGATCTTAATTTTCACGGTAAATGACTTCGAGCTTCTCAGTATATTGATACACTTTATTGTTCGAGGTCCTAAGTATCTGTACTAAGTAAAGCCTGGAATTTACATAGTTTCAAACATCCGATAGCCTCGAATGTTCAATAATTAATTAATAAAAGCAAGAACGTAGTACGAACTCCTACGTCCTGATATTACAAGTAAGATGAGTAAATACCTTTAAACACTTCTCAGTGTTCAAAGTTTAATCGGATTAAGTGTTAGTAAGCTTAGATCACGCTTAGAAGACTAACATTTACATAAGACCGGATTATCTAAATATTATCAAATTATTCATGTTTAACTAGTTTTACTTGATTACCTAAAAAAACACAGTGTAACTTTGGCAACACTGGAGTTGCTGTAAATGATTATATTAACAGAATAAAATACTGTGCTATTTTAATAAAATCATCACTTTACTAAGTGATAAATCAAGAACTTTTAGATATTTCACTCACACTGTCATTTTATTTTATGTCAAAACACCTTAGCAGCAATTCATATATATAACATAAACACAGTCATGAAATAACTGTCAGCGACAATTTACGCACCGAATGCATTGGCACAAAAAAATACATCACATCATAATAAACAGAAACGAAATACCTATGTGGATGACGCATCACCAAAATATCTCATCTCCGAAATATTATAAACTCATCTCAAGAATTTCCAATACTTAAAATACTTGTGATGTTCCTTCATAAAAATGCAAATGGGAAACCGATCATAATGCCGGACCTGGAGTAATACCGTGTGACCTTACTAACTACGCCCTCTGGGCTAATATTGTATTAACATATAGAACGAGTGCTGATTTAAAGAAGTACGCATGTGAAAAATAATCTAGTTACGTTCAAACGATACTGAACAGCTGAATCACACTTATTGAATATTGAAATAACATAGTTTGCGTGTATGAAAATAGTTGATCTACATATTATTTATACGAGTACACTATTCGATTAAAAACACTGTGATTTTCGTGGGAGAACCACGCTTTGGCATGAATGGGCCGGCTCGACCGGAGTGATACCACGGCCTCGCAGAAAACCGGTGTAAAATAGCGCTTGCGCTGTTTTTCACCGAGTGAGTGAGGATACCGGAGGCCCATACCCTAATCCCTACCCCCATCCCCCTTCCCATCCCCTAAAGGTCGGCAACGCACTTGCGACGCCTCTGGTGTTACGGGTGTTCATGGGCGGCGGTAATCGCTGACCATCATGAGATACGTTTGCTCGTTTGCCCAACATTCAATAAAAAAAAAAATACGTATGAACTCTTTTCGTATGGACTATGAAGGGACTCGTAGGTATTATTTAGTAATATTTAAAATGTAAAACGTACAACGTAATGATTAAATATTTTAAACTTAATAGAATTATGTGACCCATTCGATAGTAAACTGCAAATACAACATCCTGACCAGCGTGGTGTAAATAAAAAAATATTAGTTAATAAATTTTAATTTACAGTTACAGGCCAGGGCCAAGAACAAACCCAGACTTTAAATGGCACAGCTGTTTCTTTTGCCTGTTCTTAAAAAAATAATTTACAGTATGTATATCTAAAACGTCATCAAATTTTAATTAGAACATTATCACAAATAAAAGGAAAAAAAATACCGATTTATAATAATACATAGTACCGTAGACTAAACCTTAGATAAAGGAATAACAAATATTTTACGGCCCCCGCACTAAGTAAACAAGAAATCCCTCACAACATGGGCCCTTATTAAATCCGTTGCAAGTGAGTACTGGGTGACTAATTTATACCGGTAATGAGAGGCATGTCAATCCCGAGGCGGTCTTGTACAAACCCCATAATTAATTGAATACCTAAACGGGAAAACTGTGTTCATCTGAATATATCACATTTTCTTTTGGGAAGATTTGTGGTTCTTATTGATAATGATAAAAGAAAATGTCAAGAATATGTATGTTATTTGGCTCCTGACATTTATATTAAAGTTAGAGTTAGGAAACCAAACCTATTCGTGATGACATTTAAGTACAATACCATTTCTTTTCATATTTTTACTACTTTGATTTCATATTGGAATAGCACTGACCAATATCGGTTTCAATCTATCTTTCATCTCTGATTATTTTACAAGTTGTGATAATAACAATCGCGTTAAAATTGACAATAATTGAAAGTAAAATGGCTATAAAATATATTATCATATGACTACGAAACCTACAAAATGCTGAAAATAAAAACATTCAACAAAGGCTGAACAAAAATTCCTGACTGTTTGGAAACAGAACACAATGAAAATTGAAACTTATAATTTACGATTTACATTCTCAATTTCACTGGGACGCCAAGTAAACAAATTTTAGTCCTACAAAAAATGATTGTTTCGTGTGTTAATATTATTTCTCTTTTCTGTAAAAAAACAACAAGAGCGAGATTTTCTTTATTTGAATAACAGTTACACTAATTACTCATGATGATGTACTCCTAGCCGATTTTGGTAACAGCGGCCAATCTCAACGGAGGCCCGCCAACTACGATATTAAAGTTCACAAGTGTGTGAGCAAATACAGGTGCACTCTCTCTCCCTTTCATAACCTGGAGGTCAGGTGCAGGACCGACGGCTTTACATGCTCATGGGCACGAGGGTGAAGACTAAAATTTCCAAACTCAGCGCTGTGATTAAGTATTTCTATAATCAGAAAAACTCAATAACACTCTTTGGCCTGACCGTATACGTTAAACGCCGGACAATTAAGTGGGATGAAGGGTTCGGTAATGAACCTTAATCATATGTCATATGATAACACGTCATTGTGTATTGTTATTACATAATGTAACGCTACTGCAACTGTACTTAAGTTTTTACTGATAATGAGCTAAGGATTGCGTTTCACAGTTTCGTTGAAAGGTTAACCTTAATCAGATACATTTATCTCATAACTCAATCTTTCTTTTCTCTTACCGTTTGAGGATATATAAAATTGTTAAAAAAAATTAAAGTAAATTTAAAGCCCGAGTGCCTGACCGTTTTATAATAACACAGTTCATTAAAAGATTTACCTTCATATTTTGTACTAGCTGACCCACGCAACCTCATTTGCGTCTTATATTGCCCGTAGCGTGAAAATTTCCGCCGTTTTCGAAATTTACTTCATTGGTACTCCGCTCCTATTAATTAGCGTGATAATATATAGCCTATAGCCTTCCTCGATAAATGGACTATCCAACACTGAAATAATTGTTCAAATCAGACCAGCGGTTCTTGAGATTAGCGCGTTCAAACAAACAAACAAACTTTTCAGCTTTATTATTAGTATATATTTCTCGTGAAGGTTTTGTAGATTTTACAGCATAATATGATGAACAAGTTAAATGATTAAAGTTGCATGTGTATTTTTAATCAACTTTAATCTAGTAAAAGTTCATTTTTCAATTGTTTCTTTAGATATAAAAGTGCGTATCCAGCTACGCTCGATACATGATTCCGTAGTTGGCTACTACAAACAATAATCCGAACTAGTACGTAATAAAAATATAAATAAGGTAATCAGGTCTTATTATTTCATGTTATAAACCTTTCACATCAACGGTGTCGGTGATGTGAAACAAAATAGTTGATCGACTATAACTCATAAATGAATAAAACCTATTTAGCTGTACTGATATCTTTTCCAAGAACCCCAAAAGTTTTGCACCAATTGAACTCAAATTTTGACTTGATATATAAACAGTATCTTCTGTGCGAAGTCTGGCGGGGTCACTAGTTACTTAAGTAGCATAAAATAAAGTCCATTGCTGTGTCTGTTCTGTTCGTGATACAATAGTCGAAAATAAATAGAATGATACATGAATTTTAAAAACTGTCAAACATCAACATTCCGATCTTCCCTTAAACCAGCAATATTATTTAAATTATTCTAAATGTAAAACTGCCCTCATAATGTTCCATGTTTGCAAACCCTAGATTTCTTGCTTATTTCATGGGTGGGACTATTTAATCTGGGATTCCACCCACACTTACAGTAGTTAAACAAATTAATTCAAGGCTTCTAACGTAACTGTGCCTCTGGGAAATGTTACGCAATCGACGAATAAATTGCTTGGACTTTAAACACAGTCGCATACTACATTTTATCAGTGCGAAAAATAACAACTGTTATTAATTAGTGGTAGAATAACAGTACTTGCGAATATAGAGGTCACATAGCTTTTTAAAATAATGAATATGTATACGCATTTCTTTATGAGAATGACTTTACTATCAACCTTAAACATTAAAATGTGTTTTAAAATGTTTCTCCACAGTTCCTATACCAAAACACATTCAAACTTTTGTGAATTACGTCATAATATTCCCAACAGATGTACAGATGCTGTTGAATTTATAGAGACATTATTAGGTCAAACTTGCAGTGCTTGCAAAATTGGCAATATTCGATTGTCAGTTGAAGGTTAAATTCTCTAAACATCGATAAGGAATAAAAGCATCACTTTATAATACAAAATAATGCCGCCTGCTTGTATATTATATACAGTATAATAGGCTTAGCTTGGGACTAGATGGCGTTGTGTGTTTAGATGTCCGAAATATTTATATTAAAACTAAAACGTGAAAGACTGTATACCTATATGTAGTTACGTTTATGGGAATTAACGCACTCACGCTACGAATAGAATTCCCGTACATACATATACATATGTACATATTATGGAACACGATGATAAAAAGTATTTAATTTTATAGTCTATTACTAGGTATATAACTTTCTTTCATTAGAAGTATAGTTATCCTACCAGCGTTTTATCATATATATCTATTTCATTCCACCTCGAAGTACTTTTATTATCCGTGCTAAGCTACTGAGGTTAGTGCTAAACTTTATAACTTATAAATTATGAAACTTAGACTGTTAGTACTTAATGTATCTCTAAACTTAATTCACCTTCAAAGTTTTACATTTCAATCCTCAGAGAATAAGCAAGAAGTAGAGAGCACTGAGTAGTTAAAAACACTCTTGAACAGATTTAATTATTTAAAGTAATGTTCTTTTTCAAAATTTAATGGGTAGCAATATTCAAACATTATGTTATCAACAAGATAACATAAGGTTTGAATATTGAAGCTGAGGAATTAAAACCAATGTTAACGATCAACATATGGGTCAGCGCAGACGGACAGAGTGACGGTGGAGAGGCTGCTTCAGTAACCACTGTATTTTAAGCAACGAAATAAAGTTACAGCTAGTGACGTGAGTTACTGTTGATTTTATTTTATTGCATTTGTACAGTTGTTACACTTGTATTCTGAAGTACTTAAAGTGGAATTTAAATTATTACTGAATTGGCCTTTTCTCTGTCACTCCGTCCATCGGCGCTGACTTTATGATGTTAAGTATACTAACAGGTGTCATAGTTTTGTTGAATTAGGCATTTGGTTGATAGCAAGCCGTCAATACCGTAAAATTGAAAAAAATAAAAGTAATACATGGAATTTAATAGATTTCAATACTTAAATGAAATTAGAGGCACAGCAGACTCCGCAGCGAGTTAGATGCAGTTCTCGATCTCTTCATTTCTGCTTTTTATTTTTCTTTTAAGTACTTTTCTTATTTTCTTTTGTCTTTACCACACTGTACTATACGTCAGTTTTAAATTAAAAACATGATAACCAGCACTGGAGAATCCAAATAGTTTCGTCACATATACCTTAAAAAAAGGTGTCTTCACAAGGTCGTGAGCAAATGCATCTCTTACACTTTCTAAACTTCATAAAACTCAGTGGGAAAAAGAGCATAATAGAACCGTTTTTAGCTTCTATTCCAAGTACATCTTACTTTATCACCTTGAAGTCAAGCTGAAGTTGCACTTTTAAAATATTTCAGCCTTACATTTCTTAGAACCTTGAAAAAAGCTAATACACGTCTTATTGATTTCACAAATTGCAAATAAATCAAGTTTTAATGTAAAACGTTGAACTCTGATTTGTTTTCTTTATCAGTAACAAAAAACATTGACATTTATGTGTTTCTTCTCATTACATCTATAAAACAGTCATCAAACAAAGTCCTTACATAAATAATATCCAATGTAGGTACACGTCATTGTTGGAACAAAGGAAATTTGATTTGACATTTAAAAACTCATACAAATAAAGGCCAAATTACTGTATTTTTCGAGATGGCTTACACTTGATTACGTATTTGCGTGAGTTAGTTATAGTGTATCCATTATGTGGTTGTGTTAAGTCATTTAAATGTTGAAATTGTTCAAGAAAATAGAACTACTCAACATGTTACGGAAATTATAGAAACTCAATTTCCGGACTGTTTGTATTATTTTTGTCGCTTTGAGGCTAGAATAAGGATTTAAAAAAAATACAAATGTGGCTGCTTCTTTGGTTTTCTGACTAACAAATCACACATACCGCCTTATCTGTATGGTGAAGGATTAAGAATACGAAGCGTCGCCACCCCTACTTATACTATGGGTGTCGTAAGAGACTAAAGAATCAAACTACTCAACACAACAGCACTACAAAGAGAAGGAAAACTTGAAATAAACCTTTAACCAACCCGGTCTAGACAGCTTGGTATAGAATACCAAATTTTATTCCCTAAAGAGTGGTAAATTTCCAGCAGCATACTATTAAAGGCCGTTGACGATAAATCATACATACCTTGATCTTGAGATGCAGCTGCTCGAAGTCGACCTTCATCCGCTCGTCTCTCCATGTCCACAATTAATATCACTTTCACATTATATCGTGTTATACAATACAGTACACTTTAACTGCAAACTATACAAACATTGTTACAAATTAGTGATAACTTTGTACACTAACTAAAATTTGTTCATGCTAGGGAGCTCTCTGTTTTGAATATTGCAGTTATTGTTTAAGTGGTGAAGCTGAATATAAAGAACATATTCAATAATTTATATATTTTTTATATTTATATAAAGAAAACTAAAAGATAAAATACAAAATGACACTACAAACTGTAAAATACATTTCTGTGGAATTTACGTTTTTATAATATACATAATTCGTAAAATCATGATAGTTATGTTATATGTTATTATTTTAACAAAAATTTGGCTGAAATCGATCTAACACACTAACGTGTTGACGTGTTTTAAACTATACCATAACCGACTAACTGAACGAAACCGATTTGCTGTGGACACGATGCGACAGAAAACATGCACGATAGCTTTGAAAATTAAGTGATAAATTTTATGTTCAAATAATTAAATAGAAGTAAATAAAATACGTTGAATGATGTTTACATTCAATAGTACAACAATATTGCACATGCCCTCTTGTGTAACCTTTCTAATTCGTTGTACTAAAAAATATGCCACAAAGTGTTCTAAAAATTCGTGAATAAAATATGTTATTTAAACTAAATAAAATAACAACTACTATAAAGACGGCTAGAATGTTATTCTGAACCGATAAAAATATTTTTGAAAGTAATCATTCAACATCAATCGACTGATCGAATGTCGTAGTGGTTTACGCGGTCACCTCGTCGCTTTCAGCTACGCTAAATGTTGTGGATTTAGGGCCCCCGCAGACTGCAGACTTTTTATCGGCCGATAGTTTGGTCAGCTTCTTAATCAGTATGGAGAGGAATGCATATGCGCACACTACAGCGATTCAGTATCGGCCGATAAAAAAGTTTGATGGGCTACCCGATTACATTCAAACTAATCTGTCGGCCAACTATCGGCCGACTGTTTAATCAGTATTGGCGCATACACGCCTGCGCATACATGACGATTGTTTAGTCGGCCGATAGTTCAGTTCGCTCTGTGATTTGGCGTCATGTGCGTATATTTTGAATATGGCGTCGCCCAAATCACAATGGTTGATTGTAGAAAGTTCCGTCGAAAAGTTGATTGAAGAAGTCGAGAAAAGACCTGCGCTTTATAAAAAGTTCATTGAAGCTGGTAATGCTCATTCGATAATAGGCGAAAAATTTTTTCGGGTAATCAAGTAATGTGGAATGCATATTGAAAATTTTCCACTAACTAATCTATCACTGAGAATGGGATGCACCCAATACTCTCGGAATCTCTTCTTGATTTTCCTCCTCCGAAGTATGATGAGAGCAATAACTTTTCTGGACAATATTTTCATTGTGCGACTGCTTCAACAGTCAGTTACAAACTAGTTCGAGAATAGTCGGCCGGCTGTTGGATAGTCTGCGCCCTGTTCACCAACCAAACTGTTTAGTTGGCTCGGTGTGCGCACTTTCAGCCCAACCCGACTAAACTATCGGCCGATAAAAAGTCTGCAGTCTGCGGGGGCCCTTAAAGTCCACATTGGATAACACTTTGTGTGATCCATAAATTGTTGTTTTGAATCTGAGTGTTCTTTATTTGTTTCACGTATGTTTGTGAAGTCCTACGTATGAATAGCCCATGTTCGGGATTAGTCATAAAAAGTAGTGTAGTAACTTCAAAGTTATACATGTGACTGTCTTTTAATTTACATATTTTTTTAATAAAATAACGTTAAGTACGAATTACATCTGTCTAGCGATAATAAGGTTGGTAGTCGTTTTATTTTATTATACGAAAGTGGGGGACTGACAATAATAGAATGTTGTACAGAGACAGAGAGGTGAACCCTACATTTCAAGTTCCAATAGACGGTAATTCTTTATTTTTATGAAATAAATCAAATAGTTTGAACCTCCCCAATTAACTATTGGTTCTTCCACTCAATAGTATCTGAGGGATAACTAAAAACAGTAAAATGAGGTATGTAATTTTAGTATTTTAAAACTACCACCCTACCCTACTTGCAATTGCCAATTAATACGATAAAATCCCTAAAAATTGAAATAAATATCTAGGTACGTAAAAATTACTTTCTGAAATTAATATGATTATTAAATCTAACCACCCTTTTGAGAGAAATAGCAAAAAAATTATACAAGAATAATAACAAACGTTTCTTTTTCTTCCGCAAAGATTCCCTATATTACAACTTAAAAATATATGTATTTTTAACTCCTTTATGGGAGACTGGTGGTCCCTAAAACACAGATTACCAAGTATAGAAGGATTGGATAAAAGTTGCTTACATAGTAACAATGTTGTACTAATATAGACTCTATCTGTCTTAAAACATTTTATTCAATATTTTAGGAATGATAATAACTAATGTGCAATGTATTATACCTTTGTCAATTTAATAATACGTCAAAGTTTTATCTGTCCATCCTTAGATAAAGTATCAGTTAGTACAGAAAACTTATCGTTTTCATTAATACAACTGGTGAGAGTTAGGACTTTAAAATTTTATTATCGTGCTTGCGTTTTAATATCTCAAGTAAAAGCTGTTTTATCTCGACAGGAAAAAGGAAACAAATGGAAGGAGAATGTAAATGAACATCTGATTTCCTTTTTGCTTGTCGGTATTAAAAACAAGAACTTTGTGGTTTTTTATTATTTTTGTTAGAAGTTATTTCCAATGTTAATATGTTTTGTACGAATTCAGTCAAATCATAAAAATCGATTATGTAGGTACTGAAGTTTGCTACGAATTCATCTTTTTTTTTAAATATACATGTATAGGCACTTTGGTATATATTTTATGTACCTTTAATTCACAAACAATCTCTAATGTTACTGACGCAAACGTATAAAAGATTAAGTATATAAATTATTCAAATATAACGATTACACCTATCAAGTTTCGACCGCAGTTCATTAGGTTTAAACTGTTTTGAGTTACTGACCATCATAACATGAACTGTAACTTTATAGACATTTGTGACAATGTTATGGTAACATAAAAATGTTTGTGAAATTAAGTTACCTTTTTAGAGGGGACATAAACTCATTTACATCTTATTTATAATTTTGTTATTACGATCACTTGTTATAGCCAACGCAATAAAAACTGTCAGTGTACTATTAAAATAAGCGAAAATATGGCTGGATAGCCTTTTTATGTATGGCCCTGTCAAAATGGCTCTACTCAGCCAGATGGAAAGAATTAGCAGAATCCAAGAGTGATGGTCACCATACTCATTGCGAATGCATACAATGCAGACCCACACTGTGATGGCCACTACATAAAATTTCCAATTATTTATTTAAAACCTTTATAGTTTCTTTAAAGCCAATACGACATATAAGTGCCGCGACTATTATCTATTCCTACCCATAGACGGTAGGTCTATTATATTTTATCTCAAATACTGCTTATACTGCTGATGTAACTTAGTTTAAAAGTTTTATCGGACACATTTAGTACTCACGTACGCCCTTGGGATACGTATGTACTATTTTAGTTCCAATAAAAGGCCATAAAATTTATGAAAAACCGGCTAAAAGCTATCTATTTGAAGATATAAGAGTTGTTATAAAATAAATCTACGAATATATTGCGTAGCTGCGTAGCATGCTACGAAATTCGTAGCAGAATGTTAGATCAAAGTTAATTAAGAGCACTGTTTTACAATTTTGAAATATTTCCTTGGCCTTTTAGCACTGGTTATTGAAATTGAAATAAATAATAATAATAAATAAATATTTCGGACATTTCACACACAACGCCATCGAGGTTCAAACTAAGCAGAGCTACTACTACGTACTACGATAGCAAAATTTACTGTTAGTATACTTTTATAAATATTATACACAGAAAACATCCAAACTCTGAAACAAATATTTGCAGATCATACAAACATTTGGTTCGACCCGCGAATCGAACTCGAGAACTCAAGCACAGCATTCGTCTACGCTACCACTGCTCCACTTTAATGGAGGCAGTTTAATGAAGTTTTATGAGTTCAGTATACAGTGTTCAATTTAATATATTTTGATTTATTTTTGATTTTTTTTAAAAGACAACTCCCACATTTCGAATAAACATCCTGTGTCACGACACTGGGGACTTTACAAACATACATGAAACGGACACAAAGAACATCCAGACTCGAGACAACAATTCGTGGATCACACAAAGTGTTGTACCGCGTGGGATTTGAACCCAAGACACTTGGCGCAGTAGCAAGCGGCATGGCGACCGCTGAAACCACTCGGCCAACCGTGCAGTCAATATAAAATTCTCGTGTCACGGTGTGCCTAATTGAACTACTCCGAAATTAAGGGTAACCCACCCATAATTTTTTTTTTTACATTTTTTTTTGTTTTTTTTTATGATACAGCATACAAAAATACATACAATGCTAAATTTTTACCCCTCTACGGTCAACACCTATTTTTTATTGATTAAATAAAAAAAAAAACAAGTTTTTTTTTTTTTCACTTGTAGTAGATAGTTATTTTTTATTGAACTAAAAATGTTTCCTAGAAATAATAAACATGGCAAAACTACGTCTGCCGGGTCAACTAGTATACAATAATAATTTGTACTTCCACCTGAACCCTATTAATTTATAATTTAGAAATTGATTTTTTTGCTATCAACAAGCTCTGTTATGAACACATTGGCCTCCTTTCTCAATTGTCTGAGTGGGACCGTTCGTAACACAAAGGCCACCAGTTTGGCGTTCATTTGTGTTGACCGTACACAGTCTGAATTGTAAGTCGTGTAATTCTTACACAACATTTGACCTAAGATTTATCTAACAGATATTTTTTAATACATTTTTCTTTTTTTTTCTTTGTTAGCTATTTATTAACTTAAATTTTTAGAATTAGAAAGTTAACAAAATTACCCAATAGCAATAGGTAGTCAATATCAATCGATAGATCTTATTAATCGGAAAACCTTTCTATCCGATTATGACGTTTTCAAATTCAGTCTCTTCTTAATCAACAATAGTTACAACAGAGAAGAGAATACGAGTACATTGCGTTTAAGAGTGGAGTGAAAAAAAAATCTCAAATAAATGTACAGCATCTATATCTTTGTCTGCATTCGCAATGATTATGATGACCACCACTCTTGGATTCTGCTTATGCTTTCCATCAGGGAGAATAGAGTCACTTTGGCAGGCCTGCACTTGGTATCGAATCAACCTATCTCTGTCCACTACTGAACGGTGGTCTTCCCCAAGGAGCCAACTATCCCGGTGTATCTAATACAAATGCATGACTGTAACCAACGGTACCCTAACTGTTAAAAAGTTATGTTACATAAAAGTGAAAATTGAAAAAATATCTGAAAAAATATTTACAATTAAAACAGCGTTGAACGTTAACAACGGTAACAACTGATACATCATAGAACCTCCTAATTATTTGAAGCCGGTTAAACATCGACGATGACTCATGACATTTTTAATAGACAATGTTCCAAGTGTTAATTTACAAATGCCGTCCGATTTTTCAGATGTTTTAATACCACGGCCGTTAAGTAAAATGGTACCGTTAAAACCATTTTTATTTAATTTAAGTACATCATTTCTATGTTTCGTATTATCTGTTACACATTTTTTAATGATATCAGCTAACACCCACATTCTCATTACGTTTTTTATGTAAAACAAGTAACCTTTCGAAGGTACAAATTCGATATATACTCACTAATGACAGTTCGGTAAATGTGACGTGATGAAACAAAATACTATGGCTCGGAATTAGAAGGCTCTTCATAACCCTTTCATTACATAATAACGAATACTGGTCAAAGGCTCTCGGAGAATCAGACACAATTTCGTGAATAAAGTATTTGTGTTGGAATATAGAAGGGTATAAACGTGTTATAACATTGGCATGTTAAGAAATTTTCGACAAAAAAGACTACGACAATTTTATTATGAACTTTATAGACCATGCTCATTCAGAGGTTATTCATTTATTTATCCACCGTAAATTAATGAATAACTTCTGAATTATATATTTTTTTTTAAGAAATATAATAGTAATTTAGAAATATAAAAAAATCATAAAATCACTAATTACAACATGATTCTTAATTGCAAAAATTAATAGGTTTTTGAAAAAAATATAAATAAAAAATGGTAAATAATTTAAGTGTAAGTACATATGTTCAAATAAAATAAAAATGTTCAATAATAATAACAACTCGTTTGTGTGACCACTGATAAGAAAACATGATAGGAACTAAACATTTCTAACAACCACCTTTCGCGCTTCATGCAATATTCAAAACTTTTCCAATAGAGTTAGAATAAAAAATGAATTTATATTGTCTATGATGGTTTGTGAATTAAAAAGAGATTTAATAGTTACCACTAATTTGGAATTGCATATATATTTGATACTTTATTATCGTTTTGTTATAATGTCGTGGTTTTCGTTTGTTCTGCGTTTCACACGGCACGCGCGTTCGACGGGAGACGCAGAGCGTGACTGAATACGGACATACCACGGGTCTCGACTCGTAGCTATGGACGCGGAGTGTCGACTAGAACCTCTCTCCTACGACTAACTAACAGTTTTTTTCATTTCTTTGATGAGTCATTTCAACAGTAAACATTTAATTTCCCAAATTTGAATAACTTATCAGGATTTTCAGAGGGAATCCAATAAATATAGCAACAAGTTAAATTTTTATTAGTTGCAAGTAATGTAGTACACTAAACGCACTTTGATATAGCTAATCCCAAGGAATCACGTCATTCAGGTCACAACGTTAACTGTCGGAGACCGATTTCTTTTCAGATGTCATGTCAGATCATTTTGAAGAATGACATCAAATATTATGCTGCATATCATCTGATTACAATTTATTAATCAATATATATAAATAGCAATAAAAAAATTTAAAAAAAACTACTTCTACGCACCTAATTGGTACGCGTAAATTTTTTGTTTTGTTAGGGACTGGCCGCATTTCTCACAATCATTTTTTTTCCACATTTTCACACCGTGTAAACATCCCTTGAACTTCCACAAATATTTCAACCCCAATATAAGCCAAATAGGTTTTGTCATACAAGATTTTTAGTGAGCCTAGACACATAAATTAATTTTTAGTATATACGTAACCTTTTTCAATATATCTAAAACATTATATACGTAGAATGTAGTACTTAAGCTGTATTATTAGAGTTGATTTTATCCAACCTACAAAAGGAAACTTTAATTGTCCCTTCACACAAAACGTTCCTTTTCTCTATCTAACGATGTTAATAATTATAGAGGACTTCTTCAAGTAAGTACCTACTTCTTGTATGTACTGTTACGAGAATGAATTATCAACTAGGTTAAAGTAATAGAATTGCCCGTAAACTTCTAATTTCTGAGGACTTTCAGTTTTAATTTGTGGTCTGCATTATCAATTTTAGTTCATCAAATGGTGTATTACGTGAATCACCACTACTACTCGGTAATTCCTTCTTTGAGATCATATTCAAGATTCAGTACCCGACTAGTGACCAAATCGACTCTCCCAAGCAATAACTTGATAATCGAAAAATCTCAATTTTACAGGAGAAAATATTTACTGACTTTATCGAATATGTTTCAAGCGAAAGGGACTATTCAATTCATTGATGTATCATATGAAAGCTACTTTTGTTCTATTAATATAAAACTCTTTTTATGCAATTTCAAAAATAATTAAGTTATTTCTTTTAAATAAAAATTCTGTACATAAAATATTACAGTTACAGTGTTTAGGATTGTGGCAGTGAATATATAAAAAATATTTCGTATTATTATGTATTAAATAGTTGAGTTTATATTACGGAATATATATATTAAAATAAGTTCAACAAAAACGCCGTATTGACATTTACCAAAAACCTTATGAAAATGATTTACGCCAATACCTAGGTAATAATAATAATAAATATAATAATAAATGTTCCGGACATCTAACACACAACGCCATCTAGTCCCAAGCTAAGCAGAGCTTGTGTTATGGGTACTAGACAACTAATATAAATACTTATATACTTTTTTTTTGTAAATACATACATATTATACATAGAAAACACCCAAACTCCGAAACAAATATTTGCAGATCATACAAACATTTGGCCCGACTCGGGAATCGAACCCGAGACCTCAAGCTTAGCAGTCGCATACGCTACCACTACGCCACCAAGGCAGTCAAGTCAAGTCAAGTCAAGGTAAACGTATCTTACCGGAGTAAAATATAAATTACTAGCTGAGCCGACGTACTTAGTACCGCCATATTTTTCTTTCGTAAAATTCCCGTTAACGATTGATTTTCTTCTATACAAACCTTTTCCTAAAGATGAGGGGAGAGGGGTAGGGGGTATGGGCCTCCGGTACCCTACCTTACTCGGTGATAAACAGTGCAGGCACTACTTTACACCGGTTTTCTGTGAGGCCATGGTATCACTCCGGTCGAGCCGGCCCATGCACGCCAAAGCGTGTTACTCCCACGGTACAAGTTGGTCCCATTTGCTTCAATTGGATTAAAACAGTTTCATCACTCACAGCGGAGCCTGGAGCCAATTATGAAGTGGTTTGCGATGTATCCGTTTCCAAAATAGCCTTAAATTCTTCACTATCCACTTTGGCACTTTGGAGGCCAAAGTGGATAGTACTCGTAACTCTGTGTAGTTGTTAAATAAAATATAATTGCTATTACATCAATATATGTAGAAAATTTTAAAAGCCATGAGTGCTCTTACTTACTCGACCGATAAGATACATACACCTCACCTGGCTGTTACATAGTTGCGATGCCATAGACAGACAGAGGACATGTAAGTTTGAGTATAGCTATACGTCTTATTTATCAATCGAACCAAGATTCGATTAGTTTGGATTAAGAATTTTAAATACCTTTTATTACCTACATTAGTAACATTTGTTAATATGAAATAAAATACAAAATACTATTTACCATAGTTATGTCATTGTGGCGACTTCCACATACAACACAGCAGTAACCTACTACAGCGCCATCTACCGAAGATACACTGAACTACGAAGTAACGCACTACACGGAGTAACTACAAATCCTGAATCGCGCAATAAATAGTTCCTGCCCGGATTATCGTATATACAACATCCCAACATCAACTGTTGGGCAGTGGCCCGCCAGGCATGATCACCTCGCCTTGTCGGAGGATCCTCCCTTTGTGTTGGAGGGATAGGATATGATACCCGTTCCCCTATATCATTAACCAACAAAGAAATAAAATAATAGTTCAACAGAGTTGCCGTCGTGTTTCGTTGGTGACTGCGAGACTGGAGGCCCAATCTTCAAGAAGCATCTCAATGGCCGCCATAGATTATTGGTCACCATATTGCATTGTTGCATTGTCTGCATTCGCAATGAGTATGATAACCACTACTCTTGGATTCTGCTCATTCATTCCAGGTCTCTACCTGGAGTCACTTTGGCAAGCTCATACATAAAAAAGCAGTAATAAGAGTTCTTAAGATTAGAAACTTCTCTAAAAAATACTTTAAATTACAAATAAGAAGTTATTGTTGTTCAAAATGAACTTGATTTCAAAATTAAATTTAGCTTTTGATAATGAAGTAAATAAATTAATGAACTAATGTTAAATAATAATCAGACCAAATCTTTTGTATAAACAATCAACCAAGTAAGGGGTGTTTTTTTAAGCTAGATAGAACTTTAAATTGTAAAAAGTAACACAAAAAATTAAATTTTGATGAAACTTTTTTTTTTATTTGTTTCAGTATACTCTGATAAATCATCATGAATAGACTCACGCTTGAACAACGCTACGAAATCATCCAAATTTACTTTGAAAATCAGTCGTCGATTCGCGCAACTTATAGACGACTTCGTCATTTGTATGGCGTACATAATCGTCCATCTGAACAAGCCATTCGTCGAACTGTGGATAGATTTCGTACCACATACTCTCTAGAGGATGCAATAACACCAGCACGTCGAAGGAATGTGCGTACTGAAGACAATATCGCCGCTGTAAACGAAAGTGTGGAAGAAGATCCAAATTTATCGATTCGTCGTCGGTCGCAGGAATTGGGGCTCTGTCCGTCCACTACGTGGAAAATTTTGCGCAAAGATCTCGGCCTACACCCGTATAAGATCCAGCTGGTGCAGGAATTGAAGCCACGAGACCATTATATGCGTCGTTCTTTCGCCGATTGGGCTCTAGAGCAGTTGGCAACTGACCCGTTGTTTTATCGCAAAATTGTGTTCAGCGATGAGGCGCATTTTTGGCTTAACGGGTTTGTTAATAAGCAAAATTGCCGCATATGGAGTGAGACCAATCCACAACAGACCCTACAGACTCCATTACATCCAGAAAAATGCACCGTATGGTGCGGTTTTCACGCTGGTGGCATCATCGGACCTTATTTCTTCAAAAATGAGGCCGGAGCTCGCGTTACGGTCAATGGAGATCGTTACCGCACCATGATCAATGATTTTTGTTTGAAAATATGGATGACATTGATCCGGAGGAGATGTGGTTTCAACAGGATGGCGCTACGTGCCATACAGCGAACGCAACCATCGACTTATTGAAATCAAAATTTGGCGATAAGTTGATTTCGAGAAATGGACCTGTCAATTGGCCTCCAAGGTCGTGCGATTTGACACCTCTCGATTATTTCCTGTGGGGCTACGTGAAGTCACTGGTTTATGCTGATAAACCAGCAACAATTGACGCCTTGGAGGCCAGCATTGTTCGTGTTATTCGTGACATACGGCCAGCAGTGCTCGAAAAAGTGGCCCAAAATTGGACGTCCAGAATGCACTTCGTCAAGAACAGCCACGGTGCCCATATGCCCGAAATCATTTTCAAATGTTAATGTCACGTATTGATCTTTCGAATAAAAAAAAAATTTTGATTACAATTTCATTTTTTGTGTTATTTTTTACAATTTCAAGTTCTATCGGGCTTAAAAAAACACCCTTTACTTTACAACAAAATATTCCTTTTATAACATATTTTGGGATCCATACCTCAGAAGGAAGTAACGGAATCCTTATAGGATCACTTTGTTGTCCGTCTGTTTGTCAGTCGAGACCCTTTCTCTCAGGAACGCGTGGAGGTATCAAATACTCAGGTCTACTGTCGCTTCATCTATCTACTAGCGCCAACTATCCCAGTCTTGGTCGCTTGAAGCTGTGAAAATAAGAAACTTATATGCCAACCCAAACAAAAGATCAGC
Source organism: Spilarctia lutea (assembly GCA_916048165.1). Taxonomy (NCBI): domain Eukaryota; kingdom Metazoa; phylum Arthropoda; class Insecta; order Lepidoptera; family Erebidae; genus Spilarctia; species Spilarctia lutea. The sequence continues at coordinate 17,142,279 of OU696471.1, read as the reverse complement.
CGTTTATAGTTACATCATATTATTATATTAGTCCTACAGGTTTGTACGAAACTCACGGTGCCGAAGTCCGACTCGCCCTAGGCCGGTTTTGACCGGTCATAGACATTGCAGCTACTTTGGGTAAGTAAGTAAGTATTATGTATGATAGTTGGGGATAGCTAGAAAATATCGACTGAATTTATAAATGCCAACGTTTGAAAATTAACAAAAAAATAACGTGTGGCACCCGGAAACTACCGCGGTGAAGCTATTGCATAGCGTTTTTATCAACTTATGCAATTTATTTATTTATTTTTTATTTATGTAGTTTTTTTTTATATTCACTGTTGTACATAGGTACACCTATTATTATTATTTTTTTATTTATTATAATCATAAGACTTTTAACAATGGTTATACTTACATTCTAATCTCGCCAAACTTTGACGTTTGATGATATATACCTACATGTATACTTACGGGGCGCACATGCGGTGAGCGTGGCATTATAGAGATATGATACACCTATATACTTTCTCACAAACAGCTACTTACGTATTCTTCCGATTTCGGAGCAGCTCGGCCGAGCTACATGGTAGGTGGAGTGGAGGTGTTAGATTTTATTTTCGTTACGGAATTTCTTGATTCTGTCGCCGCGCTCAATGCACGCGAAAAAAGCTATGCAATAGCTTAAAAGTGTTTTTAATTTAACGGTCAAATTTGAATTACGAGGAGTAGTTTTGTCCTAAGAATGTATTATTCTTTCAGGGTCAGTAACTAGAAATAAAACACTGGGGTCTTGTACGTAATATTTTTACTCAAAGTAAATAATAACTCAATCATATAAAAGTCAATCAGCTTTATTTATAATTAATCAATAACCTTCTAAAATTAAAATAGCACTTTGTGAAATACTGATAAAAATAAAAACATGTCTTGTACGCATCTAAATGGCACTCTGGACTATCAAACTTATTAAGAAAAAAATACTAAATCCGATATTTCATTCGAGCAAAACTAAACATATCCAAATACAGCTTAAATATTCTCCAAAATACGTAATCAAAATCCAGGATATGATGGAGAACACATAAATAGAAGAATTTTTGGTATTATAATAGGTCTTTACCTATGAAATTGCGTTTCTTCAGTACTGGTCATTTCAAATAAAAAAAAGTTTGTATTGGCTCTGTATTCTAAATTCAAATTAATTTTGTTTTAAAACCATGACATTCTATTTACAAACTCAGTCTTTTGTTTTTTGATTAGCGTTGTATTTTCATTACATTTGAACATTTGTCGTCATAATGGATACTTTAAAAATTCGTGTAATTATGGAATATAAGTTCCGTCGTGGCACCAACGCGACACAAACGGCACGTAACATCAAAAATGTTTACGGAGAGAACTGTACAAACGAACGCACAACCCTTTATTGGTTTTCCCGGTACCGTTCTGGAAATTTTGACTTGAAAAATGAAGCTCGTGGTCGTCCGGAGACTTTGGTTAACAATAATAGACTACGGGCCCGTATCGAAAATTGATGGGTCATGTGAACCACCAGGAGACTTTTTTAGAAAGATACAGGGGCATAAAACAATAACATTTAGCACTATGCTGTCACTTGGAAGCTGTCCAACTGAGTATAGGTAAAGGGGAGGGAGTAGGAACCGTCGATTTTTCTTCCTTGTCACATAATTTTTATACGGCGTTGCGGGATAATGGATTAGAAGAGATATTGAAATTGAATGGGACCGCTGCCGTCTAAAACTAAATGACTAAATTGAGCGAGACAATCGCCGGGAAATCAAAAAGAAATCCAACTTCGTGGCTCACTATTTTTGTACGGCATCGGTCCCATTCAATTTCAATATCTTTTCTAATCTATTATCCCGCAACGCCGTACAAAAATTATGTGACAAGGGAGAAAAATCGACGGTTCCTACTCCCTCCCCTTTACCTATACTCAGTTGGACAGCTTCCAAGTGACAGCATAGTGCTAAATGTTATTGTTTTATGCCCCTGTATCTTTCTAAAAAAGTCTCCTGGTGGTTCACATGACCCATCAATTTTCGATACGGGCCCGTAGTCTATAATGAATTAAAGGCGATTGTGGAAGCTGACGAAACTCAATCTACAGCTGAGCTAGCAGCAGCTTTTAATGTAAGCATCAAAACAATATTGATCCATTTGCGACAAATTGGCAAGGTAAAAAAGCTTGATATATGGGTGCCCCACGACCTTAACGATCGCCAGCGCAACGTACGCGTCGAGACCTACCTTTCGCTTCTCAACAGGCAAAGAAATGAAGGAATTTTGAAACGAATAGTTACGTGCGACGAAAAATGGATTCTGTTCGACAATCGAAAGCGCTCAGCAAGTTGGTTAGACCCTGGTTCAGCACCAAAGCAATGCCCTAAACCAAAAATGACCCCTAAAAAGGTGATGGTCACTGTTTGGTGGTCTAGTGCGGGTGTGATTCACCACAGCTTTTTACAAAACGGCATGAGCATTAATGCAGATGTGTACTGTGAAGAACTGGAGAGAATGATGGAGAAGCTTGCACATCTGCAACCAGCTTTGGTCAATCGGTCGTCCCCACTGCTCTTTCACGACAACGCGCGACCCCATACTGCGCAACAGACAGTCTCCAAGCTGCAAGAGCTGGGGTTGGAAGCTCTCCCTCATCCGCCATACTCACCAGACCTTGCACCTACCGACTATTACTTTTTCCAAAATTTAGACAACTTTTTAGTGGGTAAAAAATTCAATTCCCGAGAGGCAGTACAAAATGCCTTTGAAGAGTTTGTTGCCTCCCGTCCAGCTGATTTTTACAAGAAGGGCATCAATAAACTGCCAATGCGTTGGCAAAGATGCGTCGATTGCATGGGTGATTACTTCGAATAACAGAAATAAAAAAGTTTGAAAAAATAAATACTTTCACTTATTGCATACAAAACGGCAATTTCATAGGTAAAGACCTAATATTAAATATTAAATTATGTATTCCGTTTAAGTCTTAAGTTAATCTTTTTTATACAATAAGTTAAAAAATTTACCCTAACGTAAAATAATACGAGTATTATACCTACTCACTGCATAGATTTTTGCCATTTAATCAATGGTTAAACTCGTAGGACACACCTATGGAGGGTAGAGGTAAGGAGTATCATCTGTGTACATGAAAAGTGTCCGTTGAAATGCATTAAATTAGGGTAGCGCCACATTAGCATCAGAGTAAACTTCTTAAAATCAATACACACACTTTTTCATAAAATTGAATGATAAAAAATCAATAAACGTACTATTCACAGTTCAGAAAATAAAATATATTTACTACATTATTTTGTAATACGCAAGTAGTGACAATAATGTTATTTTTTTTAACTCGGCGTACTTCAATTCGTTCACAATTGCTACATTCATACCATACCCTGTGTCTACACCAGTGCCATTCTGGAAGGTTTTTGAACTGTTATTTACAGCTTATGCTGGACACTTTTTTCAATTTTCTACCATATGAGATAACACTCCTTATCTCTACCCTCCATAGACACACCAAAACAGCCCGAAACAAAATTTAAAAAAATGCTCAAATATTCTAAGAGTTTTTAGTCAAATCAGCAAGGATGGCAATCTGAAATTGATTAAGCGAAGAATCGATTTTTATGGCATTTTTTTTTTTGTTCTAAATAAAATTGTAGCACTATATCGATTCAGAGAATTGATAGTTCAGAAAATAAAATTTCAGAATAAAATAATGGAAGGTTACTTTTTACACAAAAATGAAACATTTTTGAATATTTTTCTTTTTGAGAAGACTTGGTTGGTAACACTGATGTAGATCTATCGATTGATTGATTTCGTATAAAATTTTCATTGTTTACTTACTTACTTAGCGTCCGCCTTTTGCATTGGGTTGTGTTGATTTATGAAGACCCATACATCATTGATTTATCTAAAGTTACACCTTTGTTTTTAAATAAACATAGCCATGGGGGACACCTATTTAAAGAATAAAGAGACAAAATCAAAACGGAAAAAGGCATCTGAAGAACAAGAAAACCGGCCGAAAAAGGAAACAATAATTAAACCTGATCCTAGTAACAACATTACATTGTCTAATCAACTGAAAAATAAAATATCCAGTTCTAACTCAAGACGTCATATGCGAAAAGCTAGCAGTGCTTTTAGAACTCCTCGTAATGCAAAGCCTATGCCAACATTAGCTGATCTTGAGAAAATGTTTCAACAGTCTGATGAAGATATAGTAGTCCAACATTCAACTGAGGCGGAGCAGCAGCCAACACCCAAATGCAGTGCTCAAACATCATCCTCTAGTATTCCCATAGTAGTCATTGAACCAATGCCCCCTTTAACAAAAAGGAAGAAATCTTGTAAACAAGCTAATGATCTACCACCACTGAATATTAGTTCAAAAAAGAAAAGAGTCACAGCTGAAAATATGTCCTATCAAAGTACATCAGTATCGGAGGCTTTCTCCCCCATACCTAGTACTTCACAAAGTACTGAGGCTTTTAATATAAATGAAAATTTATATTTGGAGAGTTCAACAAAAATACAGAAAATATCTGAAACTCATACCATTAATAATACCATTGTAATTGAAGATGAACCAATGGCAAATCTTTTTTCAGGTGTCAAAATAAAGGTTCATGACCGTCAAGTTGTTGGTGCTTCAAAAGGATTTGATCCTGCTACTCTAATTAAAAGGCAAAATTCTTATGATGATGATGATGACTGTATCATTGTTGAGAATACAAATAACAACACAACAAAAAAACCCAACATCATTGATTTAGTACTCGTCAGTACTATACGTGAATGTGATGGTCAGCTTACAGAATTTGTGCCCTATTCTCCAGAATTTTTGCGTGACAAAATTGATATTGATGCTATTATTGCTCATAATCATTCATTAGTTGATAAAAATAAAACAAAGTCAAACCCATTGAATCGTGTAGTTGATGTAGATGTGTCAACTCCTACACAAAGTACAAATGTTCCAAATGGGCATATCACAAATGAACACCAGAACGAACTTAAGGCCTCACATGAAAAAATTACCATATCACTCAATGTGCAGAGTCAACCTAGCCCTGGACCCATACAACCAGGTACAAGTGGAACCTTTTCTACATCAATGTCATATGAAAACTGCTTATATCTGTCATCACAAAATGGAGCTCCATCTGATACGAAATTCCAATATGTTGGGACTTCAGCTTTCATAAATCCAAATGACAACAATAAAGAAAAGCCAAAGAATAAAGAAGATTCATCTAAGGAGGTCTCATCAACTAATGCTGGTGCAGGTAAGCATTGTTCAAAATCAACCCGCTTATTGGGTGAATGTCCAATTTGTATTGAGAATATGACTGGCAAGGAAGTTGGTACCACAACTTGTGGTCATATATTCTGTATGCAATGCATAGAAACAGCTATGAAACATACTAACAAATGTCCTACTTGCAGGCAAGTGCTCAGTAGATATGGATATCACAAAATATTTATATAAAAACAGATTTAAGTATATTATCTGTCCCTATATATACAAATATGTGTATATGTATTATTAATCATTTAAGTTATATAATAATGATTATTTATTAAAAAAATCCCTTTGATCTTTCAAGTTCTAGTCATAGAATAGACTTGATATCCTTTCTTTTTCACATTGTCTTTTATAAATTTACTTATTTTTTTACGTGCACATACAGTTTTGTTTAGTGTATCACCAAGTAATTTCTTTGATCACAAGATGAGTGTATCTTTATTAGTTCAAAAACAATACTTACACTTATTTTTGATTTGTTATCACAGCATTCCAAAATGCTTCTTGCTATAATAAATGTGTTTACATCTAAATGATTTGATCTTGAATCAGCGTCTTTGTAACTTTTTCAAAAACCTTATATTGATTATGAGAAAAAATGTATTTTTAAGTAATGAAAACATAGAGCAGGCATAAAATGCTATAATACTAACATGTTACATAACAAAATCCCTGTTAAATGCAGTTAAATCATTAAACAGATTATTATATTGGGCTGCTACATTGTCTTAAAATATATGAATGCATACATACAATCTACATCTAATAGTTTCTAAACTTTGGTAGTGTACACTTATTAATAGAGCTCCAATGTACATTAAGGGGCAAAGAAGCGAAGAACATTCCAATTTTATTCTAACTTAGGATAGAGATATTGTATGTGATGCTTCTTATTTTTGGATGAAATTTAACCTTAATTTGATTCAATTTTGTAATTATAATTTAGAATATGTTTAAAAATTTATAGCCACATACATAAATGTTATTTAACTTTAAGTTACTAAGTTCTATGATTAAGACCGTTAATGTTTTAGATTTTATTAATTACTCTTTGTTGAAGTTATATTTGTTTGATTAACTATTAGTCTCATCACTATACTTAATTACAGTTTTCCATATACTATTATTGTAATCCACTGAACCAACTAATAATTCGTCATAGGTGTAAGAAGTACAGGACTAATTGTAATGCAACATAATTTATCAAACTCAAATGGTTTAAAGTCTAAGACAAAAACTAAACCATGACTCAGGTTCGATTCCTGGGTCAGATTAATCAGTTTGTAAGATTTGCAAACATTTGTTTTGGAATTTTGGGGGTTTTCTATGTACATATAAATGTATGTATTTACAAAAAAGTATCTAAGTATTTATATCAGTTGTTTAGGAACCATAACACAAGCTCTGCTTAGCTTGGGACTAGAGGGTTTGGTGTGTCAGATGCCAAAAAATATATATTTATTTACCATTAGGTACTCACTTGACCTTAAGAATGGAAATAATAGCACTTTAAAATGTACTTTATAATATTAAAGTAGTAGCTAGCTAGTAGCTTTAGAAGTGTAACAACACAAAAATAAATATTATAATTAAATTATCAAATAAAACTTGTTTTATTTGAAAAAAAATATTTTTAAGTAATGAAAACATGGAGCAGGCATAAAATACTATAACACTAACATGTATCTATATATCTTAGAAGATGAAATCCCTGTCAAATGCAGTTAAATCACTAAACACACTATTATATTGGACTTCTACATTGTCTTGAAATATATGAATGCATACATACCTATATATTCTACATCTAATAGGTAGTTTCTAAACTTTGGTAGTGTACACTTAAGGGCCAAAGAATGTGAAGAACATTCCAATTTTATTCTAACTTAGGATAGAGATATAGTATGTGATGCTTCTTATTTTTGGATGAAACTTGTAAGTTGTTTTGTTTTTCTACTAGCGACCCGCCCCGGCTTCGCACGGGTGCAATGCTGATACTAAATTAAATACACTACAGAAAAACTATGAACGTTGTATATAAAAATATAGCGGCCCGCTCCGACTTTGCACGGGCATAAAATAGAAACCTCTAAAATTAGCAATGTTGCCTTAGTATATGATGCATGTATTATACATATAAACCTTCCTCTTGAATCACTCTATCTATTGGAGAAAACCGCATCAAAATCCGTTGCGTAGTTTTAAAGATTTAAGCGCACATAGGGATATAGGGACAGAAAAGGCGACTTTGTTTTATACTATGTAGTGATACTATATAAATATTATAAAGAGGAAAACTTTGTTTGTATGTTTGTTTGTAATGAATAGGCTCAAAATTCTACTGGACCGATTTTAAAAATTCTTTCACCATTCGAAAGCTATATTATCCACGAGTAACATAGGCTATATTTTATTTTGGAAAAAATAGGGTTCCGTAAGATATTTGGGGTTTTCAGACACAGGGTGTAAAAATCAACCAGAAAAGTTACTTATTTTGCGAAAATTTTCATGCTACGGGCTATATAAGACGCAAACGAGGTTGCGTGGGTCAGCTAGTATTGAATAATATAATAGATAGAGCGCAAACAAGCAGACGTATCGCCTGATGGTAAGCAATTACCGTCGCCCATGGACACCCGCAACACCAGAGGCGTTACAAGTGCGTTGCCGGCCTTTAGGGGATGAGGAAGGGGGGGGATTTTTAGGGTGTTCTGTATCCTCACTCACTCGGTGAAACCTAGCGCAGGCGCTGTTTTACACCGGTTTTCGATGAGTCCATGGTATCACTCCAGTCGAGGCGGCCGAAGCGTGGCTCCCACGGTAAGATTAAACTTTAAAATTATAATTTAGAATGTGTTTAAAAATTTATAGCCACAAACATAAATGTTATTTAACTTTAAGTTCAAAAACTGCCGCTTAAAGATTAATAATTTCTACAATTAAGACCATTAATTTTTATAGATTTTGTTAATTACCACTTTGTTGGAGGCTATATTTTTTTGGTTAACTGTTAGTCTTGATAACTATACTTTGTCTTAATTACAGTTTTCCATATACTATTATTTGTTTGAAATCCGCTGAACCAACTTATCATTTGTAATAGGTGTAATAAGTACAGAGTAGAGTCCTTATTGAATTTGAATTGATAAGTATTTATATTAGTTGTAGTAACCATAATACAATCACTGCTTAGCTTGAGACTAGAGGGTGTTGTGTGTTAATGTCTGAAAAAAAAATTGGTTGCCTGTAAAGTCGGTATACGGGCGAAAGTTTTACGTGACAACGACTTTGAGTGGTAAAATAATTTTAATGTGAATATTCATTTGTATAGTAGGAAGAAGGATGAAATAATAGTAACAATTTAAAACATTTATGTATACAAAGAATTATATTTAAAACATTAATTTTAACGTTTTAAATATAATTCGACGCGTGCCTTTCACTTTTTATGTCTGTCTCTCTCGCTCTTAGGCGGGCTAACCATGCCCGAGTGGAAGGGACGCGTGCCTCTCACTCGCTCTCATTGTGAGCGCATAACGTGAGCGGAGCGTAACGCAGTTTCTTGAAGTGTCACCCGGCAAACCAATTTATAAGACGTTGTCACGTCAAAATTTATTTATTTACCATTACTCACTTGACCTTATGAACGAAAATAATAGCACTGTAAAATGCATTTACATATTTTTTTTTGTAGTATTAAAGTGTAACAACATAGTATTATAATATGAAATAAAACAAAAATTCTGTTTAAATTAATTATCTATATATTATTTCTTGTCATTCTATCTTAAGTAGGTAGTATCATTCGACATCGGCACAGTTTGCCATTTATTAAGAAGAAGAAGGTAGTATCACATAAACCCATAATAAACAATTATTAAATAAGAATGGATATTTAAAAAGGCTTATCAACTACTGGGTATCGCTTGTAGTAGCTTGTGTTTGTTCATTTACATTAGCACTGTTAACATCCGAGTGCAAGTGCTCTATAGAAGCTGACAGTTGCGCTAAGCTTTGGACGAGCTGCGCCATTTTGTCCCTAGATGCAGAATTTTCAAAGTTATCATCGTTCTTGTCAGGTTTCTCAACATCCGCACAAAGACGAAAATGTAATCTTGCCAAATGCTCTTGTTGATCCCTTATGTTTATCATTTGATCCATACTACAACCTGTACCAAAAGCACTCAGCTTGCCTGTATGAAAGTCATCGAGTAACTCTAAAAGAGCTTTTTCCATATTTTTTACATCAGGTGTACCTTTAGGTATGTTTTTTGGTTTATTGTTTGAACGCATTAAATCTCTGTGCAGGCGTCTTTCACTAACATATGATATTTTTGTAGATTCATTTACACTGTTATTGCCAGCGCCTGAAGTAGTTTGACCTTGATTCTTTGAAGTAAGACTGGCAGCGCCGCTGGATAACTTGTTACTTGCAACGGGAGATGTTGCTGTCTGAGATATTTTTTGTTCGTCTTCTTCTTCATTTTGCATGAGTTGTTGCGTTTCGTTGACTTCTTCCAACTGTAAGCTCATGAAGACCTTAGCAGTTCCTACTTAGATTGCTATCAGTTTAGAGATGCAATAAAATTATTTATTTACATTACATTGTCGAAGTGTCACTGTCATTTTCTGTGCCCAGTATTGCCAACTCTAATTTTGGACCAGACTAGAAAATCGCGTAGATTTACTTTTAGTTTCATTTAGTTACATACTAGACTAGCATTTATTTGTGGGTCGTAAATAATAAAGTAGCCTATTTCCTTTCTTAGGAGTCATTGTATCTCTATGCCAAATTACATTGAAATCTATGTAGTGGTTTGACCGTAAAAGCGAGACAGATATAAAGTTACTTTCGCATTTATAATATTAGTATGGATTACAAGTTGGTTGAATTTAGAAATATCATAATATTTAAATTGAAATTATCAACATCAAACATAAGTGTAGAATTGGTGTAGCTTGGGGTAGTGCGATAATAAAAACTTCACTTACAGTTTGGATAGTTCTTTACTGCCACTTCACATGGGTTCACAGCACAAGCGAATTACACAATTCGGCAAAGGCACAGAAGGAGTTTATAGTACAAAAAGGGTTTTAGCGAATACGTTACAGCAGAATTTACAAGCAAGCGATTGTAGCGGGCAACACGTTGTAAGGGTTGTGGCCGACTGCTGGGCTAGCGAGCCTCGAGTGCCGCGGCCGCACAAGGCTCGGCCAAACCGGTTTCGCTGTGAAGCAACATCTCAATATTTATCTAATATGATGCGCCCGATCGCTTGTCCGTTTGTTCGCTGATATAATATATTTTTACCAATACAATAACAATTAAATGACTACATATAATAATGTTTATACAAATATAAATATAACGTTACAAGGAATAAATATAATCACTAAATCACTACATCACCCCCCTCCAGAGACCGGGTTGCGGGCGATAATAGTCCGGAAAGTGTACCCTACGTCCGGTACGCGTTTTCCGAACCCCAGACTCCTCAGCGTTGGTCTCCTTGGTGGTTTGTGGTGTTGTACTTTGTTGTGTTTGTGTATGTGTGTGTGTTTGCGAGATGTGGGTCGTGTAGCATGTAAGCTGGCTTGACGCGGTCTATAGACACTGTCACTGTCCTACCATAAAGGAGGAGAGTCAGTACCTTGTCATTCCGTTTTAGTACCTCGTGGGGTCCTGTGTAGGCCGGTTTTAGGCAACCACGGTTTATCTCCTCTCGAAGGAAGACGTGTGAAGCCGTTGCGAGGTCTTTGAAAACGAAGACGGATCTGGTACCATGACGTGATGCGGGTTGTGGTTGCAGTTGCCTGACGTATGCTTTCAGGCGCCTCCCGTAGTCGGTGATGTCGTCCGTGTCTTCAGCTCCAGGGTGAAATAATTCGCCTGGCAACCTTAAGGTTTCACCGTACACCAGCTCAGCGAGCGTTGACTGTAGGTCTTCTTTGTAGGCGTTCCTGATACCGAGCAAAACCAACGGTAAAGATTCTACCCAGTTGTTTGTGGCGTGACAGGCGATTGCGGCCTTCAGCTGTCTGTGGAATCGTTCGACGATTCCGTTGCAGGCAGGATGGTAGGCTGTTGTGCGTTTGTGCTGGAATCCGATGACATTGGATAGGTATTTAAATAGCGCTGATTCGAACTGCCTACCACGGTCTGTAACAATAGTCTTGGGACATCCGAATCTGGAGATCCACCCACTCATCAAGGTTCTAGCCACAGTCTCTGCGGTTATGTCCTGTATCGGTATTGCCTCAGGCCAACGTGTGAACCGATCGATTGCGGTGAGACAATAACGGTACCCTTGTGATGGTGGTAGGGGTCCTATGAGGTCGATGTGTATATGGGCAAATCTGGTCTTTGGTAGTCCAAAGGAACCAAGAGGTGAAGAGACGTGCCGTGTGATTTTTGTTCGCTGGCACGCTAGGCAGGCGCGACACCATTCGCGACAATCCTTTCTCATCCCGGGCCACACATATCTCTCCGAGACCAACTTAATCGACGGAGCAGCTCCTGGATGACTTAAAGAGTGCAGGCTTTCAAACACTTGGCGACGAAACGGTTGACGTGACGTATAGTCTGACAATCTTGCTACTCTCATCACAGTACAGTTCCGCATATGATCCCGGTAGTTTGAATTTAGTAAGGCGCAGTGTGGTATTTTCTTCAAGTAGTTGTTGAAGCTCCGGGTCGTTAACCTGTGACTCGGCCAACTTATCGAAGTTCACCGGTTGGACGATCTCTTCGATCCGCGAGAGACTATCGGCGACCACATTATCCTTACCTGAGATATGCCTTATATCTGTCGTAAACTGGGAGATGTAGTCTAGATGTCGGAACTGTCTTGGTGAGCAATTCTCCTTTCGCGAGTGGAATGCGAAACATATCGGCTTGTGGTCCGTATAGATGACAAAATGCCGAGCCTCGACCATATGTCTGAAGTGTTTGATCGACTCGTATATGGCGAGGAGTTCCCTATCGTACGGCGAATACTTACGCTGGGACGGGCTTAGCTTTCGCGAGTAGAAAGCAAGTGGCTGCCACGGTTGACCGTCCTTGCTTTGTTGAAGGACCGCACCTAACGCTGTGTCTGAGGCGTCCGTTACCAGGGCGAGTTTGGCCTCGCAATCAGGGTGAGCTAATAATGCGGCTTTGCAGAGGCCGCCCTTGCAGGTGTTGAAGGCTTCTCGTTCCTTGAAACCAAAGTTGACAGGGTGTGAAGCCTTGACTGAGCCAGTCAACAGGGCGTTTAAGGGTGCTTGATGTTCTGCTGCTTTGGGAATAAAACGGCGGTAGAAGTTAATCATGCCCAAAAACCTCCGAAGTACTCTAACGGTTTTGGGCTCAGGGTACTTCGTGATGGCCTCCACCTTCTCAGGTAGTGGCTTTGTGCCCTCGGCCGAGATACGGTAGCCAAGAAAGGTTACCTCGCTCGCCCCGAAGACGCACTTACCTGTGTTGATGACTATACCGTATTTTTGAAGTCGGGAGAAAAGTTGACGAAGATGGTCTTCGTGGTGTTTTTGGTCTTTCGAGTAGACCAAAAAATCATCCAAGAATGCGTAGCAGAAGTCCAGGCCGCGTACCACTTCATCGATAAATCGCTGAAAGGTTTGTCCGGCGTTCCGAAGCCCAAACGTCATGTAAGGGAATTCGAATAGGCCGAATGGGGTGGTGATGGCGGTCTTTGGTATATCCTCAGGACTTAAGGGTACCTGATTGTAAGCTTTCACTAAATCAAGCGTCGTGAATACTGAACATCCTGAAAGGCTGTGGGCAAAATCGTGAATGTGTCGGATTGGGTACTTATCCGGCACGGTTCTGGAGTTTAACATCCGGTAGTCACCGCAAGGACGCCAGCCGTTCTTCTTAGGCGCTAGGTGTAATGGCGATGCCCATGGAGACATCGAGGGTCTGGCAGTACCATTCCTCAGCATGGCTTCGAACTCGTCCTTGGCAATTTTTAACTTGTCAGGGGCCAGTCGACGTGGTGTACACGAAACAGGAGGTCCAGGTGTATTGTGTATGTGGTGGACCGTGTTGTGTGTATGTGTACGATGAACGCCATGTGGGCGAGTGATGTCAGGGTATTCTGTGAGCATATGATGATATGGAGACTCACCAAGGTTCACCTTCACTGAGGAGATGGCGTCAGACGGTCGAGCAGACAAAGCCGGGGATGCAAGCATAGTGTTGCTATCCACTAAGCGCTTATTTCTGCAATCAACAGTTAAATTAAAATAAATTAAAAAATCTACACCTATTATCGCGCGTGTTACGTCGGCGACAATAAAACGCCAGGAAAAGTCGCGGCGCAACCCTAAATTTAAATTTAAATTGATATACCCGTAAGTAGAAATTATAGTACCGTTCGCCGCACATAATTCGTAGGTTGTCTTCTCACGCCGTAGACCTGGTGCTGCTGATCGTGGGAAGACACAGAGGTCGCTGCCGGTGTCAACCAAAAACTGCATCTTCGTTCTTGCGTCGGTGACAAATAAGCGACCTGTACGCGGGCAATCACTGGTCGCCATTACTGACTGCCCCTTGCGTTTCCCGTTGTGTGGTAATCGCAGGGCTGGGCACACTTTCTTGCCTTGTCTCCGAACTTGTAGTGGTACCGACATATTGGGAAACGCCTATAACTCGATTGCGATCGGGTGGTGCTTGAGCGGTGCCGAACGTGGCCACTCGATCTCCCCCGGGGTCGTGACAATCGCTCGACCTTCCGAGTCAATAACTCCACTTGCCTAGTGAGTTCTGCGATCTCTGTCTGCGTCGAAGTACCTGGAGCTATGGCGGATGTTGATGCAACCTGCGGTCCGACAACATCGTGGATACGGTCCGCCAGTTCTGCCAACTCTTCCAGGCTTGTTCGGGTCTGCGAAGCTATAATAGCTTGTGTACCGCTGGGTAGACGGCTGGTCCATATCGTCCGCAAAAAATCATCTGGTACCCCTGGCCCGGCCAGGTTAAGCAGGTGTCGGTAAAATTGCGAAGGTTTACGGTCGCCTAACTCTTCGTGGATCAGCAGCTGTTTGACCTTGCGATCACGCGATGCGGAGAGCCGTTTCACGAGTTCCGTTTTTAATTTGATGTATTTTTCGCTTTCTGGAGGGTTGGCGATAACATCTTCTACTTCGCTCGCGTACTGCGGGTCCAAATTCCCTATGACGTAGAAGAACTTCGTCTCGTCCGTCTTGATGTTCGCTATAGCGAACTGAGCCTCCAGCTGCGAAAACCATAGTCCTGGTTTTTCAGGGTAGAATGGAGGTATTCGGACGCCGACGCGAAAGGTTTCACGCGGTTCCGCCCCTTTGTTTTCCGTGCTCATGTTCGGGGTCACCACTGTAGAATTGGTGTAGCTTGGGGTAGTGCGATAATAAAAACTTCACTTACAGTTTGGATAGTTCTTTACTGCCACTTCACATGGGTTCACAGCACAAGCGAATTACACAATTCGGCAAAGGCACAGAAGGAGTTTATAGTACAAAAAGGGTTTTAGCGAATACGTTACAGCAGAATTTACAAGCAAGCGATTGTAGCGGGCAACACGTTGTAAGGGTTGTGGCCGACTGCTGGGCTAGCGAGCCTCGAGTGCCGCGGCCGCACAAGGCTCGGCCAAACCGGTTTCGCTGTGAAGCAACATCTCAATATTTATCTAATATGATGCGCCCGATCGCTTGTCCGTTTGTTCGCTGATATAATATATTTTTACCAATACAATAACAATTAAATGACTACATATAATAATGTTTATACAAATATAAATATAACGTTACAAGGAATAAATATAATCACTAAATCACTACAATAAGCATGGCGGTGACGCGAACCATTAATAATTTCCTCTACCAAAAAGTGCTCAACGCGGCTTAAGACGTTTTCATTTCGAAAATGTCATGTCACCATGTTGGTAACGCGAACTTTAAAAAAAAAACAATAAATGGAGAACTATTTTCGAACCGACATAAAATTTAACCAAGGTATAATCTAATTCATTTAACAATGATCAGAATTATATTATTAGACCAGGTATATTATTATTGAATAAATAAAATAATAATATTTAATGCTAACAGTACATTTATGGATTATCGCGTCCCGAAAATTACAACGATACGACGAACAATTACACGAAGTAATTCTCTCGCCAAAAAGTTAAATAATAATAAATTAAAGCATAGACATTATAATTATTGTGTGAGGAAGGGGGATTCCCCTGGGACTGACGTTAACTTGTTGTCTCGCATCCTGTTCCTGTCGAAAACTTTTTGGAAAGATTTATTTTTATTTTGCTTCCTTCTTCATTCCGAATAGTATTCTTACAAAAATAAAAAAAAAATGTAAACTAACTGAAAAGTTCTTTTCGATGTATAGACTTACGTCCTGCGGTTACTTGTTTAACAAGTAGGTTAAAGACATTATGTGTCTAAAAAGACTTAGTTTCTAATTGGTATTCTCGGAAAATAATCTACTTGTCAACTCCACTGTCTCAAGTCTCAACTTCGTCGACACAGAAAAACGAAGAAGTCCGAAGAACGGGGTACGTGTGTGATAAAATCATATCATTGCTAAAGTAATGCAAAAGGTTTTATTGAAATTTCGTACACCGAAGTAACATTTAAAACATGCTACTATAAACACAAGCATTGTTTTATTGTAATCACTACCTGTATACTCCATTTTTATGATAGATTAAGATTCGCTTGTCAATTTTTTTCTAGCCACATCCGCAATTTATTGTGGCACTTGTTTCGCTCGAATACCGACAAAAAATTAATAGTTTCAACTTTCAGTGCGTTTACCTTTGCTTTTGGTTTTGTTCACAGGTTCTTATTTGAGACGCGTTGTACAACGAAAACTATTAGTGGAAAGCTGGATGCTAAAACGACACATTAAAAACTTGCATTGTATATGCAATATTTTGCTTTTTAGTTCACGGTAATATTTCGTAAAGCAGAAACTGTTATCAACGAAAATGACATCGCCACCTGCAATGAGTCCGAAACTAAGCAGTAGACTGAGACGTTTTATACATACTGGAAATGAGCTCCCTAAATATTACCCTGGATGTTGGACATCTCACAAATATTTTGAACCCGCAAAATTGCCGGTAATTGATGAGATTCTCCAAGATGGTACTAGTAGTTCTGAAGTTATCGACATTATTTTGCAGGTATATTTATTAATATTGTACACTATCTTATTTTAATTATAACATAAGCTGTAATTAAATTCATAAGAGTACAGTTATCTTGCTGTGATTGTTTCATTATTCATATTTTTTATGTGATAATTAGTGTTAATTCAACACATTTTATTATGTTTCAGGCTGGTAAAGATGGTATGTATACCCGCTTTGAGACTTTAGCCTTTGCACTAGCTAAATGTCTCTTGGTGGGCAATGGTGTTATCAGGGAAACAGCGTACAAAGCAGCGGCTGAACTATGTGTCACTCCTGAGCAGATGATGCTCTTTAACAAGTTCACTAGGCAACTGAAAACAGGTAACATGTTATTTTTTTATTGTCTTAATAATATTTTCATTATTACACTTTTTAAACTATTACAAAAATGAATACTTTAACGTTAAAAATATTTTCAACTACCCACAAATAAATTAATTATGATCTAAGAAATTATTTTCTCTTCTTCTTTCTTCTCCTAATATGTATGTTTGTTCTACTGTAGTGCATAAACTACTGAAGAAAGAAGTGTCAATAGATTTGTAACAATGAGCCGCATAGCATAGTGACATAAAAGTTATCTTATTTGTTGCTGGTATTAATTGTTAATTGAAATCAAAAGTTGTGTCTAATGTAATGTTAAATAAATATAAATAATATAAATATAATAAATATAAAAAAAGGAAATATCTTTTTGTGTAAAAAAATTCAAATACCCTACAAGTTAAATAAATAAACAATCTAAGTTTCCTTTCTATTTATCTCTTCTTGTTCTGCAGCTTTTAACTCTTTCCTAACCTGCAGGACTTATTTTGATAAGTCTTCTGTGGCATACACATTCTCTGGAAAATGTTTATTGTTCTATAAGAGTGAAGTCGAGTACATCAGTCTTGTTCAAGCTTAATTAGAATTGGTATTTTTTTCTTGTTGTCTTTCCTTCCCAGCTGAAGCCTGAAGATCTTCCTTATTCCCCAGTCAGTCTTCTATATTCTCAGCCTTGGCCATATCATTGAGAGTTTTTTAAACAACTTCCAAAAGATAGATTTTCATCCCACTCTTCTACTCCGTGAAGAATTATTTAACTTTCCTTCAACAATAGCACTTCCCGATTTAATTTGTTCTTTTGCTTAAATGGGTTTAATTTTTCATCCAGTGTAGTTGCCAGATATTTAGTGAGGTTTTCTGTGAGGGCGAATTTTGATTTCATTGTTAATTTTTATGATTAAGGTATTAAGTCTGAAAATCGTCTTTAACTTGTTTTTAACTGTCCACTGCTGAACATAGGCAGCCAGATGAGTTGGTTTTTTATAGGATTTCCTTCCAGGAAGGAGCCTTCCTCCAGGAGCTGAGTATCTCTTTTTTTATACACTTGGAGCGAGTGCCTGCACAACCCAAGTACAATATATTATGGAACTTTCTTAATCATTTTCATTTCAATTGTTGTTTCATTATAGAATAATTCTGTCAAGACATCATCATCCGAGCGTTAGTCCCGTCTGATGGCCCACTTTCCCACTTTTTTTCTTCACTTCCGCACAACCATGTTTGACCATTAGCCTGCATATTAATACCTTACGATAATAAAAGCCAGCGCACTTCTTGGATCTACTACTCCTGCCGGGGCCCGGCGGAGGCCGCATGACCAGTCCTTTGTTTTCGCGTAGTTCAGTGGCTGTCATGTGACCAGACCACCGAAGGCGGCAACTCTTGCGACTTGTCAGCAATGCCAAGACATTGACGTGACCTATCGCGGACGCGAGAATTCCTCACATGGTCCTTTCGCGTGACTACACATCCACTGCAACATATTCATTAATATTCTCAAATATTCGGTCTATCCACATTAAAGCATCTCCTTCCACACCTTCACAAGTCGTACCAACATACCCCTGACCATGTCTACCGGTGCAATATCATCGGTATATATAGAAAGATCGTTTGAAAATTTTTCCTCCTCAACTTTAGTTTAACCTTTTATTTAAATGTAATATATGTTATTCAATTCAATGAAGAAAAAAGAAATTACAAAACAACATTTAAAATGTGAAACTTTACGACTCTTTAGAGCATATCGTTAACAGCCTTTAACACTTCACGACATACGCCTCTCGTTAGATAGGAGGTTAAGAGCATATGAGTTTAGCCTATCCTCATTGGACTAGTCCTAAGACGAAAGAATGAAATGAAAAAATCAGAGACCAAATTTCTAGAAGTCTGAGACTTATAGAGCAGACTAGTTACAAAAGATAGACTATAGGTAATCATTACAATGTAAATGGCATTATTACAGATTAAAAAGCTTTCATTACCATAATTGAAAGCTTGAACCACTAGGATGTATAATTAATTATACTTGTTGCCATGTTAACTTTATAACACTTTGTCAAAGCATTGTTTTTGCATTAGGAGTGCTATTAACGATTTGTGTTTTTATAAAGATACAAACATATACATAGAAACATAAATTGCAAAAAGCTTAAAGCATTTCGCGTTCAAACTTCAGACTTCTTTACAAAATAATTACTGTTTCTTGTTAGGAAACTGAAATAAATAATATTCCTAAGTAAAGAAAACACTAGTTTAACACATTATTTTTTCATAGGTAATGGCCGAGGATGGTGCAAGAGCGTCCAGGACTGGTACTTGTCCAAAGATCCAATGGAACTTGCCAAGGAGATGACTAGAGTGCGGGCGCGTCATGGCCGTTCGCATAAAACTCTTCTTCGCAAGTCTCACGTTAAGATACCTGATAATGATAATGGTAAATATTGCAACTGGTTAATTAATTGTTTTAAACCATCTTCAATTGCAGCAACCTTTTTTTTATCAGTTTAGCAATCCGTCAAGTCTATGTAACCTCCAGGCGTACATACATTTAAATGTCTACTACAAATATGACATTCTTTTGAGTTTGAATTTTAGTATTCAGTTGAATGAATATTGAGGCTACTTTAGTTAAATTAGTATATTCTGAAGCCTAAAAGCAAGCCTCTAACTCTTCCCATCACCATTAATGTACTCAAACCTATTATCTATATTTTTTTAAATTATTGATAACATTGTTTTATCGTAGCTCGGGACGCAGTAATAAAGTATGCGATCTTTGGAATTAAACGTGCAAAACAGATGGTTGGTGACAAACCAGAATGCAAGGAGATATTAGAATACATTGCTAAGGTAGAAGATATGCGACATTGTGAGGATCCAGTTGCTGCCGCTGCTATTGCTACTGCCAATCAGTTTACTCTTGACCATGTGCCTGGGCACTTGCTGACGTCACAAACTGTAAGTTCGTACCTATATAAAATGATTTAGTTTATGCATTCATAAAACATTTTAATCTTGTACTTAACTACCACAGTGGTAAAAGGCAGTGTAATTTGATGATTTCCACTACGTTTTTTACCTGCAGATAAAATCAGAACAACGTTTTCTCACCAAGTTCTTATTGATCATCATCATCAGCTTTAAATAGTCCACTGCTGGATGTAGGCTTCTACTGAGAACGGAGTCTCACTTGACAGATGGGGTGATTAGGGTTTGTTTCAAGTTTTCCTTCTTTTTGGCAGTGCTGTTATCGTACGCAATTTGTTCCCTTAGATGCCTCTTATGACACCCATGGGGTGAACAGTGGTGGTGACACTCTTTATTCCTAATCTGTCACCACGCAGATGTTTGTATGGATGATTACCAAAATTAGGTGTCTTCATTCAGTACAAAAATTGTTCAGTTTATCATGTCCAACGAAATTTTCTTTGGCAATGTTTAAAATAAGTAAAATTGTACTCAATAAAATTAAAATAATTTCCTATGTGGCTATTTATCTATACAGTCGACTCTCGTTAATTCGAAATTTGAGGGACTCTTAAAATATTACGAATTATCGAGTGTTCGAAATATCAAATGGTTCGAAATTTGTGAGAGAAAATAAATAAAACTTCGAATTATTAAGTGTTGATCAATTATTATTAAAAAAATACTGCTCTAAAACAATGTCAAAAGTTTAGAGGTACATATGTATTCATAATGTGAATTAATTAATCTTTCGAAAGTACTCTGTTATAGTCAAGCTAATCATAACAAAAACAAAGGCTCGTGTACCTACTGTTACGTCTGCACGTAATTACGTTGAAATAAAAACCGGCTAGTCGTAACAAATAGAATTTATTAAATAAACAGGTAGTGGTAGTGTAGTGTAGTGTAGTGGGTTCGATTCCTAAACTTAAAATATTCTAAGATAGCACCGACAAGGGATCGGAATTATACGCTCCTGTAGGACTCGCAGCAGGTAGCAACTGTAGGTGTAGGCAGTGCGGGTCGGTGACGCGTCTCCAGCCGAGTGAAGGTCAACCCAAACTTCTCCGAGGTCGGTAGGCAACACGCTGAGTAGGCAGCGCGGTGACCCCTGGTCACCGCGCTGCCTACGCCTACGCTGGTAAGCCTAGGGCTGAACCGTTTTCGAGGGAGCAGCGTCAGTCTTCACCGAGCTCTGTAGGCGACACGCTGGGTAGGCAGCGCGGCGACCGGAGGGTGAACAAGGTGAATTTAAAATCCGGGCTCTGTAGGCGACACGCTGAGTAGGCAGCGCGGCGACCAGAGGGTAAACTTATAGGTGAACTTAAAACCCGTTCACGGGGCTACAATTCACTTTAGTATTTATTAGATGTAAATACGGCACCAGAACAACACCTCCACAATCGTAGCTAATTGTGAAGTTTTATAAAGCTTTAATGTGAAATAAAATATTATTATAAGTACAATTAACTATTTTTAAACCGAGTACGTGTGGTAGACACGAGCTCACGGTAAAAGTGTTCACCTCCGCAGGGAGCGGTGACGCGCTGTTCGGACCGTTAGTCGTCGCGACGGTTTAAAAATTAATTTATATCGATATTTTTGTATCGATATCGAAAAGTATTAACTATGTATTACAGCAATGTAACACTACGTTGATACAAGTTTGAACTTACAATCTTTCCGCCTCTTTCTCTCTGCAACTTTGAATTGTCGAGTGTTAGACGCCTATGAGTTCGAATTAACGCGTCGTTTTGTTATATAGCAATGATTTTTTCATTCGAATTACCAAGTGCATAAAAATGTATTGATTTAGTTCGAAATATAAAGAGATTTTGTAGGGAACTCGTGATAACTTTGAATTATAGAGAGGTTCGAATTATCGCAGGTTTGAATTAACGAGAGTCAACTGTATATGTATATGAAAATGTTATGTTGGTTTGTGTATGCTTCAAAAACTCAAAAAGTTCTGAACCGATCGAGCTGAAATTTTAGTATGATATATAATCCGCATCAAGGATTGTTTTTATCTAATTTTTGCGTCAGTCACATATCCGCGACCGCGAAAAAACACGAAAAAACCGACATAAACGCGGGCAGAGCCGCGGATAACAGCTAGTTTGTAATAATTGTGTTATGATTTTTTCCTTATAAAGTATTATTGCAATAGGTATGGACTGCAGTACTACCACAGCTGACTCTAGAAGAACTGTTGTGCCACATTCAGAGAATCCATAACATGGGTTTCTTAAGTAGCGACTCTCCAACAACTCCAGTATTGGTGTCGCTACTCGGTAACCAAGAACTAATCAAGAAATCGAAGGTTACCCCGCTTGCAGTCTACATTGCGTTGTGCAACTATAAGAAAAAGTGCAAGTAAGTGGTTCTTTCTGTTGTTATCTTGATGTTTAGATTTGTTGTACTGACCGCCTAAGATTTTTCTTTTGTTTATGAAATCCAGCGAAGGCTGGTGTACTGTACTTACACTCAAAATATTGTTACAGCCAAGTCATTAATTCCATAATACCATACTTAATTTTTTTAAAGGAGTTAACCCTTTTTATAATCCTATCGGTTAATAACCATTACATTCCAGAATTGAGTAAAATATTGCTGTCTACCTAAAATTCACAACTGTTTTAAAAACAATTTGAAAACTCCTCCTAAAGGCAGGTTTGTTATGTTTTTTTGAATGAAAGTATATAAATTTTTGGGCTATTCCCAGTTAAATTCTTTCTTTATTTAGAAGTTAGAAACACTCGTCTGAATACGAACCGACGACTTATTATCAACATTGATTTGAACAAGTCAACTTATAAACTGCTAGGAGGGCTGAGACAACCTTGCGTTAATGTTAGTAAATAAAGGTACAAGGTTAGCCAGCTATTGCATTCGTTCTTTGTATAGACTTCTTTACAAATTATTCCTCTTTACAAATGGATAAAAATTGGGGTTGTATGTCAGAGGTGCTTTTGATTCGTGTACAATATTCAACCATAACGTATTCAATAGAGAATCAATAGATTAAACGTATTAACGCTCTCACCAAGTGTTCAATGACTGCCTCGGTGGCCCAGTGGTAGTAAATGCGACTGCTGTGCTTGAGGTTTCGGGTTCAAATCCTGGGTCGGACCAAGTGTTTGTGTAATCTACAAATATTTGTTTCGGAGTTTGGGTGTTTTCTATGTATAATATGTATGTATTTACAAAAAAAAAAAATATATGTATTCATATCAGTTGTCTTAGCTTGGGACTAGATGGCGTTGTGTGTTAGATGTCCGAAATATTTATTTATTTATTATTAATAAGCCATTAGAAACATGTAAAATAATGTAAAACAAATATGTGATTCAATGTTTCTTTATAAAAGGAGATTGGTTATGTGATTTATACCGTTTATTAAGTGAATCATACTAATTATTTTTATGTATCCTACAAATATTATTAACGCGAAAGTTTGTGAGTATGTTTGTTGCTCTTTCACACAAAAACTACTGAATGGATTTTGATGAAACTTTCCAATAATATAGCTTATACATTAGAATAACACAAGGTTACAATTTATAAAGACACTAGCTTCGCCTCGCGGCGTTGCCTGCTTATTGTCGTACTGCGGGTAGCATCGCGGGGTTCAGCTAGTTTATTATATTTAAATATGCATAACTTGGTACTTTCATACCTTTTTATTGCCTTATTTATATGTTTGGTACTTTTGCCAGACCCGTGAAATATGAGAAAGCTAAAGTAAACGCTGAAAAAGAGCAAAGGCGTCGCACGCGCCAGATTTTCGACAACAAAAACGAACAATGGGTGTGGATTACCAACAGGCGTCACCCGAAAGAAATCAAAAACTGGGGTAAGTACACCTAACCGTATATAATTGACAGACTGCGTTGGTTGGTGATGCAGTGGTAGCGCATGCGACTGCTGTGCTTGAGGTCTAGCGTTCGAATCCCGAATCGAACATAATATTTGGATGACCTGCAAATATTTGTTTCGGAGTTTGGGTATTATCTATGTGTAATATGTATCTATACTAATCTATTAAAGCTGAAGAGTTTGTTTGTTTGAACGCGCTAATCTCAGGAACCGCTGGTCCGATTTGAAAAATTCTTTCGGTGTTGGATAGTCCATTTATCGAGAAAGGTTATAGGCTATATAATATCACGCTACTGCTAATAGAATGATAAATACAATGAAGAATGTTTCAAAAACGCGGGAAAATTTTCACGCTACGGGCAATAAAAGACGCAAACGAGGTTGCGTAGGTCAGCTAGTATATTTATATAAGTTGTCTAGTACCCATAATACAAGCTCTGCATAGATTGGGACTATGTGAATGTGTGAATGAATTATTATATCAATAAACCATAACTCTTGGCGCGGTAGCGAGCGGCGTAACGACCACTTAAACCACTTTTTTTTTTTCTTTAACATGTGGAAACCCCCTCGGGCCGTCACCCCACCGGGGTTTACGGCGGGATGGTGTGTCGGAATCGAACCGACTAAAACCACACGGTGTGCCAACTCTGCGCCTGAGTAGGGAGGGGTCCGGGAACTGCATTTATTAACACGACCGGACTCCTCCCAGCGCCTGCCCGCACTGAAGCGGGCACCGTCTGCTGGTAGACTCTCAAAATTAGGCGACGCACGGACCACTTAAACCACTAGGCCAACCGTGCAATATTTCTAGATAATACATGTATATTATTTTTTGTCTTGAGTATTGAGTTGATAGTTATTTTTATTAATATATTTTATTTTTCTTTAGGAATTGATCTACCGCCTAATCCCGCCGTGGTGGCAGCGCTAAACAATCTGATTGATCATACTTGGCTCCTAACTCCAGCCACTGGCGCTCGCTACTTGATCACTATGGACATGAGACACCATATGTTCAAAGGTATTTGATTTAAAATTTAAATTATGAAGCAATCGAACACATAATTTTGTCTTAATGATGCTTAATTACTGAAAAAGAATAGTATATAGTAACGAACGAAACGACGAATCTTTACTAACATTTGATTAATCTGTATTTTTGTGTTATTTCCTAACATACAGGGTCTGTCGTAAATAATGGATAAGTCGTAAACTGGAGTTGGTCCGGCTATGAGACTATTAGAAAATCGTATCTTTTTGCCAGGGTTTCTAACCGTATGGAAATGGCGTAGACTTTTATGTTTTTTTATAAATTTCGCTACTCTTTGCATTCATTCCGTTGCCATTTCGTTAAATTTAGGTATTTCTGTGTCATTTTTTTGTATTATAGTCTTGAAGATGTGTATTATTTAGTTTTAGTACTGTTTTAGGCGTTTTTAACGTTGGTCATTTTCAAAATTGTCATTTTAAGATTTTTTATGTTTTTGTTTTACTTAGGGTCAACTTTTGATCATTTACTGTGTAAAAAAAAAGTACGGTGCTATAGCTGCCCATGATCTTAATAAATTATCTAGTATGTGTAGATTCTAAAAAGGTATAACAATGCATACTTCACAAGTAATATTAAGCTACATGAGCGAGATCAATATCAAGGTGAGAAAATATTTTTTTCATGTAATGTTGTAAATGGTTATAAAACTTCGTCATAATGATTTATTTCTGCCAAGATTCTTTACACAAACACTATGGGGCCACTATTAAGGATATTCAAAGAAAACTAGGTAGATTTTTGTCAAAAAAATTTCATGCCTCCTCATTTCATAAAGGTGTTTAATTTTAAAATTGATGTGCTCTAATAGTTACATGCGACAAACATGTTACAAGTTTATTCGTAAAAAGGATCATCAGGTAAAAAAATGAACAAAGACAGCAATACAAAGGGTCTCCCCGCGTGAAAAGGACATTGTTACTAGGCACACTGCATGATGCACCGTCCCTTTCACACTCACGATGTGTGAAAAGGTTAGCATGCGTTTAGCTAGGGCGCACTCCTGATACATCTCTCAGTGTGATTTTGACCATCGCATGTGCTCTCGTTTTCATTACTGTCGTCAATTTGTTACTGCTTTCTAATATCGGACTTAGATTTTCTTTGTGATTTGGACTTGTTAACCTGGTGATATTGACAACTCAGCTCTCATTTATGGGCATCGTGTTGTGCTATCGATTGCACGTGTTATTTTGGAAAATTTTGTATATCATGCCTCAACAATACACGCCGGCCGAATACGTAAACATGCATTACATTTATGGTTTATGTGATGGCAACGCCAATAGAGCTGCTAGAGTTTATCGGGAAAAATATCCAAATGCCCGGCATCCTGACTATCGTGTCTTCATAAGAGTGCACAACACATTTTTGGAAGGACGATTTCCTGGGACCGGCGTAGGCGGGGCGAGTGAAGGACGACCACAACGCCACAGTGCAGCCGAAGTACTGGAAATAGTTGCAGAAGACCCTGGTACGTCCATAAGTGTAATTTCAAGGCGCACCGGTATACCTCAAAAATCTGTACACAGGATTTTAAAAACGCATGAATTATATCCCTATCATTATCAATGGGTCCAAACATTAATGCCAAGGGACGCTGCTGCGAGAATAACATTTTGTCGCATAATGCTGCGAAAGATGAGGGAAGACCAAAGTTTTTTTAATAAAATTTTATGGAGTGACGAGTCAACGTGTCGAAAAGATGGTTTTTTGAATCTTCACAACATACACAGCTGGCAACTCGAAAACCCAAGACTTATCCGAGAAGACCGATCGCAATATCAATTTAAAATTAATTTATGGACTGGCATTATTAATGGCAAAATCATTGGTCCATTCGAATTGCCGGCAATATTAAATGCGGATATGTATTTGAATTTTTTAGCAAATACTTTACCTAGTTTACTGCAAGACGTCCCACAAGAGATAAGAAATGAGATGTGGCTACAAAATGATGGGTGTCCAGCACATTACGCTGTTCGTGTCAGGGAACATTTAAATAATACTTATCCAGATAGATGGATAGGGCGATTGGGGCCAATTTTATGGCCTCCACGTTCGCCAGACCTGAACCCCTTGGACTTCTTTTACTGGGGCTGTATAAAAGAAAAAGTATACAGTGAAACAATAAGTTCTGTAGAAGAGTTGCGTGCGCGCATTCAAGTAGCAGCGAGAAAAATTGAAGAAGCCGGTTATGTGCGCCGGATTAAGCGATCGTTTATTAGGCGATGTAGAGCGTGCATAGCTGCCGGCGGAGGACACTTCGAACATTTAGTTTAAGTTGTTGAATAAATATTTTTACGTACTAAAACAACCTAGTTTTCTTTTGAATATCCTTAATAGTGACCCCATAGTGTTTGTGTAAAGAATCTTGGCAGAAATAAATCATTATGACGAAGTTTTATAACCATTTACAACATTACATGAAAAAAATATTTTCTCACCTTGATATTGATCTCGCTCATGTAGCTTAATATTACTTGTGAAGTATGCATTGTTATACCTTTTTAGAATCTACACATACTAGATAATTTATTAAGATCATGGGCAGCTATAGCGCCGTACTTTTTTTTTACACAGTAAATGATCAAAAGTTGACCCTAAGTTAAACAAAAACATAAAAAATCTTAAAATGACAATTTTGAAAATGACCAACGTTAAAAACGCCTAAAACAGTACTAAAACTAAATAATACACATCTTCAAGACTATAATACAAAAAAAATGACACAGAAATACCTAAATTTAACGAAATGGCAACGGAATGAATGCAAAGAGTAGCGAAATTTATAAAAAAACATAAAAGTCTACGCCATTTCCATACGGTTAGAAACCCTGGCAAAAAGATACGATTTTCTAATAGTCTCATAGCCGGACCAACTCCAGTTTACGACTTATCCATTATTTACGACAGACCCTGTATATGGGTTTATTAACGTAAATACTTATTTGGATCAAGACATTGTATTATGTTATTCTTCAGGTTATCGAACCAATAAATAAAATTTAAGTGTCTGTTCGTAATTTCAAGTAAACAGCTTGTTCAAATCAACAAAATTTATATGAAAGTATATAAGGTACTTTAAAAAATTATTCAATATTTTTTATAAAAATTTTTAACTGTCGGTCAGTTCAGGGTAATATCTGGAACTGCTGGATCGATTTTGACGCGACTATCACTGGCAGATAGCTGATGATATGAGTAACTTAGGGTACTTTTATTAGATTAGCTTCGTAACGCGGCTTTGGCGTAATTCTGAGCTTTCTAAGTTTTACTTCATATAGGTATTTGTTTTATAGGTCGTCATTTTTGCAAGAGTTTTGTTGTCCCAAAGAAAGGTAAGAAAACCGCCGCAAAGACCACTCCGAGCGCCAGTGGTGACGCTGATACTGAAAAGAAGAGCAAGAAGCACCTATTGGCTGAATGTTTCTACAACAAGAACGTTACTCCTGGACATGCAGGTATTTAAACATGAAATGTTTAGTAAAGACTGCAAAAGATTAAATAATTAGGACAATTCCCGCATTACAATTATATATATCATGTGACGCTGGGGACTTTACGAACATACATGAAATGGACACAATGTACACCCAGACATAGAACAACAATTTGTAGATCACACAAAATATTGTCCCATGTGGGATTTGAACCCACTACTACGCCAAACGTGAATGTAAATGATGATAATAAATGGGTTATCTTTTTTATTTTACACTAAGAACTTATAGAAAATAAAGGCAATGCTTGTTTCAGCTATAATCCTGGCCCTGCAAATTTTGAAAAGAGAGAAGCAGGTCAGCTTGGCGGTGTTCACCGAAGAAGGTGTGCAAATCGTCTCAATCGAGCCTAATTTTTGCAACATCGAAGAAGCCGAGTTTGTGCTGCGGGTATGCACCATACTTACATTATTTTATGTATTTTTACCATTTCTAAAGGATTAAAAATGCGATACCGTCAACAGCCTAGAATAATCCACTGAACAAAGGCTTAGAAGAGATGCTAAACAAACTAATTGATTAAAAATATATAAGTGGCCAATAAAGCCAAAAAGAAATACACATGTGAAGAGCCGTAAATGGATCTTTGTATTTATTTTTGAAAGTTTTCGATTGATTTAAAGTTTATTTCAATTATTTTTTTTTTAATGTAATAGAGGACAAGCTGACGTATCGCCTTAAAAAGGAGTACGCTTTTCTTGAAAGTTTTAAGGTCGTATTAGTCCGTGAATACCGCAGGCGTCAGTTCATTCCACAGTTTTGTTGTGACAGGCAAAAAGTTTCTGTAAAATACTCTTGTTTGCAGTGCTGTTGTCTTGCATAGTTTACTCGCTTACTTTTTCCACACTCATGGAGGTACTGACACTAAATAAATGTCCACGCAGACAACCTGATATCTATACTAATTTTATAAAGCTGAAGAGTTTGTTTGTTTTGAACGCGCTAATCTCAGGAACCGCGGGTCCGATTTGAACAATTCTTTCGGTGTTGGATAGACCATTTATCGAGGAAGGCTATAGGCTATATATCATTACGCTAATACTAATAGGAGCGGAGAACCAATGAAGAATATATCAAAAACGGGGGAAAAAAAGAAAAATAGAAGACGCAAACGAGGTTGCGTAGGTCAGCTAGTGTTATATAACCTTATAAAAGAAATTTCATTAAGAAAAATGATTTAAATAAAGGGTTGCTTATCGACATGAGCCATTCCAAATTAAGATCAGGCAGACTTCATCATGTTTATCTTAATATATATAAATCTCGTGTCACAATGTTTGTCCTCAATGGACTCCTAAACCACTTAACCGATTATAATAAAATTCGCACACCATGTGCAGTTCGATCCAACTTGAGAGATAGGATAGTTTAAATCTCAAATTATAGTCGCAATTTTAATTTATTGCTAATTATTTGTCTGTTATTATTTGACAGTCACAATTATCTGTTAACTCCAAATGATTCTAACAGATGTCGATACCTTTCGACTGGGTTGAGTAAGTAATCAATAGATGGCGCTGCTATGGTAAATCTATAGGCTATATTTTATTTTGGAAAAAAATAGGGTTCCGTAAGATATTGGGGTTTTTCGGACACAAGGTGTAAAAAATCAACCCTATACGGGGGAAAATTTTTCGCTACGGGCAATAAAAGACGCAAACGAGGTTGCGTCGGTCAGCTAGTTATTTTTATATTTTCTTAAAAATTTATTTGTTATGTCTCATATTAAAGATTATTACATGATTTAAATATAAAATTTAAATACATAATAATTTTTGTATTATACAGGGTCTGTCGTAAATAATGGATAAGTCATAAACTGGAGTTGGTCCGGCTATGAGACTATTAGAAAATCGTATCTTTTTGCCAGGGTTTCTAACCGTATGGAAATGGCGTAGACTTTTATGTTTTTTTATAAATTTCGCTACTCTTTGCATTCATTCCGTTGCCATTTCGCTAAATTTAGGTATTTCTGTGTCATTTTTTTTGTATTATAGTCTTGAAGATGTGTATTATTTAGTTTTAGTACTGTTTTAGGCGTTTTTAACGTTGGTCATTTTCAAAATTGTCATTTTAAGATTTTTTATGTTTTTGTTTTACTTAGGGTCAACTTTTGATCATTTACTGTGTAAAAAAAAAGTACGGCGCTATAGCTGCCCATGATCTTAATAAATTATCTAGTATGTGTAGATTCTAAAAAGGTATAACAATGCATACTTCACAAGTAATATTAAGCTACATGAGCGAGATCAATATCAAGGTGAGAAAATATTTTTTTCATGTAATGTTGTAAATGGTTATAAAACTTCGTCAGAATGATTTATTTCTGCCAAGATTCTTTACACAAACACTATGGGGCCACTATTAAGGATATTCAAAGAAAACTAGGTAGTTTTTTGTCAAAAAAATTTCATGCCTCCTCATTTCATAAAGGTGTTTAATTTTAAAATTGATGTGCTCTAATAGTTACATGCGACAAACATGTTACAAGTTTATTCGTAAAAAGGATCATCAGGTAAAAAAATGAACAAAGACAGCAATACAAAGGGTCTCCCCGCGTGAAAAGGACATTGTTACTAGGCACACTGCATGTTGCACCGTCCCTTTCACACTCACGATGTGTGAAAAGGTTAGCATGCGTTTAGCTAGGGCGCACTCCTGATACATCTCTCAGTGTGATTTTGACCATCGCATGTGCTCTCGTTTTCATTACTGTCGTCAATTTGTTACTGCTTTCTAATATCGGACTTAGATTTTCTTTGTGATTTGGACTTGTTAACCTGGTGATATTGACAACTCAGCTCTCATTTATGGGCATCGTGTTGTGCTATCGATTGCACGTGTTATTTTGGAAAATTTTGTATATCATGCCTCAACAATACACGCCGGCCGAATACGTAAACATGCATTACATTTATGGTTTATGTGATGGCAACGCCAATAGAGCTGCTAGAGTTTATCGGGAAAAATATCCAAATGCCCGGCATCCTGACTATCGTGTCTTCATAAGAGTGCACAACACATTTTTGGAAGGACGATTTCCTGGGACCGGCGTAGGCGGGGCGAGTGAAGGACGACCACAACGCCACAGTGCAGCCGAAGTACTGGAAATAGTTGCAGAAGACCCTGGTACGTCCATAAGTGTAATTTCAAGGCGCACCGGTATACCTCAAAAATCTGTACACAGGATTTTAAAAAGGCATGAATTATATCCCTATCATTATCAAAGGGTCCAAACATTAATGCCAAGGGACGCTGCTGCGAGAATAACATTTTGTCGCATAATGCTGCGAAAGATGAGGGAAGACCAAAGTTTTTTTAATAAAATTTTATGGAGTGACGAGTCAACGTGTCGAAAAGATGGTTTTTTGAATCTTCACAACATACACAGCTGGCAACTCGAAAACCCAAGACTTATCCGAGAAGACCGATCGCAATATCAATTTAAAATTAATTTATGGACTGGCATTATTAATGGCAAAATCATTGGTCCATTCGAATTGCCGGCAATATTAAATGCGGATATGTATTTGAATTTTTTAGCAAATACTTTACCTAGTTTACTGCAAGACGTCCCACAAGAGATAAGAAATGAGATGTGGCTACAAAATTATGGGTGTCCAGCACATTACGTTGTTCGTGTCAGGGAACATTTAAATAATACTTATCCAGATAGATGGATAGGGCGATTGGGGCCAATTTTATAGCCTCCACGTTCGCCAGACCTGAACCCCTTGGACTTCTTTTACTGGGGCTGTATAAAAGAAAAAGTATACAGTGAAACAATAAGTTCTGTAGAAGAGTTGCGTGCGCGCATTCAAGTAGCAGCGAGAAAAATTGAAGAAGCCGGTTATGTGCGCCGGATTAAGCGATCGTTTATTAGGCGGTGTAGAGCGTGCATAGCTGCCGGCGGAGGACACTTCGAACATTTAGTTTAAGTTGTTGAATAAATATTTTTACGTACTAAAACAACCTAGTTTTCTTTTGAATATCCTTAATAGTGACCCCATAGTGTTTGTGTAAAGAATCTTGGCAGAAATAAATCATTATGACGAAGTTTTATAACCATTTACAACATTACATGAAAAAAATATTTTCTCACCTTGATATTGATCTCGCTCATGTAGCTTAATATTACTTGTGAAGTATGCATTGTTATACCTTTTTAGAATCTACACATACTAGATAATTTATTAAGATCATGGGCAGCTATAGCGCCGTACTTTTTTTTTACACAGTAAATGATCAAAAGTTGACCCTAAGTAAAACAAAAACATAAAAAATCTTAAAATGACAATTTTGAAAATGACCAACGTTAAAAACGCCTAAAACAGTACTAAAACTAAATAATACACATCTTCAAGACTATAATACAAAAAAAATGACACAGAAATACCTAAATTTAACGAAATGGCAACGGAATGAATGCAAAGAGTAGCGAAATTTATAAAAAAACATAAAAGTCTACGCCATTTCCATACGGTTAGAAACCCTGGCAAAAAGATACGATTTTCTAATAGTCTCATAGCCGGACCAACTCCAGTTTACGACTTATCCATTATTTACGACAGACCCTGTATATATAAATTTTGTACTTACCACTTATCTGCCATACTCCGTTTTCTTAATCCGTGTGGTGACGGACAGAATGTCAAAATCCCTACTTATCCTATTGGAGTAAACTGCGCAGGACAGTATCATTGTTAGCAAAAAGAAAATTTTAAACAATTCCTATACTAACCCGTTTAGCCTGCATGGTATATTAGTCCAAAGCCTCTTTTCTAAGGAGAGGTTTATGTTCAGTACTGGACTGTTAAAGGCTGTCGATGACGATTATACTTCTTTTTATAATATATAGATATACCACACGGGAAGCACCAACTTTCAGAACTAAAAAATGAATCATTAAAATTGGTTCACTCAATCGAAAGTTCTAAGAAAACAAACATAAAAAAAAAACAGTCTAATTGAGAACCTTCTCCTCTTATTTTCAGAAAGCAAACTTGGGCCGCGTACAGCTGGAAGCCCCTATACAGATGGCCATGAAGACACCACTAAAGTTTGACGTGTTCATTAACATGGTGGACCGCAGCACTCGCTACATGGAGCTGGACAAGGAGGCCCGCGTGGGGCGCGGCTTGGGCGGCCGCTTTGGGCCTCCGCCTGCTCCGGTCATCGACGCCGCCGACCACTGCCCGGTGCGGGCGCTCTATACCTACAGGAAGACAAGCGGAATAACAGATGCCAAGTATGTGTTTTAAATTGTTCTACGATCCAACGTTTTGGTTTTATATATCACTAGAGTCTGCAGTTTTACCTGCGTACTTGCCGTTCCCGTGGGGATACTGGAATCACATATTTATAAATTTTATTTACATAGGTTATAAGTAGTGTGTTCCGTACCTCCTGAACAAGTGGATACTGTATCTCAGAAGGTAACAGTTCATCTGTGTTAATAATATTGTAAAGTACAAATATGTGGAGATGGTACATTTGTTACATAATTAAATCATCAGTGTAGGTATGCAAGTAACTGTATAAAGTATTAGTGAGAAGTATTAATAAATTGGCCTTTTTAATTTAATGTCAGATTTCAGCCGACGGTATTAAGTAAGGATTTGGTGGCGTTGTGGGGGAACGGGTATCATGTTCCACCCAACACAAAGGGAGGATCCTCCGACCAGGCTAGGTGATTATGCCTGGCGGGCTACTGCCCAACAGTTGATGTTGGGATGTTGTATATATGATAATCGGCGCGAGAACTTTAATTGCGCGATTCAAGATTGGTAGTTACTCCGTGTTGTACGTTGCTCCGTAGTTTAGTGTAACTTCTTCTTAGCTAAAAACAACGTTTTTGCAATTTCTTACTATTAGAATAGGAAGACCTCGAATTTTTCTAGCAAGTCCGTTATAAAGGAAAGGCCCAAGAAACAAAATAAATCTTTGCGCAAAAGTTGTTCAGCACAGCGGAATCGAGGAAACCCTGTCTCTGCGCCGCTTATTGCTAATGGATGCAACACCGTAGGAATTTTTGTGTTGGTCTAGGACAGTTTGTAGAATGAATAGTTGCCTTACAGTTAGAGTATTCGAAATTTCGTACAGCTCTAATGTTGGAAACATAAAATGCTTAAAGTGTATTACTTTAAGTACAGCACGCTGTGCCCTTTCTAATTGTAAAAGAGTGGTTTTAGAGCAGCCGCCCCAACAAACAATACGTGAATAATTAACGCCTATTGTAAATAATACGGGCCGTAGTTTTTGAGTTTATTCATTACATACAAAAATACTAAAGTTTCCTTTTTATAATATTAGTGTAGATAAAGAACACGCATAAAAATTCTGAATGATTTAAATTTGGCTGATCTATCAATCATGTTAATTAATTTAAACATATTAAATTACTTGCCATGACTGACTGATTGACAGCTCAGAGCCTAAATTGAAGTGATTATGCTAACGCCTTTTATGCTTTGTGCTCCCATATAGAAAATATTTTTCAAAATAACAACCCAAACGAGGTAAAAATAAGAAATAACGTGTTGTATTGACGTGTGCCAATTCTAAATAGGGGAATGAGAAATAATTACGCAAGCGAAGAATGTTATTATTTATAAATTATTTTTATTGGGATTTATTTAAGTACCAGTAGAGTGTTTATGCATGGAATACTATTGTTATAGTATAAGTGTTTTGTGTAGAAATGTATGTATCATATAACTGATGAAATATTTGTTATAGATTGATCGTCATGAATCTTGCTTCTCACCGCGTGGGAACAACCAATGGAAATCATGAGGGAGTGCTCGATATTATCGGAATCGACGAGCACGTGCCTAAAGTCATGGATGCGTTCGTACTCGGCCAGTTCAAGTGAACGGGACATATAGTGTCCACTCAACGTCGCTTCACAAGTCTGTCAATTTAAACCTTGGAGACAATTCTCGTCTATAGCACAGCTATAATTCTAGTCTCATTCCAGTACAAATTTAATCATGTTTGTCGTCTACTAAAAATGTTTCCATATAAGTCTATTGCGTGTTCACTTTTGACTATAGTTGAATTGATTTTCTACTTACAGTTTATTGACTTTAAAATTGTGTTGTTGCTGGTGACAATAGCAAAAAATGCAAAATTAGGCAAATAATATAAAATCTAAAATTTTAGAACATGGTTTGGATATTCGATCTCTAATCTGCATTAAATGAGACTAGAAAAAAATACATTAATTATTATAATTTAATTGTAACCATCACGAGAATTGCTCTTTAGGTCATGTCTCATACGAAACGACCTTTAAAACCTCAGTATTTAGAATCAATTTTCTTTTTTACCAAAATGTGTTCCGAACTTGATACAAAGTGTTGTATACGGAACTGATGTTTCTCAGAAATCCGAATGTTATTCTGATTACCTAGAGATCTTAATTTTATATTTGCATGTTTTTTAATTTTAAATTTGTTTTTAATCGCTTATGAGTTAGTTATAGGACGGTTTAATGTATCAAAACTGTTCACATTAACCCTGATTTTGGATCTCTGCTTATGGATATTTTTTAGAAGCGTGTTTGTTTTATGTTTAAGTTAAACTTGCGTAAATAATATGACGGTACATAGTATAACTATATTCCAGACGTGATTCCCAGTACCAGATAACGAATTATTTTTATCCTTATTTGTTTAGATTTTAAGTTCACTTTGATTGAAACGTCGCTTGTTAGCGAAAAAAAGTTTTAAATGTTTGCTAAAAGCTGATTTAAATTTGGTTTTACTCCTGTTTTGGTCAGTAAGCTTATAGAATGCTTACTAGCTTATAAACAGTTCATATTTGCATAATAGAATTTCTAAATCACAACTTAAAATGAACTGGTTTGGTAGTGGTATAATTATTAACTAAGCTTTTACGTTTTAATGTATTTAATCTTCTCGCTGTTTAAGTTTGAGTGTGTAAACTTAGATCTAGTTAAGCTTAATACGTGTAGCCTATAATAAATATGTATACACACACATATATATACATATTATGTAACAGGGTCTTTGTTTTATCAAGAAATGGCACCTGACGCTCACTACTCACAGTTATGTGTTCAAAGATACAATAATTTATAAAGGGGGCTAAGTTGTGACAATAGGGGGATATTTCTTTTATTTAAAATTTATAAAAGAATGTATTTCGCACACCGACTGTCAGTAGTTTCACCTCCAATGTTTGTACGCCAGTACTTTGAGTTAGTTGTTGTTTGAAATTATATTTATTTACGGTTTGACCTTACGACGTGGTCATTAGTGTGGTTGTGCGTTGTAAACGACTTTGTATTTGCCAAAGTAATTATGCATTTGTAATTTTATTCAAAAAAGTACTGGCTTACAAACTTAATTAGCAAATAGATAATAATTATGATAGCATATCTACGTAATAGTATAGGAAATGAAAACGGGTACATGCTCAGTCAATTGTTTTGTGTATACATTTTTTGAAATATTAGAGACTTAAAATGTGTCGTAACTGTACATGAAGTGAGAACAGTTGAAGCCTCTAGAACTGATAAAGTATTTGAGCATGCATCAGCTTTCATATAAAGTAGATAATAGGTGAATCCGTTTCAGAACATTGGTTACTTTTGTACTGATAAATTGAACGGAATTTCAAAATCTGTGATCACTTGGTACTCTCTCGGGATTAAGTAATTTTTATATCTGTAAACGCTGAAAAATTCAAACGTACGACAAAGGGAATCGACATTGATATACATGCTTTACTATTGTATCGTTGTTATGTTGGCTAATGTTTTAGATAAATAGTTATTTTTAGTATTACGCTGGTTTACGCAGGAATTGTTTACTCCTTCGCCGATAGCGCAGTTAATGTGTATTCTTCATAAATTTTATAATGTTTTTAACTATCACTAGTACTTACTTTGTTTTTTATTATTTTATAGCTTGTTTCCCCAAAATAGCGTTCTGTGATTTTAGATGCCTTGGCAACTCTATTCTTTAGGGATATTATTGCTAATCGGAATAGTTTTCTTTGAAACTGGTGTGAATTTTACTAAATTAAGGAAACGGCCGATTTTAGTTTGTATAAGTAGGATACAATATTTCAACGGAAAAATATTTCCACTATTTACGTACTTTTCTAAATCTAAGACCATTGGAGCATTTGATCTATATATTGAAACGAGTCATAGGGGCGGCCCATAAAGCATTGATTGTGATGGGTATGACTTATCAAATGCCCAAAATCCATTAATGTAAAGTAATAAATCTACAGAAGACAAAATACTTCCATAAAAATTACAAACGCGATATGTTTACTTTCTTTATTTATGTTCTCATTCAAAAACAACCGAATTGTTTGGCGAGTTAAAACTAAAGATATGTAGAATCTTTTCTACATCTAAAGTTGTCTTCTACTTATCTCCTTTAATCTCCTATTTAACGTTTAAACAGTAGTAATACTCATTCTCTTTCGAACAAATAATAAAAGTCAATCTATATAGTACGCTTAAAATTAAGGTACTAAGTGAATTTCCAAAAAGTGTTAGAATAAGCCTTAAACTTTACAAAGGGAATTATACAAACAGGAGATTCACAGAATATTTTAGGTTGAATAACTAAATACTTCCAATATTTAAATATGTATACCAATATTTTAGAGGCAACCGAAATCTCTTGGCAGAAAATATAAAATTTGTACATACACACCAATGGTCTTCTAATTTGGTTTACATTGCGCCTAATCTTACTTAATCTTCGGTAAAAGTGAATCTAAATAATATAAACATTTTTACCCGATAATACACTATTTCTTTATTACTTTTTTTTTTGAGGCCAAGAAATTAAGAGCTTGCAGTGCATTTTAGAACAATCAAAATCCGTCCCAAATTCATATGAAACGTCTGTTGTTTAACGTGCTTTTAGAATTAAGTTTTAAGTAGTACATGTAGTCGTTATTATTTAACTTGTTCACAGCAGCATATCAAAAGAGCACCTACTATCTGAATGAATAAAATGAAATAACATTCTTAAAATGTACTTGCATGTATGTTTTCACGTTAAATAAAGTCTTCAGTATACTATTTGTGTCTTTTATTATTTCTGGCCAGACTGCAGTCCTCCGATAACCTAAACTGCAACGAATTATGTCCGTTTTCGCAGTCTTGTAATTAATTTGGCCTAAGACTCCATTCATACTAGAGTGGAGCTCGAAGCACACCGAAACGTCAAATTTAAATTTATTTGTTCTAAAGTAAAAAAAAGGCAAATACAAAATATAATTCGCGCGCATTCCTGAAACTTCGCTTTACTTGTGAAGAATTTGTCGTTTCAATAAGGTGCACTTTCTGCGTAAAAAAGGTCATACTGCGTTAATATAATTGACTCTTAAGAGATAGTGTTATTAAGAAATCGTGTCCATGAAACTTTGTGCACATATTCTTGGAGGTATTAGAAGTAACATAGGATACTTTTTATTAAATGCGAGCAAACTCGCGGGCGCTAGCTAGGAAAGCTAGTAATAAATTCATAAGTTTCGTTATCTGGGAAGTGCTGCTACAATGAAGTGAGATTTGGGTACAGAGATCAACAGCAGAATCAGTACCACTATGTGGAAAGTTTAGACAAACAGTCTTCTGCTCCCATAATTTAAAACTTGATCTCCATACATGTAAATGGTGATAATCCTTCAATCTGCCGAGACATTGTGCTGTGCGTGTTTCTTAAGTCAGGTAAAAAACGCCAAAGTTCTGCGAAGAACCTATTTTGGTGGCATTGAGGCTTATCTTATACAGGTTCAGTGGTGTTTGCATGTGTTGCGAATGACCGAAGAGTCATCATCTTTTTCGAACTCCAGCACGATAAGCGGATAAGTGATGGCCAGTAGGCACCTAAGGTGTAAGGGTGTTCTGAAAAGATATTTCTAAAGATTCGTCCCTTGCTTTAGGAGGAAATTGCACATTAGCGTGCAGGTTGGCGACGACGGGTTCACGTAAAGGTGTCTCATTTCGAACTAGCTTACAGGGCTAATCTAGACGTCAAACGCAACTATCTAATCTTACCTTCACCCTTATAACTCACGGGGAAGTATAAATACTAAAAATAAAATTAATTGTAGTTAATGAACTTTAATATTAAGTAAAGAAATGAAATAAAGACATCGTATAAAATAATAATGATGATTTTTATAGGAATTTGCCTCAGAAATGATGATCGAAATATTTTGTCAAAAGTCGAAATATATCAGAATACGCTCCAAGGTACAGCTCTATTCACCTGTCAATTGTCATTTTAAAGTCACTTTGCATCTAAAAATCACTATCTATTGTATAGAAGTAAACGTTTCATTATTGTAAAAACTACAAATATGACTGACGTGGATAAATGGATAGAGATCGCAAAGAGATGTAAATATTTGCCAGAAGATGACTTACGGGAACTTTGTAATATTGTGTGCGATTTGTTGTTGGAGGAACCCAATGTTCAACCGGTGCAAACACCAGTGACTGTGTGTGGTGATATTCATGGCCAGGTGAATAATAAGTTTGAAATCTTATTGGTTTGTACGTAAATACTATAGGTTTTTTTAACATTCTCTTGATGAGATGTAAATTTTTTCAGTTGTGTTAAGCTATTGTATTGGGTTCTTGGACATGATTGTAAATTCAAAACTTGCATTTCCGTGATATCGCAATTGACTTGACTGCCTGATAAAATGTAAAATATAATTATATTATTTACATGATTAATATTTTGATCTGAGTGTGTGAGAAATGTGTGAGTCTGATTTTGAAATGTGTGTACCTATTGTGTTTCAGTTTTATGATTTGGAAGAATTATTTCGTATAGGTGGTCAGATGCCACACACTAAGTACATATTTATGGGAGATTATGTTGATCGAGGCTATTATAGTCTCGAAACGTTAACACTACTTATGGCACTAAAAGCAAGGTATCCCGACAGGTATGTTTATATAAATCTCCTTTATTATCTTGAAATTTATAATGGTTTGTAAATTAAGAAAAATGAAAATTTATTATTTTTTCTTGAATTTGATAACAATCAAGTTGCTTTAATAAATTTAAATTCTATTTCCTCTGTTTGTTGACTGTGATGACAGAATATCTGCCTCATTGGCGCAGCACTACTGTACTACCACTGCGCCAATGAGGCAGGCACTACGACTGCTGTGCTTGAGGTCTCGGGTTCGATTCCCGGGTCGGACTAAATGTTTGGGGTATTCTATGTATAATATGTATGTATTTACAAAAAAAAAGTATATATATGTATTAATATCAGTTGTCTAGTA
The DNA here is from genome assembly GCA_916048165.1 of Spilarctia lutea. Taxonomy (NCBI): domain Eukaryota; kingdom Metazoa; phylum Arthropoda; class Insecta; order Lepidoptera; family Erebidae; genus Spilarctia; species Spilarctia lutea. The sequence continues at coordinate 17,101,724 of OU696471.1, read as the reverse complement.
CCCATAGTACAAGCTCTGCTTAGTTTGGGACTAGATGGCGTTGTGTGTTAAATGTCCGAAATATTTATTTATTAACATTTATTATAATATCAACATTTACATCAGACAAACACTGTCAAAATACTTTGGGTGTAGTTTGAATTCTGTTATCCCAATTTAGTGGTCCCTTACATAAATTTGAACATACTGTGGCATTTTACCATGCCTACATAAAGGGCTCGAAGAGTACTTGTTATGTCATGCTTTGAAGAAATGTTAAATTACATTAATTACTGATTTTTATACTCTATTTATATTATATCTATATATATAAAAATGAATTGCTGTTCGTTAGTCTCGCTAAAACTCGAAAACGGCTTGGACGATTTAGCAGATTTTGGTTTTAAAATATTTGTCACACTCCAGGGAAGGTTTTAAAGGTGAATAAATATATTTAAAAAAATGATTTTCGAGCGGAGAATCAGTGAAAAATCTTACAAAAACGGGGGATAGTTATTAAGCTACGGGCAATAGGAGACGTAAACGAGGTTGCATGGGTCAGGTAGTCATTAAATAAATTCTAAAAACACCAAATAACTTTACACATTTCGCACACTGCAATATGAATATTTTTAATGAGAATAAAATGAGAACCCTTAGTCAGACTCACTAACCACTAGACTGATCAAACCAGTTAAAGTGACCCCTTAATTATAAACATTATTTAAATGATGATTTTTTACTTTAAAGTTAAAAATGACACAGAACCAATGTTAAATAACATTAAAAATTAGGGAGGTTGGTCTTTATGTTCGAGATACACTAAAAATTCATCATACTTTTGCCTGATTTATAAGCAAATATGCTAAAAAGTATAGACATTTTAAGCATATTTGTAGAGTGTTTAAATAGACTATTTTTTTTATCAGTATCTATTGTTGACTGTCTAGTATATGTGCAAACATATAAACTATCATGTTAGAATAATATTATTTATTTATCACTTTGAATATAATATAGGTGTTTATTTTTAGAATTATTTTACTTCGGGGTAACCATGAGACCTGTCAAATAACTAAAGTATATGGTTTTTATGATGAATGTTTAAACAAATATGGTAATGCAAATGCTTGGAATGATTGCTGTCGAGTATTTGATTTACTAACGGTCGCTGCTGTAAGTATAGTTATTCTTATGAGAATTAAGTTAGTCTAAAGTGCTGTTTTAAATGTAAAAAATTGTGTAGCATATTTCCTAAATTGTTATGTGTTGTTTGTGTTATTTGAACAAAATGAATTGTTTGTCGCAAATGATTAGCTTATCAAGCAATCACTATCTAATTACATGTACAACCTATACCTACTTTTTTAACATTTTGCATTCATGTTTCATTCAATGTATAATAATATATACACAATACTAAATCTTTTAAGAAAATATAGTACAATCTACCATTACATCCATAATAAATTCATTTCATTGAAACTAATCTATTATATGTATAAAATATCGAACTGATTATCGCGTCTTTTTTCAATGTGTGTTTTGCTGGCGTGCTTAAGATAGGACACTTAGCATTTTAACACTTAGTTTTTAATATTTTTTCTTACAGATTATAGATGAAACTGTTCTATGTGTGCATGGAGGCTTATCTCCAGAAATATCTATGTTAGATCAAATTCGTAGTATTGACAGAAATCAACAGATACCACATAAAGGTGCTTTCTGTGATCTCCTTTGGTCAGATCCAGCTGACATTAAAATGTGGTAAGTAATCTCAGATTCTGTATTGTAATTGCCTCTAATAATAATGTCTTCCTTGCCGACGGTTATGACCACAGCGGATAGTTTCAACCAGCCAACTGTGCAGGCGATATTATAGTTATATAGTTCACAAATATGTGTGCCAACAAATGTGCATTCTCTGTTCCCTCATAATCCAAAAGGACAGTTATCCAACCCGACCGGGAAGAGGTCAGGCATAGGACCGACACCTTTTTGTGCTCTCCAAGGTTCTGCAGATATGTATGTCCCACAAATGCCATTGAGTTGTGTATACCATATATGTATGTTTATTACTAGCTACTACAGCATCAACTATTAATCACAAACAGGACCAGTTAATAGGCAATATGCATAAAAAATTTATATGCCTCAAATATTTTTTTCTAGATTCTTTATTGTCTTTACAATATACTTAAAAGGTTTTTTTATTATTGGAACGAAGTTCCTTATCGCGCGTTGCGGAAGGGGGCTAGACGGAATTGTAACGACACTTTCGACTTATGTCAACGACACATTTTGTCAAGACGAATTTATTATACCATATTGTGTGTTTACCCAAGAAATTTAGTGATACCACAGGGAGGATAAAATTTTCCCCACATATTCCTGGATCGCCTACTTAGTCACATCGTGAAGTCGAGTTCTTCGATACCGCCATACTTCTCAGTCTAGGTGCGCCCCCTAATACTTTCACCCCCCCACCCTTTACCTATATTTTCAACCCCTTTTTTGGGCTTATTTATCTAGCGTAGCACCCCCAATCCATTCGCCCCACCACCCAGATTACCCCTACCCCCTAAGATCATCCCTTAAGGAAGACACCCGCTCTATCTCCGAAACTATTGCTCGGAGACACTTTTTAATCCCCCCGTAGAGCCTCTGAACTTGTCAGGAATCAGCACCCCTCAATATTTGCCTATTGGTCTAAACCAAATGTGACGTCGATGGTCACTTCATAGAAATTATCGGCTAGATTTGTGAAAAAATATAAATTCTTCCATGATTTTTATAGCTATTAAAACTGTAAAGAAGTATAAAATAACTAAAACACTAATAGTAAACAAACACGAAATGACAATGACGTCATTGGCCGTGTCAAAAGCGCGCTCATAATGGTGGGTATGGAGGGTAGAGGTAAGGAGTATCATCTGTGTACATGAAAAGTGTCCGTTGAAATGCATTAAATTAGGGCGGCGCCACATTAGCATCAGAGTAAACTTCTTAAAATCAATACACACACTTTTTCATAAAATTGAATGATAAAAAATCAATAAACGTACTATTCACAGTTCAGAAAATAAAATATATTTACTACATTATTTTGTAATACGCAAGTAGTGACAATAATGTTAATTTTTGGAACGAAGTTCCTTATCGCGCGATATGAACGAAAAAACGAAGGGGGCTAGACGGAAATTGTCGCGACATAATTTGTTGTCACGACACTTTTTGTTGTCACGACACTTTTTGCTATTTTAAATTTTATTTGTTATTAGTTTATTTTTTATTGCTTGAAGCAACCCAGATACTATATATATATCTATATATATATACTATATATATATATATATATATATAATAGATAGATAAGATTTCGAACTTTTATATATACATATCATCATTATGATCATTATCATCATTATGATCATTATCATCACTATTATCATAATCATAATTTCATCATTTTCATCAATTCATCATTTTCATCACTTTCATCATTTTCATCACTTTCATCATTTTCATCATTTTCATCATCTTCATCATTTTCATCATTTTCATCATTTTCATCAATTCATCATCTTCATCACTTTCATCATTTTCATCATTTTCATCATCTTCATCATTTTCATCATTTTCATCACTTGCATCATTTTCACCATTTTCATCATTTTCATCATTTTCATCATTTTCATCATCTTCATCATTGTCATCATTTTCATCACTTGCATCATTTTCACCATTTTCATCATTTTCATCATTTTCATCATTTTCATCACTTTCATCGTTTTCATCATTTTCATCATTTTCATCACTTTCATCATTTTCATCATTTTCATCATCTTCATCATTTTCATCACTTTCATCATTTTCATCATCTTCATCGTTTTCATCATTTTCATCATTTTCATCATTTTCATCAATTCATCATCTTCATCACTTTCATCATTTTCATCATTTTCATCATCTTCATCATTTTCATCATTTTCATCACTTGCATCATTTTCACCATTTTCATCATTTTCATCATTTTCATCATTTTCATCATCTTCATCATTGTCATCATTTTCATCACTTGCATCATTTTCACCATTTTCATCATTTTCATCATTTTCATCACTTTCATCGTTTTCATCACTTTCATCATTTTCATCATTTTCATCATCTTCATCATTTTCATCACTTTCATCATTTTCATCATCTTCATCGTTTTCATCATTTTCATCATTTTCATCATTTTCATCACTTTCATCATTTTCATCATTTTCATCATCTTCATCATTTTCATCATTTTCATCATTTTCATCAATTCATCATCTTCATCACTTTCATCATTTTCATCATTTTCATCATCTTCATCATTTTCATCATTTTCATCATTGTCATCATTTTCATCACTTGCATCATTTTCACCATTTTCATCATCTTCATCATTTTCATCATTTTCATCATTTTCATCACTTTCATCGTTTTCATCATTTTCATCATTTTCATCACTTTCATCATTTTCATCATTTTCATCATCTTCATCATTTTCATCACTTTCATCATTTTCATCATTTTCATCATTTTCATCATTGTCATCATTTTCATCACTTGCATCATTTTCTCCATTTTCATCATCTTCATCATTTTCATCATTTTCATCATCTTCATCACTTTCATCATTTTTATCATTTTCATCATCTTCATCATTTTCACCATTATCATCATTATCATTATTATTATTATTAATATTATTGTGTACACAAATATCATAAAACTAGAAATTACGTAAAATATTGAAGTAAATATAATATTTGTATCGTCTTTCTATTTCGAACTTCGTTCCATCCGGGTGTCCCTTGACACCTCTTAAGTTTTTTTAACTCGGCGTACTTCTATTCGTTCACAATTGCTACATTCATACCATACCCTGTGTCTACACCAGCGCCATTCTGGAAGGTTTTTGAACTGTTATTTACAGCTTATGCTGGACACTTTTTTCAATTTTCTACCATATGAGATAACACTCCTTATCTCTACCCTCCATAGGTAGAGGTAAGGAGTATCATCTGTGTATATGAAAAGTGTCCGTTGAAATGCATTAAATTAGGGCGGCGCCACATTAGCATCAGAGTAAACTTCTTAAAATCAATACACACACTTTTTCATAAAATTGAATGATAAAAAATCAATAAACGTACTATTCACAGTTCAGAAAATAAAATATATTTACTACATTATTTTGTAATACGCAAGTAGTGACAATAATGTTAATTTTTTTAACTCGGCGTACTTCAATTCGTTCACAATTGCTACATTCATACCATACCCTGTGTCTACACCAGCGCCATTCTGGAAGGTTTTTGAACTGTTATTTACAGCTTATGCTGGACACTTTTTTCAATTTTCTACCATATGAGATAACACTCCTTATCTCTACCCTCCATAATGGTGGGCTTTGAATATATTAGCTGGTTTTAAATTATTAAGTTAGTCAGTGTTTTAAATTTCACAAAATTAGTTTGACTATTTTCAAGTTTTTTTTCTTATGTTATAGGGATGTAAATGATCAGATTAAGAAATAAAAAAAACACGTATATTCTCTATTGTTACTTTCTTTGGATTTTTGTACATAATTGAAAATAATCGTAATTTGTTAATTGAATTTGCAATAACCAAGCTTCATCGAAATAATTCAGACTAGTCGATAGAGCCGACAATTCGGCTATTTTTGTAACTAGTCGGCGATTGTGCGGCTAAGAGCACTGACTACCGGCTTCTTATTTTGTAAATATTTCTCTATTAGTCAGAAATAATTCATGAACGACTCTTTTTATTTCACGTGATTGAATTGAGTGAACTTTAATTGTGCTTTCGCTTTAATGAATAAGTAACCATTTTTATATTTTTTTTGCGGCTTGCGTGGTACAAAAACAGTGGTCGGCCTTATTATAACTAATTGACTAGTCGGCCAAGGTTGTGATCGAAATTTCATTGATATCTTTTATCAATTAAGGATTAGATGAAATTTTGATAAATTTGAAATCAATTCACTGGCAGTAAGCCAGTCAATTGGATTTCAATAGTTTAGTTAGCTTAGTTTTGATATTAAAATATGAAAATGCTTATATTGCAGGTCAGTTAGTCCACGAGGCGCAGGATGGCTGTTCGGCAGCTACGTCACAGAACTTTTTATGAATTACAATGATTTGAATTTAATATGTCGAGCGCATCAGTTAGTGAATGATGGTATGTGTCTTAACTAAATTATATAAATGTAAACATAAGTATAGTGCTAAAAAAATTATTAATTTTATATTTAGGCCCGCATATTTCTTCAACTCTAATAGGGGCTACATCTATCGCTATTATTAATATAATATTTTTTGACTACATCATGTCTGTTCCAAATTTTTCGTTTCAATTTATAAAGGAGATAATTTTAAAATTTGTTTGTGCAATCGATTTTGCGAAGTACCTATGATGGCGCTTCTTGAAAGAAGCCCTTGTAAGCATTGTATGGCGTTTATCTTATAACAATGAGTTGGCTTTAGAGTCTTTGTTAACCTACTGTAGTTTTCGTTAATAGTTAGGTAAATATTATTTAAAAAAACATACATATTTAAGCGTAACTTTGTTGCAGGTTACAAATATATGTTTGACAAACGTCTTGTGACGGTATGGTCTGCTCCAAACTACTGTTACCGCTGCGGCAATGTGGCATCTATACTAGAATTCAACACAGTAAACGATAGAACTGCAAAATTATTTCAAGCAGTCCCAGATAGTGAAAGAGAAGTGCCACCACAACATACGACGCCCTACTTCCTCTGATTTACTTTATCTATATAAGCATAAGTGAAGATATTCCCCAAGTGTAATTAAATAATGTTTTATATTATCTAATAAATTGTTGCATACAAAGTTTTGTTTTAGAATTATACCTGGCTATGCCTTTCGTTGGCATTTGGCCTCCAACTGGGATTGTGTCGTTTTAATTCGTCCGTAATAGATACCACCTTCTAGCTTCATCTACAGAGCCTGGATACCATCTAAACACAAGGTTCTAGTTTAGACGAATCACTTCAACTTTACATCAGGTTTAGGGACCAGAGGGAACTTACACATAAAAATAACAAAACATTCTCAATTTCACACACACGCAAATACATTGTATGTCATAACAGTTTAAGACAGCTTTCCATTGATAATCATTATCTTATGATCCTTTTTATTATATTTATGAAAATTAATTAAAATATGTTTTGTTTTGTAATTTTTTTCGTATTTCTATTGAGGTTTCCAAGTGACAAAAGTTTCAGGATATAAGCATTAATTTGGTATCTCTTTATTCATCTTAGATGAAAGATGTACGCTATTAAACGATTTATATCGGCCTCCCCCAAGTGTCTTCATAAAAATCGGCAAACGATCAACATTCTTCAAACCACCACTTCGACTAAAGGCCAGAAATAATACAACACTATGATTTTTTTATTTTAAACAAGTTTTAATATTTAATTTAGTATATAGAATAAACTAATCAGTAAAGGTTAATATCTTCTTTACTAGTTCCTTTATTCTCTGTTATAATCAAAAGTATAATCGAAGTACGATTGGTCAAAACTCTGCACACGGACGTAACCATCCTCACCACCGGAGGCATAACTCTTGCCATCGGGATGGAAAGCTAAACTGTTAATAGGACCGAAATGGCCCTTGATTCTTCCAAACTCCTCCTCAAAGACAAGATGGAAAAATCGTGCATCGAATTTCCCTTGTCGGGTAGAGGTTGTGGTCACCTCCATGGCATCTTGTCCACCTCCAAGCACGACGTGGTCGAGTATTGGGCTGAGTGCAGCCGAGTTGACCGGTCGCTCAGTTTTATATTCTTTTAGCAGCTCCAGAGAACTAGTATCAAATAACTTAGCGGTCTGGTCCTTCGATGCTGTGATGAACATGGTTCCATCTCGGGATAATTGCATATCGTTAATTTGGTGCGTATGTTCTTTGATGGCGTGTATTTTCTTGCCAGTCTGCAAAAATATAAATTTTAGGTTCCTGTACATTTATTTACTTTATTACTCCTAGTGATACTTGTACTAATATTGTATCAAGTAGAATCAAAGACTATCGTAGCTAGGAAGACATATTATTTGTAATTAATTTAATTTTACATACCCTCAAATCCCACTGAATCAGGTCACCAGCCTCATGTCCTGTGATGATAGTCTCATCACTAATGCCCCACACCATAGATGTAACCTTAGAATCAGTAATCTCCCATTTAAGAATTGGGGACTGAGTGGACATTGACTCATCAATCGTTCTTGTGTCAATAATGAACACCTGAAATTAAATTCATATTAGACACTAGCTAAATAGACACATAAGAATATAAATTTTGAAATTTTTTTGGTAACAATATATATTTTTATATGCAGTAGTGGTTTCTTTGGCGATCACCTCGAAAGTCTCTACTCTGCTGAGAGTTGTGGGTTCATGGAACAACACTGAGTGTGATCTACAAATATTTGATCTGAGTCTGGGTATTCTTTGTCTGCGATACAGGAATATTCCTATTGCTACATGTGTCTTATAAAAAATAAAATATACAAAATGGTGGTAACAGAGCAGTTTATTGAGAAAAGTAAGTAAGAAAAAAGTAGTTTCGACTAGGTCACTGTTTTAGAAATTTCATGTTCATTTTAAATCCATTAAAATTGCTAAAATCAAATTATATGTGCTTTTTAATTAAACTAATAATTAGAGCCACAATTTAATAAGGTTGACCACAATTTGTAATAAAAATAATTTATTAGCATTAAAGCCTAATAGATTAGGCAAAAAAAAAAAATGTGTGCGTGTACTAGCGTATACTCGTAAGAAGTGAAACTTCTTTATGACGTTATTTTTCAAAAAATAAATATCAAATTTCGACGTAAGGTATAACGACAAAAGACTTATAAACCAGCAATATTCGTGACAATTCTTATTTCAAGTGCAATAAAAGTTAAGGATCGAGACCTGAGTAAATATTTCGCGATCTGTGGTGTGAATGAAGCAAGTTTGTGGAATGTGATGTGTGTAGTTATTTACATTGTGGACTAAATAAAATAATATTGTTTGTAATGTGATATTTCATTGTAGTATTAATTTGGTCCTGTTTGTGTTTGAAAATGTTTTTTGTTTTATTTTATAAATTTGACGCGTAACGTAACGGATAAATGTTACACGTAACGTAACGGATAAATGTTACGCGTAACGAAAAAATGTTACACTAAATTTTTGACAACCCCGATAAAGAAGTTTCACTTCAAAAATAAAAAAATTGAAAGACATTAAATTACTGAAAGTAAAATGACCGACAGTGTTTTAACAGATAAAATAAAATAATTAAATACAACTTACTTCACATGGATGACCCATAGCTTTGTCAGTAGTGTAGGCGGCTTGGTAGGCACTAAAGCTAAAGTTGCATGTCCTCACTGAGGAATTTGACTTGACTGTAGCTATATTTTTACCCGTTTCCAAGTCCCACAATCTGTAAATTAATAGAACAATATTTAATAAATACCAGAATAAACACTTGATAAAATCATTACTGACATTACATTATGTTTTACCAGTATGTATGGATCCCATCGATCATGGCAGTTAAATACACTTATTTGTACACTCAATGCATCTACAATTCTACATAAATAAAAATGAATTGCCTAATGTGTTGCTAAGCACAAAACTTGAGAACTACTCAACCAGGTAGGTTTTTTATATGTATGTTTTTCTCTCATTAAGAACCTTCCTTGTGCCTTCTTGAATCTTGAAACTCGCGGGCTGGGTTTCCGCAATCGATTTGCAGAAACCCAGCCCGCGAGTTTCAGTTCGCCTATTTTCCATGTGCCTTACAAGAAAGGTTCTTATTGAGAGACTTTTTTTTGGACTGGGCCAGGGCATTTAGTCCTTTTGACGGAATGAAGTCTGTCAGAGCAGCTAGTTGATCGAACAAATAATGTCTTAACTAAAGTTTAATTTACACACAAATATATCCTAAAGGATATAATTATTTTGAGTGACTTGGGTTTGTATTTAAAATAATAAATAGAGAAGCTTAGTTTTATTCTGCTGTGTGGATATGAGATATAAACAAAAAATAAGTAACAAATAGCCCAAAAATTACTAATGCAAGACTGTTTTCAAAATTAAAATTTGATAGTATAATTGGACAAAAAAGAATTTGTGCACAGAATACACTAAATAGACATTTTAAGACTTGATTAAAATTTTTATAAAAGAAAACTAATAGCTTAATCTATGGGAACAATTGTAATATTTTGTTTTTAATTCATTTCTAATATTCTATAGCAACTTTATATTTTTCAATACGCTATTATTACTACCGTCCTACTACATAATCTCCTTTGTATTGATAGCCTTGATAAGGGATTAGCGTATTGTGGTTATTGTAGTTCAATAAATCATGTAAATTTGGACTTAAAATAAAACCATTATTATTAATTAACACCATTCTACACACAGTATCTGTACTAATCATAAGAAATAAATTTATTTAATTATATAACTTAATGCTAAGTCACTCAGAGGCAGTATCTAATAGACAACCATGAGTTGAAAAAAAAACAAAATTGAATAAAAGTAATGTCTGGAATGTCAGGATTCTAGGGTACACTTGATTCCCAAGCTGATACCTGAGACAATGTGCAAACTCAAACTCAAACTCAAATCATTTATTTCCATAGGCCCCAAAAGGCACTTGAACACGTCAAAAATACAAACATCAAAATATAAAACAAAACTCAAGTAATCAATTCAGTGATAAAAGGTACTAATACTAAATACTGAGATGATTTGAATTACCGGAGCTTAGATTGATTTTGATTCAACTCAAAGGTTTAAATTGAAATCAATCCAAGTACCAGCTCCGATGGGTATTGCATTCATGAGAAGAGCTGGTGAGAAACTCATGTGCACCATCTTTTCAAATAATTCATACAAAGCTTGTTTGTTTTTGACAACAGTATTTCTATGTGCAAGTTAAGGCAACCAAAACACAAAGGCTAGAAAACGGTCTAAAGAGATATTAAAGCTAGGAAAGTCAATATTTTGTCTAATAAAATAATAAAAATTAGTCCATAGCATATAAGGTTGCAATCACTTACACATCAAGGAGTAAAAGCAATGTGTGCATACATGCTGGTCCCAGAAAAAAAAAACGTTCAAGATGTAATAAAATAATAAATACTAATTATTTACGCTCCAACAATGTAAACACAGATCGCCCTTACTTAACAAAATTCAAATGTCAGGTAATAATGCAGTTTTGATTGGTTCAAGGCTGACATAATCAGTAAGTGATATCAAAGGAGATCTATGCAACATTTAGAGTATGCAATGTCTAGAGTACATTGGAAAACAAAAATTGTATTCTATTAGTATAGTTAGTACGAGTAACACAATATAGGTAAATAAAAAAATACAAAATAAAAGGAAAATTTGTAGATATTTTACACATACTTATGTGAAATACTAAGGCCACTCTTATTGAATATAATAAAAGTTGATTATAGAACATTGATGTCTAAAAAGTAATGTTCCTTTACCAATCTCTTAAAGGCAATAAGTGTTTAGGTGCAATATTGTAATATTTGCTTGTAAATTATTAATGTAGAGTTAGCTACTTTTTACTACTATTTACATAATAATATAGATTATAATTTTTTTCTTATAGGAAAATAAACTTAGAGAAGATGCAATCTATGAGTCAGAACAATATAAATTGAAATGAGGAAAAAAGTATGGACAAACCTGCAGGAACTGTCACCACCCCCGGTAATGAGGTTTATTGTTTGCCAGTCAACATCGAGACACCATACAACGCCGCCATGTCCGTTGAAGGTTCCAAGACGTTCACCGTTTAGTGACCACCAAACATTAGGTTTCGCATCTTTCGCAGCCGAGAAGAGCAAATCACCTTCACGGTTGTACTTGATCTGTGTAATAGCACGTTCGTGTCCTTGGAGCATAAGGGGTTTCTAAAAACAAAAATATTCATGTCGTATTCACATTACGGTGTAACATGTTTCTCAAGCATAAGCTGTAACAAAGCAACACTTCACAAGTGAGTATACTCGCTTGGACTTGGGCAAAACAATTATAGGACATTACATACCATTTTTATTGTTATTAAGAATTCTTTTACGATAAAAATTTAGTGTAATTACACGATTTTAAAGCCTGACATGTGGCAAGCGGCAGACAATTTTTTGACAGAAAGACTTAAACCACAGACTACACTACAGTACAAATACATTAACCTATAGTCCGTATTCCATAGACTGATATGTATAATTAATCTATGCACTACAGAAAGGTATAATACGAATCTAAGTTTAAGGCGATTCTGAAGTTAAATGCACAAGCAGGTGTGCGTATGTATAGTTACGTCGAAAATAATTAGATGAGTGGATTTAAATAAAACATTATATTTATTAATACATGTATGTACTTGACGGCGCATCACTTGACACTTATTTTATTTGGAACATAAGTGTCGGTAGTTAGACACTACACTGACGCAACACCGAGCATTGAAGCGTTCGACCGATGACAATAGGGATGGAAATCATTGCCACTTTAAAAATAATAATCACGCGTTAGAATAATTGATGGTAGTCGATTATTTTATGTGATTAGTTGCAGGTAACAGTGACTTTGATCGCATCCCTAAAGAACTGTGGGTAGTTATAAAATGGAACGCAGCCGGAGGTAGTTATAAAATTATGGAGGGTAGAGATAAGGAGTGTTATCTCATATGGTAGAAAATTGAAAAAAGTGTCCAGCATAAGCTGTAAATAACAGTTCAAAAACCTTCCAGAATGGCGCTGGTGTAGACACAGGGTATGGTATGAATGTAGCAATTGTGAACGAATTGAAGTACGCCAAGTTAAAAAAAATTACCTTATTGTCACTACTTGCGTATTACAAAATAATGTAGTAAATATATTTTATTTTCTGAACTGTGAATAGTACGTTTATTGATTTTTTATCATTCAATTTTATGAAAAAGTGTGTGTATTGATTTTAAGAAGTTTACTCTGATGCTAATGTGGCGCCACCCTTGCATTTCAACGGACACTTTTCATGTACACAGATGATACTCCTTACCTCTACCCTCCATATATAAAATGAAACGCAGCCGGAGTGCAAGCATTATCGTTTAGCATCTCGCAGTAGCATGACATGTTCGGTGGAGTGTCGTACCTAAATTGTAACCTGTATACCATTATTGATTATCGTGACTGTATTTCACTATGTATTATCATAAAGTGATTATAACAAAGCGATTTTGAGGAAAACCATTACTATCATTCTCCTCGCCCGACAAATCACGACTACCCTCATTTAAAAAAATATGAAATCTACCGACACTCCTAAACGGGGAACGAGTCCCTACATACTTATTTAATAGTTATAATCACTAAAAAATATGAATTTTTCATCAGAAGCCGTATCTTGAACTTTAAAAATTATCTTAGAAACTTAACCAATATGCTGCCAATGATGCTAAATGTAGATTTACTCTAGTTTCATGGGGACCTTTTTCATTTGGTTTGTTGCCTACGAAATAAAAATTATGATCTCTTTGCGTGGTATTGTTAATCTGTTAGTCAGTTATTTTTTGTTGATATCTTAAACCAAGTATGACAAAATAATAACACAATACTATTGATACAATTATGAAGATGTTTAAAGAACATGTCGTGCGTTGTTTTCTATAAACAAAAGAAAAAAGCCAAACGTTAAGGTCTCGTATTATTTTGAAACTTTGTGATTACTTAATTTTAGTCATGTTCAAATCGTCAGATTATTGCAAAACACTTTTCAACATGTATATCACAACCTAACTTACAGTAATCTTATATGCTCGAGTATTTCGGACCATTAATGTTTTCACTAAGTGATGGGCTACCCTAGCTATTGGGTCCTTAAAAAGGGCTCATGTATGGTGGAGGTACTCAACAGGTTGTAAGGTACTAGTCTACTCCTCATGTTAATTTAGAAATAAAATATGAAATAAAATGTAAGAAATAAAATATAGTCTTAAAAGTTATGCAACAAAACACGATTAAGTCTCACAATGTCTGTTTCTTAAAACAGAAATTACCTGTGCTCTTTTGAAGATCTTATTTTTTTTTATTATATAGTGGGCAAATGAGCAGACGCAGATCGCCTGATGGTAATCGATTACCGCCGCCCATGGACACCCGCATCACCAGAGGCGTTACAAGTGCGTTGCTGGCCTTTTAGGAATATAACCTTACCCTCCAAATGGCCACGAAACTAGACTTCGCTCGATACGTAGACACTAAGTATTCCAATATGGGCTGAGGCAGATAGGGGAGTGTCTTCAAAACTGGAACATACGACCCACGGTAGTTTTTTAGTGGTGAACGCGCAATTTTGTGTCTTTTTCGGGTTGAATCCGACTAAATTAAGTCTACCCCAATCTGAGACTTTTGCCAAAGTGGTCTCAACTTCAGACACAAGTTTGTTTCGACTCTCAATGACGTTTTCCCGAGAAATATTGGCGCGGGCGGTGTAGAGAGCATCGCCATTGATCGCCCGTACTGTCATCCGCATAACAATGAATGCTGCAAATTGGCAGCATGTCATTGATATGAAGGAGGAACAGAGTAGGCGATAGCACACAGCCTTGCGGCCCCTTGCCTTGCTTTAGACTATAACAGTTTGTTTTTTTTGTTTTAATTGACCGGTTAAATATGGTTTGCAAATGAAACCCCGCCCGGACGCTTCCCGAACAAACTCAGGAAATTCTGGACGAATGTCAGGTCATGTAAACAGCAAAGAGTGCATGGCACACATTCCTATAATTTATATTGATAGAGGTTTTAATATAGAGAGTACATATTTCTTAAGCTAAATACTAAAGGCGGTGAACCTTTAATTTTCTTATTCCTCTGCCTCTCTAATGGTAAGTTTTTACATGATTTAATTTTGTACATAAACCACATTACCAAGTATTTCCTCGCTGAGGCGTGCTTTTTAGCGCTTGCCTGTACGTTGCCCGATATTTCCAAAGGTATTTGAGAAATTAGATATTTCCATAGGTGTCCTCTTATAGAGACTGCTGGAGCTTTTGAAGGAAGTTGTTATAAGGGGACAGGTACTGAAAAATGGTCCTTCGCGGCCCGGAGAGCCGAGATTAGCAGTCGCTTTAAGAGATTGTGGATGTCTTAATAAACGCTGTACTTGAACACCTTTTAGTAGCAGTGTGGCCGCGTGTTTTGTCGGTTAGATGCCAACACACCATCCTGTTTAGGAACATCTCGTGAGGGTTGCCACACGTACAAAAAAAATACTACTTTGTAATTGCGATCACGCGATTGGCAAGTAGAGGAACCCCAGAGTGGTTTAAGTTGGTAAGAGTACGATAGACCCACTTCGATCCCTAGTGGGAGAAGTGCATCCATGAGCATCTTCCATCCTTTTAACGAAAAAGGGGGTGTAACAAAATCAAATATCTCTATATTTCACATACAATTTATTTTCTTAAATTATTAACCATTGATTTCCAAGAGTACAACTAAAAAACAAATTAAAGTACAAACACGTTATGTATCGCTAACTAAACAACTGTAGGTAACTTCTCTTGGCAAACCAGTACACATTCAATGACTAAAGCCGGCGCACCACACAACGAGACAATAGTAGTAGACAAACTCCTCAGTACACACTGCTAACAGTCGCAGTATATCTTAACTTGGTCGAATTATAACAACAGCCTTTTTACCATCGAGAACAGTACAGCAATCAGCTAAATGTGATTTGCTACATATAAACATAGAACCCTAATGTATCAATAATACTTAAAGAATATGCTAGGTCTGAAAGCGATAAGTCTTGGTATTGAGCGAGCCCAACTAAATACGTGAAATACAGCACACTCAACCACATTGAACTCTTATAAATAAATCGTTGCGACTACTAAGTGTCTACTGTTCGTACTAAATCTAGTACAGTACAAGCGAACACTTGCAGTGATGCAGCGTGTCAACAATAAATCCAGTGACTTCGACAGATGGTCACTGGATATAAATTTGATAAAAGTGGACATATTTGTCTAGAAATGGAAATAAGTAAAACAAGCGAAACGTGTTTGCTTATGTAATTGTAACAAAAATCGATTACCGTTATTATTTGATTAAAATATGAAGAATAATTCGTAGAATATATATATCTATATTTAGAGTTCAAATATCCATCTGTGACACGTAATTACATACAACAAACACTCGTCAACGTTTCCAAATATATATTCTCTTATACGGCATTACACTCGATTTCATAACTATTTTAAAACAATGTCTAATGTACACAAATGTTCAACCCTTCTTTTACTCGAAGTTCTTGAAACGCTATTGTATTACACAACAAACCTTACTTCTATAAATGTGAAAATATTTCGCCACGATATCTTAGATATAGTTAATTATTCCTTTATGGACTGTAAAGAAATTGTGAAATGCATTAAGTTTTTGTTACATCCTTATAAATATATTAACATTATTATGTTCGTTACATATCTATATCAGTCAAAATATTTCCGCAGTATTATCTACGAACTGACCGACGAGCCTGTGTGCATTAAATGTGTGGGGATCTGAATTCTGATAATTGACACCTTTATTTTTAATGCCAGTATCTTTTTTATTAAGAAAAACACCTAAAGCTGGATGTCTGTACGCATCAGGTGTAATAAGTAGATTGTCTCACACAAGCAAGTCTTAAGTCAGTTGTGGCCATCTAAAGCCTCGGCTGAGAAAGGTTTGCCAAGACAGACGGCCCTAACTTTATACGCAATCATTAAAATTAACTTAGCAAGCACAAGCAAATTATTTTAAAATGATTTATTTTTATTCGGTCAGTCAATTTCGATATTATAAATGTATACTACGAGTTTTATAGTTAAATTAGACGAAAAAGCCGTATTCCACAGTTCAGCAAATAATTTAGAAGTGCAACGAAAGTGAGCGCCACCTTACACGTCGAAGCATTATTTGTATTTACATTTTACTTGAATGTATAGCCTCTCGGGCTGTCGTGTACTATTCTAATTAGGTACTCGCCAGTAATGCGCCAATTTCATTGTTTACACTAACAATACTATCCTTTGTACAATGCCAATAACATTCTTACAAATCTATTTCAATCTGATACACTGCCGTTAGTTCGACTTAACAATACCCTATGATACTAACAAAATAAGTGTCAATATTACTTACATACATTATCATTTACATACATACTTATTAGTAGAACGATGCACGATTCTAGTAATATTTATGATTTCCGTTATTACATGTTTAAAAATCTATAAAGGCATCTTTACCTCAGACTTTAGATTTACCACCCTCGTTCTGATGGTGTTTTAAAACTAATTTATTATAATTAAGTTAGATAGAAAATGAATAAATAAATATAGTAACCCAACCGTTGTGAAGGGTTCACGTAGTGAGACCGAACATTAGTTAAGTGCAAGAGAAACGCGCCGGCCGCGGCGCTGCGCTGGTATTGGTCGCGCGTCGAGTCTCACGTTGCGCTTCATCGGCAAGCGTGTTATCACTGCTTACTATCACAATTAACTAATAATTTCACCAACGACATTAACATAACTAAACGTACGTAATATAACAATAAAAATTGAAAACTATTTAGGCATTTGATGGCAGTATTGTAACTGGTTGTATTCAAACTAATTATATTTTACAAACACATTTAATAACCGCTAATACTTACTTATATTAATGGTAACACGATGAGGATGGGACGTGTATCGCTCATTCAGGTAACAGGAATATCTCATATTAAAAGTAGTTTATGGTGTCGACTCATTAAATTATGTTGTGGAGTTTAAGGGCGCATGGCAAATGCGCAGCTGTTGACTGGATTTAACAATAGAGATCATTTAAAATAACAACCATTTACCAAAAATTTTCACATTAAGAGAATAGCTAGGCTTTAATATTGGTTTGCTTGTTTTACATGTGAATTTAATATTACTATCAGGTTATCAAGTTAAGTTTATTAACTAATTTTTCAAATCGAAAACGAGGAGATAAATATTTTTTTGAGTTTTTATGTACATATATGTATTGTAATCGAGTTTCTATTGTATGGACAAATACCTTCTACACAATAGTGATCAATAAAACACAACAAAAAGGTTTTGACAAAATTTTGACATAGATAAACATACAACAATACTATGCGCTCTTAAACAATACTGTCCAACAACAATTTCGCTATTATTTCTGGAATTTTAATTCCAAAGTTTGGTGTTCATGACTGATCTAAGTTGTTAAATATTTTATTATATTTAATTTAAGACAGTATGTGGCTACGCCGACGTCGATCGTGAGAAAGCTAAGGCGTAAAAAACTCTAATCAACTAGAACCTAAGTCCTTAGAACGAACTTTTTGGTTGCGATTACTTAATTTAAAAGGCATATATTGCCCCTATATCTAGTGGTAACTGTTCACCGTTGATGGAACGTTTATTACAAATGTTATCATTAACGATTAATACGAGTGTTAAATACAATGATAACGGCGATATAAATGTAAGAAAATGAAAGGCAGTGATTTCTGACAGTAAGGTCACAATAGTCTTTTAGATGAAGCCTGTTTATTACTATTTTAATAATTAAATACATTTATAGATGCCTGATTTCTGTTTAACAGATAGGGTAAGGTTTAGTGACGTTATTTTTGTTGCCGTAATGAGCTTTATGACCATTAATTGCGCTACAGATGAGGTGGAACTCCTATGGCTTTATATAACATGAATGATAGAGGGCTAATGTTTGAAATGAAATGGATGATCACCGACTGACAATGCTAATGATCCATGTGTTAGTTTATGAAATGATGATGATTTCTTAAAAATACATATTAATGTGTGGCGAAATATGTTATGCAATCGAGAATGAACGCAATACACAATATAATATACATTTATAATTTACTAAAAGAATGATGTACAGGAGTGATAAAGCCGTCTTTATGAAATGCAACAAACGGCTCTTTTAATTAATCAAACAAAATCACGGTACATTGAGCACAATTACATTTGAACACATTAAAGGAAGCAAAGTATAAGATAAATATATGTCCGAAGCATCTACGTACATAATATATGTAGATAAGGTTGCCAGTTTGAAATGCATCGAGAGTGCGCTGCCGGTGCGGTGCGCAAGCGCCGCATGTGACATCACAAACATCTGCGCTGGCGCACCGCCCCTCTTACATCTAGTTAGACCAGAATCAAAGGAGTGAAACATTCAGAACGAAACATGCATAAGTAGTGTTATGCGAAATATTGGCAATAAAAATGCATAAGTTGTGACTATAAGATGGCGCGAGCCACCGCGCCGGTAATGTTAGTATTTAAACAGTACAGTTGTATACAAGCAGTCTTGGTAAACACTGAGAGTAGGTACTTAGTGCTACTTACTCTACCTACGAACAAGTCATATAAAATTAATTTGAAATTGTCAATATTACACACCCAGTGATTAGTCTACTGGTTAATCCTAGACGATACAAAATGCAACCTAAAACAGCAATATTCCATTTACGAGAAACAATTGTGTCTAAAACAACAAGTCTTAACTATCTTTATTGTAATGTTAACCTATATTTACAAAGTAATATATTATGCGAATCTCCGACTGACATATTTAAATAATAACATAATATATATTTTATTCTATTTAACACTATGTAGTATACACTACCACGTATAAAACACGCATCCAAGTCCCTGGTACCTTACGTAATAGCTATTTAATAATAAATCAGTCTGTCAATTGGGACGTTTAAATTCCTCTACTAAACAATAAACCAATACACTCATCGACTCAACAAAGGTAAAAGTACCGCACTGTCCTGTCTGACGTACACTGAACGCACTAGAGACGACTGATAAGTTCGTTTCGTCCGAGCAAGTCCGAACACTGCCGACTTCATCAAGTAGGAACATTTGTACGAACTCTTGTGCTAGAGCGTCACGGTGGCGCTCGCGGTCTCTCAGGAGAACTCTTGAACACATGGTGGCGACGCGGCTATCATAAGACGAGGGAGCGGCAAAGGCGCGGTCGGGAAGTCAGCCGCTCGTACATCGAGAACTAGACGCCCTGCTCGGCCATATACTATCTGAGCTCAGCCGAATTCAGCACGAAAGGTACGTAGAACATTTTGCTCTCCAGTAACAGGTTCGCCGCAGCTTGGATCTGTAAAGTGAAAATGTGCTCAGTATCATACGATCAAACGCTTTCTAAAGGAATGGGACTTTCTCCTGTGATGTGTTTTACATTGTATCTGTAGATAAAGATAATGCTTTAATGTTACTCCTTCACAATGAGTTTGAGGCAGCGTAATTGTTTCACTGTTGGTCTGCGCTATTCATGAGTGTCTCTGGCTTAGCGGTCAGGATCTCAGATCTAAAATAGAGGCGATCCTGACCGTTATCAGAGGTCGTGGATTCCTATCAAGGACCAATATTGTGTGATCAGCACGATCATTTGTTATTTTGTAATGTATTCATTTGTTGTTTGTAATTAAAAATTTATAATTATATTTATGTCTAAATATATGCACTCGGTTGACGACAATAGGCTTGCATCCTATTATGTATTATGTAAGTTGTACTCAAATTATAGTCAGCAAAATGTGGGCTTTTAGTACGTCTATCTAACCCTACCGGTAAAATATGGGTGTGTTGTTGTTACGAGTATCATCATCACCAACATCAGCTATGAAATAGTCACCTCAGGTATCCTTGCGAATAGTTCTTGTAATCTGCCAGGATGATGAGGAGCGGCATGCTCTAAGTAACTGCGCAGCACTTGTACGTAACGTTCTTGAATTCCCTCTAGGTCAACTTCTGAAACAAATCAGTAATGTAGCTAACATAAACATTTGAAACCTTGAATCATTGGTCAACCCTATGTATTCCGTACAAAATTTACCGAGTCAGCGTTAGATTGTCCCGATTTAGTTTAAAATATTTATTGATAATAGTGTGTAAGCAGTGACGAATGCATGCTTGTAGTTATTCTACTCGCATACAGATGGCGTAGCGCGGTAGCGGTGAACCAATGACAGGGCGCGCGTGAAGCGGCGGTGCGGTGCTGACGTCACTTGCTCAGTAGGTCACTCCGATAGCAGGGCAACGACCGCGGCTAGCCGTTGACCTCCGCTCGAGCTCACTCGCGTCCTCACTCGTTGTAGCCGTCTCACTCGCTCACGGGCATTTTTCCACGATATTGTACGCGCGGCTGTTTCGTGTGCGCTGTTATTGCAAGTATCTACAATTTAATTGATGTTTGTTTATTTTCGCTTAACACTATCTAATAAAAGTGAGGAGTATGTAACATTGAATAGAATTAATTGTTACCATTGTTAATATATTTGATATGCAGCATTTACATTTAGGAAGCTTACCTAACATAAATGTAGGTTTTTTATCGAGCGATACCAGTATGCATTTTCGCATTTCGCATATGTAGTAGTGGCGTAGGTTACGTAAATATGTGCGCTCGAGACGCTGCGGTACTGGTTCACTCTATAATCTGCGCTTGCGCTTTTTTCAATGCACGTTGTGCGCAGTAAAAGAGAAAGTTTGCCTTCCGCGTCGCGCTTTCCGCTTTGAGAGTGAAATGCTGTCCCGTTTAGGTGACGTAACCAACTCTACATTATTATACGCAATTCTATTTGAATGCAACGTGACAATTTTAATTCTATACGGGTTAACGGCCTATCATTTGCTCTCATACAACAGCATTTCTATGGAAACTGTTTCTGTTTTATGAGAGCAGTTGACGCATATTGACATTTTATAATGTATAATTTCCTAATTTTATATTTTACTAGAAATACGAGTATTAACAAAATTTATTAGTTGCCTATTTACATTAAGGGTACATGTTAGCAAATTTTTGTAAGGATACATTAGTAAAATATACATAAAGTAATGTGTTACTCAATAGCGTGTTTGCGCAATAGACAAAACTAGTATCTAACAAGCGCTACACACACAGCCACACACAAGCAATGGTCGCCAACGACGCGATTGCGCAAACGCTTTCCATTTCACCGTAGACCGCACTTGTACTCGTTATGGAATGAAGCTAACACTAAAAGAAACACGTGTGAAATTCATTTAACATTTTGTTAAGAATAAGCAGTCAACTGCAGACTATTACTATGAAAAATTATTATTGTATTTTTAATTTTTATTGTTAGCTTCTAGTTGCTTGTTATTTTTTTTTTTTTTTTTTTTAAAAAGACAACTCCCACATTAGGAATAAACATCCTGTGTCGTGGGGGACTTTACAAACATACATGAAACGGACACAAAGAACATCCAGACTCGGGACAACAATTCGTGGATCACACAAAGTGTTGTAGGTACCGCGTGGGATTTGAACCCACGACACTTGGCGCAGTAGCAAGCGGCATGGCGACCGCTGACACCACTCGGCCAACCGTGCAGTCACACAGTTAAAAAATTAAGTATATTGTTATTATTCAATTAAGGTTAAAAGGTCGACTTTCGTTAGATGAATATAGAAGAAAAGAGGTTTGATTATAATGCCATAATTTAAGCCCAATTAAGGGAACAGCATTTCATTCGTGACTAAAAATCGTTTGAACAATAGTACGACATAGGGAATTTCTCATGACGTTATAAAACTTTAAGTAAATGTTAGAATGTAAACACTATCTTGAAGTAAAAACAAAAATTAACATACATGCCATTTCTTCTAGTTGAGTACTTTCCAAATGAAAATTGACTCAATAAAACAGAGTACATGCAACGCAATCAATTCACATGTAGGTTATCAACAATATCAATTCAAATCCAATTCTATTTTGATAGCTTGCTTCATTGACTGCCACTAAATAAACGAGTTTCATATAGCCAGATTATTTACTTTTTAAGAACAAATTTGAACTGAAAACAATAACAGCCAGACTTTTAAGCGTTTTCGAAAATATGAAAGTCAAATATAATCCTTTTTTTTTATTCCAGAGGTCTGTTTTTAAGGATGATTTGATTTGTTCATTTTATGTTACTGTAACTTTATGTAGTCAAAAAGTGAAGAGTATGTAAATGTTAACTGCAAAAAGTGTTAATGCTTAAAGTGCCGCTTCAATTACGGCTAATAGTATTGCATGCCACTGAAATGCATATAATCAAACACTTAACTTCAAAGCCTACCAAATAGATGGACTATTAAGAAATTTACTAGTCGGCTAATACCATGAAAATACCTTTCACTAGAACCTGTTGAGGAAAAATATATTGCTCACTAGTTTACTTGAAAAGCAGGTTTAATAGCTAGGTGAGAGACTTTTATTGTGACTTAGAGAAGAACTATAAAAGGAACTTTGTATCTTATGGAATAGCATCGTTTTAATAAAAATTATGAAGTGAATAATTTAATAAAAAATATGATGCAAGTCAATAAAACTATGTTGTGAGCTGACCCTTTCACGGAAACCTGTGTAAATGTTTAATGCTATCATATGGTTAATTTATACAACGGATGTGCAACATAACACGTTGTGTTTCGGAGCACAGCTAAACATACTCCGAGTACTTTCATAGTTTGATAAACAGCGATCGTATTTGACGTTTAACGCGCATGCGCGGTGAAAATAATTTTCAAACACGGCGCTAGAGCGTAGTGCGACCTAGTTAGACGCGATAACATAGGATGTCAAAGTTTCCCTACACATGCCATGTACTAGGGCCTAATACCACTGTGCCTTACGGCGATTATTAACAATGTAAAACAAGTATAACACAGACATAAACGTATATATATATATATATCATCGACCATTAAACATACAGATTTTAGACTTTAAAGGGTACTGCGTCTCAATTATATCAGTTATTTAAAATTAATGTTTGCTGTAACTAAAGTAAATAAGTTTTGGTGCTATTATATCAATATCGCATATCTTTAACTAACATATTAAAATATTGGCAAGAACCTTCGAGATTGTTTATAAATACGCTTTAAGACTTTCACGTATCAGTACAATTCAAAGTGAAATTGTTATCAACGTCCCGAAGTTACTCCTAAACGGTGTCGCTCTCGACTCGACGCAAGTAGGTTAAATGTAACATAAATCATAATAATATTAACGAACATTTTACAACGCACTGAAATACTTGTGATTTTTATTGTTGTCCGCATTGTTCACTAACTGTTTGGTAATATAACCGGTAGATTTATAAAACTTTCGAAGATGTTATTAGAAAGTACGTTGAAACTGACATTTAACTTTTATTTACAATACATTGTTTACTGGACTGAATTTTGAACGAAAGCAAAAAGTTATTTCATTTTAAAAAACACTTATGTATATTATTTGTTTCTTTTAAAACACAACTCCCGCATTAGGAATATACATCCTGTGTTGCAGGGGACTCTACTTGCCATCAGATTAGTATGTATTAAAAAAACATATATTAAACGGACACAAAGAACACCCAGACTCAGAACAACTATTTGTGAATCACACAAAGTGATGTCCCATGTGGGATTTGAATCCACAACATTTGGCGCAACAGAGAGCGACGTGGCAACCGCTTAAACCACTAGGCCAACCATGCAGTCAAATATTATCAAAAATATCAATTGCAGTTGAATTTAACAGAGAAAGATAGATATAAGATAATTTCTAAAGTAACATAATGAGTCAAACCACCGCGACGTCATTCGTAGGATGCCTAGCTTACGTAACAAAACTGACCTACATGACTCGTGGGCTGATGAACCCAGTAACTGAATTACAATAAAGTACGTTGACATTTCACAGAGAAGTCATGAATCGACTGCACAAGATCTTAGTTTTGCTTATAATAGGAGAAATGGTTAAATGCCTTCTTTTGTTTTTTCCTTTGCCCTTTTCATCTCGCGGATAACATAAGAGCCGACAAAGAGAGTAAACTACGCCGGACAACAGTATTGCTAAAAGAAGGATAACAAAACAAAACGCATACTCGTCGAAACCGTCTGGCCAGCGGCGTGGTAGTAAGCAGTTTTTGAAGTGAAACTTCTTTATCGGGGTTGTCAAAATATTTAGTGTAACATTTTTTCGTTACGCGTAACATTTATCCGTTACGTTACGCGTCAAATTTATAAAATAAAACAAAAAACATTTTCAAACACAAACAGGACCAAATTAATACTACAATGAAATATCACATTACAAACAATATTATTTTATTTAGTCCACAATGTAAATAACTACACACATCACATTCCACAAACTTACTTCATTCACACCACAGATCGCGAAATATTTACTCAGGTCTCGCTCCTTAACTTTTATTACACTTGAAATAAGAATTGTCACGAATATTGCTGGTTTATAAGTATTTTGTCGTTATACCTTACGTCGACATATGATATTTATTTTTTGAAAAATAACGTCATAAAGAAGTTTCATTTCTTACGAGTGTACGCTAGTACACGCAACTTTTTTTTTTTAGAAGATACCTATCCCCAGTAGAAAGCTATTAAAAGTTGTTCATTTAATGTGGTAGTGTAATAGCTTCAGGTTTTTGAAGTGAAAACTTCTTTAGCGGCGCTGTGTACTTTTTTGGAATGGGTAAAAATGTATAAACTCGCGTCAGGTCACGTGACCTGATCGAAAATTCGTAAGACGGATGGAGAGAGGACGTATAAACTCACGTCAGGTCACGTGACCTGATCGAAAATTCGTAAGACGGATGGAGAGAGGACAGGCGGCGCAGGGCGCTTGCGCGAATGTTCGTGTGTGTATGTAATATAAATTGTCATGTTTGTGTACGATAGCGCAATAAATGAATATTGTATTCCACCACATAAATAATAGTACTTTTATACTGATAATGAAAGCTATTCGTACAAAATTATTCTCTAACCATTCCAAAATATCAAAAATGCACAACGTTAATATTCAAGTTTTCACTTCTGCCGGCACTCCCGGAGTGCAACCCGTCGATTTTTTTTTAATTTTGGCTTTAATTGTTAATCCATTTTAAGTAGCACAAGATCTATAGCAAAAACAAGGAAACGTTTACATTAAATTCTATTTACATAACCTAAATTACAAATGACCTTAATATTCTGCAAAGCGGCGAAAGGTTATCCACTTACCAATTAACACAATTAAAAATAAAAGATACCCATTCCGATTTGAAATTTGACGTCAAACTACTATTTCAATATTACTTTAATCCGGATATTACCGATATTGAGGATAATAACATTCATTACGATGTTTTTTCTTTAAATTAAAACCGTTACAGCTTTTAAAAAAATTGCACTTACGTAAAAAAATCGTCAAGAAGACAATTTATGAATATGTAACTAATTAATGATATGACCTGTTTATATGTGAAGGTCAAACCTACCTACCTGTTTTAATACATAAATAATTAAAATCACTAATACCGTAATAAGCTATAATTATCCGTTATCGCTACTCTAATCAATTGGTAGAACCAGTAATGGTATAATAGATTAATAATGTGAAAAACAAGCCTTACTTTGCCTACTCCACTTTTAAGTTCTTAGAGCGAACCTAGGTTCATATAATCAGAAGTGAGAAGGTGTTTAAGCCTTAAATTCTTTAGGGATTATGATGAGACGTCCGTGTAAATAAATAAAAATGTATGTAAAGAATTTGTTTGCTATGTTGGGTTATTTGTGCCTGTAATCTATTTAATAATATGTATTGATACTACTTTGTATTGTCTTGTGCACTTTAACTTTGTTTTGTATTATATAAGCGAGGATTTGTCATTGGCTGTCTGTTTTTTTTTGTTTGATAATATTTTGTTTTAGTAGCTGTGAATCCTCCATAATATGTAAATAAATAAATATAATCACTTAGTACTACGTTAGCGTATCACGTTCACGGTAATGCTCAGTTTTCTTTATTATATCTTGTTTAAAAAACTATTGTTAGAAAATTTAGCCTACTGTTTTATAAGAAACTAGCGAGACTCGGTTAGGTCAAGGTATTCTTTACATAAATAAATATTTTCGGACATTTTACACACAACGCCATCTAGTCCCTAACTAAGCAGAACTTGTACTATGAGTACTAGACAGCTGATGTTAATACATATTAACTCTTTTTTTGTAAATACTTGCATAGAAAACACCCAAACTCCGAAACAAATATTTGCAGATCATACAAACATTTGGTCCGACACGGGAACCGAACCCGAGACCTCAAGCACAGCAGTCGCATACGCTACCGAGGCAGTTATGTACTTGTGTATGTATGGAATATCTATATGTTTCACTCAATTATATGTATGTATTTATTTAATATTCTACACTACGTACTGTTATTACCTTATATAGTGTATACATTCTACTATAAGTTCCTTTTCCTATCCTTCTCCAATACATCAGGCACTACCCTACACTTTTCATCCCTGCTCTTTTTTTATCTAATGGTTGTCTGTAAGAGAATGCCTCCGGGCGATAAGGCCACCAATTATACTGCCCTAGTGTAAGTTTTCCTAGTTAAGTAATCATTGTTACTAATCTGGTGAACAATAAAGAGATTCATTATTATTATTACTTGCAACACTTCGCTGTGTAGTGTACCTGCCATATTGTGGTTATAATGATGAGAAATAAGAAGAAAAATTAACACGAAAGAAAAATAATTATATAACTTCATTGAAGCGGGTGCAAATGTTAAAATTGGAACTGAATCGATGTGATTATTTTCCAGTTTTCGAATTCGTACACAAACAAATTTATCATTTTTATATATGTATAGATTTAGCCTACCTTGGTTGAGCAGTATGTAGACCTTGAGACAAACGTACTCCTCCATTCTCAGCTGTATACGTCGGAAGACGCAAGTGATTTGCGTCATTTTCTCCACTACCAGGCCGACGTCCAATCGCAGTTGTTCTAATGTGATGGGCCTGCCCATCAATGATGTCAAACAGTCCTGCAGCGTTAGTAGGTTTGCGTTTACCTACCGGAGCAACAAGATTAAGGTAAATTTACTAAGAATTTATATAACTGTGGTTTAAATTTGGAGGAGTGTGGACGAAGCACCAGTGGTGTGTCAAAACCCCTCTGGGAAATAGGGGTGACTTTATATATGTGTGTATATGGAACCTGTTTTACTAATTCCTATATTAGAGAAAGTCTGTTAGTTATTAACTACAGCATATGACATATGTTTCGGACATCACAAAAATTTGAACAACGAGTAAATAGTTGACCTAAAGCGTTCGAAACGTTTTTAAGAGCAGAATTTGTATTACTAGTTTGAGCAGTACTTTTTCAATCATTCAATTCACATACTCAATTTAGTACCGAAACTACTAAGGACATTTAAGTTTCTTTATAAATATTCAAACCAATATTAGACAGTTTCGGTACCCTATACCGATAAAACTCTTTTATTAGTCATAATTTTGAGGATTGTCATTCAAGATCAAAAGGTAACTTCAAAGCTTATACAGCACCTCATCTGCATACATGATCAACAAGTCTCAAAAAGTGTAAGTAAAGCAGAACTAAATAACATGGAACATAATGTATTATATTTACGTAATTTCGTATGTATAATAAATAAGAAGGAAGTGCTCTAGACAATGAAAAATACTTTCTGTATAACTACCGCTATTACCGCACCGGCGTTTATGTAATATGTGCAATTTGCAGGTCGTGGTAGGTACTCCATGTTGCACAGTTTGCAAACCAAAACTATTTCTTATTAGTATAATCCTTTCAAAATACTTGCTTAATAGCCTTTCTCCATATTTTTAGAATATTTTTCGAACTGACATAAGGGTCCATAATAAATTGACATCACTTAACTCTTCAGATCCTTGAACAATTACAGTACTTAGTCGTTTTAAAGAGCAAATAGCAAAAAAAGTTTCTGTATACAACATAATACTGCAGCCTCTGTTACGAATAACATTTATAATATTTATTGTCCCATAAATAGTAGCGTAATAGTTACAAATCGGCTATCAAGGAGATATAGATGCCATTAATCTGTTAGAAACAGTCTAACAGAGGTAGTTATGTGTGTGTGCAAACGTCCGAGTGCAACTAGTTGTTTGTACCGGCGACTTTCTACCGTGAGTTGCGCAAGCGATGCAGATCACGTAACTGCACTCAGCCGCATGTGGCGGAAGTGTTCGCTGCTCGGGACCCAAAGTGTATTAGTCAAATTAGGACTTATATTCATGTTGTATGAAAAGGGTCATGTTATTAAAATTGACTAATTCAAGCAATTCAAGTGTAAACTCACCTCTTGCATATAGTCTTGTTCATGGTCCGACGAGGGACGCGTATGTGCATTCTTCCCGTGCATCGCCTGGTAAGCAGCCGTCGTCAAAACTGAGATCTCGTGCCATTTCTCCATCAACAGCTTGGAATGTATTTCCATTGGTATTTCCATAATGAAAGGTAATTGTTTAGTCCAAGCGACCATTTTGTGCACGATTGAGTCTCCAATTTTACATAATTTGTCCGAAATTTCTGATGTGTCATGAAGAAGGTCTGGTAGATGCTGCACGGTTGCGATGTCTTCCATTGCGTCGCAGTCTATTAATGCTTGTATCATGTGGAGTGCTCTTTCCAAAGGTACAGCGCGATCCCGCGATGATGATACGGCGCTCTCTAACCGTGCTCTTAAATGGACAACCTAAAAGGTTAAGGCAGTATTATTAACTTGAAACTAATTTAAAATGTTATTTTCATGTGCTACTTAGTTTTCTAGAAATACTTACTTCGCTGGGATTCGTAAGTGCAGTCTTAAGAATGGTGCCATTAACAATATGTTGAGGAATCGGTGGTAAAGGGTCTTTGGGCTTCTCTGGCGGCGATGGTCGACTTGTTATTGTCGAAGCCCTGTTTGCTTTCTTATGTTTTCTATATTTAACTTTATATAAGTTATAGACGGCTCCACTATTTCTACCTCCTGGCATCCGGTCCTCTCGAACCGCTGTATGAAAATAAAGATATTGAATTATTAATTAGGTACCATAAAATTATAAATTAGAATTATATATATTAGTATAGAGTTTATAAAAGTATTTCATCTCTTTGATGTTATTTAATATAATTATTTGATTCATGTATTATAAATATATATTTATGAAATTTTAGTGTTAAAAACATTAAAGTTTTGACTCTCACCTTGTAATACCATGCCTTGTTCTATACATTTCTTAAATCGGCAATATTGGCATCTATTTCTCTGTGCTTTTGTTATTTCACAGCCACCATCAGCGACGCATGTATAGACACGTCGATTCTGTACAGTCCTCTTAAAGAAACCTTTACAACCTTCGCATGTAATAATGCCATAGTGTAGTCCCGTGGCCTTATCTTCACATATCATACAAATCATAGGTTGTTCATCTTCCTCACGTTCAGCTTCTGGTGGATATGAGCGAAGCTCTGGCCTGGGTATAGCCAGCGCGCTTGCTCCCGCTATCTGCGACGCTCCGGCAACGTTACCAGCTGCTGCGCTTAAGTTAAGCGCCGTGATTTGCTGATGAGCTGGTAATTGAGATACATCACCCGCCCAAAGTAACTCCATGTTTAAAGGAGGTCCTCGAGGCCGCCGTAATTCACCTAAGTTTAGTAGTAATCGTGCAGCTGATTCTTCACTACACGTCGCAGGATCAGGAGTGGGAGGTGTGGGCGTGTGCGAAGCACTAGCTGCCGGTTCACCACTTTGCGTAGGTGCAGGTAGTGTCCAAAACATCGTTCGTACTCCACCTGATTCTCCCATAATGACAGCTGGTGCACTTCGCCATTGTGGTGAACCCCGTGCTCCGGGTTTCGGTTCTAATTGTTGCGGTGGGAATTGTCCGCCTATAAGTTCTGGTTTTACACCGTTTATACAGGCGGCAGGTGGCCAGGGGCTCGGCACCAAGGCGTGGGAACCTGGTGGAGGCGGAGCTATAGAACGTGCCCTATAATGGTGGGGTTCTTGTGTACCCTCTTTCTTCACAGATGATTGCTGCTGTGATTGTGTTGTCACATCAGGTTTGCCGCAAGCCGATGAGCTTTCTGCCTTGACAGATGACGCTGTGCCCTCAAACTTGATAACGGAATGGGGCGGCGCGGAGCGGATAACGGTGGGATGGCAAGCAGGCGATGGCGACGGTGAGCCGCCGCCGTCGAACACGGGCGGCGGGTGCGGCGGCGTACTGCACCCGGCATCGGCCATGCGCGGCGACGGCGGGCCCGGGTCCGGCGACGACGTACTGGTATCGGCGGCCGACTCGCCTGCGACAATACATGGAACGGTCAACAAAAGCGACTGACGATCTTGTCTCGTCTTGCCGTGATAGAAAAAGAACACCCATAGACTTTCAGAAGCGACAAATGTAGAAACTAGGTGAAATGTCAACGACCGCGCGGCGTGATCGTAGTTAGAGAGCGCGGGGCGCGACGCAGGGACGCGACACTGCACTTCCCGACGCCGCCGACTAGATTAGCGAGCCGGTTGCGTCACGATATGAGTGCTACAGCGGCCGTGCCACACTGGCCACATACTAATCTTTTATGAAGATTTGGAACATTTCATAGATATGAAGAAAGAATGTTCACTCGGAGAAAATCTTTAAACATGTACCGGACGAATAATTTAGAAAATGTAATTTAAATGTAATTTATCAGGAATACATGTGAAAAATGTAGGAAGCGTGTTTGAGCGTCGCGGGGCGCGATTCAGTCGTGTAGGCGTGGTGGCGGAGCGGGCGCGAGCACGAGATGCAGCGCGGAGTACGTGGAGAAAGTGAAAGCGCCGCTTGCGCAGATGCGGCACCCGGAAGCGTTGCGCCTGCGCACCCGTACGTCTATATCACACCACACACATATACACATCACAAAGGGCTCTATGTCACACAAAAATAATGAGTATTATGTCAGATCCCTATCATATCATATAACACACTGATAAATTCCTACAAGAAATTAGAAGTCGTGTTATAAGCAATGATGGTAGTGAAGTGGGTGATGCATATTTTTGAACTGGTCTATTATAAATAAGATTTATAATGTCCTTTTTATTTTAATAACTTAGTTATTTGTAGGCAAAAAGGTGCACATCACCATTGTAAAAAAGTTGTTCTATGCAACAAAGATTTAGATCTGTCATTTGTATTAAAACATGAGTTATAAAATTTGATTTAAAATAAATATTTACTAAAATACTAAATTTTACCGACTTTTTATGACTAAATCCATAGGCGTAGTCTTTACCCTTTCACATGACCTGCCTTACATTGCAAACACGATCAAACGTTCGTTGAATTTAAATTTAGGCTTTTATTATATCACATAATTGTCCACCAAGATGTATTTGAAAATTTTCAAAAATGTGCTTATATGAAATTTGAGTGCAATGCGGTAATATAGTAATAGTTAACTTCATTGAACAGGGGCGCACATTCGGTTTGACTGAACGCGCGGGCGCAAATTTTTGCGCGGTTTTGTTTACACGAGGAAAAGTCGCGAAGAAAGTTTTCCACTGTCGGCGGCGCGACGCCAAGCGGGCGCGCGCAGTGAGCCCGACCTACCGCACTCGCGGCAGCCGCGCCCCGCTCCCCGCACAGCGCTTCCCGGTCCCTCCCTCCAGCCGCTATTAGGTCACTCAGACGGCCGTGCGTGCGAAGTGCAACCGCACAATGACTAGTGCAACGCGTGCACCGCTCTCGCTTCGAGGACGATCTCTATTTCACTTCGCGTCCTTTGCCACATCATTGGTGGGGACCGATCTTTCTAGCCGCGTGATGCAATACACGCCTCTAGAGGTTCTAGGTACACTCATATAAACACCTAGATATAATTCCCGTTTTGATACGGTTGGTACTAGATGTTTACGGACTTAGTATTATGGCTAATATTGTGTTTTCCTCTATTCAATTTCTAAGAGTCAGAGCTCATTATTGTTTTAGAAGCCCGTACATTTACTCGTACTAATTGGTTTCGATGTGAGATCGTCATGAAATACCTCATCCGTTAAACAACAATATAAAGGTTACGCAAGCTGCAAGTCTTTATTTCGGGGCGGATGAACGTGATCGTTTATACGGTCGCTGCAGGCTCGAAGGTCGCTCGCGGTCACTGACACGCGGGAAAGTAGGTCAACCCCTACCACGGTTCCTCCCTTGGTAACCCAGAGGCACCGCGTCGCCACGTGTCGGGACACCTGCCACTACCGCTTAATTATCATTTACCACAAATTGACATTCAGTACTTTCAAACAAAAATCTCAAAAAAATAGTAATTAATGTTGTTTAATGTAAGAAGATCTAATTTAATATGTCAAATTGCGAGGTGTTTAACATGTCTCATATAATATTTAATGAATTTCATGTAGTAGACATTTGTTGCTGATATTAAGATATGAAGTGTATATTAAAAGAGTCCTTGAAAAGTTTATAAAACGGCCTAGGTGGCGCAGTGGCAGCGTATGCTACTGCTGTGCATGAGGCCTCGGGTTCGTATCCCTGGTCGGACCAAATGTTTGTATGATCTGCAAATATTTGCTTCAGAGTTTGGGTGTCCTCTACGTATAATACATATTACACATATACATATATTTACAAAAAAAAGGTTGTATGTATTTACATCAGTTGTCTAGTACCCATAAAACAAGCTCTGCTTAGCTTGGGATTAGATTTCCAGAACATTTATTGTTAATTTATTTTAAAGATTTTATTTCAATGATCTGTAACATCATTTTAATGCCCATATAAAAAGACAGTGATTGTAAAAATTTATAGTTATCTGTGTTGTGTATTGCGGTTACTAAAATGGAAGTAAAATCTTCAACGCAAATCAAAGCTGATGAATGCGAGTGACCATATGAAAGGTCTTTCAAAATTTATTGAGGAATGACTTTGGCGATTGTTTTTTGTTTTTTCGAAAGACGATCCCCATTTAATGTCATAAACATTTTTTATCATTGATTTCATCACGACCACGACTTGAAGACTCGAAGACTTAGAATTAAAACTATAAATATTTGACATTGGCAGAAATAGCTGCTCCGAGTGATCGGGCTGGTTACCATATTATCAAAGAAGAAGACCATATGAAAATTGCAAGATCATTTTCATATGCAAATCATTTAAAATGTTTTGTTAGTGAATAAGTCATTTTCACATTGCGTGTTTACAGAGTTTTTCATAATTTTTTGAGGATAAATTTAAATCAGCTCATTGAAGTATAACCAACAGGCTTAATTAATTCAGTTTTTTTTATATTGCCCGCATCTGGGTTATACACGCGCATCATCGGTGTTATTGAATCTTACGTTACTATGCAAGGAAAAATAGCATATCCAAAGTAGTTTTAATAGGAATTTGTTTACGCACAGCATTCGTTATCGCAAGGCCTTCTATGCTATATATTTACAACAAGTAACAATGTAGTTGAATGAGCAATACAACGACTCGATTTGACTTGTGTTGTGTAATTTTTATCGTAAAAAGTGTAATTATAAGAGTTTATGAGCATGGAATAAATTTATTTATGTTGTAGTTTGACGTAAAAACGATATAATATTGAGCTGTAAGCGTAGAAAGATTTATATGTATATCGCACGTTATTTTATTACGTTACTGAAATACATAAATAAATATTTCAGAGATCTAACACACAACGTCAATAGTCCCAAGCTAAGCAGAGCTTGTGTTATGGGTACTAGACAACTGATATAAATACATATATGAGGTTTTTTTTGTAAATATATACATATTAAACATGGAAAACAGCCAAACTCCAAAACAAATATTTGCAGGTCATACAAAGATCTGGTCCGACCCGGGAATCGAACACGAGACCGCAAGTACAGCAGTCGCATGCGCTACCACTGCGCCAACGAGGCAGTCAATAGAATAATACATAGAATTAATAACCATTGACATTCTTTGTATTAAAGCATGATTCTATATTCTTGACCTAAGCTCAATTTCTCAAGTTAGAAGACCACTAATACACATTGTTCTTAATAATATTTTTTTTACACTTACCATTTCATGACGTCAGAGTGAGTATTATATATTGACATTTAAATATTGAATAGTGTTGAATTGAAGATCAAAGGTGTTAATTGGGGCGACAAGAATACAATCTCACAGTCATTTTATATTTTACTAGCTGACCCACGCAACCTCGTTTGCGTCTTATATTGCCGGTAGCGTGAAAATTTCCACCGTTATTAAAACATTCTTCATTGGTGCTCCGCTCCTATTAGTAGTAGCGTGGTGATATATAGCCTATAGCCTTCCTCGATAAATGGACTATCCAACACTGAAATAATTTTTCAAATCGGACCAGCGGTTCCTGAGATTAGCGCGTTCAAAAAAACAAACAAACAAACTCTTCAGCTATATTACGAGTCTCTCGTGGTTCTTCTCGTAGACCCCGTAGGGTCTCGGGGTATAGCATAGATTATCGTTTTTATGTCGATTATAACTGCATAGTGCTTGGACCTAGAACTTTCTTCATTAAAAATTGACACTACTCATAAAAGTTATACAACATCAGAATAAGTAGCCAATTAAACATAATGTAACGAGTAGCTATTATCAGGTTAGTGAACGCTAAGTGTCATGTCAAATTGCGTAGGGGCGCGTCACTGTGACGTGTTGAATGTTCCCCACGTCACCAGTACTCGTCACACCCCACGTGAACGTCCTGCGTAACACAGATTTATATGCGAATATCTTAGCGATAACATTACGAAAATAGTTAACGTCTATTTCTGGACACATACATTCAAATTTTTTAACACGTTTTACGTACCAAAAGCTTACGTTGATGCCTGTACATGTCGTTAGACAAAGCTTCAGCTAAATGTCAGTGCCAATCAAATTTATCAATTCATTTCTGAATTGTTTTATGTTTTTAAATCAAAAAGAAATCCTATTTATTTTTAAAGTACGTATACCTAAGCTAAAATATAATTACCAATATGAAAGATGAGCGCAAGTAGAAAAATATGACTGTTCCATAGTTACTTAGTTATTTTATGTACGTAGTTACATTATGTAGTTTACACCAGCTGTCTGTCATAAATAATTATAGTGTAAAAGCTTTAATTGACTTTGTCTTTCTGGTCCATAAGTTCTACATATGCTTTTTTAATCTGCTAAACTGGTTGTAGCTCTATGTGTATCTGCTGCGAACTTAGTGCCTATTAAATCACGGGAGAGTTCAGTTTAAAAAAGATACAGTGTGTCGAATATACTCGTATATTAATCGTTTTTTTTTAATCTTTTCAGTTCATTTAATAATACAAACAATTTAAATGATTTCTAACTTGTGAATCCTTCAAAGATTATTTGTTCTTCGTAATAGTATTTTTGTACATTTTTCATAAACATGTAAATTATTTGGAAATACGTATTATAATCACCGTGTTAAAACCATTTTGAATGATACACTCAGAAATTATTTAAAATACTTCATAATTGTCAATTTTTAGATATAATTAATAATATTATTCTTTATTAGAATAATAATAAAGAATATAATTTTCCTAATAAAGAATGGCAAATAATTTACAACAACAACAAATATTTAAATCCTCCTCCGCGTTACCGCCGCGGGCAAAGTGTTACGTTATATGACAGTTATTCACTGTCATATAACGTAACACTTATCATCTTTCTCTCGTGCATTATTCATGAGGCCACAATAGCAATAATTACAGCACCGCTATTTTATTGCTTTCACCTTTCGTGAGTTTACGTAAACTTTCTTCATCACTGTGACTTCACTTCCAACGTCACTATTATGTAACTGTTAATGAATATATTTGAAACGGGAAATAATGACATATTGATGAGATATTTCCCGTCTCTATAAAAACATAACATATGGCATCCATTTAAATTTAAATTAAATTTACTAGACATAATTCTTAATTAAAATGTGCTTTCAGTAGCATTTACCACTTTCTAAAGAAGGAGAGACGCTGAAAGTTTAACATATTGGATGTAACAATCAGTTGGACTTATATTGATTTATTAAAGTTAAAAATATTACCCAATCGGGTGTCTGCTCAGCTACCATCAAGAGAATTGATTCAATTATTCGAACTACATCAACTTTTAGTACAATGTTCAAGGGATTATTGAGTCATGGGTAGTTTTAAATTTATAATTTTGTGTATCTAAATGATACGATCTGCTAACTTTCTCTGCGTCAACTACTTTCATTTGAACACAGTAAATTGAAATGAATTGTTCTGCCGTCATGTTAACGCAGAGTGAGAGATTACAAAGATTATTGTGACTATTCATAATCCGCACGGCGCCGGCGGTGACTGCAACAAGTTGAACCGGATCTGTTTTGGAAGATTTTTTGTAAGTGAAAGTAACATTTCTCGGAACCAGTTGAGACTCTCACGCGTCGTTATGTACAGTTGTTATTTAACTTTCAGAGACGATCATTATCAAATACAAAATTTGTTTATGAATATCTTGTTGTGTAACTTTATTATATTTTTATTTGATTTGTTTTGATCCTAATAAGTCTACTTTGTTTGCATTGATAAAATTTAGAGTTTATTAAGTATAATATATATATAATAACAATAGTACATGACTGCGTCTACATCAAAATCAAGTTTAAGTTCAGATTTACTGCGTAGTTGTCAGAGAGACAATATAAATGTTTGCAAATTTATAATTTCGGTAGGAATGTATTATATTAATACTTAAAAATTACTTTTCCGGTTGTTTTAACTCAGTGTGTTTATTACATCATGTTCAAGACTTATAATACGTAGACATAAATATCCCGTTTTAAAAAAAAGATACGTTGAACCAACTTAAACGTATTACTTTTAAATGTAAAAAATACACATATTAGATAATACGTACGTATTTGTGCTATTTGAAGTGAGGGCAAGTTTAAATGAAAATGAAATTACGAGTAACAAAAGAAGTTCGTAGTGTTGGTTGAAAGTGATAGCAATCTGTGATCAGTGTCACAAGTATGGATGACATTTCGACACGAATAACAAGTGTGGCAAGCATTGCGACCTTACTGCTTTTTCTATTGTGTATACATCTTACAACTACATTAAGTTTTTTAAGAACTTAATACATCTGATAGATCACGGTGTTCTTTTTCTAACAAAATATCGAAAATATATAAAAATAAATGTAGACAGATAAACAAGTGGATGAAAAGGGTAAAAAAGAATTAAAAAATAAAATAGTGGAAGATTTCAATAAATGTATTGTTTATTTTATCTTTTTTTTTATTTTACATGTACAAATTGTGTATACACTTTTTGATATTTCTACTTAAACATTATTGAGAAGTTATAATCAAAACGTTTTTACATAAAAATAGCGATGAAACTCAACTGATTCTCTTTTCATTGATTGAAATCTTCCTCTATGATAATTTTGATAAGAAGATAAGATATTAAA
This sequence comes from Spilarctia lutea, assembly GCA_916048165.1. Taxonomy (NCBI): domain Eukaryota; kingdom Metazoa; phylum Arthropoda; class Insecta; order Lepidoptera; family Erebidae; genus Spilarctia; species Spilarctia lutea. The sequence goes on along the minus strand of OU696471.1, from coordinate 17,063,185 downwards.
ACTATTACTTACCATCACTACTACACCGGGAGTCAAGTTTCCGCCTCTTGAGTTTGAGGTCTTGGAACAGACTCATGTTGTCAAGGTCACACGGGCCGCGGCTGAGTGTCATTATTCCTGTTGACAAAGAAAAAAAACATAAGGCCATTGACAAGTTTTATTGAAAAATAAATTGGGTTCGATGTTCAAATTAAGACATTATAATTAAACACAGTCGACTGTTGCCAACTTTTCCCTAAAATAATTTTCAATTAAACAGATTTATTAACCTTTAATTATTGTGGGGAACTTACTGTAGTACACTTGCGAGTGTAAACATTTATAAAAACCAATTAATCTGTATAATGTGCAAATAACAAGTGTCATTGTCGAGTGTCGATAAGTATAATACCCAGTTTATTTTTTATTTAAAAATAAAATAAATAATAATAAATAAATATTCCGGACATATACCACACAACGCGATCTAGTCCCAAGCTAAGCCAGAGCCTGTTGTATGGGTACTAAACAACTGATATAAATACATATATACCTTTTTTTTTTGTAAATACATACATATTATACATAGAAAACACCCAAACTCCGAAACAAATATTTGTAGATCACACAAACATTTGGTCCGACCCAGGATTTGAACCCGAGACCTCAACAGCAGTCGCATACGCTACCACTGCGTCACAGAGGCAGTAAAAAAAATCTTTCTTCGATGTTAATTTTTTAAAACTAGAATACTTACTACAATCTGACAACATTTCGGGACTTTCGATGTAGTGGGGTCCGTATATAATTGGGTATTGGTCGTGCATAATGTATTATGTTTTTTACAATATTTTTTTTTTATTTCAATGTCAACGCTGTTCATAGTTTACACCGACTACGGGCGAGTAGCGTGTGACCCTATCTTATATTTCGACGTCTCGCCGGGCTTTCATTCGTCTACGTAAAGAAATTTAATAGCACTGATAACGCAGGTAATGTAATTTGTAGTATATTATCGTATGCGCATATATTGTGAGGCAACCCGCGTAGAAGGCAGAAGTATGTGGTAATTAAAGAAAAAAAAACAGTTCAGTTCTACGTCATTGTTATGAGTTCGCGTCTATATTAGTTATTTTATTATCACTCTTCCCAAATTATATTTATACATATTGGAGTAGAAGCGCAGTTAGAGTTTTATGTATTTATGTACATTTCTGGATGTAAAAAACTTTGGGTGGTTGGGCAATATTTGATTATAACGAATACTTCAGTTTCCTTTTAGACTATTTACAAAAATATTTTATATTTTTGTAAATATATTGTTTTTTTGTTCATTGATAACACATTTTTAATTAAATAGTTTATCTAATAATTTAGATGTAAATTCGCATTTCTGTTGAATGTTTAACAGAATGTTTAATGTGACGGCACGGTACATTATGTATAGTGAGATCGATTTAATCAGTACAATTTTAATAAAATTTAAAGCCTTGAGCTTAATATTCTCTTAAGAATTAAGCTTGATCTCTGTGACAGTTATCATTAGTATCATTTTGGAACTTAGACGTACATTTTAGGGGCGTATTTTTATAAATATAATTAAATGCACTTTATTTATGATAAAACTGGTACGTAACGACTATAAATATAGGTGATACATAAATTTGCCCTTTATTCACAGTTCATCGGTTTCAAAGTCATCTGTTACAAAGCATACTGTATGTGACGTACGCAGTCAATTAACAACATTAGTTTTTTAAATTTCATTAATGAGTAGTTGCTGTTGAATCTACGTTTTCTGAACAAATTCATTGCGTGACTGCAATAAATCGCGATATCTTACGTAGCATATTGAGATCCTAATGCCATAACACTGACGTAGGAAACATGAAAAAATACGTATGTGAAAATATTTATAGCTCGTGCAGCCATTGATAAGAACTGAGTCATCTCTACGTCATTTAACAGTTTAACGATAACGCGTAGTACGATGCTACACGACATGGCAACCGAAATCCTACACATTTATACGATGATGTAAGCTGCATTCACTCACTTTATCGTAGGAATTTATTGTGTGAATTTAGACATCAGACGTCTTTGTGAGGTTGAAGAATTTAAGTAGGTATATTACGACTCACGACAATACATAGTATATGTAGCAGGCATACGTCCGCTTCTCTAAGGAAATATCAAGGATTGTTTACACAGGGCTATATTTACTCTTCGTACTCTGAACAGGATAATTACAGATTTTAAAAAAGCTGTTGCAAATAGAAACACGACATAAGGGTTTCTATTCAATGTAAAATCGAGAAATTCGTACATACAAATATTGGATTCACCAATCGAACCTGCGTCCTTTATTATCGTGTCAATTGATATTATATGTGTCACTGTACTATATTTTCGCTCCAATAATTTATTATTTTCTATTATTGCCTAATATTTTCTTGATGTTTACCAAATTCTAAATCTGGAATCTGAAATTACTATTCAAGTCAAATAATCAAGAGTCAAGCTGATTTCATAGTTTAATTCAGACTAAAATTCTAAACTTCAACATTAAATTTAAAAAACTTTAATTGTCTTGCAGTTCATATGGATTGTGTTAATTAATAGTCTTCTTATAAGCTTCAACTGCCTCTGATTAATCTATGAAAAGATTAAAAACCTATTATCTCTTTATATAATATACCTATAAAACAAAGTCGAACATTATTTACAAAGTTACGACACATTTTTATTCGTCTACAAAATAGATAAATTACATTCAGACAGTGTTTATTCATAGCAGAGCGAGGCAAGAGGATTAAAATTAGACTTGTGAGTGCAATGTTCTTAACTATTTTGTCAACAACACTCAAACTAGCTATGTTATGTTTCTAAAATAAACTGAAATGAGTCAAAGACCTTGATAATGACGTGTCGATTGGTTCAATAAAATTATTCGCAATTCGGTTTGGCGTCGTCTTTGCAAGTTTTGGCGAGGTCGCTTGCGACTTCCGCGGATAAAATGTAGGAAATATATTGGTGGGCGACTTTATATAATTTTTAATATATAAGGGGATACATATCAAATATATTTATTTCGAATATATTTGTTACCGGATATTTCCATTTAACTGAAATACTAGGTCATATGTAAAAATATATATTGCATAAAATTTGGCATTTCGTTACACGTTTATTGGCAACAGTAGCTAAAAATTCAGTTTAAACTAATCATTAATACCTATATAACGTATGAGCGTGTTTATAAAGGAATATGAAAAATTTCTTGCTGTCACACATTGTAATGGAACCTGAAGTAATATAAACATATGGGAATCGAAATCTTACTAAAACACAACTTCAAAATCTCTGATATCTAATATATTATTACTTCTAAAACATTGTAACTCATCTGTTATGTTTTTTTTAATTTTTGATGTATACAATAAAGATATAAATAAATAAATATTATATTCCTTTTTGAAAATAGAAACCATTCATAATTAAGGAAATAAATCAAACATTTCACGCAGTGTATGCTATGCTCGGTACAAATAAAATATTCTTTTTGATAGCAGGCTTTTAAATAACTCTATATTGACGTAATAACTAAACACAAACAACCGGTGTATACGGGTAGTCTCATTTATTAATGTTTTTTAATATATATAAAGTAAACTTTCCATTTAAATATTTGTGCAAGGTGAATAACAACGACTGCGCTTCCTTATCTTCGAGAGTTATAAATCTATATTTATTTACATATAAATATATATTATTTATTTCATTTTACATACTCGTATTTCTTTTTTTTAATAAGTGAGTTTTACATGCTCTGAAATTAGTTATCGATAAATACATAATAATAATGTTTTAATATTTGAAATCATGCAGAAAATTGGTAGTATTATAATAATGCCTTCCATCATATGCTGCCCAAAGTGTATCAACTTCGAGCGTAGACGGACATTAGTACTACAAATACATCAGATTTTAGGGCATTTAATAAATTTTTTTTGGGTACCGTAATAGGTACTGTACCTCAAAAGAAAAAACGGAACCCTTATAGAATCACTTTGTTTTCCGTCTGTCAAGTCAAACTTCTAAGCCAACGCAATCAAAAGATACAGTCGTTTAAACTGAAAATTTTCGACACTCGCAAGGGAATCAAAATCTACATGGTACCTGTTAACTCAGTATCTTGAAATTTGGTACGAAGCAACGTCTTATAGTACAGATAAAGGTAATATTGCGTAAAGCGTAAACTTTTAGTTACATCACATAATATACCTACACGTTTGTACGGAACCTTCGGTGCGCGAGTGCGACGGTTTTGTAGAAATAGTAAGAATAGCGTGAAAAGTTGAAGTTTATTAGCTATCGCCATTTCTTAGATATCATTATTCCGCCGAACCAATAACGATGACTACATATTTTAAACCATTAACGGTTTCTATGTTCAGTATAAAACTTGAACGATAAATACAATTTTTATTTATAAATATATCATGACTGCATATGACCTACATGCAATAAGATCATATATTTTGGTTTACATGGTCGAGGAAGCGGATGTTGTTACAAAGTGCCTTCACATGTGATTTTAACGTATACCTAGTTAAAATGATCATTAACCCTTTCAAGAAAAAGTCTATGATTGTCATGTTGAAAAGGCACCATTACTTAAACATTTGTAAGTCATGAAGTACCTTCATGTAGCATTATATATATAGGTATTGCCACAGCTATTTGGCGAGTTGAGAGATTTAAAAATTACACTAGTAGTAGCGGTTGCCTCATATTTGTATTGGTATTAGTTAGTATTAAAAGTCCGACACATTTGACCTTGACTACGCTTGTGATCAGTCCAAGTATGCAAAAATATATAAATTATATTATTTTCTAACATTTATTGTTCCTTTTTTTTTATTTTTCATGGAATAGCAGGCAAATGAGCTGACGTATCACCTGATGGTAAGCGATTACCGCCGCCCATGGACACCCGTAACGCCAGAGGCATCACAAGTTCGTTGCCGGCCTTTGGGGGAAGGGGTATGGGCCTCCGGTATCCTCATTCGCTTGGTGAAACACAGCGCAGGCGCTGTTTCACACCGGTTTTCTGTGTGGTATTACTCCGGTCGAGCCGGCCCATTCATGCCAAAGCGTGGCTCTCCCACGGTATTTTTCATTAATGCTTTAACGAGGGACATTTAAAAAAATATATGACAGTCTATTTACCAATATTGACAGTGATATCCGCCCACAAAATTAAGACACCGAAAACAGAAGGACAAATTATCGCCGACTTTGAGTGTTGCACAAATATTTTTGTTATTCACAAAGTCGGGGTCATTTTGATGTTACAACTTTAATTTTGCATAAATACGATGCATGAAATAGCAAATGCACGCTGCATTATAAAAACAATTATGTTTTTTTATTTTCAGTCGTTCTTCCGAGTGTGTATATATTTTAGCAAGCATTTAAGCAGCAGTGGATTCCAAACACATGCATTCTTTTTATATCCATCTCCAATCGATTTATCATTATTATTGTTTGCGTCACTACAATTTTAGATTACAGCTCAACAATTCACATACGGCCGTACTGATTTACTGATGGAAACACGTCGAAATCCACTTGAATTTCTTTAGAGGATAACTTTTTTTTAAAGATTATAATAGGCTGTTGATGATAATACTATAAAATATTTTTACAGAATGGGATATGTAAATCTAATCTCCTTAGTATAAATTGCTAAAAAGGTTATTGTGTTGATTTCAATCGACCACAAAAACGTTTTCTTTTAGCTTGTTTAATGTATGTTAAAGAAATATCTTTCCGTATCTTTTAAGTTTGCAATCCGATTGATTGATAAATAATAAATTATAATACATATTTTATACAATACTTTAGTTATTACTCAGGTGCATTATACGTTTACTTAAACTGCTTCTATTAAGTATTTTACATCCTTAACCTACCTATTATGTTTGTCGTCGTACATTGACTACAGTCCAATCGATGTCTACTATATATATAAGTAATAAGTCAATCAGCGTGAATACTAATTAGTATTAAGTATCTTTAAGTGTCTTTTAATTTGTATTCATGAATGCGTATAGATGAAGGGATAATAGAATTGGTTGATCTTGAACGTCGCCGCCTAAAGCAAAATCACACGGAAGCAAGCGCATGCGTCCTCAGCCAGGGTCGGTCACTTGACCGCTCCTCAGTTCAGCTTGTTTAATCGAATTAATTATGGCTGGACATTTAATAACTTTGTTTCCATTGTATTCGTGTATTTGTATTTTGACGAGGTTGTTACAACCTAATGTATTCGAGACGGAATACAATTCGTCTAATTCCCCAGACCTAACAACAATAACTACAAGAAATAAAAATACCTTCTTTCCACGTCTGTAATAGCTCTCGCTGCGATGCAACATTGCATTAAAAAATCTTTCAATAATGGGCATTCGAGTTCCATGAAAACCTGTCCGTTGCTAAGTTTATTTTCAACGATATGCATCCAACGTAGGAACTAATTTAAGGACAGTATTTCCTGCAAGCCAAGGTTGTCATGAAGGGCTTAGCAATGAACGTGTCATTACCCGAAGTCCGAAAGCAATCTACTAGATGGTCGGACCGGAAGACTTCTGACCTTCGCAGCGGTCGCCTGCTTATCGCCTACAATTTCACGGTTCCACTATTTCTAGAGTTCCTTCTAAATTTGATGGTGCATCTTAATACTTTCAATTCAATAAACAAATTTTAAAATGCTTATATATATGATAGTAGGTTGTTTTAAGAAGATTATAGAGATAAATTACTATGTGAAGTGACTATGATACTATGATATTAAATCTATACAAAAATTTTAAAGAGGTAGAATTTGTCAGTTTGTGTGGTTGCAGAGGGTAATCTCTTGATCTACTGAACCGATTTTAAACATTACAAAATATCAGCAAGCTAGTTTCATGTAATTTAAGAGAAAAGTAACAAAGTTACTGCATATGAATAAAAAAGAAATAGTGGGATAAAATGCTTTCTTTACTATGAGTCAGTGTTTCATCTTGTTTCCGACTTGTTTCCAATTTGTTTAGCCCGTACACTTGACTCGTTGTTATAAAAAAAATTACGATGAATAATGATCACAAATGAATATATGTGTACTTTATATTAATGTATACATCCTATACTATAGACTGCCTCGGTGGCGTAGTGGTAGCGTATGCGACTGCTAAGCTTGAGGTCTCAGGTTCGATTCCCGGGTCGGACCAAATGTTTGTATGATCTGCAAATATTTGTTTCGGAGTTTGGGTTGTATGTATAATATGTATGTATTTACAAAAAAAAAAGTATATATGTATTCATATCAGTTGTCTAGTACCCATAACACAAGCTCTGCTTAGCTTGGGACTAGATGGCGTTGTGTGTTAGATGTCCGGAATATTTATTATTATTTATTTATTTATTTATACCTTAATAAATTAAACTAAAGTAAAAGGAAAGTGAAAAACTGCTTTAAATAAAATTTCTATAATTTGAAGTGATTTTTATTTCGTATTGCAGGTTGGTTATAGGTATCAAGTGAACCCAAACATTGAAAATAGTCTTCGGTACATTGGAGGAACATTCGCTCAGGTATTCCCAGTTTTTTTTATTGTATAAGGGGTCAACAAGCAGATGCATCGCCTGATAGTAAGCGATTACCGCCGCCCATGGACAACCGCAACACCAACGGGGTCACAAGTGCGTTGCCGGCCTTTTAAGAAGGAGTATGCTCTTTTCTTGAAGGTCGTATTGGTCCAGGAATACCGCAGGCGACAGTTTATTCCCCAGTTGTGTTGTGCGAGGTAGAGAGTTTCTGCAGAAGCGCATAGTTGTATACTGCCAACCATCTAGATGATGGGGATGAAATTCCTGTCACGTAGGACGATGACTTAAAGAGGCGGCAGAGATCAGTCCGAATAAATACTAGATGCGGTAGAAGTTGTATGCAACTTCTACCGCATCTCTCGCATAGCGAGGCCACATCTCTACGCAGCGCCAGAGGATCCAGCCGATTAGAAACATCTTGGTAAACAACACTTGTGGAAGAATTAAAATTTTGAATCTGACAGAGCTCAGAATCAGGTTCCTCACAGGTTTAACTATCTTCTTAAATTACCGTAAGTTTAAATACAACAGTTTAAAAAAAAATAGTATACCTTATTTAAATTGCTTTGTATGGGCTCTCGTTCTTATATTCAAGCTTAAAACGACGTACTGGTTATGAAAATTCACTAGAAGCGCCGTATTGGTTATCAAAAGTGTTATTAAAAAACTACAATCGCAAAATGAACATCATATGTTGCGTTGACTGCAAGACGCTATTCCTAATCGTTGCTATAAAACGAGTTCAGATAAATTATCGTTTGTCTAGCTTAATTACGTCATGATCTTTTTTATTCGAATATTAGCCTTATGAGAGCTTTTTGTTTTTGAATATTAGTCTTTTATAGTAGTATAGTCTATGCGCAATTTCATTATAATCGGTGCAGCGGTTTAGCCATGAATTTGTTTAGACAGACAAAATTGATTTCAAATTTTGGATATTAATAGATATATGAAATCCTTGAAGGTCGCTTGAGGTCTCTAACTTTATTGTTAGCAGAATGTATTGACAAACGAAAATCGAATGTATTAAGATTCAAGTCAGTTCTAAGTATACGTGAATGCTAGAAGTGCTTTACGCTCAAGGTTGATTTCTACACTAATAGCAACCCTTCTATTATATATATTTAAGTGATTACCGTCACAATGTTTTCTGTGCTTCAAGCTATACTAATGCAATGATAATACCACGTCTAGTAACTGAAAATTTGCCACTTACAAAATTTTTCAGAATTTATATCCCAATGCTTGTGTTTTGTATGGAATTGCGTACTAATACATAGTTAAATATACATAAAATCAATATCAATTTGGTCTAACTAGACATAATAAATACTTACAATAAAAGTATTTTATTTGGCTATAAAAATTTAAGAGTTGTGAAAAAATAAGTTTTGTCATTCACGAGTCGCCACGTGTACTTGTAAAGATAGGTAGTTTTAAAGTAAAAAATAATGAGCCTACGAAATATTCAAACTGCAGATATAAATATTAAGAGACAGATGAAATAGGAAGAATTTAATTTTGCAAAATAAATGATGTCATCATTTATTTTAGAATACGTTTTTGGTTACGTAGATTGATTGAGAAATATTAACCGACCTATTTAAGAAGATATTCATTCCTATTGATAGAAGCTGTAACAGTGTTCATCTTGAGGTATCCGTGTTATGAACAGGAAGTATTCGGGCGGTTCCGGTCGCAATGTCAGTGTCACCGACGAGGTCAGCCGCCTGATTCGGCGCCAACGACCGCCTGTACGACGTGGGTATACACAAGTATTATGTCTACTTCGTTAGTACAAATTTCAGGGCTTTATACTATATGACCTATACCAGACTACTGAACTATCTTTTATGGCTGTACACTATTTAAGAATGGCAATATTATTTAGAACAGAAGGTGATATTATAGGTTATTGTAATCATTTCCGTGAACATTTTCTTCATTAGGTATTAATACGATCAATTTGTTTGTGTATTTTTAGTTTTTAGGAAGAATATTCAAAAATATTCTACATATTGCATGATCACTCCCGCACGTAAATATGTGTATAATGCCCTTATTAATGTTGAAATTATTGCTTACACTACTTGTCTTAAGGTAGACGTAGACTATGACTAACAAATTATCAAATTAATGATGTCTAAGTACGTCATGTTTACAGATATAATTAGGGTTCATGCGTGGGCTGATTAGTCACTATCACTACAGTAATAAGTCTTGAACTTGCACGCTGTAGAGTATTTTTACTATTGAAAGAATACATAAGTATGGTCTGTAACATGCAATGTTAGTGCAACATTACAGTTAAAACGCTCTGGGCCTCTCTTGTGGCCTCCACCACAAATACCTTGACATTCAGATCGCACTGCGCATGCGCACACAAAACTAAAACGTTTCATTTTTAATACTGACACTTCCGATTCAGTGATTTCCTATTTTAACAACTACAATGTTCTTCTACGAGTATTATAAATATGTATATTAGTACTTCTACATTTTATTTATATTATGTTTTTAAGGCGGTGAACAGGAAATATAAGCATTTAAATTTCGTTAGTTTACGTTCAACATGCTAATATATTACTACAGGGTTCTAGATGTTGCGAAGTAAAGGTGCTTCCGGATAAATATAATAAACCTAAGGTCAGAAATTTAAGATCTAATTGTAAAGGTCACTCGTATAATTGTAAGCAAGCACGTGGAATTTGAGGCAAAATACACTTTGTTTAAAGTACCTACAGAAACTAAGGAAAATGTATAATTTTTTAAACTTGTTTATTTAGACTTAATAAATCTTACGCTATAACCTAAGTTTTGCAATCAGTTATTTAGTTAGTATTAGTACAGTCACTGATATATTTGTATGCAAATTAGTTAACAATAGCAGTTTTTGACAAGCGAAATAACGCACCTATTATTATCGAAACTCGACGTCCTCCCACTACAATGCTATGAAAGGAAGCAGTGTCATTCTGTACCTTTTCGCTTTCACCACATTGGAAAGTGAGCGTAAAAAAGTATTTCGGCAACGACAAAATGGCGGGAGATCAACAACCTCACAGTCATAGAGCATAGACAAAGGGCGGCCATATTGTAACGAAAGTAAAAGTAGCCGGTCATAGTCGACTGGAGTCACGATTGTGATCCACGAGATGATTTGGGAATGTCACGGTTAACGCTCAATGAAATAATGTGTAACGGGCCTCCTTTTGTTTCGCAATTCTCGGAATTATTACTCCTTTTTAATCATAGTAGGTATAAGGATTTGGAGCTTTTACAAGACGTTGAGACCCTTCCGTGATTATGAGATTTCATGCTAGCAAGATAATACATCTATTTAGAGAGAGATGAAGATATTTGCAATTTAAAAGTTAGTACAATATTTACTATCAACTAATGGAATTGTTAACACTATACGATATGGATATACTTTGTAACCTGCCGCGTATGGTTCGTAGATCGCTAAATCGCCTCCAGTACAGTCATTCGTAGCTCAGGGCGTAGCAAAGTCTACGATAACACTTGTTCATTTTACTACGCTCTTTTCAGAATTAAATATTGCTAAGTCGTTAGTATGTAATCAACTAAAAATATAATTTGCTTAAAAATATTTAAATTGTCATTGTTTTATAATCCAACATAACTTACATTTGTTAAAAAAATGGTTTACTTTTAACAATGTTGTTATTGTTAACACTATAGTTTTTTTAATATCTGTAGAAATTTTTGAACAAGGAATTGATTTAGTTGTGGTAGCAAACTGCTACGCGACTTTTGTTTTTGTATGTTTAGTATGTACATATATTGTAAAGGTTAGTATAATTAGTATCGGTATTATTATTATTGAACGTTACTGAATACTTCACTAATATTTATTTGTTACATTTTTTTTTTGGAGTTTTACATGGAGTTGGCATGTAGTATTTGAATAATTTTAATATTTACCCATTGTGGATGTCATCGTCTGCAATAGATACGCGTGTGTGGAGGCGTCGTACGCCTCGTCGGGCCCCAGCTTGTCGTCCTCCGACAGCTTGCTTAGCGTTGGAACACGCACATCACACGAAGAATCACCTTGTTCCGTTAACACCGATCACCTTTTTAATTTACGTCTCCGAAAATTTTTTGACACACCAACTCTCAGCATAGTTTTTCAACGCAAGCACTAACCACGTTCAGCATGCAGAGTCCGGAACACTTCCTGCGGAACGAGCATATGAAGGTTGCGCACGCGCGGATCGCAGTCGCGTCGCAGTTGCCTGCGCACTCTCCGAACCTCTCGATTCGGCAAAATCACGATAACGACTGCGCGCTAATGTCGTCATGTCGAAATTCGAAACACTTTCACCTAAATATTCCGCCTCCGTTTCGGCGGACGCGGGCGTCGCTCTCGGCGCTCACGCACACACCGCTGACTTCGTCAGTGCTCAATTACGTACGCTGTAAAAATTGCGTCAGTGTTTTTCGTAGCCGACCTTACATTCAACGAGTGCACCACCGAAATATAGTTATCTCTGTCTAGTAGTCATTCACCGTTACGCGATGATGTTTTTTTGTTTCATTTTTTTATCTGGTTGTTCGTCCGTGGACGTGCATGTGAGTGTGCGATTTCGATAGCAGGGTCATTGAACTACCAAAAAGGGATTCGGTTTGGTTAACGTTGATGTTTCAGTAGTGACTTGGATGGGCCGTAGAGCTGAGGCACAGCGGGGAAGTATGGCGTGTGTGGTCTGGTAGCGAGTACTGATGGTCGCACTGCAAATGTAGGTCAACCTCACGCGCACGCGCCCCTCTTCATTATAACGATGCTCTAGACATTGTCAGTATTGTCTTCAAGCATTACGAATACGTATAAGTTTCTTTATTACTCAATCCAACATATTATAAGTCATAACGACAAACTATAAATATACATGTACCTGCTTTTACTTTTAAGAACTCTTATTAAGTAATGCTTGCAGAAAGGTGTTTCCGTTTAAGTACTTTAATAAAAATAATACTAGTATTAGCATCTAAGTATCGTTAATGGGTACGTTGAATTCGCGAACTCCATTTCAAAAGAACAAAATGACGGTCAAAACTTCATAAACCATGTATCGTGACACAGTCAGATAATCTAAAAAAATATTGACCTTAGAAATGTTAAAGAAATTTTAATTGTAGTTCCAACAGTACATAGCCTAGTTACCAGTTTTTGTTTGAAAGGTTAGTCGGGCCGATGGCACAGTTGTTGGTTTACGTTAAAAGTGAGTTCATTCGCATCGGCCGCTATTTACCAGTATCTAGATTACGCTTTGGTTCCATTGTTGGGACAGAGTGATGACTTTTAACTTACACAATATTGATGATGTGTTAATTTTTTTTTTATTTTTTTATTTTTTTTTTAAAAGACAACTCCCACATTAGGAATAAACATCCTGTGTCGTGGGGGACTTTACAAACATACATGAAACGGACACAAAGAACATCCAGACTCGGGACAACAATTCGTGGATCACACAAAGTGTTGTAGGTACCGCGTGGGATTTGAACCCACGACACTTGGCGCAGTAGCAAGCGGCATGGTGACCGCTGACACCACTCGGCCAACAGTGCAGTGTTAATAGAAGTTATTTAGTTACCTATTAAAATTGCTACGCTAAACTAAAAGCAACATCCTAAGAATAATTACTTAATCTGATAGGTAAACCATTCAATATAATTTTGATAAATTCTCTAGTTGATTATTCTAATTATTTATTAAAATGAAACGTAAGAGCTCTTCCAGGTACAACCAACAACAAAAGTACTCCACTTTGTACAGAGGTACATCATTTATAGATTTATGGTAAATTTAATGTATTTAAATCCTCTATCTTATACTACATGGAGTTTGAATATAATTGACATTTATTTTAATTCTGAATAAAATCTAAGAATACTGTATCACGGATATTATTTTGTTTTGTTGCTGATTGTACCTACTAATTCTTGGTACAAACGAACTACCGTGTGTTGCAAAAACGTGTTATTTAGATATTGCAATATGCGGTTACTTAACAGTGATGGGTAGCCCGTCACCCTCGGTTGATTACGATATGTGCAACAGTATAAAAGCAAACACTGGCGATATTATATTTTATCTTTATTTATTATTTGAAAATGAGAACGAAAATAATCCGGCTCCAAAGGCACTTTACTGCAAAAATGATAACGTGTTCTAGTTATTTAATTTTTTTAGTAAAATATGTTAATAAAGTAATATTTAAACTGGGCAACCGGTGACCGATTAAGTACATAGAGTATTATTGGTTCTATTCGTGGTGTCTTAAGATCAAATTAAGGGAGCAACCTACGCATCAAAACACAAAGCAAAGTTACAAAGAGAAGAAAAACTAGAAAAAAACCTTGTACCTACCATTCGGGCTAGCTTAACAAAGTAGGCTCAAGCCTCGTTTCTAAGGAGAGATCCAAGACCAGCAATGGACTATTAATATTCATGATCAATATTGATTTAACTCAACTGATGGTCATTTATTTTGTTGGTGTATGATAGTAAGAAAGAAAATACACAACAGCAAACTACTGCACACCATACACATTTAACAACGTTCCACGTGGCACATACTGCCCTGTATGGTTAAACAATTTACAGCAATAGACACCTACTTTTATTTTGAGTTCGAGCAAAACTGCTTTACTACATGACATAATGTACATAAATATATTACGAGGTATTTTAAATAAGATTGACAACGTGTCACCGTTCGGTGCGTCGCCTCACATGCTGGCTTTATGCGCTCGCAGTCAGGTAGCTGTGGTATATTTAGCCAGACACGACCGAAACTGGGTTAACTATTCTCCTGAAGAAAATACGGCCACTCGAAATATTGACGCAACGTGCTATGTATGGATGGCCTATCTGAAAGAATGGGTGAAAGCGAGCCGAGCCGAATAACCCCATTCTTGGTACGAAAACAGGAAGTCTATGCAATATGTGATACATAGAGTTTTTTCTAGGGAACGTGTTTTTGGGTCTTACATTTTAAAACTTTTTATACAATGACGATTTAAAATAAGATACTACGGTAGTATTTCTTTTGAGTATTTCATTGAAGATCAGTAATCCCAATCAACTAAACAAAGATCGAGAGATACTTGACAGATTTAGTTAGATAAGGACAGATCATACTTTTATGCATAGCAACTGAAAGAGAAATATCTGAAGATAACATTTTAATTGACAAGACAAATTTTCATTGAGTGTTCTAGATATCAAACGTTGTAAGTTTACTCCACAGATCACCAAAATTCATCATAGGTCTAAATATTTGCTTTGCTATAACAAAAATAAAACTGTCAAAGCTATCTCTGATAAATTGAAGTCTTTTTTCATTCTATCAAAGACAAGAAAAACATGTCGGAATTCATACACTTCTAAAATTTCGTTCCCATCGCTCGAATAGTTTATCAGGTGACTATTGAGCCATATCGACGATTCATTGTATCGATACTGTAGATGTTTTTCACACGCTTTGACGAGACTAGGTGATCTAGTTGAAGTTGAACGACCTACCTTAAGCAGTCCATAGTGATCTTGCATAATTTGCCAAAACATATCAACGCAAACAAATCTAGACAAGTCACTGTATGATAAGGCCGCCGATAGTTGATAATTCTACTTTTTTGTTGTTATGTCGACTTATACTATGTAGTGGTAGTATGTCCTCCTCCATACCTAATATTAGAATTGAATTTTAATCTTGATAAATAAGTTGAGGAACTTCAAAGCATTCAATGCATTGAAACCACAAATAAATCAATAGTCAATAAATTTCAATTAATGAATTGAATGGTTTGATTAATCTGAACACGTGAACGGTATTTATATTAGATTTATATTAAAAGATTAATTGTCCTTGATCCTTATTAATCATATAAATTTTTTAGATAGTGAAGGATAAGTATACAATCTTTTTTTATTCAAGACAGTGACACAAAGGCACTAATCTAAGAAAATAATGACATACATTAAGCTTGTTTTTGGTACCATGTCAGAATGTTATCACGTCATACCTAATTTTTTATCTTTTTTGCTAGACTCGTATCTTATCTATATAGCAGACACCACTTTGGAATAAAAACAAAATAACTTCATATAAAATCGGCTCAAAGCAAGTAGTAGACATTATATTTTAGAGATAATATTTAAATGCACGTTATACCTGACCGATTATACGTGATATGTTGTTTTGATCTCTGTGTGTATCGATTGACGTACGTCGTCGCCTGGTGACAATCCAAATTTTGCCAACTCGGACGATAAAGGTGTGAATGACCTCACCCATTGGTAAACATTACGACAAAGAAAACCTAAAAGAGACTGCAAATGTTTCCTCGTTTTCGACCCTACTTTGTTAATTGATTAACTGGTCATCAAAGACCCCGATAAAATATAATGGGCCTTAAATATATTACGACCCTCTTAGGATTTTAGGAGCGGATAGAAAACGGCAATTTGTTTTTTTAATATGGCCAAGCCGACAGATAGTGGTTGTTTTGAATGATGAATTAGTGGAATGGATTCTATGGTTAAAACGGTACAGTTTGTAATTTGACATATTCACTTTCGTTGTTTCATGATCATAGATACATTCCATTGAGTCCTATGAACATGTTGCGAGGTTACAAAAATAATTGACATTTGTCTAGTATTTACTTAGTTTTTAATATAACCCGTAATAGTCAAATACTTGAACAATTAAAAACTGGAAATTGAAAAATACTGACAAAATTGCAAATTATATTAAGAATTATGTATGCAGAGGACATCCTTATGTACAAGAATTAAAACTAATTTAGACCTATATTCCTCACGGTTTAGTGTAGATTAAAAAACGACCGATAATACTCGTATTCTTGTTACATGAAGAGATTATATAAATGTAATTTAACATGTAATTAGTCTTCATAAAAAGTAGTCATGTATTAAGAGCAGTGTGCATTCCTTATAACACAGTTGAAGTAAAATCACGTCAAATAAAACAATGAACAATAGTTATGTCAATGACACTAATCATTGCCATTGTTATAAAAAATTTGGCAAGCAAGACCGCTGTACTTGTGTGTACATACCAAAAAGTATTAGCGTGTTCCAAGATCTTATCAGTTTAGAAAGAAAGTTTTTGTTCAATGCAACTCGTTGAAAAACTCGGTACTTTCATTTATTTTAATATTTTTAATTAAAATGTATGAAGTAATGTATTTTGAAACAAATACTTTGCACAAATTTATTAAAATATTTAAAAGAAACTGCTTAGTTGAATGTCAATGGCATATATTTGTATAACAGCTGACGCTAAATTGTTTAAGTGACCCCTAAAAATAAGTGCTTGGATTTCAAATTTTTAAGTGTGTTGTATTTTATAATAAAATATGTCGGTGTATCGGTCTTCGTAGTAGTTGCCCTTCGTAAAAATGCTTACGGACAAAAATAATAATTTTTATTTTGCTGTTAATTCTTTACGTGGAATATAAAATGTCAAACCAGCAGTAACATTTGCTGTTCTCGTATAAATCAATAAGATTTTAAGATCGATGTTTTTCATTCTTTTGAAGTTGACAAAAACAAACATGGCAAGTGTCTCGTTAAAAATATAATTAGATCATGAAAAATTTAGATTAACTCTTGATTGAAATGAAGAACATATATTATATATTTAAGTTGGGGTAATGAACCGTTTAAATATTTATCACTCTAAGATATTTTTAAGAAGCCTTACAGAGACAATTATTAATACATCAAAATTTGTATTATTCGACGAAATGGAATTTTATAAGATTAGATGACGTTTAACCTTAATACATCAAATATTATGATAGTTAATAGGAATTTACAATATGCCATTTTCCCTATTACATCAGAGCGACTCGCTCTGGTCGACGTACGCGTTCCATCGTCACGAGACCTCGCGTCGGAGCCTAGTTTCACAACCAGCGCTCAGCCACCGCAGCCGTTTTCACTTTTTCGCTGTCAAGAACGAACGTTAACGATAAACAAACTAACATTTTGGCCGTCACTGCCAAAAGATAAATTAAATCCGATATGTCAAAACGACCACCTCATGCCAAATTATTTCTACATCTAAATCGTTGTGTCTAAGTTCAAATTGCAATGAAATGGCAGTGTAACCTAAGGCAAAGTTTAGCCAGCAGATTGAAGTTTGATTAACATAATATAAAAGTCTTCATTTTAAAACGATTGGATGCAATTTAAGCCTTATTTCCGCGTATTATTGTTGAAATTAAAGAATCATACAAATACAATAAATGTCGTTACGTTATAAGAGGTTCTGTAGTAGAAATACCGAGGCTGTTCATTGACCTTTCCGCGCACATAACACTAGCGAAACAAAAGATGAATTTTATTAAATGTAAAGAAGAACCTTGATCTGCAATACACTGTCTTGTTGCGAAACATGAATTAATTTACATCATCATCCATATATGTATTTATAAACGTGTCACTATTATTTTACATTAATATGTAAATATGATTGATAATTAAGTGAAAGTGCAACTATATATATAAAGCAAATCTGTGAAAATATTTGCAGCGCCAACATGTAAATATTTCTCTGAACTAGTTCGTAGCACTATATGAGCTACGGTCGTAGCTAGGCTGTCGTAGACCATAAATACTACACACATTATTTCGATAATTACTTATTTGGAGTAAGTTATTAAAAAATAACTTTATGACCAATATTTTTATCGCAAAGATAAAACTAACATTACATTACTTAATGTTTAGAAACTTGTTACAAATTGAATGTGCAGATCGTTTGACCTCCACCTTTCATTTTTGTAACTCAGAAAATGCAGCCTCATTAGTCGAGATTAGTGTAGAAAAAAAAATTGTGTTCATCATTATGGTTGTAACAAAGCATTGAGTGGGATCCTAAACTGCTTAGCTGTCATAACAATCGTAAACGCTGACATTGCCTCTCACCATCACGTAACAGACACTTACGTAAAAGGTCTTTACCCCTGTTTGCTTGGGACAACTACATTATAGAGATCGTTTGATTCACATTATACATGATTTAATAAAAGAAATGCGTAAGTAACACATATTCTGTGATTTTCATTTTGGAGCCATGTATAAACTCTAATTATCAAGAAGAGAAAAAATAATGAATAAAACAATAAAAGAAGAGAATAAACGTAATACTGATCGTCGTGTTCTAGGGTCACTCCTCCAGGATCGATATCCTTACATGTACGAATTTTCTACTTTTTGAATATCACATGTTTACGTATCTACATCACTATTCTATTTGATTTTATTTTAATTTTGAGATGTGAGAAGCTATTATTATTGTCAAAACTTTTAATCGAAACGAACTACTGTTGGTTAATTTTGTGTAGGCGTATAATTTAATAGTTTTAATGTTATTATAAAATGTAGGAAATGTCCCAATTTTTTATTTGAACTCACATGTCATGGCGAGTTGTAAATGATATAATTTCAGAGAAGTTGTTATTTTGCTTGAATAGTTTTGTTAAGGTTTATATAATGTTTATGATTTCTTAGTAATTTGATGAATATATAATTAATTAATCGACAACCAAAAAAAATGCTTTAAAATTTATTTCCTCTTCACAAGTTACATAATAGATATACAAAAAGTGTTAACTAGACTCTACACTATTTCCTAAATTTATAACCAGCACTAGACAGAGCCAATACAAAGCTCATGTGAAGTTATTGTAAAACAAGCAGATTCCCATAACTAGACATATAAGATAAGTGAAATACATAGAGATATGGAGGCGCATATCGATGAAAGTCCGTTAAATAATGCCGAATTCTACGTCATTTAAATATGTGAAGAAAGAAAAGTTATCCTAAGGTACTGGGAATGTTTAATTATAAAATAGTGATAGCAAGCGCACACAATTTTCAATCATTTGAATGGTATAATGCAGTATAATCAAAACATCAGTCTAATTTATGAATAATACTATTAGGGCTTACACAACTAATTACTTACAAGTACACATACTATGTAGTACGACAGTTAAGGTTCAAATTCGTTTAATTTAGGTTATAGCGATGTAGTTTGATTTAACGTGAATTTCAAGTCTCAGAGTCTAACAAAGGAGATTTTAATCTAAAACATAATCGAGTTCTTGCATATATATCAAACTAGCTTAGCGTTGCCTTTAACAATGTATACTTGACGAGTTTCGACTTTCGCAAGTGGTAGCCGCTGGCCGGTGCATCTTTGCGTAAGCGTCTAAGTCGTCAATGTCACACGTTATGTAAAACCAGCCTTAGATAGTAACATGTTCTTCTAGAAAAGCTAGTTTTGATTAGTGGTTATGTTCGAAGTTGGTTATGTTGATAACTTCAGAATTCTGATTGACATACGGGTAAACACTAAATTTAGATTATCGCGCACTAAAATTAATGACACAAATGTATACAATATTAGGTCCACTTTAATTCAGTTAACTTTCCGCTATAACTAGACAATATAAAAGCCAGATGTTTGCTTCAATTGTTTTGTACTGATTTCATGAAGATTGATTGGTATTAATTTGAAATAATGTTTAGTTATTCTCAATTTCGACCTTGACATTTGCAATAGTTCATAAACCATTATATTATTATAGAATCTGAACTATTAGAAATCCAGTTGTCTGTTGAAAACGTGTGTGAAAACATAGTTTCGAAAGTAATAAGGTTCGTATTGTGTTGTTTATAAATTTACACTTGACTCAACGTGGACCAGTTGCACACGGTTACGAAATTTCCACGAGACCAAAACACTAAAACGAATTTCCTCATATAAACTGGCGTTAACCCAGCTATAAGAAATATTTGCTGCGGCCTCATCCGTTCTGTTCCATGGTATTTTAGTTTCCCTATTTACTGCTCACGTATATTTGGTTGTTTTGAAATACGACCCGTATGTCGACATCAGTACTGCACTATATAATCACTCATTTACCCAAGAGAAATATGTTTTTTCTGTCGGCAAACAATTTGTTACTCAAACATTACATTTGGAGATAATTGAAATAAATGTTCCTTTGAAAAACCTAATTTAAAACAGAAATCCTTCTGCTTAACGTTCGCTGAAAAGAAAGGATAAATGAATCGGTTGACAGGCTTAATAGCTATCTTTCGAAATAACAAAACGAGGTGTAAATGTGCTAAAAATATGGTTACGAAAATGTGTTGATTTCACATGATATTTTCCAGTAAACGTTGTCAAAAAGATCGTGAGGTCTCAAATGAGAGATATTTACAAAGTTGTATGAAGGTGCATTTTTACCACTGTAAGTAATAGCGAGAGCAGAAAGCAAACGTTAGTGTAACTACTACGTAGTCGTATCATGCGATAAGAAAATTAGGTCTGCAGTTTTGAGTGGATCTGATCCGGCGGGAGGGTTGGTGGGGGTGATTAAACACGCAAGCGAGTCACGCGAGCCCGCCACACTAACACACTGCTAAAGAAACGGCGAGGAAAACGCCTTCCGGGGTGAATGGCCGTGTTGCGTAAAGCGCTCGCGCTGTGGTGCAACCATGCGCCGCCGCCCCTCCGCTCGACCTAACGCGCTGCGTACGCGCAGCGACATCTGACGGTGCGTGTTACACTTTTTCAGAATGTTCATTTATTAAATGTTTTTATCTGTTTACTTAACTCTAATTTTACATTAGTTAAGATAAAAATTGGTATTTTTTATCTTGGTTGGTTGGTACTCATACATGTTTTGGTCACTCTAATTTTGTAAGACTAAGGAAGTATTTTGTTTTATATTTCGTTTAAACACTTTGACAGCTGTTAAGGTGGCACCTGTTAAATTGCAATACGTAGCGACTAAAATACGAGTGACGAAACGAAATTTAATTCCTAGGTCAAGGTTTGGCTTCTCTTCGAAATGGGAAAATTGCCACATATCGGCGACCTTAACTCGCAGCGAGTCCGCCGGTTTCGTAAGACGGTACCGCGAATAAAGACCCCGATACATGGTCTGTTTTCACAGACTATCGTAAACACGTGCCATAAATTATTACGCTAAGCATTTAAGAAGTATCGATGACAATTGTATTGATTTAATGAGTCATATTAAGATTTACACAATGTACAAATCATCATGACATCTTTTGAAGGTAGTGATACATCGTTACATCAGAGAAACCCTTCGAAATAAAACTAATTGCAGTTTATTTTCTGCATTATAATTTTGATACATGGAATTCAATTTCAATAAAATTCTAATATTAACAGCTTTAACTCGTGAGGCAGTGGAGATGTGGCTTAAGTGCGGCCAAAGAAATGGAAAGTCTGTTATACAACGTCCACCTGAGTGTTTCGTGAAAGGCGTGTATGTTTTTTAATGTCAGCCGCCGTGGTCAAGGCTCAAGTTTTTGAGAGCGGGTTTCACGCGATTTTATCTTCTGTTTTAGTACACGCTCGCGGACATTGATTAACATTGTCAGCGGTTCACTTGTTTTAATGTCTTATTTAGTTTTGCTGTTTAGTAATAACGAGAATAAATTTTATAAAATATTGAATAATATTATGTTCTTCTTGTGGAGACGAAAGAATAAGTAGCAAAAGATTAATACAAGCATATCAATGACGCTTACGTAAAAGAATTTATTAATGTTCTCCTAGTCGATAACAGCCACGGCAGCCAGTCTCAATGGAGACCAGCCAACTATGCAGGAGATATTATAGTGCAAAAGTATGTAACTCTCTGTTCCCTCTCTCTCAGAATCCGATGGGACGGTTAACCGACACGACCGGGCAGAGATCAGGCGCTGGACCGACATCTTCCATGCTCTTCGAGGCACGGGGCTTCAGACCCCAACTTCCAAACTTCGAGCTGTTATTAAGTATATCTATAATCAGAAAAACTCAATAAAACTTTTGGCCCGATCCGAGATTCGAACCGAAGACATCTTAATCGGCAGTCCGCAAGACCAACGAGGCAGTTTGTTTAAAACAAAATCATTAAAGTTTGTTTTAAACGAACTTAGCGACACTTCTCAAAATGTATTTTATATTCTGAGTTTTCACCATCAGTTCAGAGGTTTTACGTAATTCAATGAGAAAAGTTTGTTATACAAACAACTATCTTAACTCAGCTCTTTTTCACTTAGAATCATTTATGAGTTCATGACTTTATCTTCCTTGTTACTTTTAGTGTCCTTACATTCTTAAAATGGATCTTAAGGCGTTAAACTTTATTGTAAACTAAGTTGATTCAACTTTCCTTATGTTATTCCTCCATAAAAGAAAAATGAGTACAAGAATATTAAACAAAGAATAAAAGTTGAAAACGAAACCTTAATCGTAAGTAATAAAGTCTTAAAACAATTTATTGATGCAACTATCATAGAAATGAAAATGAAAACCGTAACTGCGAGAGAATCGAAGAAAGTTCATTGTCTTCGAAAAGAGGCTTTGGATCGAAAGCGAGAGTAATTGACGTTCTAGGCGGCGCGGGCGCACGTAGCGGGCACTACACAACGGTAACGGGTGTAAGTTACGGTACTTCCCGTAAGACCGGTACTTTACGATCCCGCGTATTCGCTAGTGATGGGACGTGTTCAAAGATGGCTATTATAATATATCGATACTTTTCTACACATTTTTTGTTTCAAATTACGTTATTATGTCTTATACATGTGTTAAAATGTCATAAATTTAGTATTTTGTAATACATATAAATATTATGCTAATTTGATTTTACATAATAATCTAACATGCAAATCATTAAAATCATAATGTTAACTTTCTATGTCAATTTTTAAAAGAGAAACTACGCTTTAATAAGTGTGTATTCAGTCTTGATCAGTTGTTTAGTAGGTAACGTTATGTTCTTAGCAATACCTATTGGTAGGGCTTCAAGTTTAGGTTATGTATGTGTACATACATATATTTACAAATTTAAAAATAAATAAAACTATCGACGTAATTAAATTTAGGGTACACCACTATACGAGTACTGGGCAGGCACTATTGAGACCTTTAGCTACTTTCTCTTTCGATGGCCGCTGATCGCACTTGCGACCATAAAATCTCTTATAAACACGCCTTATGTTAGTGTGCGTGTGTATTGTTGGTTACATCACGTAACTTTGGCTGACGCATCTATCTAGCGAAAGGTCAGAATCTATTTATAGTGTAGCTACACTCACTTTCCATAAGAATGTCCACGAGATATATTCGATTTCAAGAACATTCACCTCTGTTGATTAGTTAAGCATTGAAAGAGTTCTCTTACGTGTTCGTACTTATGGAAGTTACATTTAACTTATAATAGATTTACAAATAAATGTGGTATTGAAGAACCTTAAGCATCAAAATCCAGTGTGCCAGTATATACTAAAATATAGTCTGTTATAGCTAGTTTCTAAATATCTGTATGTACGATGCACTAAATTGATCGAATGAAAAACGTTAACAAGTAAAAAACTCGAATGAGAAAAATGTTATGTCAAAAGTATGTTAATTTATTTCACTAGGAAGTCATTTAAAAATGTCTGCACTGGGCTCTTGGATGTAAATTTTAACTATGCAGAAAAAATGTTGGATCTATAAGGCTTTTAGAGTGTTATATTGTTAGAACATTCAATTTCTATCAGGCAAAGCTGTCGGTGGATGAAGTAGGCGATCATCGCCTCTCTCTGAATTCAAATTTATGAGCAATACATAAGTTCAAAAAGGGCACATTAAATTGTAATGATGCAGTTTTAACTCAAATATTTATCAATGTGACAGGAATATTATATATTATTATTAGGATAAATATCCTTATGCAGCTGTATTCTCCTAAGACAGCGCAACTTTAGTATTATAAAAAAAAAACGACGACTAACATTGTACACAAATCTTGGAATTAAATTTTTATCAAATTCTAAATATCGCAATTTACTTAAGTTCTGTATATGAATGTAGATTTTTAGTAATATGATAGGCAATTAGGATTAGGTCTGGTGATGAGCTAACATTCAATCATTAGAAAACCTTAGTTACATTGGTTTCATACTGAAAAAGGCTTTTATTTTTCTTTACTACACATAGCTAAATACTAGAGCACAAATAGAGACTAGGTCCACTAAATTTTAACACTGATAGAAGTTGAATTATGGAATTCACCTTTATGTTTACAGTAGAATACAGTCCACAATAAAAGTTGCTAAATACGTACAAATTGATAAATGTTCTTGAATGTTAATGACTAAGTCTTTCAAGGATTTTGCTTACTTCAAAGAGTCAAATAGTAAATTACCGGCTATCTTAAATTGAGTTTATAATACTGCACATTCGTTACGCTGTTGAGTTAGTGCAATAGACTTTCCCACGCAGTCCTAGCCCTGTACAATGGCCTTGTTGCTAAACCTTTATACACCTACCTACAATGTTGTCCACGAGTCGAGTCATGGATTTACATTTTGCATAGTTCGAGTTGTCATGTCATTCATTCAGTGAGCATATTACTATATGATATAAATGACGATAGCTCTATATTATTCGTACGATACTCTTATATACTTTACTAGTCTTATAAAACGAATTTTGCACTAATTAAATCTTCCTTTCATCGTAGAACTTAACACATTGATTTAACGTCACTTCTGACCTTCATAATACACGTTATTTTTTGTCATAAAATAATAAATTATAATCAACCAAAATTTTAAACCGTAAAATGAAAAGTAGTGAAGAAGAAGTACTTTTTTAATTTGCTGGGTTAACATTTAATAAATTAAACCCTGCAATTAATTGAAACGTGATTCCTGATCAAGTGTCTTAATATTGCCGTCATCAGTGCGAACTAAAATCATTTGATGTTTCTTTATAAAATGAACAGCTTTGCCTAAACTTGGGTCGAGTGTGATTACAGTCTTAGTACCACACTACACATACATATGCGTGGGGATGTAGTGGTGGATGACTGTTTTACGGTCTTATCACCATTGACCCTAATTTTAGACAGCTCATACCTCCCGCTCTCTGCAGACTAAGCATCTGTGAAAATGTTTCGTATATTTGATTCATCTATCATATTTTTATATTCCACACATGTTATCTACATATGAGTAACTTGGTTACTCATTACGTTTAGTAACGTTTTAGGAGGGCGTTTTTAACATTTTAGTATTTATGAGTGTTAGAACGTATTAGGTGAAGTCAATATTTTCATGAAGTGTAGAGTCCTTACTTAGCCTGATTAGGCCCTACAATTTCTAAACTTGATCGACTTATTCCATGGATATATTAAGATTAAGTAACTATATATTACTACGATAATTTAGGTTTCGACAAGGTCTTTCACTTAACAATTAACACTTAGTAGGACTGAGTAACTAAAAAGTTCATTATGACAAATCGTAAGTTACTCTATAAAAATACTACCTACGTTTCCTATTTAAAAAGGTTTACAGTAAATCCATGGTGGTTCAGAAATATATACACTTGTTTGTGTTTTCGACATTCTTTGTCGTACAACTGGCACTGATATTGTAAAAAATACACCTAATTCTTGTTAAAATTTTGTGGCTTTGGTTCAATTTCAGTGAGAATTATTTAAAATATTTATAATTTTATGAATTTATAGCAGTTGTAAACATCCGCGCATATTTGAAAATTCAAGAGATGCACTCATGTACTTTGAGTCTCAGCAATAACAAGTAGGTTTGTGTGAAAACTAGAAACTAGGGCAGCTGGACTGACATTTCACTTGACGTGTCTGACGTTAAAAACTTCATATTTGTAGTTAGGTATTTCTTAGGTAATGAGAACAAGGTGGGAGATCGTTTTTTGTTTTTTCGAAAGACGGTCCACATTTCATATATTTTTTATCATTAATTTCATCACGACGACGACTTGAAAACTTGATAATTGAAGACGATAAATACTTGACATTGGCAGAAATAGCTGATCCGAGTGATCCGGCTAGTTGCCATTTCATCATCAAAAAAAGAGAACAAGGTGTTGTATGTTTCTTTTAAAGATTTATTATTCTACTCGCAGTGCAATTTTTTTTTAATTAAAATATTAAGCCTGTTTTTTCATTTCATCAAGCAAATTTTTGGAATGGTTCTTGCCTCTCTACTTTCATAGTAGTTTTTTAACCAACGCCTGCTAGTTTGCATATACAACAACAATACTGTTATACATAGTCATGCTCGCACGTTACGCTTTTCTTTCAACCCTGTAGATCTTAATTCTTTTATGACATTCATTGATTAATTTTATTATTATTTATTGTAATTCATATTTATATCGACTAGAATTAAATTTTGATTGAATAATAAATATAAATAACTTTTCATCCTTCCGCAACACATCTGACATAATTACCTTTACCTTAAATAACTTATTCACACGTAATTCCTAATTCAAACTGTCTACAACGATGATATTACATACCGAATGTAGAAATTACAGAAACCTGTTACACTTATGTATGTATATGTTACGTTTATGAATTTTTCAATGTGCATCTGTATTACGCTCGCTACACTACCTAATACATTCCTAGTGACAATGCGTCACCTTGCCAGCGTTCGTTGACGCATCTACGTTTTGTCCAAGCGACCTTAAGCGTGTTAGAATAACTACTAATAACAACAACCAATTTGCTGCATCCCGCTTGCTCTAATAACTGTTATTATGATCGCGAAGGAGACGAAACTATGTGAATGATGATTTTAGTTGGCAGTACCTTTATAAAGGTAAAGTATGAACGGCGTTAACGAAAATGAAGGGCGATAGTGGATTCGAGTGTTTGAAGGTAACGGGCTTAGGTAAAGTACTAATTTGCTAACAATTTATGTCTGTAAATATCACGATTTCGAGACGAAGTTCAATCAATTAACGTCCACATGGAGACCATTATAATCCATCTGTGAGCAATGTATTTTAACTGTATTATCAAAGTCGTTTTATAAACTAAATGATCTGAAAATATTGTTTTTACAGAGGTTTAAATTTATTTGTGTATATGTGTATACATAAATCAAAGAACTTATTAGATCGTCTAAGCAAAAATGTATTAGATTAGATTATTTAATGTTAAGACAAACACTTTTGAATTGAGTAAAAACGTTTTTGTTACGCTCTTCCGTCCCTTTTCATGACATCACTTCGATAAATGAAATACGTTATACATAAAAGAAACCATATTCCCTTTTAATTTCATTAGATAGTTGGCTATAGAAGCAATTGTGCAGACTAGACAATACTACGGGAAATATACGAGCGTTACTAACCCCATTTTTTTAACCACAACTCCCGCACTACGATTAAAGCCTGTGTCGCGGGGGACTTTACAAACTTACAAGAAACGAATACCAAGAATATCCAAACTGAGAACAGCAATTTGTGGTGCATACAAAGTGTTTTCAAGTGTGGGGTTTAAACCCACAACACTCGGTGCAGTGTAAAACGGCGTCATCTGTACGCCAACCGTGCAGCCCTCTGAAAACTTTTATTAATTTAAACCAGGTGTGTATTCTTTTTAAAAAGAGTACATTTAAAACATGAAATCATATAATTATGTTCTCAACCAAAATCATAACAGTAAACATTATTATCTATATTTATTTTCAATTATCCAAGCAAGTATATGTATCCAATTAAATTGTATGCACCCACCACAGTCAAATTTGATATATATCTTTACAGTATATTAAGCAGCACCTTACTTTCTCTAATATAATCGTCATTGTAATATACAAACCTTCATATTTTTACATCCTCAACTGGTAAATTACCTTACAGATAAGATCCTACTCACAACGCATGCAATACCAATGAAGTGTTGTGACTTGGCATGTACTTTAAAGACAAAGCTTCAAACGCAGTTACATATATAAAGAACATTTGACTTTGTACCTTGTACTATACAATAGAGGGATCAAGTTAGGTTTTAAAGTGCATATTGCGCTTTGCACGATACCTATTATTACCGTTTGCTCGCCAAGGACGGTGAAAGTCGAGAGAAAGGATGTGCGCCAATGACGTCACATAACAAAGTATAGCTAATGTATGTGTGTAATAGGATAGAATCTATAATTTTTTATAGATTCTATGATGTTAACGAATATAAATTTTCATTTAATGTGTAAAATATTACACATTGCGAAGTTATTTTCTATGTTTGTAATTTATGGAGGAAAATACCACGTCATGGGAAAATACAAGGTTTATACACAAGACTGGAGACAAGCAAACTCAATAAGAAACACTTTCATAGTTAAAATGACACTTAACATTTTAGACTATTCTGTATACTCAACCTTAACCTTATTTATTATACATAGATACAGTCCCGCCATTTTTCCAGAGGGGTAGGCAGAGACAATTGATACCCACTTTCTATGGTCCTGGCTATTTCAAATATTATACTCGAATAGTTTGTTAAAGGTACTTCTTAATCCAGCATTTACTTTTATTTCAAATCTAGTTAGGTACTGCATATAAGTCAATAATGTTAATTGTTGATAATAACGTCTGAAACGTAATAATATCTGTATATAGTAGGTATATACAGAGTCAATTATGTTAATATGAATCACTGGAGGCAGCTATTATTAAACAAGGAAAACGTGTTTTACAAAAGATATTTTTACACGAAACCGCTGGAATTACTGGCATCCGTTTTTATTCAGTCAAAGGGAATCTCGAAAATAATTATATATTTTGCAACTCTAGGGTCGCAAGTTGTGAGGTATAACAGTCAATCATTAACAGCCTCAGTCCCTGCTGGACATAGAGTACCCTTCAGAAATTAGGTTTTTTTTTTTATTGAATAGTGGGCAAACGAGCAGACGCATCACCTAATGGTAAGCGATTACCGCCGCCCATTGACACCCGCAACACCAAAAGCGTCACAAGTGCGTTGCCGACTTTGGGGGATGGGGAGAGGGAATGGGGGGAGGAGTTGGGGTATGAGCCTCCGGTATCCTCACTCACTCGGTGAAACACAGCGCAAGCGCTATTTCACACCGTTTTTTCTGTGATGCCGTGGTGTCACTCCGGTCGAGCCATTCATGCCGAAGCGTGGCTCTCCCACGGAGAAAGGTTTTGGCATACTGTGTCATGCGAGCCTGACGGGTTGGTACGAGCTTGCTTCAAGCAATTTTGTCCTGTGTATCCAGTTTGTTCCATGAATAGGGGTCGTTATACTCAGAATGTTAATCCGTCACCACACGTAAAACCAATCAATGGGTGTCAAAACTCATATTTAACAATTAATTGTATGAAAAATTATTAATTTTGCTAATTTTCCTAGCGAACACAGTGCCAAGGGTCGACAGTTAATTAAACTTGTTAGAAAAAATAAACTACACTCCAAAAGACATTTTAAGAGTTAAACGTGAGGCTAAACGAAGAAACGAATTTAAAAGATTGTGTCATTATTGAGTGTAACGATTCTAAATCAAACGTAAGTGGTGGGTGTATTCATAGTCATAATATGTGTCACGTATCGTGATTATTAATCAATATAGTGCAGGAGACAGGTTGCCCGACAGATAACCTAAACGAAAACGCGAACGCATTGATAAAGATAACACCGCGAGGCGCTACGGGCGCGGGCCTTTCGCGCTCGACGCACAATCGTTAGATAAACATATGGGTCACTGAACCGACCCAGTTTCATTCGAGAGCGCACACGATGGGCCCGTGTGCGCCTTTTAGTCAAAAATCCACACAAACGTAACACTTCAATCGACACACACATCCGCACATACGACTCACACTTGCTCGTGAACACCCTACAAATAGTACCTACTACGAACGAACTCACACAATTGTCGCTCTAAATATCACTGACCAAGCCTAATTACACATAATTATTATCTTCCCTATCTTAGAAGCAGTTTGTATTTCATGTCAAAATGTTAATCCAACTGCTGCAGAACTTTTTGAGTTTTTGAAGCGTTTGGGTACACCTCAAAACTCAACTCATCATTGTATCTACTTAACAATATGGATAACAAGAATTTCTAATTCGATCCTCGCTCTGAACTTTAGCAATAAACAATGTTAGAAAGAAGCAGAGGACATCAAATATCTTTAAAATTCATACCAATTGTCCTATGAATTTTGGTGAGGTACGTTTGAAAAAAGTTTCATTACACATCGATTGATATTATATGAATTTTTTCAAAAAAATGAACCATTAAAAAGTAAGAGTTATAAAGTAACAGAAACTGTAATATTTGTAATTTAAGAACCTGCTAAGCTCTTTAGTGTTAAACACTATAGAATATCACTCAAAATCATTCAATCATCAATAATCATTCAATACACAATACTCAAAATAACTCAAATAACAATGAAATTAAATTGATACTTTTCACATCGACAAAAATAAGTGGTACAAATTTCGAAAGTTACATGGTCAATGGTTCCCAGCGGGCCTTGGCCATGACGATTGCCATGTTGTCGAAATATCGTCGGACTTTTTAATGTCAACTTGATGAATTTTTAACCTTTAACAAAAACTGTAAACAGCGGCAAATTAAACGTCATTATTTTTTATTACGATACTCGTAACCGTAAATCTAATCTATTTTTTTTATTAAAAAACAGTAGATGGAACAGGTGAACGGATTAGATCTTAGAATTAAATTAACTAGTAAGGTATAAATATATTCATATAATTGTAATAAAAGTTCTAATTTTCATCCGACAAAGTAAGCACCTTGCAGCTAATCAAATAACGGTTTCTCTTTCAAATAAATAGTTCCATTTTTTTGTTGAACCGTCTTTATTGTTTTAAAATTTTAGTATGTATAATTAACGAAACAAATGGATTAGAAAGTATAGAAATTATGACGAAAACAATTGTTATTTAAAGTTGATGGCGTAGTTTGATAAGTCGAGTGAAAACACCGTGAGTTTGTACCAGTGACTGCAGTACTTAATTCAACCAGCAGATACTGCAGTTAATATAAATAAATACTTTTATCTATATTTGCTAACTCACTGTATATTTAGTAGTTGAATAAAGTATACATTAGTATTAAAATATAACCATGATATCATGGTTGAGGTTGCATATCTATATAAATATAAACAATATAATCTAACTATACGTATGATTTTATAGATTTAAATTTAACTTGCTATTTTTGGCGATAACCCGTCTTGTTCTATACCGTTTTCTTAGCATGTGTGTCCTTGTGATTAATATAATATTTTGTTGTTAATACTTTTTTTAAATAAATTAATAACTTTGAAATCTGCCTATAATTAATTGTAGAAAGTATAAAATATAATTATATTCGTTACAAAATTTTCTTAAAGTACAAAACTGTAAAAATAGTTTTTTGTGTTTAATTTAATTAATTATGTTTCAAAACAGTATGGTATTATTTGCATTTATTTAAAATCCATAAAATTTTACCATACAATCCACGAATGCGTACGTGTGTTTTATATTTATTTATTTAATTTCTTGACGGTATGTTTATGTTAAATATGTTTTGTTTTATATGTATAACTGTTTATGAGCAAACACCGTGTGTGTGCTCTGGTCTATTATTTACTATACATATACATATATATATATATATATATACAAGATTATAATATATATATATATCCTAAGACTTTAACTCATTAATGAGCTACTAACTGATCAAACAATATAAAATTGACAATGTTAATATTGTTAACGCATAAGATATATAATTTTTTTTGAAGATTTTTCAGTTATGAAATTGTGTAAGTTTGTGAGGTAACGATAGTAGTAATTTAATTACATAATCTGTTTTAGTTATATTATAATCTTCGTGTCTATGCATGATAAAGTAAGTAGGTAGGTACTTATGAATATTTCTTTGACTGTTTACGCCCTTATCGGTAGTAACAGAAAGACATGATATACTTCTAAATATATATACAGATATTAATACGAATGAAAAAAAAAGGTAACCTACATTTATATTAAATCAATACGCATATAATATAAGTTGATGTGCAAATATGTATTTACAAGTGACGAGAATATATTATCACTAAAATAAAATAAAAGTGATTTGCCACTAGAGGGCGTTACTGGCAACACATTGACAAATTCAATATGGCCGCTCATTGAGACATATCTGTCTAAATTCTAATAAAATAAATGAAAAGTAATCTTAAAAAAAAGGAATAACAACATGATATAAATAGCTACAGTGCAACAACATATTTGTAGAAGCCAAGCTTAAACACAATTTTTAACAAATTATTTATTTTTATAACATAATAGTAAGCCGATAGTAAGATTTAAGACGAAAGATAAGAACAAACCAAAATTGTATTTATGTACGATGAAACATTGATAAATAGATAAATAAAGGCGGTTGTAATTTTGTACGCCGGTAAACCAGATAAGGTAAGTATTGTAGCGGTAGTAAAAAACAGATAATTTGGATATAAAAATATGGTTAAAACCAGTAACCAGCCTAGAACTATACTATGAAATACATAATATGTATTTAATATCTGTGTTATTAATAATAGGTATAGACTTTCAGTTTTAAAGGAAAAACACGTGTTTTACGTGCAGTGTGTGCGTGGCCGTCTATTTTTATTAGAAAAGATATAATGTAACGACGAGACAGCGAAGTGCATGCCAACGTGAAAAAAAAAACATAAAAGCTGTAACAAGACGTACACAACGTCATCTCACCATAAAACATTTTGTTCAATAGCCCTTGTAGTCCGGTCTGCTTTATCGAGTTTGTGTCCATTCAAAATCAACGGCAAAAGCCGGATTGTTCAAAGAGTGTACTATTCAATCGTTTTCATAAAACAGTTCATCACTGTAACGTGTCATAAAGTATGGTAGGCAGCGACGACGGTAACACCAGTGGTACTGGCCGTACACACGGGACGAACGAGCATGCAACGGAGCGGGAGACGCGCTCGCGGTTGGCGCCCGCACGGAAGTAGGTTAGTAACTAAAGTTTTGTTTGCGTGAGGCTGCGACGCGGTGCACTCGGTTCGCTAGTGCTGGCGCGCGGCGCGGCCCGCGGTGCTGGCGCGGCGACACGGCCCACCGACCCCGCACCCGCCTCGTCCCCGCGGTCCCGCGCATCTTTCACTTTCGGGCTTCATGCCGGCCGGCGGGCGGCCCGCCCTTACGCGCTCATTGTTGCGCCCCTATGAAACAGTACAGTTAACACCACTTTTCCGATGTTATTCATTCATACTGAATACATAACCAAGAAGTTCAGAGAAACTTCTCAATTTTTCTTATGACAAATGAATTTCAATCCATATGCTGTTAATGAACCTAATTGTTTGGTTGCGACGCGTAGAAGATTTTATTAATCAGGACTATTGGTACTTAGAAAAAAATCAGAGGTAATTAGGAATTGGTATTAGGTTTCTTATGTAACAACTGTATCATGTATTTGTATTATTCTAAATTCAACTAAAAACAGTACACAAATTATATCATTATTTTGGACTTTTGACATCGACGTCGAATCTTAAAACTTTAGGGAGGCAAACGATGACAGATCATATCACAGTGACATGTGTTGCTGTTCCTAAATGAGAAGTGCTCATTTTTGTCTCTTATATCTTTTAAATTCGTGAATATATATACCTACATAGTACTCGTAATATAAATAGCTTAGGACTAGTATCAGATGCACAAACTGATATCACTCCTGTATATGACAGTGAGTAGTCAATAGAACCCTAGTGTCGGTGTCTCAGCACCGTATGGTGGGGTCGCTCACGGTACATCACACGCATTCGCTGAACGCTCATTGTTGTTGGTTATGTAAGGCGGAGGCCGCGTCGATGCCGCTGCGCTGCTTCGAGTCAACGAACGGCATTGACATGCGCCCGCCTCCCGCCGCTGGCCGCCGCTCCTCCGCCCGCGCATCTCTCACCGCCCCGCGGCGCCCCACGTCGCTGCTGAAACCAGCAGCTGCGAAATTGGGTCACGAGCTCCGAGCCACCTCACGTACACACCGTCCATTTAACAGAGACCTCTGACGTGCGCACGATTCCCTCTTATTCACTACATGCTTGTGTTGAGCGACAGGCTCCGAAGGTCTCGTATAACTGGTGCTGTACTTGCAAGACGACAAATGAAATAAACCTTCTGCCGTTTAAAATAGTTACGTATTTCGACATGATAGATCGGACGCGGAATCACCGCACATCCAGCAGCGGACCTTGAATTCTATCATCTTACTGCTTTACGTTACTACTTACATACATGCGTCTAATGTTTATTGTAACATTGATTTGGTAGTTCAAAAACGTGTTCGATATTTACCATGTATCAGTTAATGGCTATTTTTTTAATATTTTAGAATGTTGTAATAAAAACCACCGTGGGAGAGCCGCGCTTCGGCATAAATGGGCCGGCTCGACCGGAGTGATACCACGGCCTCACAGAAAACCGGTGTGAAATAGCGCTTGCGCTGTGTTTCACCGAGTGAGTGAGGATACCGGAGGCCCATACCCCAACCCCTCCCCCATTCCCTCTCCCCATCCCCCAAAGGTCGGCAACGCACTTGTGACGCTTTTGGTGTTGCAGGTGTCCATGGGCGGCGGTAATCGCTTACCATCAGGTGATGCGTCTGCTCGTTTGCCTCCAATTCAATAAAAAAAAAAAAAAAAAAAAACCTTATTATGCATATTTCACTTACAGAGTAATTTACAGAATTATTTAGAAGACATGCTTTTTAAAAAAATATTTTTAATTTTAACCTATTTTAATTTACTAAGGCTAATTTATGCTAATTATTGTAAGTGTTCTTTATAAGAGTGATTCTATTCATTTTAGTTATCAGATCTAAATATGCATTGTAGTGTCAAGGTTAACTATATCAAAATGCAAGAATGAAACGTGTTTGTTTCGCAAAGTACATGAGGTCAATATTGCGAAAACAACGTGCTAAAACTTCTTGTTTGAGAGTTTGTGTTATAGGAAAATTGAACGGAGAATATTATAAAAGAAATAGCATCTATAGTTTCTAATATCAATGCATGAAAACGGAGAAGGAAAACAGCACTGCGCCGGCATCGAACGCTCGAGTCAACGAACGTCATTGACAAACTAGATTATACTATTTTCTGTTCTCTCGTACAAGCAATAAAGTTCATACTTTATTGGCACATTCACCCAACCTAGCCTTGGCTTCTACTGGCCTGGCTGACTTAGACATTCTATCTACTTTTACGAGTACATTGGCGAAGGCTCCAGTAGTGTTTGGTAGTTATACATAGAGCATTTAGTACTTAGATGCAATAAGCTTATCGCAAGCATCAACCTATCCTTATGTAATGTTCCAATTCGTAAAAACAATAATTGAATTAGTGTCGTTGACGCTTACCTGTTGTTGCACTTGTTAGGTAACGTCACAGTTATCGCATGTAGAGTTATTATGCACACGCACATAGAGGTGTCAAGTAAGTGTTTCGCAAAAATATCGTAGATATGTGCTATTGCATGAACTACAAGTTAATTCTTACAGTTATTAATAAGAATATGATGAGAAAATTAGAATGTAAGTAGATGTGCACCTTGAATGATTTCTATGTGTAATAGGTTCAAACCTTCAACGGTATTATTTTTTTGGTACGTTATCTTTTAGAACATTTCAATAAAATGAAATTCAGGTGGCAACAGCTTGCGTACTGTTTACCTTTCATGTAATACTAACACTATTGTACCTGAAGATCTAACTTTTAAAAAGAGGGGCTATAAGTTTCTTTACCAGTATTATTCTCATAAGGCTCTACGGATTTTGGAAACTGGAAGTTATAGATCGACACAAGCAGGCAGTAGGTTTTGGTATTTTCACCTAATTTATCTTGACAATTGCATGTACTGGACATGCAATGGCGTCTGTTTGTATCGATCTATGATTTTTAACTGTAGCTTCAATTTAATGTTTATAAATATCATTTTGTGTCTTAATTTATTAAATATTTTTGAATTCAAATTTCCTATGTATGTCTACAAAAAATCTGGAATAACTTAAATGAAACTTAACTTAAATTTTGATACATAAAATGGATGAAACGATTTTAAAGGTTATTATTTAAAAGTTAGGTAGAATAAAATCTATCTGTCATATTAAGTTTTCTTTTGTAATTATTAATAAAGTCTACAATTTAGACTAAATACGTAAGATATGCGTTTGTTTATTATATAGGAAAATAGATACAGAGCACATCGGCCTTGTGAGTTAATATTGTATGTTTACAAAAGTACAGACAAACTTGAATATATTACACTTGAAGCAAATGTAATCAAGAGTCTGCATTGAAAAGTTGATCAGTCAGGGTCAAGTTAATATTTATAATTAATTAGTAGTCTGTAGCAGTAATTACCTATTGTTAAACTAAAGACCGGTTACCTAACAAAGCAATCAAGCATGGAGACCAAGAACTACATATTTTGAATAAAATTTGCTGTATTTGCAGTAGGAGTAATAATGCCAATGGAAATTTTAACCATGCTGAAAATAGCTGTGTTTACGCTCCTTACTCATACGGATAAGTATGTAATGCAGAACCTTGTTTGTTAGGGGGGCTAGTAGGTAGTATCTGATGACCTTCACTACCACAGCTGAACCCACCTATAAAATTTATACAACATGGGAAACCCAGCCACAAACAAAAAAGGTATTTGCTTATTCATAAAACACCGCTTTAACATCGATATAATAAATGAGGTAAATTGTTATTAATAGGTAGAAGCGGAGAGGTTACGCAACGGACCCAATTTTCCCTGAAAGTAGCTTTACCTGTTTTTGTTACAGAAATAATATACCCGATAGATTATTTTTTCAGCGCTATTTGGATCGTAAACGTCTATTAAACTTAGGTAATTATTACATTATAATCGAAAACAGTGGAAAATGAGATGCTGAATAAATTAGACTAAAGCGCCCAAAATGATGGCAGAATTAAAATTAAACTTTTAACAAACATAATACATTAGTATATTGTTCGTATAATACCTGTATGTTAAAAATTATAATACCTGCTATTTTGCTGGAGTATATTTTAGATAAATTTAGACAACTACCAAGATCCTTTTATTCCTCGATAATTTTACACAAAATACACATAAATACTAAAAGAATTTCCCTTTTTGTTCTATAAAATAGCATGTAAAAATTGTATGTACGTGTAATTTTTTACAAATATTGTCATGTTAAATATGGATCACTTACATATTAAAATATTTGAATAAATTAATGAAATTAATTAATTTGTCAGAATTAAAACCTATATTTATTTGTCGATCCGTCATCAGAGATCGATCAAAACGATGAATATGACCGAGAAATTGAATGAATCTTTAAACCATAGTATACCTTTAGGTACTACAAACCTACCATCCTACTAATATTATAAACGCGAAAGTTTGTGAGTATGTAAGTGAGTATGTTTGTTGCTCTTTCACGCAAAAACTGTTGAATGGATTTCGATGAAACTTTACAATAATATAGCTTATACATCAGAATAACACATAAGCCACAATTTATAAAGATATAGCTTCGCCTCGCGGCGTTGCCCGCGATCATTGTCGTGCCGCGGGTAGCACCGCGGGGTTCAGTTAGTACTATTATAAAAGTATAGGAATTTGACAAATCAACCAAATATTTAAGTGTATGTGCTAACTGAAAGCCAGTCGCTTGAATACTTAACAGTTTAACTAGTTGACGGATTTTTCCAAGTGTAAAGAATTGCCCCCTTACGTAAGGGGAATGAAGTGCATCGAGCTTGTACTGAGGGTGGCATATAACCGCCCTAGTTTCAGGGTGCGCAGGCTGCAACGGGTGAAGGAACGTCATTGACCCACCTAGTACCTGCGCGTTACCCCACCCCGCCATCCTTAGACCAAACTGATAAATATAGCGATCTCCGGGAATATGGCAATGAAACTGTTGTGTACGTAGATAGTATAGCTACTAGAATTGAGACTTGAGTGCGTCAAATTGCATACGTTTACTTAGAATCAATACGTATCGGGCATGCGACTAGTCGATTGACCTGTATCTCTATGATTTGTTCAAGTTGTTTCACTAAATACTACATATTAACTTGTTATTCAAATGATTTTGATTAAAATACTGTAATTATTTCTTACATATTTACAAATCTAGATGCAAAAAGAATCTGTTTATTGTTGTTACTCAAAACTAAATGATATCAATATGGACTGCATAGAGCATTGAACGATATTTGTGTAGAAGGTTACCTATTCATGTAAAAATATGCATATCCAACAAAATGTATTGACATATAATCATTCGATCACTTTTTCTCCATACAAATACAAAACTTTTCATAACACATAGTCAGTTGAAAAATAGCTATTAATACTACATCGAGGTAAACACAACACTTATGAATTGCGGTCTATGCATATTAGAACGTAAATGATGCAGTCATAGGTATTTCGAAAGGTTACTAACAATCATCATAAATTTCAAACGCAGGGGTGTGTTATAGTCACAGGTCGAGAGGAGTGAGGGACGGTTAGGAGGAGGAGGGATGCGAGGCCAGCACGTGCGGGTTGCAACCGGGTGAACGAACGTCATTGACCCACCTCGGGCCCTACTTCCATCGAGGCGATAACACCCCCGCCGATATGATTGCTAGCTGCGATTCGTTTGTGTGTCGTTGTGTCACTAATAGCAATATTGCGATTTGCAATGTGAGTATATGTATGTTGATGTCCTTGTCACTACGTCTGATAATGGAAATAATTATGTATGTAAGTATTAATAAAGGGTTTATAAGTTCTTTGCTGAGGATTTGGAAATAACATTTTGCTAGGTGTTTAGAAACATAAGTAACAAAAACTTTATAATTGATACTAATTCATTTTGCTTTTGCATCGAAGATCAACTGCAATGGCATATTTTTTCTATCGGTATAGCAGTGGTGCATAGTGCCAATGTCAACTACACTTAGTAATGGAGGTAAAACACAGCAGGTTTCCGTTCTAATCTCAGCATTATTATAGAAATGTTTTCTATTTCTTGGTACGGTCACTACAGTTTCATAATGAATGTGCGCAATTGTATAAAAATCGATTATTGCTATATCAATCGACTCTATTCATTAATTGTGATAAAAGTGATACTATACAGAAAAAATAGATTTTTTAATTAGAAGAAGAGAATCTTGTGAAATATGTACATCTTTTCTGCCATGTTAGGTTTAAAATGTATTAGTTTCTAATAAACAGAGATAATGCATTTTTTTTTATGAAAAGTTTCGCTTCTAATTGACGTTCAGATAATGTATATATTTTGAGGTAGGTGCGCTCAAATATATTGACACTAGTTTCAACCTTCGAATTCAGTTAATCAGAAGGTCTGATGCCGGTCGCTCCGTTTAAAAACTGAAATTCAGATAGAACCGGTTGGAACTAGTAGCCGACCCCAATTATTCTTGGGATAAGACTAGGTAGGAAAATATTTATTAGCTTCACTATGGAAAAATATTAATTTTAAAATTTTCTAGAATTTTCTAAGGTGGTGTTAACGACTTGGTGAAGGTCCACTGCACCGTAGTTCTACTTCCGGCCTCGACAGGGCGATCAATACGTATCGGGGAACGAACTCCTGACCTCGAGCTCAGAACTGGGGCGCCGCGCAAGCGCTACCACGCCAATACCGCCGGTGCATCCTCGCCACACTCCATTTTGAATTGCTAATTTCATCTTCAAATCTACTTCACTATGTTCGATAGCTGAATGTTTTATTATCTATATGATGGATGTTGATTTAATAATGTTGTAAATGAATTTAGTAACGTGAGAGTGAATTGAATAATACATTGTTTGGGCAATCCTGAAGTAATTTTTTTTTCCCTAAAATGAATGGATACTGAGGGCTAGTACGATTTTTTTTAAAGGTTATTAATATCTATTGTTAGAATCTTGATACATTGCATTTAAACATCAACTAAATATAGACAAGCGTAGTAATTTATATGATATTTAAATCATTTTAGCAATTTTTTTGCATTCTATATTTAAAAATATTTACAAGGAGTTTTAGTTATCTTGGTAGGAAGCATTTAAATAGTTTAAATCTATTTGTTGAAATTGTTATATTCGACATTTGGTTATTTCAGCCGTTTTTATTATAATTGTTATATATTAGTTTAATCTTTAATAGTTAACATTAAATAGATGATATTAATTGATACTAATACATTTATGTAAAAAACTTCTAAATGGTTTCCTATATAAAACTCAATTAAGGCAAAACATAAAGTTAATATTAAATCATATCCCATTTATCGTTACGTGTTTAATGCTTATTTTAACTCAAGGCGCCGCAGACGTATTTTTGCTTTTAGTTCTAATGGCGCAATACGTACCACGAGATTTGATTCAACAAGATAGTAGCCGATATTAACTCCGCTGACCTTACAATAATAAGTACGTGCACTAAACAAAGCGACCAGTCCGCGCCAACTTCTATAATTAAAATTTAAACATATTATTTTAAAAACAATGTATAAAATAGTAAAGTAGCATTAATGTTGGTGCTCAATGTGTTTAAAGTTTAAGTTTAAATTTTAAGACGTGGGCCTTTGAATGCGGCCCTGTTGCAATGCCAAGGTGACTGCCAAAAGGCGAAGAGAGGTCAAAGCCCAATGTCAGGGGCCCTAAGAATTTTGTCGCCACTGCATTTTAATGATACATTGAGACAATTAATGTTCGGGCTCATTCACCGTCCCACTTAACTAAATAATGTTTCTCGTATATATAAGACTTTACACATTTATTTTTATAAATGAAGTATGAAAAATACGCTTTAAGCTTTTATATCGTATATAAGTTGTTTAATGTATGATGTTGTTTTTCTTTTTCAAACTCTCGCACTGGAATTGTTCCTGTTCTACAGGGACCTATCAAACATAAATGAAATGGACGCAAGGAATATCTAATCTTAGAAAACAATTTTGTGGAAAACAAAGTGTTGTCACATGTAGGGTTTGAACCCATAACACTTAGCGCAGTAGAAAGGGGCGGTATGACCGCTTAAGCCACTATGCTATCTGTGCAGTCAGGAAGCGGTTAGAGGGATGTTGACGAGGGATTTGGGTTCCATAATTTAATACTTAAGTACAGTTCAGAGTCTGCTCATTGAGCAAGTTCCCATTTGAAGACATTCTGAGTGCAGGAGTCAAACGATACTCAGCTTTAGAATATCCTTTTTTTTGTTATATAGGGGGCAAACGAGTAGACGTATCGCTTGATGGTAAGCGATTACCGCCGCCCATGGACACCCGCAACACCAGAGGCGTTACAAGTGCGGTGTTTTCTGACCAGAAGTCATTATGAACAAATATCATAATTCTTAAAATAAATGTTTTAAATACTAATACTTCGCTAGTATCTTGTATAATATTATTTTAACGTGAAAAATAAAAGCAAAAAACATCTGTAAACTACAATCCTACTTAAATACATACGACAACATTTGTCTACCAAAAAGAAGGTCTATCTACTAGAAGTTTAAATAAATCACACAGAATTAATGACAAATGTTTTTACATGACAACACCGGAGTAGTTGTGCTTGTTATACTGATTGTTTTTTGACATCAACACACTATATAAATTATGTCATTACACATTTAATAAATAAGACACAAAAATTTTTTCTTTACCTGTTTTTACTGGCACATTTGTTTTCTGGCATCCACATTCTATTTACTTTAAAAAAAAATTCAAATATTTTCATGTTTAGAATAGAATATTGTAATTAAGGTTAAGAGTACATCTAAAATTAAACAGCCACGTAATGTGATATTTTTGTAAAATCAAAAAAGTCATTAGAACATAATACTTTTTTTTTATTTAAAAGCTAAATATTTATTTAACACGTATTCATGTTTAAGAATGATATCGAGCTCGATATCATTCCTAAACATGGATACATATTTAGTGTAGTGGTTGCTTAACATTTATTCGTTCGATTTTCTGCACTCCTGCTCTATATAAAAAAAAAAAAATATTTATATATTTTTCTGTATGTTTTTTTATATAAATTTGAACTGTGCCAGATTTTATACTTCTCCTTTCGCATAATTTTCTAAAGTCGGGTACAAAGCTTTGCTTCACGTATTAATATATAGGTGTCCTCAAAAACATAAATTCATACAGATTGGGTCGTAAAACTGTTACCAAATTACTCTATTGAAACTGAAATATTAGGTTATATCGTTGCCTGTAAGAGATTGACTCCGGGCGATAAGGCCGCCAATTGTACTTCTCTAATTTTAAGCTTACCTTGTAATGTATCTGGTGTACAATAAAGTAAGTATTTTTATTATTAATTTATATTGGGCATGCCTTGTCGCAATGCGCTTTCAAATGTTAGTAGTACAATTGATATTAATATAAAAAAGAAACAAGACAACGATCTAACTGAAAAGTGTCGGTCTTCTATTTAAGGAATAAAATAACACGTGGTTTTATTTAATAGTCTTTGTTAATTAAATAAATGCGTGTGCTTTTCAAAGCAGACTAGTTGTACAAAACCTCATCAGTCGATCGATTTTACCCCTTCATAGTATGCGCGAGTGCGCATAGAGGATACGAGAAGTTGAGGATCGAACCAAGTGGCGTGCAATTGGAGAGGTTTATGTCTAGCAGTAGACTGCGTTGTTATAATAAATAAGCTGATGGTGTCAGTAAAAGTAAACAATGTAAGGCTTTAAACTTTTTATGTAAAAATACAATTACCTAAAGCATATAAAAAACTAATTAAAACTTAGTTTAAAACCCTATAACATTATTTGTAAATGTAGAGAAAGTTTAGAGAAATATCCGAGCTACGTATAAAAGAGCGGCCTTGGAAGGTTTCTGTTGACGCATACAAGTAACTGGGGCAGGGAGTCAGTGCACCTTCAAGGAACCGCCATGATATTAAAATAATCTTTGTTATTGTTACACTGTTATATTAGTGAGCGTGAAAATGTCTTATGTGTCTTTATCATAACACTGATAAGATTTTATTCGATGAATCACTGTCATCAATACAATATTTTACAAGGTAGTTGGGATTATTTAAAATTTTGGGCACACTGTCGGGTTTATAACCGGTATAAATAGATAGATAAAATACTCTTCACTTATACGTATTTTATACATGAGCCTTGTTATACATACAGATACATAATATATAAAAAGCGGTCTAATTGTTATATTCAATTTTTTCTAGGCCTCCTCAGGATGTAGCAAATTGTTATGGAACGAAAATGAAATTTATAGAAATGTTGAAAATCTTTAAATATATACACACGTAAAATATACACGTTGACTGCCTCGGTGGCGTAGTGGTAGCGTATGCGACTGCTAAGCTCGAGATCTCGGGTTCGATTCCCGGGTCAGACCAAATGTTTGTATGATCTGCAAATATTTGTTTCGAAGTTTGGGTGTTTTCTATATATAATATGTATGTATTTACAAAAAAAAGTATATAAATATTTATATCAGTTGTCTAGTACCCATAACACAAGCTCTGCTTAGCTTGGGACTAAATGGCGTTGTTTGTTAGATGTCCGAAATATTTATTTATTAAATATTTATTATTTATATAACCTATACGCATACTACACTTAAACATAACTACTTAAGTACTTACACTTTAAAAAATACACATTTAGTTCAGATAATCTACTTCCAGCAGTATATTATGAATACAAGACCTAAAAAAACCTGATCATTGATTTATTTAAAAAATAGTTTTTTTACTTAAACGGGTTTTGTTTTTGCCACGCGACTAATCAGAGCATACACCTGTTGTATTTAGATTTTGTTTCTCTAATTCTTTACTAGTATACCAATTTATCATTCACAATTTTTGTACTATAATTCATATACATATGTAATATATGTGAATGAATGTACCTTTCATGTAACTTTGACACAAGTAGAACGATTTCTCTATTAGTCATAAGTTTTTTTCAAACGCCGCGATGCCAGTGCGTGGGCCTTTGCATTTCATTTCTTCAAGTACATT
This sequence comes from Spilarctia lutea, assembly GCA_916048165.1. Taxonomy (NCBI): domain Eukaryota; kingdom Metazoa; phylum Arthropoda; class Insecta; order Lepidoptera; family Erebidae; genus Spilarctia; species Spilarctia lutea. The sequence continues at coordinate 17,018,503 of OU696471.1, read as the reverse complement.
TTTAAAGATTCCCACGCGTTAAGCTCCAATGTCATCTATATAGGTAGATATTTTAAAATTATAAATGAATAATTGATACAAACAACCGGTTTATAGCTTATATTTATCAAATAACCTTATATTAACGTTAATGCACAATGTTACACTTCTATAAATATTCTGCTACTCGTATATATAGATTAAATATCATTATCGACAACCCATAAACCATTACCTACTGTGGGACACCGCTGAGCTCGGTTCTCCTATCAGGTGAGGGCGAAAAATAAATCATATACGAGTATATCTCTTACCAAATCCAAAGGTAACCATAGAAACCACAGAGCCCTTCCCAGATATCTTCAACCCAGCACCGGCAAGATAACCTCTTGAAATTCCGAAGGTCGTACCGTAATACACGTGCCGTCATTGATTTTGGGAGATCGTAGATTTGTAGATGTGTTTGCATGTAGCAATAGCACCGTCGGCTGTGTGCTATGGCAGTGACAGTGGTTCGGGCCCCTTTTGACCTATTTTCTGGTCCCTTATACAACGGGACAGTGACGCAAACTTGCGCAACCACGGATTATTTGGAGTTGTGACATAGTATCGTGATATTTACACATTCAGAGACAAAAGTATTTATTTGAAAACAGCCCAGTATATGTATAATAAAATAACACTTGATAAACATTAATATCTCTCGTGTCAATTAGTAATTAATGTTTTCTTTTCCTAATTTAATCTTGTGAGCAATCAGGGCAATAGTTATCTTCTAAAGTATTAGCGATCCTGATCGCTAAGCCAAACTTTGTGTGTTCGATTCCTACCAATTTTACATTAAATTACATATAAAATTACAATATAAAATACAACATTAAATTAATCTGTACAACATCGAAGTAATCTGTTTATCTCCGCCCAGGTTTTATGAAATATGGGGATAAACGGCTTTCGTTGAGATGGGTCACATAATTTTCTTTTGACCTAATAATTTTCCTTCTTTTGGTTGACTTACTGTCGACTTGACTTGTTGTTGTGAAGTTGACTACATCTATTTTTAGGTATATTATAAAAAAATTACTTTAAGAGTACAAATATTAGTGACTATTATATATAGGCGAAGTTCATAGTTTCTGAATTCACCGGGATGCGTCCGGTCTTTACTATAAAGATTTGAAGCGGAGTTGCCTGTTTCAATACTTTTAAAACCGTTCTTTGAGTTAGATATTTAGCATTAGTCAATTTTAATTCATATGTAGTCGTGTCTATCAAATATACTGACATTCCTAATGATTAACTGAGAGCTAATCTTTACTCGAAGATTAGAATGACGGAAACACTACCATGCAAAGACTTATGAACATCGTGTTGTGTTCCTATTCACCACTATACGAGTATATATCGAGAACTGCTGTTTACTTGTTTGCTACCTTAGCAGTATAAAAAAACAAATCTTTATTTTAATAATCTCTACATTGATTATTCAAAACGTCTTCTTTGAATATATTTATGAATAAATCATAATCGTATCTCCGTATCTAAAAATAGCTCATGAATTAAGCTATGAAAGCGGAATGACGAGTCGTGTCTGAATAGGGCGGTGTGTTTGGAGGTAGTAGATTGGGCGGTTGTCTGGGGCGGGCGGCGGCGCGGCGGCGCGTTTCCATGGCAACGCTGCAGCCCGACGACGCACCGACCTAGTTCCAACCACCCGCCCAAATGTTAATGACCTCCAAAACCCAGGTCGAAGTTCACGCGTTACACGGGTAAGGGATCTATCCATGTACTACGTATATTGTTACGGGTCAAGCCATATATTGATCCGAATAATTTTAAAATTGAATCTAGGTTAGATTGAAATAACTAAGTTTCTATTTATTTCACGCACGCAGTTTTGGTACCTATAAATAGTAGTAATACTCACTCCGACTTATGGATACCGCTATTAATGTTAAGTTTTGTGAATCAAGTCAAATGAACAATTTGTTTAAAGGTACCAAGATGCAGGTTTATCGCGATACGATACTAATGCCTCTATTCTCTTGTATTATTATCCAATATTTTGTTTTGAGCAGTTAACTTAGTATTGAGGGTTGTAATTTCCATACATTTCTTAATTTTCTATTAATAATCGTTTACGTTTGTTGAATCTCAACTTGGCTGGGGGGCATGAAATTTATTATACTGTTCATGTAATTACATGTCGATTGATTGATTAGTTGAAACAAAAGACTTAATAACTTAATACATTTTACACACGGCTCTCTGATCCCAAACTAGGCAGAACGTAACCAACCTACTGATGATAAATATACTTAAATATTTCCGAAAACATACATAAATGATACAAGAACAATTATTTTGTTATGGGTGAGAATCGAACCCCAACCTTCGGCTTAACGGTAAGAGCCGTTAACCACTACACCAAAAGCGTAAAAAGAATAAATATATACACTCGTACGATGATATAATATCATTGCACTCGTATTCTAACACACTCGTTAGGTACTCACACGTTAAAAATAGGTGTAATAAAGTAGAGAAGTTGGTTTACGGTCTAATGTAGACTGAGGAGTTTCAAATGCAATAGGCTCAAATTCTGCCAGTTAGTGCCATCTACATTAACTCAAAGTTACCCTTGAAACTGTCTTATTTTTGGATACAAAGAGACCAAGTTGCAATTTTTTAAATGTTTTGTCTTCGCATTTGTTTATTTGACAGTTGAATTCGTTTATTAGTTGCTGCCATTAGCTGTATGTGATGTCTGGTAACAAATAAAAATAACTTAAAGTTTTTTTTTATATTTTTTGGCTTTTCAAGAAAAGGTCGTTCACACTTTGCGGATGTTTGCCAATTATGTGCCAAACAATTTGTTTAATTGTCTGGTAGACTGTATTTAGGGAATTGAGTTCCGGTTCTGGTTATTTATTTCCTGTCCACCTTCAAGGTAAATACATACCTATATTACTGATAAATTTTGAAACTCAAATATTAAATCCTATATAAAGATTAGTACATATTGAAAATAGGTTTTTAACCTATCAAACTTATTTTGATTTAAAACAGTGATATAATGTTTGTTATTCATAACTAGTGTCTTAATAAATATATTAAAAATAAAATTTAATCCCCAGTATATAATGTATAACGTTTACATCTTATTTTTTTAAAAAGTTTAAGACCAATAACAAAGAACTATTAAAAAAAGTAGGAGATAGTTTTGTAATTTAAAATTTATGAAATTATTCAAATTTATAGCCGTGAACGTAGAAATGTATGTAATATGTTTAAGAAAATTAGGTTTGCCGCACGCCTGCAACAGTCATGCGCCTATCCTCTGCAGATTAAATTTCATCTAAATTAAAACATTAGACGTATTAATATACATATTGCACACATGCACAATAAATTCCTAGTCGAGTTCATACTTGTGTGTTCGTACATGTAACCGAAAGGAAATTGCAAATAATTTTAGCTCATTACAACGACTGCGCCTACATGCTAGTGTGGGTAGGTGCATGTATGTATACGAGATCTACGCAACCACATACAAAGGATAGTGACAGAGGGCACACAAAGACGAGTGTAATCGAAGGACTACTCTATATCGCATGCATTACAGGGCGCGGTAGGGTTGATACTAACCCAGTGCCTACATATAGCTTTTGTTTTGACGAGACTGAAATGAAAGTATACAGGTAATTAACTTTTAAATTAACTACGACTAATAGCCACTTTTATGAATTAAGAGACCCTCAAATTAGTGATCCTCATGTCATTTTTAAAGAGGAACCACGCTACTTACGGTGTGTTTATAGAATAATACACACCGTTTGAAGAAACAAATAAATAAATAAATATTCCGGACATCTAACACACAACGCCATCTAGTCCCAAGCTAAGCAGAGCTTGTGTTATGGGTACTAGACAACTGATATAAATACTTAAATAATTTTATTTTGTAAATACATACATATTATACATAGAAAACACCCAAACTCCGAAACAAATATTTGCAGATCATACAAACATTTGGTCCGACCCGGGAATCGAACCCGAAACCTCAAGCTTAGCAGTCGCATACGCTACCACTACGCCACCGAGGCAGTCAACAAACCAACACTCTTATTAAATAGCAGTCTCAGATACCAGTAAAGAGATATAGAGGAAATGAAAAACATGCATAAGTATATCAATAGGTCGCCATAGTGTAGGTCACCATGTTGCATTGTCTGCATCTGCATTCGCATTGAGTATGATGACCATACTCTTGAATTCTATGGCCTGCCTGAGATCATCATCATGCCATCTTCAAAATTAAGTTTGGAGATCAGCAGACGGTATCCCTCGCGATGTGCCCGGATGTCATCTATCCACTTCTTTCTTGGACGACCTGGTGTCTTCCTGTCAGGTATTTTTTTATGCCTCAAATACATAAAAAAATATTCTACCTTATGTATGTTATGGTATATATATATTTAATTCCACAAATTAAATTTAATGTTGCGTTAGAGATATATTTGACAAAGGGGTTCTTCACAATTCACAGTGCCGCGTGCACCAGCCCTAAAATGTGGCTAGATCTAACAACCGTAACTCATACACGTACATAAGCTTAGTACCTTATGATGCAATGTACCCTAGCTCACAACCACTTACATACATCCACTTCAGCATAATCGATTTTTGTCATAAATATGTATTACATTTTATATTTTAATTACAATATAGACGAAAGTTTATGCGTGTATTTGTTACGTATTCAGAAAAAAATAATCGTTGGGTGTAGCGTATACTAAATTGACTGGATGGAAACACGTGCCCACCAATTTTATTTTATTGTCTGATCAATGCCTTAGATTGATCAGGGCCTCTCCCTGACTGGATCCTGGGGTCTACCGAATTATTTTCTGGCTTTTAGTACAAAATTTTCAATAAATCCGTTTAAATTAAAACAATATTTTACATATTTTTTATTTTCAAGTTTATAGTTTTTAATTTTTTATAGTGAACTGTGTTGTCAAGCCCTTTCATTTGATAGAAGCCCCTATTGAAGTAATCGTTTCAAAATTTGTAAACCGCCATTTTGTAGCGGCGGCCATCTTAGGTTTAAAATGAAACAGAATTAATTTAAATATTGTCACCAGAACTAAAGGTGTGTAACAAATTTCAGATCAATCTGTCAACAGGAAGGGGGTCAAATTTCAATTACTAGATTTGACCCAAACAAATAAACCAATACGTCAAGCTAAATAAAACCGTTAAAAAACTGAACCAGTTTTAATAAAATTTGGTGTTGGTAGTTGACATCTTGGGTTTAAACAAGGGTTTTATAAATAGAATAGGGTTTGTCAAAATAGAATGTGTGTGATGTTCAGTTTTAGTGTATTTAATATACTGGTGTGTTTAAAATTGTGTTGATATAATCTTCCATAGAATTCAAAGTATAATAATAGGTATACAACGTAAAACGCTTGTATACTAAGTGACTGATGAGATTTTCTACGGATTGATGTGCATAGGCTATTACGATTTGTTGAAAACATGGTGTGCGAGTAACATATTCCTTGCAGGTACTAACATTATTAAGGCAATGCAAGGATTAAACTTTTTCCTTTGCAACTTTTTCAAGAAGTTAAATAATAGTTAGTAAGGTAAAGATACAAATATCAGAATAATAATTTCTTCAAGTACATGTAACCTTAAATCATTTATTTTACATTTACAGCTGGACAGAGCAATATTTTGTTAATCTGCTTTAATGATTACTTGGTAGGGAAAAAGTAATTACAAATTAGCGGTCATCTTAACAAATTTATAGTTTTTACTGCAAAGGAACTGACAGAACCACTGATAGTAAGTTACTCCCATACCCTGTACACTTTATACTCAACGGACATAAGTACGAATTTAGTTTGTTTTGATTGATAGATTGGGGGATTATAGTGGAGCCTTTAAAAAGTTTTTATTCTGCTGTTTTGGATCCATTCCATTTAAAAAAAACTGCCACCATAAGAACGGAAAATTAAAAAAATGGTAAATGCCGATGTTTGTGATGCATTGAAGTTGAATATTTTATACTGCCAATTTGGTTCCATTCAAATATAAAGAAAAAAAATTGCATGTGATGCATTAAAGTCGTAATATTTATTCTCACAATTTAGATAACTAAGGCTATTTGGAGCTGATTCTTGCCTGATGGTACTGAGTGGAATATCATTATTATGCGTTAAGTTCTGTTTTACAACTCAGTGGTCTCAACGTATACCTCTGATGGACGCAATAATGAAAATGATTCAATATCCTAGAGGTACAAATCTGTTACTGAGACAATAGGAAACCTTATCTATTTGACTGCCTCGGTGGCGTAGTGGTAGCGTATGCGACTGCTAAGCTTGAGGTCTCGGGTTCGATTCCCAGGTCGGACCAAATGTTTGTATGATCTGCAAATATTTGTTTCGGAGTTTGGGTGTTTTCTATGTATAATATGTATGTATTTACAAAAAAAAGTATATAAGTATTTATATCAGTTGTCTAGTACCCATAACATAACCTCTGCTTAGCTTGGGACTAGATGGCGTTGTGTGTTAGATGTCCGAAATATTTATTTATTTACGTGTTTGAAACACGAAACGTCTTTAAAACTAATTTTATAATTAAATTATAATTTTTTCGCGAACTTAAATTATGTTCATCGTTCTTTCGTTAACCTCATGTGTATAAGAATATATCCTACGCCATTTAAGAAGGGTCATTTTGCATTATGCAGTTTGTTTTTTGCAAACTGGATTAAAATGTTCGATAATACATTACTGAGTCACAAGCATTGTAATAAGACCAAATACTATATTAGGTTAAAAACCAAACCTACTTCACACCAACCGCACAGGTCATAGAACTTTATAAGAGCTATTTTTGAAGATGTTCCACAACAGCTAAAATAAACTATCCCAGTAGCATATTCTCCAATGACCTATAAACTTTAAGAGCTTGTGTTTCTCAGCGTTGGCGTGGTATAAAAGACGTTTGAAAGAGCATGTAGCATGAAAAGCTTATGTGTGTGTCCTTTAACTAGCAGTACTTGGCTGGTAAGGCGCAAGGCGGGGGCGGCGCCTATTCCTATCGCGAAACTAGGCCGGCCGCCGACCGCGACTCTTGGTGCAAACAGAAACGCAGCGCGGTTAAGGCAGCGTCTCTCACAAACAACCAGCTATACTATCCACTTTTAAAGCCTTAGGCAGTACATTCAACTTTTATGATATCGCAAATTCTAACATAGTTAACAATAACAAGAAGAAAATAATTATCACGTTATTTGTAACGTTTGCTTTTATTAAATCTAGTTAAGTAATTAGTATTAAGTTCAAAACAGCTTGTAGCTCTTAAATTGGCCCAAGCTCCGTTTTAAACTCCGGACGCGCAGAGTGCCAGCACAAAAATGACTTCTTAGAACAGAGGTTCAAGAATCAAGATCTATGTCGTTTGAGCTGAGTTATATGTCAGATCCTCTTCCTAATATATTTTTTGTAAACGAAAATTTAACAAGTTTACACATACACCTAGAAATGTACTCTCAGTTTATATATTCATGACAACTTACTTATTTCCATAAATGTTACGTGGAAAGATAAATAAATAGACTCAGTTTTTTGGATATAAATCTACAAAGAAAATTTATTTTACTATAATAATAAATATTTCAAACATCAACACACTACGCCATCTAGTCCCAAGCTAAGCAGAGCTGGCTTGGGACTAGATGGCGTAGTGTGTTAGATGTTTGGCTTTTTTGTAAATACATACATAATATACATAGAAAACATCCGAACTTCAAAACAAATATTTGCAGATCATACAAACATTTGGTCTGACCCAGGTATCGAACCCGAGACCTCAAGCAAAGCAATCGCATACGCTACTACTTCACCACCGAGGCAGTTATTTATATTGAAATACTTATAAAACAAAGGAAGAAAACTTGTAACTCTTGTATTGTAATAAATAGAAATATGATACAGTCTAAAATAACAGTAGGCAAACACAGCCATGTTTTTAGTTTTGTAAATTTACTTTGCCTCATGAACTAGATATTTGTGTACAACTTCTCATCTTCTCAGAACTCGAAAGCATTATTGGAAATATAAAGCTGAATTACTCTTTTCTTTATTTCGTTCTGTTTTTATTCTTCTTATGATCACTTACATCACATTATCACATTTATTTCATCTAAAAGAAATTTTGTAATACATACTTAGCTGAAGAAAGTAGTAGATTTAGATAAGAAGTATCAATTCTTATTATTAAACCACAACACAGTCTCTATAGACTAAATATTGAGAAATAGGTAATAACATATTATGCAATATGGAAGTGAAATATTTATATTTAATAGAATAACTATGTTTTATTGATCTGTGCGCAATGAAAGTAGTTTTGATTATAACTAACTAGGTTTGTAATAAAACCTCGCTAATTCTTTCAAATGTTTTAAAAAAGTATATCATTAAGGTACTTTTTTTTCTTTTTTTTTTCATCGTGCAGAGATCCCCTCGGACACCACCTCCTGGTGGCATGTCGGACTCGAACCGACTAAAACCGCACGCAATCTCGGGTACTAGATGCCGGGGAACCAGGTGCACCCTAGAAAGGAAAACCCTGGAACCCCGACGTACCTCGGGCAATCTACGATTTGTAAATGGCCCCCTCCTCTGTGGGAATCTGTTGTTGTTGTTGTTTCCGTTGCTGTCCCCAAAAGTTGTCCTTTCCTTTCCTGTCCTAATCATTAACGTACCTATCATTTTAATTTCAGGTTTATTCTGTACTGATGACATTTGAATGGAGTGCTATCTTGGTGTTATAAATACTCTGAACCACAGTCATTATCAACATGCGCAGCAAAGTCACGTTTTGAATCTACAACCCATCGGAAATATCTGCGCACCCGGCTGGAATGCGCTTCACCTCTCGCCTCCCCACGCATCGGCCCGCCTTCGCATATCTAGTATCATTGCCAACGCAAACGCCGACACACGTGTATTATTCTTGCTTTTGTAATCTCATTCCTGTTTATTGTTTCTCTGTTCAGTAAAATATTAATAAACTACCTATTTAGTAAACTACTAGCCAGGTTCGCAGATATTTTTAACGGGTTGTACGTATATATATCAAGAATTATAATATATTTAAATCAAGGTCAAGCCCTGCTCCAATGTTACATCATTATCGACCCAGTGTACACTCGACCTTGAATGCGCTATGCAATCGTGATCCTTACAAGAAACTAATTTGTATTACAACTACGCAAAATATACATTCCGCCGTAATTGACTTTACATTTTTTATGTAATAAAACATTTCAAGTACTCGGCAAGTGCATGTATTAAGGTCTGTGACCTGACCTCATCGTAACGTGGCCTTACAAATATAATGAAAACTGAGCGAATGCAACCTGACGCAGCCAATTAAAATCGTGCAAAATAATTTGAAACCACCAATAGCGAATCGTCAATGATTTGACGAGCCAATAAGATGCATTCAGTTTATATTTTTCAATAATTTGATCCTCATTTCTGCAATATGTTTACTAAACTCAATTTTCATTTTGTTGTGTCGGCGATTTACCGGTACACGATTTTGAGCTATTTCCTTTTGTAATATGGATATTTAGTCACATTAGAATCAAAACCGTACCATAATACTTGACCATTAAGTTTCTATATGAGATATATCACAAGTACTAGTTTTGCATCTCATAGAGTTGAAAATAGCATCAGTCCGGATAGAAGTAAGCGGTGGCTTTGTGGTGAAACATTTTATTAGTCGCCAATGTTAAGTACATAAAATGACTAAAGTATTGAGTAAATAAGAGACTGACACATACATTTTATAGGATTTTATGCCTATATTATATAGTTTAATCTAGACGTACAAACGTCTGAATGAATACAATATTATTAGAGGCTGTCTAAAGTGATTTTAGATTTTTCTTTATTTCCCTTATCCCACAATAAAGATTTGAGACAAGGAATCTTCCACAGAACCATTAAATCTATAACTATATGTGGTCCGAGAGTAAACAATAGAAGGGGATTGCCATTATGAAAGTGGCATAGAAAGGATTGCAAGAAAACGATATTAGTAACTCTTTATTGAAGCTCTTTAAGAAACCTTATATTGGTCGGTATGGTAGGTATTATACGATGCCACTATTTAAAGGTTGTGAATAAAGTTTTAGTATTTGCTGAGAGACATTTTATCGAGAACTGAAGGAGATAAGAGCATATTTATCAACTAAATAATACCTATCAACCTTGAAGTTACAAACCTAGAAAACCACTATAAAACCATTCACCTTACGGCCTTAAAGCTTTTTTGACATGGCAATACTTAGATTTATTTAAGTCGGGACATTTTAAAAAGGAGAATTAAGCTTGTTCAAATTTACATCAATAGCCATTCGAATCGATGGTCAAATATGAGGCGAGGAACTCGCAATTCGCCGACCAATCACCGAACGATTGTGAAACATCCGCATTAATGTACTCTTGTGATGATCTATGAAGCGGTAACGAGATACGCAACTGAACCACATTTCGCTTGCACTTTAGAAAGTGAGTCTTTGTTTTCACTTCGGAGCGGTAATTTATAGTAATGAGGAGAGATCACTGTACGCAGTTTTGTAAATCGTTTGACTGAAGTCTCACCGTATTTGGCGGTTCGCCAGACATCACAAATTAACGTTTGATTTAATGCTTCATGCTTAAGTTTTGATAAAATCGCCCTCAATTAATATAAAAAGTGCAACAAACGTGACTTCTCGTCACAAAACTACGTCTGACGCACATCGACGTATATAATCCTCATTTGTTATATTGTTTTTATTTAATAAAGTACGGGCCAACTTTTATCTGGTGTGTATTTCAAAGTGTTTGTTATAGGAATGTATAAGTTGAAGCGTTAAAATGAAGGTGTTAAAACCTTGGCTGCTGTTGTAAGCACACTTTCACTAAAAATGCATTGGATATTGGGATCAAATTGACGTACGGAATATAGGACACAGCACTCACACATTCACGATTACGATGATTTGTACTCTTTTAAACGCAATCATGTTGTGATCTGGCCTTGACTGCTGTTTCCGATGTGTGTCATAAAGTCTAATTTAAAAATATAGGTGAATGGTTGAATGAAATTGAATTGACGACGGCGAAAGATGTGAATTTTGTGTCATCTTATCGCAAAAATCCTTCGGCGTTGAGACTGGAATAAAGCCGTAAATAGAGTCACGGTCGGTTGTCGATCTCCTAATTTGATGGTCACCTACTTATCGTTGGTTTGTATTCGTCACCTTGAAATGATAAAGCGGTTGTTAATACATAGAAATAATATTTATGAAGTCTCAAAATTTATACTAGAGATATACTCGTATATACCATTTTCAAATCATTTATAATCGATTTGTAAAATACTATATCAGGTAATTATCAAAATTTTAAATAAAATATGTCATATCTTAGGTCTAGAACCTAAGATATGACATATTTTATTTAAAATTTTGATAATTACCTGATATAGTATTTTACAAATCGATTATAAATGATTTGAAAATGGTATATACGAGTATATCTCTAGTTTAAGTTCAGAAAGGGTTCACGTTGAAGATTAAATTAGAAATTTGGGAACCTAACAACTGTGTTCCAGTTAGCTGTCAATTTGAGCAATATGGACTTAATAGTTAATGATTGGTTTCTGTTGCTAAACTCTTAGGACTAATCACAGAACCTCAGAATAATTGACACTATATCTATCTGCCCATACTTTTGTCATACATATATATAAAGACGGTGAAGTCAGTAACTCAAACTGATATACCATTTCTACCTTAGTTCCTTAGTGATGACGAAAAAAAACAAAAAAGCCATGTTTTAGAACGGCCTGCGCAATCGAGTAGGTTTTGTAGCTCTAAGTGAGTGCCAAAGTATCAATAATTAATGTCAAAGGCTGTGATGTGAATCATATGCACTACAATTGTAGATAGAGTCTAATGTAAATGGTAAGTTAAAAGCGGCAATCGTAAGGATAAATCGCAAACCATGCTTAACTTTTCTTTCTAATATTTCAAATTATTATATTCATCCATCATCCATTCAATTTATTCTATAAGTTTTCATATTCTTACTAGATAAAATAATATGACTGAAAAAATGCAGAATAGAATGCAATTATGAAGTGTTTACACAGACCATGATCTCGGACGCGAACTTGTCTGATTTTTATTGCGAGTTTAAAGAAGCGAGCGAACTTGCCCCAGTGACCACGGTTAGCACTTGATATAAATATAATACATAAGTCCACGTCCAATAATAGAATTTGTAGATGGCACATTGCCGCCGCTATATGGTTCTGAGCCCAAATTCCTGACTATAGTTACCGATTCGTCGGTTGCTAGTCACAAGCACAAGTTGCATCCCCGAATGAACTTTGACATTTTAAACATCGGGTTTTCCAAATGAGTTTTTTCTGGAGCTTTACAGTTTACTAACTTAAACTTCTGTAGCTTACGAAATTATTTCTTTTAATTGTGTAGTAAACAACAGAATCGCTTAATAAGGTTCTTAGAAAATCTGTTTGTTATCGAAGTGATGACGATACTATATGTATGAAAAAATATTCCTGATAACCTATTTCTGTCTTGTACCTGCGCAGTACTGTATCTGTCCTCCCTCCGTGGAGTGCATTTGACATTTTCTTGTTTAAAAGTGCACGGATCATAGAAGTAGTTGCGTGGCAAGCGGGGTGAGGCAGGCGACGCGGGGAGCGCTCGCCGGTTCGCGCGGTGTAACCTACATACCGGTCAACACTCCGGCTCAGTCAACACTCGCTACAGGGACATTAGGAGCGTTTGATGAGTTAACACACTGGTACAAGTAATTTGGTAAGTGCTGGTAGGTAAATTCGTTTCATAGAAAAATAGAAAATCCACAAACATTGTCCTCTTAACGGGGGCAAGATTACGTGATCTACATAATCTATGAGAAAGTAAAGCGAAGCTGTTCCCTTATAGTTATTATTGGCTACTCAGCTTTTTACATAAATTTTAACAATGAAGATGAAACTGATTTTACTATTAGCACCACCATTTGTACGAAATTTTTGTGTATAATGAAGTATGTAATAATGTATACATCCGTATTTATTTACTTACTGATATAAATTAAACAAATTGTCTGTGCGGGATGGATGGATGGATTGATATATCCATCAATTTTACACTTACCTGAAACAAAAAATGAAATACACTTGAATTAAATGCTCCACAAAACAGTAACTGTTTCAGTGTAAACTTAACCATGCCAAACCATGCCAATGACCGTAATAAGCTTTATTTCAACATCTGTTTACGCGGTAAAACCTACTAAATTAGAATTAATTAGAGTGCGTCAGCCTGTCACTAACAATACAATTTTGAATACAGGTACATATAAATGTTTTATATCTTTTGTATGCGAGTGCTTGAGCCAGTGACTAACACGTTGTAAACAGACTAATGCCAGCATTAGATGCGACTAGACAAGGCCATAGCTATCAGTGAAATGTCGAGAAGGAAAGAGATGGATACATAAAGTATTTATTGCACACATAACAACACTACAAGTGCAATTCACACACACATACATGTCTTTTCTATTTCTATTACGTGCTCTAGGGTTGACTACTAGTGTTAATAAAAACAGTTGTATTGACTACACCAATTTATTTTGCCGGTATGAACAGAGGAGTAAAAATTTAAAAGATAACGACTACATTTTGGTAAATGTGTCAGGGACAATCACATACGACGAGAAAACAAAGTCTGAATTTAACAAATAAATGCTAATTCGTATTATTATAATATGTAAGAATATGTATAAATAACCGTTTTCATTCATGAAGTTAAAACTTACTGTTTCGAATTTAAAAAAATAATAATTTTGCTTTTCATCTTTAAACATGTGTGATATACTTCTTTTTGAACAGCAAGGATTAACAAATTTTTAAACCTCTTTTCCTATTGTAATATTAACTCCTTTCCGGTTCTTAATACTTCAGGAAATTATAAACAAGAAGTATTTTAGTTTTATAATTTATTTTTGTACATGTAAATTTCCAAAACCATTTGGCGGTTAGGTCGGGATTTAATTCGACAATTTCTTTACATTTTGCAAAGATCATAAACACACCTATAGCTGATGAACTTTTACCCAACAACAATACAAACATGACATTTACATAATGTTAAAGATCCGTGACGGACAGTTAACACGCATGCTAAACATAATTAAATTACTCTCACATTCGGTTTACAAAGACCAAATACTTTAGTATATATATTTACAAAGAGGTTGCCATATCATATCATCTATTTTGTTAAAGTGTTGCTTTATGAGTTATAGCTTTCATAAAGTAACCAATAACATAAGTGAAAGCATTTAAGCACGATACTTTACTGTAATTTCGAAATGTCGTCTATCGATTGAAAACTATACCCAAAATCATACAAAAAAAGCACAGAATAGTATTGTTTCATGTTGAAAATTAACTGATCTTCGGCTGAGAGTATTTTGCGGCTTGACTGAAATGATATCCAACTCGAACGGTATGATATCACTACCTCATAGAACCCGGTGTCTAAAATTTGTTGTGCTATATTTTTTACGGTTACCGGAGGTACCTTCCTCAGCGATTCTGGAGGGTGATTAGTGAAAGGTTTGCGATACTAATCTGTCTCTCCAGGACGGAGGTAGACATAGGTGGAGATATTCACTTGCCATGAGGTGACCCACATGCTCGTTTGCCTCTATCTATACTAGTAAACCAAAAAACTTAACTATAACCCGACTACGAAAAAACTATTAATGAAATATATGTAACCTACGAGTATGTCACTTAGGACGTAGTTTAGGCTAACGCCGTTGGAACATAAATACGTACACAGACTGTTAAAACTATTACCCTTTCTTTTGTTGTCGAGTAAAAAAGAACAAAGAAAGAAAGCACAACTACTGATTGTAGCAGGAAAATATTGTTTCACTATCTAGGTCATACAAGGAGGTTATAATGTATCTGCTGGAATTGGGTGAACAGCATAATGCGCACTTGATATACAAAATAACTATGTATCTTGATAACGATAAGTCCGAACTTGCCGTTGCGACAGTCTGGCCTAGAACCCGCTGTGAACTCGAGTACCCTCAATATCGCAGCCCAAATTTTTATAACATACTGCCATATACATCTATCGCTTATTGCGCGTAATTGTTTCAACGTACTAGGTGATGTGTTTTGCAAACAGTCTACAGTTACACATTTTAGGACTGCAATAATTTCTTTTAACAAAAACAATTGTTTATGTATTAAAGAGGGTAAAGAGTATCCTGTGTCCTTCCTCATTAATCTGTGGCGACTTCCACATATAACACAACAATAACCTACTACAGCGCCATCTACCGAAGATACACTGAACTACGAAGTAACGCACTACACGGAGTTACTACAAATCCTGAATCGCGCAATAAATGGTTCTCGCGCCGATTATTATATATGCAACATCCCAACATCAACTGTTGAGCAGTAGTTTGTGTTGGAGGGACATGATACCCGTTCCCACACAAATCAAAGAATCTACATGACAAATTTCATTAAAATCGGTGCAGTGGTTTAACCGTGAAAGCGCAACAGATAGATAGACAGAGCTACTTTCAAATTTATAATATTAATAATTCCAATAGTTAAGGTTTTAATACGTGAAACAGCAAGTTCCTGTCAAGTTAAATAAACTAAGTTAATTCATCTTTATCTTTTATCGTATGTGACAATGTATAGAAAGAACTCATCGTGTTACATTTACTAAAAGTCATGTCACTTAAAAACAGTAACAAATACAGTTTATCAGTCTTTTATCATTCCTCATTATTATTATTTTTATTGAATAGGGGGCAAACGAGCAGACGTATCGCCTAATGGTAAGCGATTACCGCCGCCCATAGACACCCGCAACACCAGGGGCGTCACAAGTGCGTTGGCGGCCTTTAGGGGAAGGGGAGGGGATTAGGAAGGGTTAGGATGTGGGCTCCGGTATCCTCACTCACTTGGTGAAACACAGCGCAAGTGCTATTTCACACCGGTTTTCTGTGAGGCCGTGATAATACTCCGGCCCATTCATGCCAAAGCATGACTCTCCCATTATTAAACAACTTATTTTAACTGTACCTATCATTGAAGATATTTCATTTATAACAAATGTTATGTATTAACAGGCAATGGTCCCTCTTAGGACAAATAATAGTCTGATGAGTACGATAATTTGTATAAGTGTTATTTCTCTGTAATTTGTAAGTATTTTACGAAAGCAATTTGGTTGCCGTACTTGGATTTGTCTAATGTAAGAAGAAATGGCCGTATATGTACATCAAGTTTTTTTATCTTTTTTATGTTGTTGAAAGTCATAAAGATTAGTTTAATGGTAAGTTGGGCATCGATGAAAATTCGCCACACGAAAAGAGATCGGTCTCGAAGATTTTTCAATTCAAAATGGCTGCGTATGATTCGTGGCACATCAACCACAAATTACCATAATAGTTATATTTCTTGAAATTTTAAAATGACTAAAGGTCACTTGAAAGCAATGTTTACCTTGTTTCATGGAATTTTCATAGATTCTTCTCTTAACTCATGTTTACGCTGTAGTGAAAGTTATAATCAAATGATCCTTTACAACAAAAATATTCAAAGAAGATAACCTCTATGGTTTGTTTCGGCATTTCTTCCCAGAGTGAGTTTTAGGAAATTCCGGCCTCTTCTAGCTGTAAAGTCCGACTTGTAAAAATATCTGTAAAGATTTATTTACAAAATAAATACTCGTATCATTTATCATAACGACGATGATATTTTAATATAATGTTGTCATTACTTACACGTTTTTGGTAACATGACAACAAAATGGACTTGCTCACGATTCTCTTTGGAGATTGTTTTTATATATAAAAACGTGTATATATATAAGCTTGTATTTCGGTGACATTCATGACTCAGAAATACATGTGTTGTCCATTTTTTGTATGTCTTATTAATCACTAGTGTTAAGCTCATAAAAATATAAGTTTAAAACATTTTTCATTTGTTTTAGGAAATAAATTCAAAATGCTGAAATTCCAAGAAATTGAGAGACATCCAGATGTTGTTAACTTTGTCGAATTATCTAATTTGGTGCAGTCGATCGGAAGTTATGCGCGTATATATATTTCGGTGATTTATTTCATTTATAAATTTATACATTTACACAAAATTTATACATATATATATTTAAAAAGTTTGGTTGCGCTAATTCTATTTTCCTAAAACAGTTAAATATTTGTAAACTGTTTGTAAGCGTTGGACTTGTCTTGCAGTGTTTTTTTTCCATTAGTTTGGCATTAACGTACTATGTGGTATCTGAAGTGATGAACGACAACAATCACGATGCATACCCACGGACAAATCTGTTACCTTAAAACCAAAATATTACCACAAATAAAAAGTACTATTTGTTGTTTGATTTAACGAAACTTTATGCAATAATTTACTCCTAAACTGTACTATTTATGTGTAAGGAACACACAGTTCCTATGAAAATAGGGTTATCTTGATAGATTGGTGATTCCGTAACACGATAAGGCTGCAAAGAAAGTGCTGAAATCTTGGTTTTGATATAACTGTGTGTTCAGATTTCGAAACTATACTGGGTTTGCGCAAGACTACTTTGTGACATCATTTTATACCTTCACAGATTATATTCAAACATTTCCGGAACTTTATAACTGCACTAACCTACAAATCAACTTCAAAGTTGAAAAATATTTTACGTCTTATATGCATATCAACTTTTTAAAATCTGTGAAATATACTTTTTTATCAGCTTTATATAATTGAGTAGGTTTTTATATCCAGTTCTTAATTGCTACTACAATTGGGTGAGTTTTGAACTGGATTATCCTTAAATAGGTAGTCAAATATATTTGTTGATGTAAAGATTTTAATTTTTTATAATACGAGCATGTTTCCGCATCAGTCAATATACGGAATGTGGGAAAAAATGGTAAAAGGATTTTCCCTGATTTGTATTAAGTAAATATCTATATATCAAGTAATATTTCGAGCAATGGTGATTTTTTATTTTCAATAGGGAGCAAATGACCAAACGTTTCGCCTGATGGTAAGCGATTACCGCCGCCCATGGACACCCGCCGCACTAGAGGCGTCACAAGTACGTTGCCGTCCTTTGGGAGATGGGGAGGGGATGGGGGAGCGGTTGGGTACGGGCCTCCGGTATCCTCACTCACTCGGTGAAACGCAGCGCTAGCGCTATTTCACACCGATTTTCTGTGAGACGGTGGTAATACTCCGGTCGAGCCGGGTGACTACTTTTATCCGGCTAACCAAACGCTTGTTCTATTTGTATCTACTCGTAAATCAGAGGAGTTCCTAGACCATGAAGCGCCCTTTAGTAAACGCGCAGGGTTATTAAAAATGCCGCGGCCGGCGTCCCTAAACACCGCAGCGCCCGCTTGCACCGCACACTCTGCACTAGAGTTAAAGTTGCCTCTGATCTAATTGTAAATTGTATGCAAGGTAATGTGATAAAAACAAAATAGTAAAGACGTTTATTGTTTTGTATAAAGTAGCACAATTAGTAGAAAATGAAAATGCATACAGAATTCGACAATATTTACTACAGACCAACGTCGTAGTGGTACAGTTAGGATACATAAAACTGTGCTTTGGAACTATTATTATATTTGTAAGTGCACAGTAATCTTTGGGAAGTGTTTGTATGGAGACACTGATGCCCTATATTCACATCAGTCTGCTGTTTGGCAGGTTGCCCAAAAATAATTAGTCATCATTCGCTCAACTCCTTAGTAGCAATACTAGGATCGGATGATTCTTAGAACATGTTGCACTATTTAAATTAGTTTCTCTTGTGTTTAAAGTGGGTCACTTGTTTTAGTTTTACACAGAATGTGTATTTGGGTTTTAGAACGATACTCGTATAATCTCATTTTCAACCGATGTCAAAGAATTGAGAAGGTTCTCAATTTCGTTCTATTTTATGCGTGTTTGTTATTTTAAAAGTCTGACATTTATGATATGTAATACTTTATTACAATGTAGTATACAATTGTTATTTTAAATAAAGTAACAGGGAGTTGTCAAATTTGGTGAAAGATAATGAATTAAAAGTTACTAATAATGTATCTAACAGTAATGTCCAGCCAATGAAAAATATTTGAAATTATAGTTCTTACACAATAAATGTATAGTAAAGTAATCAATACTAAAAAAGTATTAATTAGCTAAACTTAAAGCATGTGTAATTCCTTACCGTTATTTTATTACGCCATATATTGAAATCGATGCAGCCATCTAGCGACGAAGAGCGGAACTTAAGAGTTATACTTCCTACCGCTAGATGGCAATCATAAAAAAACAGTTATGTCGTAGTTCATTTCTATTTTTTTTACATTATGCGTTATAGATAAAAATAATTTCAACAGTGAAAGATTATTTATGTAAAGTAAATTAATATTGAAAACTAAATTTTAGATGAATTTCTGTCATTTAATGTTAATTAATTGGATTACATACTAAATATAAAAATAAACTGCAACAGCTTTAACAAAGATCTCTTTTCTTCGACACAGAATGCAGAAAATGTATAAGGAGCCCAAAATTAAATCTTAGAAATCGTTAGCTTGTAAGGTTCGTAGCAAGCGCTACGTCGTAGGCGTTTCGAGATACTGCTTCAGTGTTTTCATCTGAAGCACCTACGGATAAAATAATGTTTTCTTCTTTAAGAATATGTAGAATATACTTCATCATGTATAAAAACACCTTTTTGGGTTACTCAACAAAGGATTGATTGCCTGAGAACTAAATTTGATAATTACATACTTAGGTTGTACCTAAAATAAATAAATGTAGCAGTATCGCATCTCTTGCTTGCACGATTGAACTATAATATTTAACGTTTCGGCAAATGGCTTGTATTGTGTAACCGTTACCAGTGGTGCGTTTCCGCTTCATATATGAATCGTTATTCAACCTGCTCAAGGTTATTGAATACGATATTTTGTTTACATAAATAAGGCCAAGAATAACATGAAATGTGAAAGTACTTGTGGTTATTTCGAGTTGCGAATACTTCTGAATTTTTCAAGTTCTTTAATAACTTTTCAACGATTTCATTTCACAAGGAGTTTAGTTTTGTTTTAGAAATGAATTGCATTAAGCCAAGGTGTATATGGTTTAGTGCCTATTCGATTTTCACACTGTTTATTCGGACCGTGCTTTTATTGATGAACTAAATATGAAACTTACATACGACTTTAAATTCTTCTAATACTAAATTTTCCATTCATTCTTGCTTTACACCGCTCTAGTCGAGTTTAATTTAAGGTACAAGTTAGTGAGAAGAAAAATCTACCTCAGTATCGATATCTTACGTCCTTGATGCGATGAACAATATAATGTTAAAACTTAACAAATTCAAATAAAAATAGATAAGTATGTGCAACCTCCCTCCTATAGCATAATTGAACTTCACGTAAATATCGTCTGCTTTAGTGTGTGTGTGTACTTACTATAATGTAGATGCACTAGGCACTAACACAGACAGGCTGGCGAACTGCCTCTGTCTGCGTTTTTGTTAGGGTAGGTTCAGACAATATACCAACTTAAGTTTGCAGATTTGAAACTCAAATAATTTATGATTGTACTCCCAAGTAATACCTACTCAACTGCATTTTACAGTTAGCGATTAAATTTTTCAGTTGTTATTATCATTCTAGAAAAGTTATGGCAGCCATTTTGAAGAGCCGGATTATTATAGTAAAATGAAATTTTAGAGTTGTTCTTATGGGTGTATGTGTGTATTCTTATCGTTTTATGTTAAACATTAGAATAACACTTTAGGTTATATACATAGTCAAAGATTATATTGGACCTTAGGGAGTTTTACTATTATATTATAACAGTGCATTGTAAGTTCTGGAGAAAACTTTTTTGTCAGTCTCGTTGGAAAGACTCAAAAATTCCAGAAGTCAAGTCAGATTCATTACAATGAAAAGTTGAAAGTCGCGGTTTCTATCATTATAAACAGACAAGTAACTAAACAACCTTCACCTTGATATTCAACCGAAATCCTTGACCGGCTTACAAAGTCTATTTTCCATCGGTATTAATAAACGCTTGTTGATTCTTGAAACTTACCATTACCGCTTTTCGTGTTAAAAGGAACCCAAAACGTAATTATTTATTATACCAATTCATTCAATACACGAGCGATCATTGTAGGTAGTTATAGGCAATGTCAACGTTGCAATGTCAGTACGAGAGGGTTGGTAGTGTGCGTGTGGGGGCCGCCCAGACACCTATCTAGATGGCTAGATATCTAGATGCGGGTGCATCGCTGCAGCGTTGGTGTAGGTCCTGGGGGTAGTTCGGTACTGGGAGTTGGGATAGGTCGGGTATGGGTGCAGTGCATACTGGGGGTGGCCGCTGGCAATAACTACAATCAGGTAATCAAACGCTCATAGCTGGATGGGACATTATGCGACTCGAGTTTATTTTTCAGTTTAATGAGTTTTTGATATTATTGGAGATTATTAATTTGTTTTGTTTAATCATATATTTCTGTATATCTAATATTGCCTGCACACACGATACATTTGGTTGCCAACATAATCACAAGTACGTTTTTTAAAGAAGACTACTATTATTATTTTTTCAATTAAATTACAATGTAAGAGAGGGGAATCGTTAGGGATTGCCAGAAGCCATAAGAGGGACGGTATTCAATATGTTAATTAAACCAATGAAACCAAATAACTAAGACAATTAAAAAGATGATAATGAACGTTTTAGTATTTAATTAAACGTAAAATCAAAGAGATTATAATATTTGTTTACCAGAACGCTATATTTACAATGTTCTCGGAATTCTCGGAAGAAAGACATAATGAAGGTATACAACTTGTACCCAATTCTTCTGCACCCAATTCTTATTAGAATTAAATTTTAACATTAAATTTATTGCACTGTTTTATGTTATGGTAATCAAAATTTTTTTTTCGTATACAGTTTGAACACTATTTTCACAGAAATTTCTTGATCCTAGTCAACACATTGGATTCTAAGCTGATGCTTGTGCATGTTATTTTTTTAAGAAGGCAATAAAATCCTAAATTGTGTATGGACGTAAATATATTCATCCTCAATTTGTCTCAATATAGATAAAAGAGACACGCCATGAAACTAATTGCACTTCCACTTACCATGCTGCACATTATATTTATTATGTAACTCAGGTTCAATGTTTATTTACCAATACGTATGTCGTTGGAGGTCGTCGACCCGGCTGCCGGTCGGGAAAATTCGGCGATGTCCGCACTTAAGAGGGGGATGGACTTATAGGGAATGAAGAGGGAGCGAGCAGATATACAGAGAGGGTAGAGACCTTGAGCTTACAAAATCAAGGGTAAAACAGTGCACGTGTGTGCGTTAGTTCTGAACCGGCTTTGTGTTGGTGCATCGATACTGATATACACATGTATATGTATATCTAATAACATATTCAGCGTGGAAAGTAGTACGTAGATATGTGTGTATGTATATTCGCAGTAGTCGTCTTCTGTCCACTGAACCTTGAGAATAAGAAAATGCAAAGTAGTTTGTCTGGATGTAAAGAGCTTACTCAGACTACTTAATCTTCGTAAAGTGTTATGATTTAGAAGCACGGTACTTTCGTGTATTGTACTATCATTTTTAAATTAATCTGCGATATTTTGCAGAACATACTGAGTAGAAGAATGTTTATGTTGTTCTTGTGGATTAATTATATTATGTATCTACACACTAGTAACTTGTATAGGTATACGCGTAAGTATTATCAAAATTTATAAATTGACAATTTCTATCAAGATTATAAGAATTTCAGTAATGTTTATAATTAGTTGTATATTTTTCTGATAGAAAATTAATTGGTTTGTAAAAATGTGCTTGACTTTTACTATATCTTTAGGAATGAATAAACAAATGTTACATGTACTTACGGCCGTTTGAGAAACAAAGGTGTTTTAAAAATCCAATTAATTATGAAATATGCCAAAAGATGTCACTAAGTAAGTAATTGATGTGTTTACGAGTCTAATAATAAATCTCGTCTGCTTTCTAATATACTAAGATACATAAATCAGAATTGCTTAACAAACAATGATGCAAATTAATTAACCGATCAAACCGTAAAGCCGGCATAAAAATAAAAACGCATGTCAACATGCAACAACTACGACCACGTGCTCAATTCAAAATAGACGCGCACTCACACATGTACGCGCGCTCGCACGCAGTACTCACACACCCACGTGCATACCACGCGGCCCACCGAGTCCCGCGGAAAAATCAATATTTTGAGCAAAACTACTTCCCTTAACGCATCTGTGTGCGTTTGTTGCCTCCCTGCAAACCCACTCTGAAAGTTCTATCGAGGGATAACCGTTCGAACCGAACAACACCTTATCTGTTACGTAACAAAGTGTTATTTCCCCCATTAAGTGAGGGGTAGTTAGATCGTGAGGGTACGAGGAGGTAATGCCGTCCTGCTCCAATCAATCGGATGGCTCGGTCGCGCGGCCGCGTGGCGTCGGCCGACGACCCCGGCCCGGTCGTTACCCCGCGACAGTTGCACCCTGCTACCCCGTACCGGCAAGTACGCACCCTTGTTCTTGCCGAATCTTGGGCCCGCGCCTAGTGCGCCTTGCCGCCGCTGACATTGACTCGTCGAGGGGTTCAACGACCTCTGCAAATGCTTCCGTCTTCCGGTGTGCTCTATCGAAATTCTAAATAATGGTTTTAAAGTGGAGTTTTATTTTTATAACTCAATTTAAATTTTATGAGTACATTTAACCGTTTTGATAGCTACACATTAAAATATGATTTCTAGATTAAAAAAGAAAAGTACATGGGCTGATGTTTTCCACGTTGTTTTCATGGCCTAGGTTTATTATAATAGCAACACCTGATTAAGTTGAAAATCATTGACTCTGGATACGGTCAATGCCTAGACTTTATCGTCAATAATATTCAAGATAACGATTACCCACCTTTAAGCTGTCTGTGCTGTAATCACTAACAATAAATATATTGAAGTCTGCTTAGACCAATAGCTAAATATTTTCGACAGAATTCTAGTGTCATAATGGATGAATGACTCACGTTTATGTCCAATTAATACCAATAAAAATAAAATACAAGCCAATGCTCAATGAATGAAATGAACGACTGTCCATGTACGTGGGCACAAAAGCAAACAGACATTAACGCAGTGAATCCACGACACAAATCATATATTCCAAGCGAATTAGGCGTAAACGCACGAAGGAATCCGACACGAAAACAAAAAACCGATAAACAAATGCACCATCTCCTTTCTGTCGAGATTAAAAAATAAAGCGAGAGATTCCAGTACACCTTACCAAAATTAACAAAGTGACTAAGTGAACATTGAGATGCGCTTACACATCCTTTTAGCGAGAAATTATTTTTGAAGAAGGCATAAGATTTTATCCGTGGATTTCGTCGAGCGTAACCAAATTTAATGTAAAATACGTAAACTGAAACCACAATGAGAATTATTTCAGAAGCCCGGTGTTATTTTTATGAGGGTTGATTGAAAGTCATGCTGACAGAACCGAGGCCTTATTATGTCAACTTTACATGTTCATGAAATAAATACCGTTTAATTTCAATAGTTACAAGTGATGTAACAGATTAAGCGGAATTATTACAGTATCATGCGAGGAATACGTAATAAGCGTAACATGTTTACATGGACAATGAAATAGTAAATATCTTTTAATTAAAATAGTTACAAGTGATGTAACAGATTAAGCAGAATAATTGTAGTTATCTTGCGAGGAATATTGAATACGTAAATAACTTAATATTTTAATTAATAAGGCTATTAGGTTTGTGACATATCTTAAGATATATTTGTCAAGGCGCTCGACGCGAGCGCAGGGACATTTAATCGAGTGTCAGTATTAATTGGCCTTAAATCTCATTCAATAAATCTCATTCTCGACACGAAAAATGGTTAACTTTGTTAGTGTTATATTAATGTAGAAAATATTTTACTTTTACGGTAGTATTGCACATAGATAAAAAAACGGTACACGGCTGTTACAGACATAAACCAGTATTGATGATGACTAGACTAATAACATTACGTGTGCTTTACAGGTTTTGTCACCTGTATCTTTAACTGGTATAATACAGATGTTAAGTTTTTTACTAATAGATAATTAAAACCTATTTTTTTTTCAATTCCGAACTCACAATATGGCATCAGAACTATTAGATAACATATTTAACTGCACGTTTGACCTAGTGGTTAAGCGGTCGCCACGCCGTTTCCTACTTAGCCAAGTGGGTTCAAATCCCACATGGAATAACACTTTGTGTAATCCACAAATTGTTGTTCTAAGTCAGGGTGTTCTTTGTGTTCGTTTCATGTATGTTTGTAAAGTCCCTCGTGACACAGGCATTATTCCCTGTGCGGGAGTTGTCTTTTACAAAAACAAAAAAGAAAGGTGCCAGAATTATCCTACTAAAGCAGATTATGAGATATTTTAGATCAGGTTACTATTTATGAAATGAAATTTGAAACGCGTAAAACGATCATACATATTAAGGATGTATAAGTAGATGAAACATAAATTCATAAAATTAAACGATAATAATTATCAATCAGGTGGTTTTTAAAGAAGGTTATTTCTCATTCAATCATCTATATAGTATCTTATTTGGCAGTTATACTCGTAAGCCAGTGGTTAAGTGCTACAAAACACGGTATCGATTAAACAGGGAAAGTGTCTTGCTTGAATCAATATAAACTCAGCTCTCCGTCACCCCTCCGGCTTAACGAGGGTAAATAATCGTATGAGCATTAAGAATAATAAATAAATATTTTGGACATCTAACACACAACGCCATTTAGTCTCAAACTACGCAGAGCTTGTGTTATGGGTACTAGACAACTGTTGTAAATTTATACATTTATACATAAAAATATCCAAACTCCGAAACAATTATTTTCAGATCATACAAACATTAGGTCCGACACGGGAATCAAACCCAACACCTCAAGCAAAGCAGTTGCATACGCGACCACTACGCCATCAAGGCAGTCATACATAAAATCAACATACAAGTTTACTAAGCCTAGCTTTGAGAACATAAGTATAAAAATATTAAGCATAAAAGTATTTTGCATTCAATATTAATTCTTTAAAATAAAATATAACAATTTCACTTAAAACATATAAAGTTATATTTCACATTTAGATGGGTACTGGTCTACAATTTGGTATACTAATATAAAGAGAATTAAATTAATGTATATGACAGTTTACATTTTGTATAATTTCACAAAGCTGACAATACAAGAACGATGCTACATTCAATTTTACAAGTAGCGAATAAACGTAGCTATTTGGAAGACAACTTAATATGCACTATATTTAAAAGAACGTGAGAATTAAATTTAAACAATATTAGTTTTGAGGCATATGAATTAAGATGTCAGCTTTGATTTCTTATCTTAATTATGTCAATTAATATGAAATATCTTAAAAATCAAAGACTCATTGAGGGTTCTTCCTGTTATTACGAAAGTTATAGTATACTAGTTTTTGCTTGCAGCTTCGCCCGCGCATTTGGCGGTTATCGCGAAAAAAGTAGCCTATGTCCTTCCTTAGGAATCAAAGTATCTCCATGCCAAATTTCATTAAAATCGGTACAGTGGCTTAGCCGTGAAGCGGGACAGACACACAGACTTACTTTTCCAATTTTAATATTAGTATGGATTTACCTGTGAAATCATATTATATTCAATCGTTTTCCAGTTGAGGAAACTTGAAATTCAACTTCAATGTCAATGATTATTTTAGTTGTATTGTAGAAATGTTTAGTCCAGTACTATAAATAATCCATATTATTATAGGAAAAGGGTATTTAAAATTGTATACAGTTCAGATTAAGACACAGTATATAATCTTATCGATTGTTATACCTACGATTAACTTTGTCTGAATAGTATCATCTGTTTTCTAGTAATTTGACTTTCATGGTCAGTATAATGGATATAAAAGCAAAAACTATTATCTCGACTTCATACAATGAAACTGAAATTCTAAAAAAAGGAAAACCGGAAAAATTAAGTTTTAATATGCCTAAAACTAGTGGCTGATGTATCACAGAATAATTGCCATAAAATGGCACTACAGTATCAAACTTCGACTGCTGGTAACGACTCGTATGTGCAGTGTCTGAAACGATCAATCATTTTCTTCTTAAGCTCCTTGAGCTGACGTGGGTGTCCCCGACTAGTATCGTATTTTTCTTGTGTTATATACTCATATATTGGATGTTTGGTTCCATCTTTATATATTTTACGGTCGTATTTAATAAAGGGTGCATTTATTTTATTATAATTTGTTGATAAAATTTCAAACTTCTTTGACATTTTTTTGAGATTGATGTTATTACGGGTTCCAAGACATTTTAATTCTAACTGATATAACTCGGAGTATTCGTGGGACATTACCGAACATGGTGTACAAGAGTTACAGAGAGCATTTGTTTCTGTAGTCCTCAAATGTTTTTTTCTGTTCATTCTATTTCATTTCATTCTAAAATGAACTCGAAGCGCAAATGAATTTTTAATGTTTGATCCAATCAAAACAAACCGAAATTTCGATAAAAAATTATGAAGAGCGTGTAGTGTCTATTTGTGTATTTAATATCTGCGTCTAATGCGGCGTTTATATAAGATCTATGAGATGGATGTGGTACGTGGCGGTGCACATAAATAAACTCATCACGAGATGCACCGCGCTAGATTCTACAACAGCTGTACATTCAGGCAAGCCCAGGCCGTCGGGGTCAATGCCCACTCGTATTTTCAACATGTGCCGACGTTTTCCGCGTTCCACGGAAAGCGCTCGCTTGTCATTCCTTCGGGAACCTCCGCCTGACTTCGGTTTTCTTCGCACTCGTTTCAGGACTTCTTGCTTTTGTAACCGATGCCATAATGGCTGCCCGGCAAAAATATACATCCTTGAAAAGTTTTAAAAAGGTTGGACGTTATTCAACAATATTTTTAAGTAATATATACAATTCAGGAGAATCAATTTCTTACATTTCCTTGAGCAGTTGCCATTCACACAAAATTACATAGGAATATTGTAATTTAATGAACAATACAACAATGTAAATATTTAATCTGCATATGGTTAACTTTGAACATAATTGCATTTCTGATTTATTCACACCGTTTAACGTTTAAGTCTCCTGTAGGTAACTTCTATATATTTTTTTTAAGGAAAGTAAAAAAAAGGAAATCATCGTTCGTGAAGAAAAAGGCATTCATTCATATCTATTCCTTAGTATTATAATAGAGATAACCTTTATATTTTTCAGCATAGCAACTGTAAATCGAAAACACTATCGCGAGTTAAGCCGTGTTTATGCAACAGCGTAGAGACGTTCGATTGTCTAATCGACATTGGATATCACTAGCACATTACGCCAAGGTTAATAACGAACTTGAGATTTTGTTGATGATATTGATACTTATGCGTCTCTAAAGGACGGTATTTATAGATACGGCAGTAGCTATGTTAGTATGTAGACGCTTTCTTTTATGCTAAACGATTTCGTGGAAGAAGTAAGTTGTACAAGACAAGACGATGATATACCTAGAAAGGTGGACTTTACGATTTCTACAGATATTCAAGCCTAACAAAGTACCTTTTATACAGAGGCGTATTTTTAGCTTACTTCGGAAGGGAAAAGTTTCCATAACTATAATTAATTACTTATTTATGGCAGTAATTTTAATGTCAGTCTTTTACTGGAGATAATGTTCGTGATGGCCCTGGGCCGAAAAGCCAATTCAATTTACACACAAAAACAAAAAAGAGGAATGTAGTAGGGCAGTCTGTCCGAAACAAGATAACTAAAATCTAAGAACAGCTTTTATTCAAAACAAATACTTTTAAAGAATTCTTCTTTTATGTAATGTAACGTAGTATTGAGAAATTGTAATCAACGGAATTTAACAACCATTATGCTTATACATGCCATTATATTTATATTATGTTATATCTAAAGTGAACGTACGAGTTGTCTAATAACTGTCGCCTTACGTACACTCCTGTGTACGTAAGGCTTTTGTAATAAAGAGATAGTTATACAGCACAACACTGTACAACATTGCAAGTGGCAGTTTCGGCGCCGCTTGTGTAGTAAAATCTCCACAAGGAACCTATAAAATTATATGGAGCTAGAATTCTTCCGCGAATGGAAATTGTGTAATCGCCCATTACAAAATATGTAGTTGGAAGATATCAAGGCGTGAAAAAGAAACTATACAAAGCTAAGCAAAAGTCCAGATTACTTAGAAGTCCAGATTACGTAGTACTTAGAGGTAACTTGGACGTGCTAGCTGACTAGAAATTCTAAAGCTTGATATAGCAATTTAATTTTTACTTAGTAATAATAAATTGCGTTTATGTTTAAAACAAATCTTATTAAAATACTTATAAGAAAACACATATTTTTCACTTCGAAGTTCGTTAACTGACAATGTTACTTTGACTTAGAAATACTAGCTTTTGCCCGCGGTTTCGCTCGCATTCAATAAAAGTATCTTACGTTATTTTAATGTTTCATGATGATTAGTCGCGTGAAAGCGTAACAAATAAACTTACATTCACCTTTATAATATTAGTTATATAGTAAATTAATTTTACTCTCGGTTACAAGGTAAGACGAGACACTGAGTACGATTCTAAATACACTTTCTGATAAATTTAAGTGCTTACTTTCTGTTTGCCTCCTCCATAATTGCGTAAAACATTGAACGTATGTGGGCGTTAGTTTCATCGAATTAAACTAGATAAACCTTGTGAACTAATACTTGTACAAAATTACAACTAATATTTTTATTAACAATATCTATCTTAAAACCATTTCTGTAATCATTCATTAGACTTTAATTTAACGCAAACATTTTACATGTAAAAACATTTTTATATTATCAATCCAACATTTCATTTTATCTACATATCTATACTAATATTATAAATCTATATAATATTATAAAGAGTAAAGATTTGTACCTATTTTTGTATGTTTGTAATGAATAGGCTCAAAAACTACTGGACCGATTTTAAAAATTCTTTTACCATTCGAAAGCTACATTATCCACGAGTAACATAGGCTATATTTTATTTTGGAAAAAAATAGGGTTCCGTAAGATATTTGGGTTTTTCGGACACAAGGTGTAAAAATCAACCAGGAAAGTAACTTATTTTGCGAAAATTTTCATGCTACGGGCTATATAAGACGCAAACGAGGTTGCGTGGGTCAGCTATGTTTTATATACAACGTGTATTTAGTATCAGCATTGCACCCGTGCGAAGCCGGGGCGGGTCGCTAGTATGATATATTTCAGTTGGAAAATCAATATTGATAAAATATGACAGAAAATTGAACCCGAACATTTTTCATTTGAGTCTTTAATCAAGTTTGTTTTGGATACACTAACGGAATTATATGTATTTAAACAAAACGGACATATTCGTACGCAACCTCTTTTTATTTTCTTAAACCTTGTACTTTCGCCCTATCCTTTTACCCTGACTGAACCGAATTATATCCCTAACGAAAAATACCATAATAATTAAAAAAAACTATTTTAGTAACCATCCAAAAACTTTTCACTTTGTTCGCATTGAGAGATTCTAGCATAGCTAAGCGAGTGATTCACTTGTGGCCAACTTGAAAAGACCAATGGAAAGATACTATGTATTACTTGTTAGCTATGTAATGATTTATACAAACCCTTTTCAATTTTAACTGCACCATATTTTAAAAAAGATCGTGTTCTACAATCGTTAGAAAATGCAAAATAATGAACTCCAATTTATTCAAAATGCCGAGGAGATTATTCTCTATGACTAGATAAACAAATAACGAAGTCGTATTTGATGTTTATTATTGCCCTTGAATCTTTGAACTCATTATTAGGATCTTGTTGGTGATAAGAAATGTGTCTATTTGAATGTTTTGACCTAAAATTTTAATTAATCCGTAAATTAAACGCTGTAAGAATGTTATTTTATAGCTATATTATTAATATTATAACCCGCAGTACAATAGTAACCCCGGTTAACACTGCGGGGCAAAGCTAGTCTAAAAACTAGTCTTCCTTATATCGTCAGCTATTTACCAGTGAAAGTCCCGTCAAAATCGGTTCAGCCATTCCAAAGATTAGCCGGAACAAACAGACACACAGACAGACTGACAAAAATCGAAAAAAATGACATTTTGGTATATGTATCGTGTAAACATACATATGCATGTAGTAAGAGCGGTTATTTGAATATTACAAACAGACACCCCAATTTCTATAGATTGCATTATTGTCTACTAGTAGTATTCGCTGACGATTGACAGTCTTTACATAAATAAGCCAGCATAAGAAAGTATAAAGCCTAACATGCCCAAAACATATTTAGGGTAAAGTCTTAATCCTTAAAGACTTAGTAACAAAAACTTTATATTTACACAAATAAAGACATAAAACTGGATACAGCATTTTAATAAGTGTCATTTTTTCACTTTTGTTTTTAATAATACATGTATTCCATACCGGAATACTTGAAAGTACATTCCTACACAAACGCAGCTGAACGTCATGTAAGCATCAGAGTAGGGACAGCTCGTAAATTATGGCTACTAGTTAATCCTCAGACTGTTAGGATTCCAATCAAACGGTTTGCATAGAGCAAACGACAGTTGTTCAATTGAAATGCAGACAATTATTTCCATTTCTAACCAAGAATTATTCTATATTGAATATTAAAGTATCTGCTCTGAGTAACTGGACTCTGCGCTTGTTTTAATATGTTTGTAAGGTAATTAATCGTTAACATCTCGTTTATAAGTTATAAGTTTAAGCAGCTGCCATGACAGTCAACATCTACAAGAGAGCAAGATTCAACATAGACAGAGTTCACAATGTATTTATAATAATTCATACTAGCTGAACCCTGCGGTATTTCTCGTCGTTATTGTCGTATCGCAGTAAAAGCCGCGGGGCGAGGCTGATCAAAAAAATAGCTTCGTTATATCATCATGTACCTATCAGAGAAAGTCTCTTCAAAATCGGTCCAGCGCTTCCAGAGATTAGTAGGAACAAGCAGATAGACAGACAAAAATTGAAAAAAATGTTATTTTGGTATATGTACCGTGTATACATACATATGCATTTAGTAAAAAGTGGTTAAATATTACAAACAGACATTTTTATTTATTTGTAAAGACTACTAAATTGAAATTACCGAAGTGTAATATTTTATTCAATGCCTATACACAGGTCTTATATATTTTTTTCTTAAGAATAAGTTAGAATTTTAAGAACACACATTATCATACCAATATTTATTCTGTGTAATAACAAAATAACTCGCATAATGAGGACAAATTTAAATGTTATGTACAAATTGTCAAGGTACAAAGTTGGACTTTATGCGTTAGGAATTAATTATAGCGGGACCATTTTTTTAACAATAATGAATTCTGACGTAGTTTACACATTACTAACTAAACTAAACTAAACTAAACTATTCTGTAGTCTGACTAAAACACAAATACCCCATTAAAAACTTTACCCAATGACTGTGTATGTAAATAAGGGCACATAATTAAATACAACAAATCTGATCACCAAGGGCGTTGGACAATGGCCGTCTCAATTGTATGCAGTTGCATTCGCACAGATGTTCGGTGTTTATGGTTTCGTAATAGCGATGTGCGATGGTTGGCATGCGTGAGTCATGGCCGGCCAAGTTCAGTGTCGCCCGGCCGAACTTGAACCCGTTGACGACATCACAATGACTACACTACAAGATATATAACATACTGTAATATGTAAAGCTACTACTCGCGAACTTTGAAAACAATTTGACGCTACAAAATGTCAATAAAATTATTAATTTGTTTATTAAACTTTCTCGAATACCTGAACATGAACATCATGGATTTTGGTCAACAACATATATTAGATATGCATATTGCATATAAAATCTTTATTAGATGCAAATTGCAGGCCAAGTATATCGGGAAGTGTACTTGAATTAATTAAGTATATATAAGTTAACGCGAATTTAATCACAGGTTAACCTAATAGAATTAAAATGAGATATATATTGGAATACATCAAGAAAATCATAGGGGAAAATCCCACATTTCATAAACTAGAACTTTTAAGACTTTTCATCCCGAAAGAACAAAAACAAGATATAGAGTATGTAATAAAGAAGAGATATTTATTTTCATTCACAAAAACAATATTTTTAAAATATTTCATCGCGGCGATTGATCATAGCTTTTTGTATAGTACAAGCCTATGTATGTTATTGATAAGGTTAGTAAACATGAAGTCCACAATGGGCGCTGTGTGCACAGTCTACGTGACAATGACTCCAGGGCCTGTCTCCAGATACCGGCCGTATCGTAGCACATGTGCCGATAACCGTCCAATCACACCGATGTTTACACGTTCATGTGAAAATATTAACACTGCGTACCTAAGTACTTACAATGTTACGTGTCAAATATGTTTGCAGTTTAATGACCGTCATTATAATTACATATATGGATGTTAATTTCTCCAAATTCGTCTTTATTTTAGTCTATAATCTGGCGATTTAAAACATTAATATTTTCTTTTTGATAAATTAGCCGTGTGAGAAATGAGTTGTCCCTTTCTAAATAAAAAACTTAGTGTTATAATTGAATAACACAATGGTTCACGATAGTATCAACGTCAGGTCAGATATATATAAAACTCAGAGAAAAGCCGATACGAGTTGAATAAACACCTTTCACGAATGAAAAAAATGCTCTTAAATTCGGAGTAAACTCTATATAAATTTTCAGTAAGAGTATTCAACTACTTTCAACGATTATTCTTGGTATTTTTTGACATCATCAGTTATTGTAATTGATCTTGGCATGTACTCAGAAACTCAATAATTAATTCTCGTGAATTCTATGTTTAGTTAGCTCCAGCAGGTGTTAGCAGTAATTTTAAATTCACATTATATAAAAATTTCCAATTGTTAAATGTTTTGGAATCTTGAATTATGTTCTTATCAAAACAAGAAACTTTTAACGGGCTTGTTAAGAAACATTTAAACAGAGAACTATTAAATTATATTGCTGATTCTCTGCCTAATCTAAGCTTATGTATGTGTAGGTACATATATAATGAACGTGTTTCCCAAATATACATTTGTTCAAGTCATTAATAAACACTATGACCTCTGAATCTTGTTTTTTAATGTAGAGGAAGTTAGATGAGCCATTGTCGTCTATCGAAGCTATGACAGATTACGTAGTGTTATCGAGACAGCTATGATTTTCTGACAGAAAACGTTCATAACATTTTGATCCAAATTTACGAGTTCGAAGATAAATGTAACAGATAAATTCACTGTATATTTGGTCAAGTCTTTGGACTACGTATAATATTTAGTCGAAGAAATATTAATTTTGATGTAAGTATGTAAACAATTTTGATTGCTTAGGAATAAAAGAGAAAAGTACCCACTATCTTCAGATTTAGTGATGAACTCTAAATTGTATTTCTATATGTAATATATTTACATATAGTTTATTGAAAGCAATTGTAAACTAACAAGGAAAGCAAAAAAATACTTATTGAATTACTTTCCTGTACCTAAACACATTTACTACTTGCTCAATTGTTGACAAAAGTAAAGCATTTTAGTCGACTAGAGAATTCGAAGCTTATGTATGTGTTTTCGATTCGATTTTAGGTAGGTACCTGCTTCAGACATCACAGATTCGATTACGGATTAACAGAATTATTTACAGTCATAATAAGTATTAGTTAATAAAATACTAACGTCGGATTACAAACAGAATATTTTTGTACTACATTGTTCTATTCAATCAAAGCTATTCGTTTAAAGACATAGCCTTTAAAACTCTTTAACTAGAAATTAATCGATGTCTTTGTTGCTATTGTTTTAAACATTATTTGTTTTAATGAATAACACAGTGACTGTATCGAGTGTCGTTAAAGGCATTGACCCCGTATTATTAGGAAAACAATTTAGATAATATGTAATACATGCCACAGTCTGTGACATCATTTTCAATGTCATCGACTTTTGTCGTATGACGGGGTTTATCCATACTAATGTTATAAATTCGAAAGTTTTCGAACGATTTTACGACTAAACTGCTGTACCGATTTCAATGAAATTTGAAACGAAGATACTTTGATTCTTGAAGAACGACATAAGATAATCTTTACCGCGAAAACAAACATACACGCGGGCGGAACCACGGGCAAAAGTTAGTAGTTATAAATAGGGTATGTAATTAATTTGTGTGACAGTGACAAAATTACAAATTTCTTTTAAGATTAAACTAATTTATTTCTCATTTTGTAACCTTCAAAAAACATCTACCTGTGAAAGAATCAGAAGACAGCAGACTCGACGGTAATCCACAAATTAAATGTGCTCGTTCATGGCCGGTGAAAATTACGGTTAATGCCAAGCGGAAATCAAAGGACAGACTTCCGTTAGAACCATGTACTGCCCAATAAAAATACGTATTCGATAAAACCCTATGAACTCCATGACTTTTATGGGATAGTGTAATAACGTATATTAGACTGTAATATACAATAGACTATCCTGTAACCTTGAAAATATGACTAAGTAATATCAAAATAAGTTTGCGTCAGTCAACAGTAGATAGATGGCCGTTAGATGTAAGTTAAAGAAAAAGTATACCACAGTTTAATTTTATGTTAAAAAGGTAATACATATAAGAAATAGTTACCTTGCAAATTCCGTACTCGTAATACTCAATCACTAAAACGCAATAGACTGATTTAATGAACGCGATCTCGGTGTGTAGAGCAGTATACAATAAATAAACGCACACACACGATAATATTCGGAGTTCACTTGCGGCCGTACGCGGGGCAACGACCGTCCTTACCACAGCTGCACGGAGCACACAGGCATATATCCGTCTCTTTTCCGCGGAAATTGTGCGCTGCCGTACGGCTTTCCATAATATTCAAATCCATTAAATACTTCGCAATTGACTGTGAACGGTTCTTTATGCAGAAACTGATGATTTATTTATTAACTGGTAAAAGTAACTGTAATTTTGTAACGCATTAAAACTATATATTAGGATTACAAGGTAAACATGTAATACAAAATCAAAATAAGCTTGTTCAACGAATGTTATTCAATTTCTTCTAAGTAATCTAGAAAAACACTTCTTTATGATTAATTTATTAGTATTAAAATAATTTATTATAGTCTTTATTAATTTATTATATTATCAAAGTTACTTCCACAAGTTCCTCTTGGCTAGCAATACCAAAATTAATATTTAATATATCTATATATATAAAAATGTTATGTTGGTTTGTGTACGCTTCAAAAACTCAAAAAGTTCTGCACCGATCGAGCTGAAATTTTAGAATGATATATAATCCGCATCAAGGATTGTTTTTATCTAATTTTTGCATCAGTCACATATTCGTGACCGCGAAAAAACACTAAGAAACCGACACAAACGCGGACGGAGACGCGGGCAACAGCTAGTTGTCTATAAATACTAAGCAATACTTGCGAACTGAAATTTAAGTCATCAAAGAAAAAACTACACTGTCTCGACCAAAAATGGGTATACATACTCATTATTCTCGTACGTTTTGTTGATGATTGATGATTGCAGATGTAGTTCAGACTATTGTCATAGCGTTTGCCAACGACCTGATTGAGAGCAACCCACTCTTTCAGAACGAAGAGAAAAATAGGCTCAAGAACGGGAAATAATGGGACTAGTGTAAGTGTGAACGCACCTGGCGAGCCGATGACCCCGCGGCCGGCGATCCCGTGACGTCACCGTCTCAGGACCGTCTACCCTCAGCCCTCATGTGTCATCGCACTGCGTACACATTATATGGTGGACATCATCGGAGTTTTTACTTCTTGGTTTATAGTAATATACTGATTGTTCAATACTGCTCCATTGCAGATATGAATATGAACAATATCGATTATTTAATTCGCATTTAAATACAACTGAACATGAAGAAATATCGAAAATTACTGTTGCAATTTCGATGAATTTTGGATCATCGTAAATTTAATAAAAAATACATTAGGATAACTCAAGTAACAAGAAGTGAGGAAAAGGCAACGACAGAAGATTATGTTTTTTGAACAATTGTTTTTAATATCTTTTTTTCTTAAAGGGGGCACTAATAAAAATAACTTCACATCTGATTAAGCAGATTGATGAGAAATTAAGTAAAGCCTGTACTATATTAATCAAAATACTGATAGACACTTAAATATTTCTAAAACATACTTAACATAGACAAATTATAACCGAATACAGAACAAATGATGTTACTCACCACACAATTATTTGTCCTAGGTGGGAATCGAACCCACTACAGGCTTAGCGGTCACTTACCACTAGACTGACAGGTCAGTCCAGTGACTAAGAAGATTAGGCTAAAAATATAACATTTCATAGAACACTTAACTGATTCTTCCTAGCACCAGAACTGCGGCGGACAACCAGTTTATATTCCTTTGTAGGCGCTCGACACAGATAATACACGGCTTAAGTGGCGCCATCACTGTCCTGAGATTGCGTCGGTAGAGTGTCTCAGATTAGGAAGATCCTTCTTATCTAATAGCTATATTGTATGAGTCATGATCGTTCAAAAAACTGAATTTAGCTGATATTTAAAACGGTATAACATCATGAAACTTATGATCTAAAGTTATTGTCAGGCAAAACATCTCATACATAGTACTGAAGATTTATATACGTCGATGCGTAATAATAAGCTTCAGTACTACGTATTAAAAGGCTTAATATCGTAATCGTAATTAGAATTTAATCAAAACAGTAAAGCACAGGTGAATATGTGAACGGGGAGGACCTGAAATCACATTGTCCAGATTTGGACCTTGAAGGTCAGCCTTCGGGTTGGTTAACAGTTAAAATACCACATACTCCTAGCCAATACGTCAAGATAGGTGTATTATGGAAATTTTACGCATTTGACACGACGGCGACGCGGCGACGGGTTAAAAGTAGTCATTCTATAATATTCTATATAACAGCATGAGTCATATGTCAATGGAACCGATTAAAATACGCAGAATGGAGAAAAAATATTGTTATTTTGTAGGTAGGTACCTAAAATAGCTTTTAAATACAAAAGTGTAGAGATCGTAAAACAATGCACGTTAGAGAATAAATTAACCTCGTTTCACATGAAACATCAAGGGCAAATTAAAGTTCCTGAATTTTTAAGGCAATCCCAACAGATATAACCGCACAAATAGAAGAATTACTAATAGCTTATTAATAAAACATGTGTTGAAAGCAAAGTGCCTGTCAAAACCTGAAACTAGATATTTACATCAATCGTCATGTTATTTTTACTATTTTTAATTCATTAATTTAAATATTAACAGTGTACCCGAAATTTAAGAAGGTATATAATATATATATATAATAAGAAGTAATAATATTGTATTGTTAAGTGTTATCTCACATAGTAAATGTTATATAGTAATGGGCTTACATAGCAAATACTTTTTTTGTGAAACGTCGTTAATATCGTGTTGTATATGTACTGTTGTTATACCATATAAATTAATTAATAAATCATCATTCGGCTCATGGTGGTAGGTTATTTGCTTTTTAGAGTCTACAATTCAGCAGTGCAGTTAATAATAAATGCATTCTGCAGTACGATCGAAAGATTGTACATTTTTCTTTATTACTTTATTGTGTCATGATATATTTCGCGATATGTAATGCATTTCTAACAAGAATTTTATAGCGGTAAGATGCTTTATTAAGGTTTTAAGGTTGATTCACGTACGTGATGAATTTAGAACAAAAAATACTCGTACATATATGTATATACGCTTATGCCAAGGATATCCTTGAAGGGCTAGGCCGAGGCGTATTAAGTGCTCATATTTTGTCAACAAAATTCTCATTCCACGTATGCCATAAGCGATAGCATAATTCTGTTGCAGGGTACTATAGGATTTAGGGTACGGTTCATATTAAGATGAAAAAGAAATTAGAAGAAAATGCAAAGATAGGAAAGGGATATTATCTACAGTGAGGAGTTGAGGAGGGTTGATCAAGTCAGAAGGAAGAAGAAGTCACCTGAATGGCCAAAACAGAATCAAGAACAGGTCACAAATTCATTTAGATATACCTTTAAATATCTTTAGCTTTCAGCTAAATCAACTTCTTTCAAGACTTAAAGTAGAAATCGATAACAAATTGGCCTGCTACGAGAACTCAACTTGAAACTCAATTATAAGAAGAGTTGCAATAAATTCGAGACACGTGTAAATAAGGGAATCCATAGCCGATCCTCGCGATCGGGTTGTTTTAGAAAACAAATAACAATTCACAAACTTACTCAGGCCATTGCCTCAGTTTGTGAACCCTGGCAACCTTACTCAAGCAGGTCGTGTGTTCATTTCCTGACCCTATAACCATGTGTTTTGAAATACAAATACTTAAAGTCCATGACCGAGCTAGATCTCTATTCTGAAAATCAACGAAGAGCTTGTCTGCTGCTATGCAATTCAGTTTCTAGTGTAAAATATTGTAATAAACGTAATATGACGTTAACTTTCTTTCTAAGAAAAGTTCTATGACCAGCAGTGATTACTAATGCCTTTCGATGTAAATATGACGTAATCTAGTTGAATATTACTTTAATTGCTTCCACTATTGGTTAAATACCTATCACGAATTTGAGAGTTGATGGCAGTAGCTAATCTAACCTTAATATGTATGCTTAACAATGTTTGAATAATTATAAATACAATCGTAATAAATATAATTATCTATGTAAATTAAAATGAATCACCGAAATGTATGTACGCGCATAACTTCCGATTCACTGCACCAAATTGGATAATTCTTTTTTTTATGTGTTCGTTATTATTAGGCCAAGGTTTGTATGGACGAAAATAAAAATAAAACCGAAAAGGTTTATTTTTTTGTTCGTGACTGTACACTAACTGTGAGAAGCTGAGA
Organism: Spilarctia lutea; assembly: GCA_916048165.1. Taxonomy (NCBI): domain Eukaryota; kingdom Metazoa; phylum Arthropoda; class Insecta; order Lepidoptera; family Erebidae; genus Spilarctia; species Spilarctia lutea. The sequence goes on along the minus strand of OU696471.1, from coordinate 16,978,219 downwards.
CTAAAACAAGCATTTTAGAAATTTTGAAAATATTTACTATAGAAAAAATATGGCAGTACGAAGTTAGCCGGGTTAGCTAGTGATATATATAAAAAATAATATTGGCCTGCTTCTCCAAAAAGAAATAATAATAATAATTTAATTAGTGGAGAACTGGCTTTAACTGAGCTCCTATTATGCCTTATAGCTACGCGACTTGTGTAAAGAACATTAGAAATTCTGCAGTGAAAGTTGTCATTGATTCTTCATGCTGTGTAAGAGAATATATATAGGGAAGTTATAAATTAATATTTGTATCGCTATCTGAGGCAATGAGGAATAATTATTAATTAATAACATATCTTCCGTAAATAAATTATACTTTATAAATTGTTTTGTACTTACTGAACAATGAGAATATCTCTAATATAATTCAATAGTATAACCTAAAGAAATAAAAATCGGGTTTCGGCTCAGAGGAGGGTTAAGGCCATACGTCCCCACGCTGGCCAAGTGTGGATTGCGAACTGGCAGGGAGACTGGACTGGGGACTACTATTACCAGAGGACTGGGGGAAGACAACGTTGTGGCTACGTAATCTTGTCGTTGGATGTTTTTAAGCCGCCCAAAGGCCTCCAACTAAGCTTCACGACTGTTATCCTACGATAACAACCGGGACCGACTGCTTAACGTGACCTCCGAATCATGGAGACGCTCATAGTAATGTGCCACCAGTGGTCACCCATCCAGTTACTGACCGTGCCGTCGTTGCTTACCCTTGGTGATTGTTTCAAATCACCGAGTGCAACTGGGCTATGAACGCCTCTCCGCGTTATATCAATAAAAAAAATGCTATATAAATAAATAGTTTTTTTTTATTGATCTTATACCTTATGAATGTTACGATTAAGTATCTGACAGTTTTATACCCTGCTAAATATCTAGTTGTTTGATTTCAAGCTGTAGTGAGATTTAAAAAATAAACCTATTCAACTTCGCCTTAATTTTTCCCTTCAAAAATAAGTTTATAAAATTAAGAAGACCAACGCCTACTCCTAATTAATATTCTTTTCATGTACTGAATAACTTGAACAATACTAATGTAATGTGAATTACAAACTTTCAAACATTAAGGTGAAAACAGACTCGCTTGTTCAGCATAAAGATAATAAAAGATTGCAATCAAGAACATAATGCAGACTTAAGTGTTGGATTTCCTAAAGCGAAATAATTCTGTACTAAACATTCAAAGTGCAGTTGAGAGAAAGTGCAGGCAAATGCGGAAGCATGGTACAGGCGGCCGCCGCTTGTACCGATGCTTGTTCAGCGCTACAACTGTTCTGTATATCAGTCACGACCTGCGATTCAGGTTTACATCGACGTAAAGCATTAATTAATTACATAAATTAGTAGCTACATTACACTGTTTTACTAACTAGATGTTGCTGAATGAAAGTCCTTTACCTGTTAAAAGAAATACTATTATGTTTTATACAAAATAAATTGCTTCGACTTACTGACTGATTCATCTACGTAGACCCTAAGCCGCTGAACTACGAACTTCAAATGTTCCCAGTTGATACTCTTTATGTTACAAGCATTCATTAAGAAATATGTTTTTGGAAATTTCATGCATAAGAGGATAAATAAGGGATTAATGGAATACATGAAATGAAAAATAATCACGAGAGCGAAACCGTGGGCAAAGGCTGATGTTTTCTACAGACAAATACTTTGACCAACGTGTGCTTACTGTTTCTCAAAAGAAAATTTGCAGATATATAAAATATTCAATAGTTCCATGACTAATTTCATTGCAATCGGTGCATGGCTTAATCGTAAAAATGTATCAGACAGACAGAGTAGTTTTCGAATTTATAATAATTAATAATTTATTGGACTTTTAAGAAAATGGATAGTAAGTTAATTTACCTCACACTGTCTATTTACTCGTATTAAGAAAATAAATATTAATACTATATTTAATATTTGTCGAAAAGTCGGTAAGATATAAGTTCTAGCTTTTTTAAGGTATAATTGTAATAGCAAAGCAAAGGTACAAACAATACGTTCTAATATAGAAGTTACGATGATGGTTCCTTTACGCTTCGGTAGGAGCGCGTGCGAGCCAACGAAAGTAAAATGATGATGAGCGAGACGAGGTAATACAAGTAATTAACCTAATTCACATGACGTATTAGTAGCACTTATTAAGGCGGTACAACACTTACAATATTCACCAATCAACTAATGACAGCAAAAAACATGTGAGTTATTAAATGTACACTGTCTATTAATAGCAGAAAATATTTTTTATAATTGTTTCATTGCACAGTCTATTAATTAACCAAGTATTTTGTTTAAATTGACTTCTATAGGGTAGACTTATAAATTGTTATATGTCTAAAATAAATCCTGGTTATGTCAGGTACATAAGTGCAGTTTAAGATTAATTCATCATTTTTTAACCATACAAACTGAATTATCATAAAACGACATAAAAGTAACACAGTACTCGCGGATAAATGTTGCAATATGTTGGTGCAGCGACGCGAAATGCAGTTACGTGTATGTAGTATAAACTAAACGCTTCCGCGTGCAAGCAGGAAGCTTCGAACACTTTCCCTTTTGCCCGAGCGCAGCAGCCGACCACTCTATGCATCACTCTAATCCCACCAAACCGAACACATATATAACATCCTACCAATAGCGCTTCCATTGCGACCAATCTAAATTGGCTGTTTAATAATGCAGTTAACCAACAAACGAGGTTAAGTGTTCCGTGCTTCATGATGCGTTGCAGCTGCTAAGCATTCGAATTAAGCAAGCCTGCCGATCCTAAGGTTGTGATCAGATACATGGAAAATTGACAATTAAACCAACTACATATCCTATAAGTTCATCGTCCATTGTTAGTAATGCCATTGTTATGAAACGCAATGTCAAATGCACCGTTTTTAAATGACAATAAAGGTTAACAATCTAGCTTTCTAATACAGATTGATTAGAATATGTTTGACATGAAATATAAACCAATCTTGTTACATTCTAACCCTTTTCATATTTTGGCAAAAAAAGTCGTAACAAAACAACCGGTATCGAACGGTGCGTGAGTGACTTGCTCGACGCAGAAGTCACGAAGGATAACTTACGAAATTGTTTATTCCTGTTTTAGAAACAGGTTCCGAAAGAGTTTTCTAAAGTTGAATTGGCGTATCATTAGCTAACCAGGCTGACATAACACAGACAACGGGGCGCCTTCAATTGACCTATATACCAGTTGCGGACATTGACCTCATCGCTAAGTCGTGTGGTTGGCTGTATCGCAAAAGGGTGGTTCACTAAATCTTCTTCCCAGTTCTTATAAATTGCAGAGGTAAAAAAAGAGTTTGCATAATCGCAGGTGTGAATAATTGTTATAACCTATTTATTACAACCCTTATGAATAGAGCTTATTAAATTTTCATCACAAATTCTTAATGGAATTTCAGTTATCTTAAATCTTAACAACGCGGCAACGGTATTCATGATAAATATTTATAGATTCCAGGCATTTAAAAGGACAACAATCTTTGTAAGAAGAAGAATTAAAACATCAGGGCGGCAGCGATCGAACTGAGTGCAGAGTTCACGAACGGGCGGCGACCTCCTGAAAGTGGGGCGGGCCTAGTCTGGAGACTTGCGAAACTGCGGCCTTTCCACAATAAATCCATTCTGTATCCGACGGATCACCGCATGATTGTTACAATAATCTATTCAGTAGCGGATTAAATGGTGTAACTTCGCAAATATTTTCTTAATTATAATGCTATTTTCGGCTAAGATCCCACTAAGTGAAATATATTTGTAACAACATATTTAATAGCATTTAAAATACTCATATATAACTTATTTGTGATTAATATATGTATGGTATAATTACAGTCTCATGTCATCTAAGCTAAAGTTTCATTCAATGTTCTATCCCATCACCTAATGACGATCCTGCCAGGATTGCAACCTGGAATCTTCTGATGTTCCAATATTGTTCTGGAGTTCCGGTATTATAAAACCTAAGAGTGTCAAGACTCTCAAGGCAAAACCATATCAGAAAATAGAACGCAGAATATGGAATATAAGTTGCATATCAGTGAAGTTATTACGTTTGTTGCACAGATGTGGGACATGAAAATACGAGTAGTAAATTAATGCACGTATAATATGTGCTACAATAATAAGTCGATAAGGAGCAGAAACAATGCTTTGAAATGAGGTCATCTTAGACCTTAGGAACAGCGTCGTAGGAAGTCATTAACCTAGTATTTCTGCGACGACTTGTAAGCTACATATTTTCTCCTGGGAATCTAAAGGAGTTTAGCTCGCTGTTTTAAAGTTTTCAAAAAATAATTGTCACGTATTGTATTGTATTACCTGATTTGTACTTACCTTTGTGAAAGAGTAAAAAATATATTATTATTAAATATGTGCGTCACGTTGACTTTTAGACATGCGAACCTATTCCGACTGTGTACCTAATATCCTCAGAATCTTATACTTTTAGCAGTAGTAAATCAGTCATTATAAGTCAAGTAACTTAGATTAGCCAGTACCTTAACAAAAATTCATTAATACATAAATTTTACATGAATTCAGCGTGTAATATATTGGAGTTAAAACCACTAACCTGATATTTACTTCTCTAAATATCAATCATACTTAACTGGAACTACTGCTTAATACAGACAAGCTTAACTCTAGTTTTTTAATGTTTTTATAAAAAAATATAAATGTTGTTTCCGTATAACCATTTAAATTACAATAATTCTAATCTTTACAATTAACTATTTATTTTTTATCTGTAATTTACTTTATTAGATATATTCATGTCTTTTTTTTATTTTCTGATGAACGTATAGAAAAGTATATACGTTCCAGTATCGCACACAAGTTATAGAAGCGCGGAGAGCGTTGCTAATCTAACTGACCTATATAATGTGGCCGGTGAAAGACCTCGTAAACTACTGCCGTCAGTTCATTATTCCTGCAACAATGCACCTAGTAACCGCACACGATTATACATTCTAACTCTGTCACCATAGATCTAATATCCCTTGAAAGTCACGAGTAAAATGCCTTCGTATGTATGTACTAGGTCGGTAATAGTTTCGCGGAATAATTTTGTTTAGAACACATTCATAGTTTCAGCTAATATCTAAAATTGAGAACACTGCACTGTGCGCATAGCACGTTTTTAAATGTTTTGTATTTCTATACCTACTCCTTGTGAAAGGAAGAGAAATGGTTCATACGTAGTACATAACGGGATACATTCGAGAGAAACCATCATATTTAGTAGAATTCGACGATTGTTAGAAAGCTTATTACGTAGAGCCTTGTTCTGGCTTTTAATACTTAAATCTTATGACCAAACATGGATCGTAATATAATAATGTATAGACGCTTTGTGAAAACCACAATAAGAGAAAGGGATGTAGCGACACTGTTGCATGTAAATGAGAATATAATTTGCTTAGATCGGGAAAGTATTTTAGGTAATAAAATGTGAATATTGTCTTACTATCTTGCATTTTAATAATAAGCTGTATACGAAAAGATGTACACGGCAGTTTGTGAACGATTATTCTATTCTTTTTTTGTTCTTATTGTGTTTGATATTACAAAACAAACTGCGAATTAATATTAACAGTTTAAATTTTTTGTAGCATGATACCAGTGAATAAAATAAATACCACCACAGTACACTGTGGTGGTATTTATTTTATTAACTTGATTAATAAATTACTCTAATTAGGATTATATTTTAGAAAATGGACCACAAAAAAATACCGAGAAAAGGTCAGCCAACCAGGTACTAAATTTTTTAGCGCTTAGCACTTCTGAATATAAACTACAATGGTTGTAAATTACACGTTCATCTATCTGCTATGATATCAAAGGAAATGTTCAGTTTGAAATTTTTAGGTAAGTACATAAGAAATAAATTTTGCTCAAATATCATGACGAGTTCTACCTTATTCAGTCACAAAATTGCCAGTGGTATATTGTCATTTTCACAGCCGTTTCAACAAGTAATTTGTGAAGTTCATCCTTCTAAAAATTTATTCAAGTTTCTCAAGCAATGAATCTGGTCTCGAATGCAAATATTCGGATCCCTTGTGCGTGTAGCAAAATGAGAGCGTATTTAGCGACACGCAGGACAGATACCGATCGTAGACTGAAATTGAATGACATTTCCAGGTTACTTAGTTCTGTTAACGGAACGTAAGATAAATTTTGTATTTGTCTGACTATTTGCTACTTGTGAATCTAAATTGGTGACACCTTTATGTATAATACTAGCTTTGCTTTTGGTTCCGCCCGCGGTAAAAAGTTGCCTATGTTTTTCCTCAAGAATCTAAGTATCTTCATGTTATATTCGTTTGCGTCTTATATTGCCCGTAGCGTGAAAATTCCCCCCGTTTTTGAAACATTCTTCATTCGTGCTCCGCTCCTATTAGTAGTAGCGTGATGATATATAGCCTATAACCTTCCTCGATAAATGGATATCTAACACTGAAAGAATTTTTATAATCGGACCAGCGGTTCCTGAGATTAGCGCATTCAAACAAACAAACAAAAAAACTCTTCAGCTTTATTATTATTAGTATACTCGTAGATTAAAATTGCTTCAGCGGTTTAGCCGTGAAAGCAGAACAGACAGAGTTTGTAATTTCCAATATCATAGTATGGATTATTCATAGAAGAAGAAAGATACTATATCTATAACTGAAAAAGAAAGACATTTAGTTAAATATTTATTTTATTTTTAATCGACTTCAAAAAAGGAGGAGGGGCTGAATTCGACTGTACTTTTTTATGTTTGTTACCTTAGAACTTTCGACTTTGCAAACTAATTTTGATGATTGTTTTTATTTAATAGCTGATGCTTCCCGTGGGTCCCATTTCAATTTGATCCATTTCTTAGTCGGTTTTTTTTATCATTAGTGCAAAAGTTGTGTACCTGAATACGACACTTTTACATACAAAATTTATAAACCGTGTAATTATTGCTACACGTTTAGTAATGTTTAAATTATCATTACTTAAAATTTAAAAAAGTCATTAAGAATTTCATTTAAAACACCGTATACCGGATAGTGTGAGTTTGGAATCTATGTTGCAATTTCAACGAATTCTTTCCTAAATTGTGATATTGATAAATTTTTGAATATTTCCTTTTATAAATAAATAGTAGTAGTTCTAATTTTTTCATATACTCTTATAACCAACAGATGCTGCTGTTTGTCGCCTTTTATGACATCCATAGGATAGGGTGTGCTAATTAAATCCGAATGCATAGGTGGAATTGCTCAACATTCATTATAAACTTTCAAACTACTGACTAGTTTTGTCTCAAAAACAAATAACTAATTTCTTTTTAACAACATTATATCTTCACAACATTGTTTGACCAGTCAAAACTCAAATGTCACAGTTTCACCCATCAAAACTTTCATCAACACAACGCGCGACGGCTGAATGAATCATAAATATTGACATCAAAGAAGTCAATCTCTGACGAAAACTGGAATTCGAAAAACAGAAATCTTGAACATTCAGGATGCTAAAAACTATTGATTAAATTCTGCGCTGCGGTAACACTTCGAATATTCGAAATAAAAAACCACGTTAACAGTATATTGCTGGACACATATGGATACCTCTCCTCAGAATAGAATAGATAGAAGACTACTATACCACGCGGGTCACAGAGGTTTGTATCAAGTTTTCCTTCCCTTTCTTAACCCCCGACGAAAAAGAGAGGTGCTATAAGTTTGACTTCGATGTCTGTCTGTCTGCCTGTGTAAGTGATAACAATCCACATTCCTTATCTGTCACCGCACATTCTTGTTACTACAGAAACTACACATACTATTTTTAAAAACCATGACCATAGAGGATCTAATGTGGCAGGAAGATTGTATTTACCAAATACGACGCAATTAATTTGTGACTAATTGAACGTAAAAAGGGACGCTAAATTTAGCTGTTTTCATTACCTGTCTTTATATATCTATATACATGTGTATACATTGCTTTACTCAAGCATGAGGTCGAGTTTATAAATATTTTTGCATCATTTCGGAACACGTGACCCGGCAGTACAATGTATGTTGTATCTATATCGTTCACGGTGTCGATGGTTGTATTCAGTTGACTACGTTGGGATGACTTTATGACTTATATGTACTTTTCTGTATTTTAAACAGCTCTATGTGATTAAACGTTGTTCTTTTAAATGGTGATTATTTTAAAAAGACAATATATTTCAATGAGGCTTACTTATGATATACTTAAATGAGTGGTTATCTTTATTCCTTAATTTTCAGGCGAGTTAAAACCACAGTAGGTTTATAGTAGGTTTGTAATTTTTTAAAGATAGTCTTTACTACATTTAGTTTTGTACAAAATGTTGTTATTTCTCGATTCATAGATTTTAGTTAAAAAGGATCACATGATTTGCTACTATCGGCTCCACTTTACCATCATATGTGTTATGACTATATAAGAACCATATTAAAATAAACAAACCGTAATTATTTAAACACTAATAATTAAACAGGGGACGATTGCTGGTCTTTATCCTCAGCTTACTTTCACACATATAGTTCTTTTCAAAAGAAAATGCTAGAGGTTGTTATAAATAATTTTGTTTATATAAAAAATTGTCTTACCCTCTGTACCAGAGCTCTGCTGACACCACCATGCTTTTCTTTTTTTATTCATTTTATTGCCTGTGAAAGAGTGTTATTGTACCCGTTATTTTTATAAACTTAAAGTTTTATACATTTTTGTTAATTTGATGACTTTATTTGTGTCACATTTTGTGATCAAGGTTTTATTCATATTTTGTTGAGTGAGTCTTTACATATTGTGTTTATATTTTATTTGGAAATTTTGTGAAATGCACTACAAGGTAACAAATCTAAACAGGGCATTTAATACCTACCACGCATGCCTCTCCTGTCAATGTAGTAATAAGCCTAGATATATATATACTAATATTTTAACATTGATAAATTCGAGAAAACCAACCCAAGTATAAAAGGTTAGCAATAAAAAATTTAGCTAGTACTTACATTTTTATTCTCTGATCGTATGTAAATATCCTTTCAGCCTTTTTCTTGCATCTCTGCAGGAACGTAGCGAAGAATTGACGGGTTCACGGCTAAAGGAAAAAAATCGCATTAATTTTCATATCAGGTCAAGACGAAAATATGTGAAAAAATTTGCCGACTAGCGAAACATTTAACAATCGATTTGTGATGCCCCTCGTTAAAGCCTATCGAAGTCAAGTACATAATCACACAATATTTATCTCAATGTGATCTTTAGGAGTTATTAATGGAAATAGTTTAATACTAGCTGAACCCCGCGGGCAACGCCGCGAGGCGAAGCTATTATCTTTACAAATTGTAGCCTATGTGTTGTTCTGATGTATTAACTACATTATTGTAAAGTTTCATAAAAATCCATTACGTAGTTTTTGCGTGAAAGAGCAACAAACATACTCTCTTACATACTCACAAACTTTCGTGTATAAAATATTAAGTAGGATGTTATTGTTTTAGTGCATTTGCTCGTCCAAAATTATTATGACTGTCTCGGTAGTTATTATTATTATTATTATCACTACCACCGCAAATAATTATATTCAAATACAGAACAAAAAAACAATCAAATCTTGATAATTGTTGTTAAATCTTACTACTATTTCACAGTGTAGCAAGAATCAAATATGATAAATAATATGATTTAAGTATTACTTCGGAAAGCTTTTAAATGATACTAATGCCGCCCTCACAGCTATTAATGTAACTCCTGTACACCATGATCAACAGCAACGACCCACGAACACATCGAGTTATGAAATCCGAGAAGTCCCAGTAAAAAGGAAACTTAGAGCCCGGAACGAAATTAATCGGAAAAAAAAGAAATGAATATACAAGACAGAAGAATGTCAAAATCATAACCTTTAATCAAAGGACAGACTCGAGACATCAATTTGTGGACCACACAACATTTGAACCCACAATACTTGGCTCAGTAGAAAGAGGCGTAGCAACTGCTTAAACCACTAGGCCAATCGTTCAGTCGAATTACTTTAGAAGAGCCGAGGGAGAAGTGTTCTGTTGAATTCAAACTGCCTAAAGCCAAAGCACAGATATGCGATCAGGGATCACTGTGGACTACTGGGAGCTAAACTCCCTTCAGATCAAAGTGGCACGGCGAAAGAGCGTACTCCTTCCTAAAAAGCCGGCAACGCACTTGTAACGCCTCTGGTGTTGCGGTGTCCATGGGCGGCGGTAATCGCTCACCATCAGGCGATACGTCTGCTCGTTTGCCCGCTATATAATAATAAAAAAAAAAAGATGTCGTGCCTTAAGTCTACTGTATCCCGTTCTTCTAACTTTTCTCAATATTTCAGCCACATTTTACAAATTACTTTATAGGGCTGAGCCACAGGACGTGGGTTCGATTAACTGCCTGTCAATCGAACCCACGTCCTGTGGCTCAGCCCTCAATAGACAGGAACACACACCCACTCGTAAAAAAGTATTAGAAATATTATTTTCTTCACTACCAAGACACTAATCAGACTTCTTTAGGGTGAAAAAAAAATTCTATATTTAAACAGTGAAAAAATGGATTGCGTTCACTTAGCGTTAGATTTAAAATAATTAACTCAATCTTTCCGCCCCTTCTTAATCACTCTGGATAATAAAGCAAGTATAAATATAAATTATAATATGAATCAGTATATTACATTAATTTTAATTTAACATTACACGTGTATCTGTCACATTATCTCATCGAACTACAACCAATTGCCGTTTGCATGCCGCGTGCAGCCGAATACGTATTACCATGTTTATCCTTGCACGTGAACAAAATTATGAACCCGACTATAACATACTACATAAAAGCTATATTATATTCTGATCTGTAAAGGACCATCTAATCATTACATATTTTAATTTTTACCAGCAGAGCTTTTCAACAACTTTACTTTCATCAATTTACTTTAAAAGCACCATATAATGAGACCTTCTTTTCTAGTTTTGCTACTATCAATTTTATATTATATATTTATGATGTCTCACATTTTAGAGAAATTTTCTGTCATAAAATATTTTTAATCCTGATAAATGCATTATTGCATATTTCTAGCTTGACAAAACAAAATAAAGGAATAGAACATTGAATCTTCAGTTGCTATAGGGCTGAGCCACAGGACGTGGGTTCGATTGACAGGCAGTTGGAAAAATGGCGCAATAGGCTTGATTTGTTGCTTTATGTTTAGTTTTCATTAATCTGTGATAATTAAGTGTTCACTTACATACTAAGATGCTGGGGCTCTGTATAAATTGATTTTAGATGTCTCTGAATACAAAACTAATATTACTACTGTTTTATTATCAATGTTGCATTAGATACAGTTCACAGTTAAAAGTGTCAGTTACATGAATAAGTTCTTATAAATAACTTATTTATGTATTCTCTATTATCGTAAGCAACAAAATATAATCAAATGTTTGTAATATTACGATTAACGACAAATTCCTCTTAATGACACAATTACAATTATTTACATGTAAGACGGAGGTCACTGTGTGATGAATAAAAATGTGATTGAATTAACGTTTACAGTTAATTTAGTATTTGTTTTCCTGTTCTATTATTTTACTAATACACACACAACACAAACTCAATATTGGAACACCGAGGGAAATGTACAAACCTTTTACATCCCACTAAACAAATCCTAATTTTTTGTTTATTTCTAAACTGCTTGCAGCACAAGTGCTGCAAAAGTAAATTCCGATATATATTTATCTCGCAGATGGTTAACATTCAAATATTTTGAAATAACTTGGACCTGGAATTATGTCTGTAGAACTGCCCTGTGTCGAATTCCCACCAGGGTCATCAGTAACAAAAATCCTCTGTCGTATATCACTTTCCACTATCTTGCACATAAACGGTCACAATCCACTGAAAGATAGAAGAACCAGTATAGTCTGAAAGACAGAAAGATCACGTCACAAGTTCATACTAGACGTGCCATGCGTAGCAGGGTAGCAGATAAACATAGAGGGTGTCGGCTACTCGGAACAATAGCAACGCGGCGTTGAAAGGCGCAAGACTACACAGCAGCGAGCGCACGGCGCGCCGGCAGAGCGGTGACTGACCGGCACACTGCCGCACCACCCCGCCTGGATCGTTCCTCCGGGACCCTTCCGCCGGGAATCAGACCCGCAACACACGAACCACCAATGTTCTGTTCACACGACCCTTGCGCACATGTGCGAACACCACTGTCTTTGTGCTTCATTGTCTCAACAGGTTAATACAATATTGTCTGGCTCAAGCTTTAACATCAGCCTTTCCAATACATAATTTTGCCTCCCCTCGAATCGGCATTATGATTAAAATTCTCTACATGTAAACTGCAGTATGAGTGTATTAACATATGCAGATGTATAATACTTTCATCTGCCCGAATATTACGTAGAGAAAGAGGTCATTGACATTTCTTCATTTGTTTTCATATTCATATTATCAAGAAAATCATAGAGTAAGTACGTTTGTTTGTGTACATTATTGATATACTCGTACATTATATAAACAACTTTATCTATAAGACCTCCCTCGATATAGTAACAGGATAGGATTATAAAGTGCAGTAGTTTATGATGACATAATGTTAAACGCTTCAAGTGCGAAGTGTCAAATTTCGCTCGTTATTCGAAACAGTGATGTGAGTGTAACAGCAAGTGTAAGTACTATAATGATCTCCAATGGTCTGGCTAGAGAGTGAAAGTGGTCGCGGTCTAGGCGAGCGCACCTCGGGGGCCATTACAACGGCGCGCCCTGAGAGACCTTGACAAACTGTTTTGCTAGTAAACGAATAGTATAGTAACTATAGTTTCAAACTTAAATTCAACAGGTCGACGAATTTACAATAACGTAAAAGTGCAAATTTGGTGTTCAGAATATTATTTTTTCTGATGTTTTCATAGTCACTCTTCTATGAAGTCCAATGTCGACCAGCGCATGGAGGAAGTCACAAGCGAAATAGTTAATTATGAAAACTATTATAGCTATCATTTATATGTACATTTAAAATGTTGTAAAGGAACAAACCAGTGTATTTCAAGTTGTTTGTAGATCTTATTTTCACCTCATTATGTCTGGACAATGACATTAGCACAACATGGTAGACAGTATGTGTGAAAACACGTGATTGATACTTCCTATAATTATTTTAGAACAGAGATCGGCCTGTCGTCATTTGATTTTTGTCTAAATACATTTATTACATTTTTGAGCTATGTAAAAGTACATTTTTTTAATTATAAACACCTACATCTATATTAAATGCCTGGCTTTGCTTAGGAGAGTAGATTTTTTTTTCTTTAAAGTTATTAACAAAATTATTTATAACATCACTTTTTGTGTATGCCTAGAAATTTTAAATAATGTAGTTTTCATCATCTTCCAAGAACCATCCTTTAGGAACGACAAGGTATTCTGACGTTCAGTGAGGTAGTAGAGTATGCGACTACAGTGGGGTCTGGGGTCCGATTTCCGAGTCGGTCGAAATGTTTGTATGATCTGCAAATATTTATTTAGGAGATTGGGTCTTTTACTTTACAAAAAAACATATAAAAGAATGCCATCAGTCAATCTAGCTGTCATATTACAAGCACTGCTTAGTTCGAAACTAGATGGCGTATGTCAGATGTCCAAAATATTGAAGTGAAACTTCTTTAGAATATACGACACATAGAAACAGAAAAAACGACAGGTGAGAGACACAAATACAAAAAGTCGCCTGTATTTAGTGAGCCAGAGCGAGAGAGCAAATGTTGGTGTGTATGTATAAATAAATCAAAATACTTTCATTTTTAAACAAATAAACTTCGCAATTATCCTACCCTTGTTATATATATTCATCTCATTCTTTTGTCGATTTATTGAAGTTTCACTTCTATCGTGTGTGAATCGCACACACACCTTTTTCTTTCAGCGGTTCTCCTACATCATGACTAAATATAGGGCAATTACATCAAATTTGTCTCTAAAATAATTACTTAAACTTTACCGTTATAATAGTCGACAAGTTGCAGTGACAGTTTCCGGGGGACCGGTCAGTTACCCAGATTACAATCATACGTGACGCGAACAAAAACTTGACACCAAAAATGAAGTAAAATTGTAGTAGAAAATGTAAAGGTGTATACTTCATTGGTTTCATGTATCTAAACTACCCTCTCTTCTTCTATTGTTCTGTATTGTCAGAAATTTAAGATAAGTACGTTCAATGGTAGAGTACGACGACAAATTATTATCACAATTGACGTTATTTTATTAGAATAAATATATATTAGATTTTCAAATAGTTACATTATAACATATTTTAATTAACGATGTTTATAATATAGTGTCCCCATAGGTAGTAGAGCCACGCTGGCTTCAACTCGAACGGGCCGGCTAGATCGAGGCGGTACTACCCTCGCACAGAAGATCGACGTAAAATGACAGGATTCGTGCTGTCGTGTTTCGTTGATGAGTGCGAGACCAGAGGCCCAATGAAGCAGAAGCATCACTAGGCCGCCATAGTGTGGGTCATCATACTGTATTGTTGCATTGTCTGCATTCGCAATGGGTATGTTGACCATCACTCACCATTCCGCTTATGCTTTCCATCAGACAGAGTAGAGAAGCAGAGTAAACAGTCATTTTGGCAGGGCCATACATAAAAAATGGTACAGGGACCAAGATACCAGTGGTTGGGATTCCAGAGACCGAAACTTCCTCATAACACGTGCCCTAACCAGAAAGTATTAAAGGTAATGTACAGAATTTTCTAACGATATCAATGTTATTTAATGACTAGTTTTTTGTATATTTTCAATACGATTGCTGTACACTAAATAGCACCGGTTTCATATTTCACACACATACTCCAAATTACTCCTTACATAATGCATTAAGGTAGGTACTTTAAGAGTTTTTGTTTCAGTAAAGATTATGCCTACACGCATTATTAAGCTTAACGATTTAGATGACTTTTTAACAAATGTATTAATTTTATGTATGTCTACATAAATACTCATATATTAAGTAGGTTTTACACCAGTCCGGTTAATATAGACAGACTCTGTATAGGATCAGACGGTCGCGTATGATAAGTTTGAGATTATTATTATAACTGGTAATCATAGACAGCATAGAACAGAGACCCACCTAATCATAGTTAAGACGTAGAATAGAAGATCAAGGTCAAGAACAATCTCCTTGCAACTACGTTTTTTTTCCAATACACGTACCTACTCGTACTTTCACAGACACAGTGATAAAAACTGCATCACGAAGACCTCGCAGGGTCTATCAAGGTGGCAGTGAGTCGCTAAAAACTATGTAATACACATAAATCTATATCTATCACTATAACTAGGTACGTGAATATCTGGTTCTCGAAGTTATCTTAACGTATGACTCCGTCTCGACGAGATGAGTAGACATACTGTCTCTGACGCCAATTTTAGATGGTATTACATTTGCGGATGTTCTTAACTACAAATAACTTATGATCCAATACTCTTTTTAGTTGAAACACTTTGTTGTATAAGAACAGAAGAAACAAAATAAAAAAATACAATTTGTATAATTAATTATAAAAAAAAGTTGTACAAATGGCGGCCTTATCGCGATATGCAATAACTTTACAATGTGTATTATACGCTCTTGACAGTAATACCATTACAATTATATTGTGACCAGCTTATTAGTCTAGTAGTTAGTGTTCCTGACTGCTTCGCCAGAGGTCGTGGATTTGATATCAATCTAGGTAAAATAATGTGTGATGGGCACCGTTTGTTCTATATTGTATTTTTTCAATACTAGGTATAGTTTTAGAAAAATATAAATATACACAATAATGTTTATCAAGTCTGGTTACCATAGTAAAAGCACTGTCTAGGATAAGATTACCGTGTGTGAGATGTCTGGAGTTATTATATTATAAATTCTTCACTAACTCAAATATTACCAACACAATAAGCTGATTTTAATAAAAAAAAAACTAATTTAAAAGAGGCATGAAGTCATGAAATACGCAATAGGCAAGTGTTTAATGATTTCATAATTGTAAGTTTATAAATAATAATGTTATTTATTACTTTAAACTTTACTTTATTGATATCTGAATGTTTTCCTCGAAACGCTTTCGGTGAAGTAAAAATAGTATGAAAAAGCAGTGAGAAAACGTTTTTTTTTTTTATTTAAGGGGCTGCCGCAATGCCAAAACTGGTGAGTATCGTTTTCATTGCGAATGCAGGCAATTCATCATGTTGATCCAAACTATGGCGGCCTAGTTAGATGCATTTTAAAATTGTCAATTTTAAATAAAACGGCATAAAGTTACGTATTTATATAAAAAATTAAAGTGCCAGATTACCTTGCGATGGTTAGAGGTCAAGATTTAAGGAACATTTATATAATACTCGTAATAGTACACCCACTGGCCTCTAGAGCCAGAAACATAATTCTCCTCTTCAAAACATTTTACTAGTAGCATACCCTAAAATTTGAGAAATTTGTCTTATTTCTTTTACTTTTAACAACGTCTAAATACTTTTTATAAATAGTCACTGCTCTATATATGCAAGTAATTATTCTATTGTGTTCGGTCATTACTAAATAAAAATTTAAATATGGTTATTTTATACCGCACTATTAAATAAGTTTTGCCGTTATATTAGGGTTCACTATAAACGGCTCTAGTGCCTAGACTCGTCTCTAGTCACTAATTAAAATACTCGCCACTTTATAAAATTTAGAGAAAAATAAAAAAAAAATACGGAAGCAATATATCACAAGAACAAGGTTCTTAGAAGTATTTTTGGTTCCATATTTTCCTTATTAGTCTGTTAATCTTTTACAAAAACAAAGTTCTCCTTGATCGACTTAGAAAAAAAAAATTCAAAATGTTATCGTCACACTCAATAATAGACAAGTCCATCTACTTGAAGAGCTCTCTATTACATTATAAAATATATTTTTAATACTATACTATTTAATGTTATCGGAGTTCATGTCGAGGTCTCAATGCGTTGTGTGTGTGCGTGCGCGTACATCGGTGTGCGTGTTTGTTATGCCGGGGTATGCGTACAGTAGGCAGGAGCGATTACGCAAACCTCGCTTCCCCGAGGAGCGAGGTCGTTGGCAATGGACTCGGTTCAATGTCACCAAATATATCACCGAAGTTTAAAGCGCGCGCAATCGTATTTGATACTTGACATATTATTTTGTTAATTTGAGATAAGTTTTTGTAACTTTATACTATTTATTTTACGTTATTTATGGTTACGTTTATTGAAGTGTATTGTTACTTTATATCTTTTACTATATTTCTCTAAGCTGTAAAAAGTGAATTAAAGTTAAGCATTATTTTCAGTTATTCAAAATAATACATTGAACCTTCATCTGAAAATGAAAAATATTAGGAACCTTATATTTATTGTATGCGGTTAATTTTATACTAAATGGCATCTAATTTAAAATTGTCATAATAACTAATCTTTGTGGGAGATTGTTTTGTGTTTTTTCGAAAGACGGTCCCCATTTCATGTCATCCACATTTTATATATTTTTTATCATTAATTTCATCACGACGAAGACTTGAAGACTCAAAGACTTATAATTGAAGACAAACTACTTGATATTGGCAGAAATAACTGATCCGAGAGATCCAGCTGGTTGCCATTTCATCAAAAGAAGAACTAATCTTTGCGAATTGGCAAAAAGAAAATATAAATAATGGTATAATTATTGGATAGATCAAAATTACACTATAACTTTAGTAAGTATTAATAGAAATGTTAAAAGCAATCAACTTTTTTCAAATTAGCATTCTCAGGCATTCAAAATTAAATTACCAGGTAGGAATTTTAGCTCAATATTTAGCAAGTCCAATGATTCCTTATAACTACAATCTAGTTATTGTCTACCGTCTTTAAAACTTAATTGATAACTTTAACACGCTAGCAATTTTTTCATTATTTCGCCTTTTTTATCGACATGTGACAATATATATTCTGTCACTTCTAAGTTTTTGATTAGTATAATACTGCGTAGTAACAAGACAAGCATTTAAATCAGTTTTAGTATTACAATCTGATCATTTTAAAAATTATACCTTGGGCTACTGTGAGTTCTTCAATTAAACCGTTAGTAATAAGACGTTCAGTTAGACAAAGTATCAAAAACATATAAGCGCGCTTTACGGCCGCGCTCCTGACCGGGTCGACGACCGCACTTTTCGGCAGGCGCCCCAAGTTTCAGCTGTAACGCGATCCTGCCGCACACATTAACACCGAGTGTACATCGACATCAACGTACATACACTCACACATATACACTAACCACACTGCGATACTACCGCCGGAAAAATGTTGTCCAAACTTAAATATCGGCATCTTTTACACACACAATAAACGATTGCAAGGCCATGGTGAATTAATTATTTAAATGTGATGAATAAATTAAACAAACATTAAAATTTATAGTAATTTATTCGAAAAAGGGGGTGCTACTTGTACAATGAGACTTAACCCTAGCCATCTACAAATGAATAATTAATGCTTAATAATTTAAGTGGGTAATAGTTATTCTGAATATAGTACATAATGTGACATTAAAAGAAGTATTTACAATTTATACGTATACTACCTGTAATGTTTATTCATATTGACAGAAATTCCAATATTTGAGGTTGATGGTTTGTTTGTGAAGTTCCCGTTTGAAACGTTTCGGTTCAGCCCTAGTCCCTGACCTGCATGACCTTTGAACTTGGAGAAGTTAACGTACCCTTGACTCGTACAAGCGCGGTGTTGTCTCTATAATTAGATGTTGATAACGTTGATATTTTCGTTCATACGCAGCCAGCTAACGAGCGCGTGTGTCACTCACTGATTCAACATTAACGTGTTTTTTACAACAACGTGCATTTTAATAAAAATGTATACAATAATTCTTTAAACTATGCAACGGGTTTTAATACGGTTTTCATTAATGTAGAGAGCAATTTAAGAGGAAGGTTTAAATTGCATAACATATGCACATTATATTTCGGACATCTGACACACAAGGCTATCTAGTTTCAAACAAAGCAGAGCTAGATATATATATATATATCCATATACATACATACAATTATACATAGACAATAGCCAAATTCCAAAACAAATATTTGTAAATCATACAAACATTTGGTCTGACCCGGGAATCGAAACCTCGATACCTCAGCACAACATACGCTACCACTGCACCACCGAGGCAGTCATGTGTACATGTGAAACTTACAAACCACTCCAACTATAAATGTATGGGATATGATACTGTTCTATTTAAACTTCCAAAGGAACTTGACTCGCGTATCGTTTACAGTCCTAGATACGTTGTATGGTAAAAATAAAATGTCTCCTCAAAGCATTAAGAGGTTGTTCACCCAATATTTGGGCATCGCCCTCCTCCCTTTAGGGACTATTTGTCAAAGGATACAATCTTGTCGTTACGCTTTTACTTTCTCATTTAACGTTCTCGATGCTTGTAAGTTTGATTGAGACGTGCCACCTGTCTACTGTCTACGGTGTGACATTAATCTTTGAAAGAGTATAACGGCTATAACGATTGTACTATATTTTATTATATTTGGGAGACTAGCGAATTAAACAGTGTTAGAATTATATTGGTAGTAGAAGACGCTAATTACAAGTTTCAAATTTTTAAATGTAAAGTCAAAATTACTGCGGTAATATTTTCTAAACACACTGTCAGAACCACCTTAAATTTATACTCTCCCCTTCTAAATTTTATATATTATGTATATTTATATATGTATAATTGTAAAAAATGTGTATATAAACACTTTTTCATTAAATTAGAATTAGTATCACTATTACTTATTGTATATGTATTTATATTTTCTTTTTTTCAATTAAAGTTATTTCTGTGCATCTACCATAGCTAGCTCTGCATCGCCCTAAGGTCGACTGGCAGAAAATGCCAATGGCATTAAGTCCGCCTTTGCCACTATTGTGCATGAAGATTTAATGAAATAAATAAAAAATGCAAACTCGCCTTAAGACACACATGTTACAGATTTACATAGTTTAAGATCATTTAACTTGTTATAAAGTCTAGTAAGTACGCTAAAAGGTACTAACTACCTGATTTGAAACATGTTTTTAATACAATATTGTTTTTATTGTCAATAACATATTTTTGTAGTAAATGTCTTAGATTTATTGAACACCCGCTGAACTAACTCATTTTTTTACATTTGTTATTTATTACAACATATTACAAAAAAACGAAAACTTTATCTTACACACACAAAAATAAAACAACAAACAAACATTCAGGGCACAAGTGTAGTTGAATTCTGGCACTCATTATAAGATTTAACTTGTATTATAGATACCAAGGCTCTTACTAGGTAAGGACATTGTCATTGGTTTAATAGTTAGCGTAAGCGACTGCAGATCAAGAGATCTTGGGTTCGATTCTCGGGTCGAACTGCTGTTGGGTTTTTCTTACTTAATTTTTAATAGAAGCCCGGAGTATGGAAGATAGAGGTGTTTTCCGCGCGTGCTTCGGAGAGCACGTTAAGCCGTCTGGAACATCTATGGCAATCGTTATTGGGAAGTAAGTGCTCTCAAATATACTGACAACTTGTTAGACCTGCGAATTCAGTTCGCCCTCAGGTCAGATGCCAGTCGCCCCGTGTAAAAACTGATATTCAGGTAAAACCGGTTGAACAAGTAGCCGACCCCAAATAATCTTAGGAATAATAAGGCTAGGAAGAAGATGGTGATATTAAACACACGCTGATTTTTTTGTAGATACATAAATGCTATTCATATAATCACAATCATTACAGAGTACCTTGAAACTCCAGACAAAAATATCTGATATTAAAAAGGCTTATCAAAAAAACGTCACCTGAAGCAATCTTATAAATAACATTCGCACGCGCCATGCTGCGAATTTGTACAATAATAAATTATCTCTACGCTAAATATAAATTTCGATGCACTTTACGATAATGCGGCCTAACCGCTTCATAAGCGTTGCATAATAATGTGCGGCTTACAATACACAGTCGATCACATGAAGCAAACGCAAGCGTACACTGACGCACACATTCATTCATACTCATACACACATGCTTACGAGATAAGAGCACGGTCAGTGAACTTGGATGAGAAATAGCGCCTGAAATTAATACAAATCTTTCAAGGTAACGTATTTAAGTTCTATAAATAAACAACATTATGATCTTATGTTTAACAGCAATGAATGAAAAGTTGTTGTATTGACTGAAATAAGAGTCACGTTTCGATCTTGAAATAAACAACATTAAGATACCTCAGTAGGTACTATAGTAAAATAATAGAACAACTTGTAACAAAGCAAATTATTGTTTAGAATAACGAGTGAGCGCAGCGCTAGGCGGAACGAGCGGCTGTGATCTTGAATGGAGTGAAAGTGGCTTCGGATACTTCCTGATAGGTGGAAAGTAAACGCTGGTTCATGAGCACCTAGACACGACCGTGCTAGCCGCGGCACTGTCTCGCGTCTACTTCTTAGATATACATCTCACGTGCTGGGGAAACTCAAGGAAATTGCTAACAAGAAGTATTTCTAGCGATCCGTTAGTTCAAGCTTCAACGTGTATCTAATCATTCATCAATCAATCATCATCAAATTATCATTTAGATAAAGTTAGATTTGGACTCACATTTGTTGTTGATTTTTATAAAAACCCAATGACGTCTATCATACATATATTAATATGAATCTTTATTAAAAAAGGATTTGGGTAGTAACGTAATAGGCAGTCGTCGCGTCATACATGCAATCTAGTCGTGGGATCGAATCCATTTACCACAACAAAAGCGTAAATAGAAGTCTAAGGGGGTTAATTACTAAGTAAATTAGTAATTATCAGTCAACATGTCATTTTTTAATTACTTGTTAGTTATTTCTAACCTACCGCGGAAGATGAAGTTAGTTTTTGTTAAAATCTTATTTTGAAGTCAAAGTGAGATAAATAATAGGTAATTACAATTCTGATTTGAACAAACGGTGTACGCGCAACAGGCTAGCCCCGATGTCAATGAACAGTGACTATAATTTAGTCAGTGAATCACATTAAATTAAAGAATGTGAATTCTTTCAAAGGCAATACTGTGTCATCGTCACGAGTACGATCCCCCCGCCCCCCTACGTACGTGAATCATATAGTATATTAGGACAATAATGTTGATAAAGAATACCTTATTAATGCACTTGATCAATTGATTTGAACGATCCTTCGTGTTATTGATATGAATAAATACAGTGATCACATGAACAGCCTTCAATAGCCATCCGCTGCACATGGGCCTTAGACCCTTAGAAAAGAGGGTTTGGCATAAGTTGGTTTTAAAATTCACTTTTCCTTTTTTCTCTTTACAGTGTTGTTGTGTTGCCATAAGTAGTATACTTTTGTAGTCTGATAAATAAGAATGGTGACACGCCGCATTCTACACCGTTCTCTACATAGTATAAATACAGTAATTATCATTTTTAATTATTCACCTTTGGCCAACTCATTACATATTATACCATATTTTAAATCTATCCTAAAATAGTAGGCTGAAGAGTTTCTTTCTTTGATTGTTTGTTTCGTTGAACGTTCTAATTTCAGGAAGTACCGGTCCTTTAGCATCATTAACAGCCCACTGGTGGGCTTGGGTCTCCTCTCAGGAGAGGGTTAAGGCTATACGTCCCCACGCTGACCGAGTGCGGGTTGGGGACTGACAAGACAACGTTGTGGCTACGTAATCTTACCGTTGAATGTTTTTAGGCCGCCCAAAGGCCTCCAACTTCACAACTGTTATCCTATGATAACATCCGGGACCGACTGCTTAACGTGACCTTCGAATCACGGAAACGCTCATGGTATCATGCCACCAGCGGTCGCCTATCTAGGTGCTGACCGCGTCGTCGTTGCTTACCTTCGGTAATTATTTCGATTCACCGATAGCAACTGGGCCATGAGCGCCTACCGGGCTATGAGCGCCTCCAGTTATCGAGTAAGGCTGTAGGCAATATATCATTACGGTACAATCATAAGGAGTGCCGTGTCAGCGAAAAATATTGCAAAAATGAAGACGGGGGAAAATTATACCTTTTGAGAGCTTCCACTGCCTGCGATGCGCAAACGTTTAAAGTTAAACAAAAACAATTTAAGAAAGAATTGTTCTCCTTGTTCACGGTGTTATAACATCATGCTACGCAATAGGAAACGCAGACGAGGTTGCGTGGGTCAGCTAGTTAAATAATATAGAAGCACTAACTTCTGTATGAACATACATTTTGTAAAATAATTTTGTTTTAAGAAGCCTCAAAATATATTGTCGCCGCACGCAATAGGTGGGGTGTACCTTTAGAAACAATTTTACCCGAATAAATTAAAATAACCCCTTGTCGAGTGATGAGGGTTTCATTCCCACACGGAACGCTGTATTATAAACCAGTTGACCAGTTTGAATGTTCTTGGTATCCATTATTTAAATGTTTGTTCGGTGCTATTAACCTATTCTGGTAAAACACCTATGAAAGAAACAAATAAAAGTCATAAATCCATCATTTATTCTAGTAACTCATAAATCTGACCCATTCGTGTATGCAAGTCAATTCTCACCAAAACTTCGCCACAGAGGTTGCAATACTGCAAGAAACAGCGATTCACATACTCACAGTCAACCTAAAAAGTAACTAGAATACTTTCAACTTTGTGCACAGTACCAAAAAGAACTCAAAACCAAATAATAATTTTTCCTGAATCAAAATTCAAACGTCCGAAACGACCACATACCGACCATACCTTAATTATCATTCGTACATTTAAAAGGACCATTTATGGTGGTTTACATATATAAAAAAACAATAACAAAAATAATTAGAAAATATTGTCTTAAATTCTAATCACTTTTAGAATCATTTGAAGTTGTTCATTCTTGATGAGTCAATAACGATCTTTAAACCTATTAAATTCAATATACGTGTATGTGTGTGTGTTATTAATGTCCCCTATATACTCCTATATATAAAGGTATACGTGGCATTAGCGACAAGGAGCAACAAAACTTGTAGGTATTGACCACGTCACACAAATACTAATATTTAAATGGGATGTAAATAGGACTGGGTCAAAATAAACACCAGGCATTGACCGTTCCTACGCATCGGCTGTGTGTTGTTAGTTGTTTTCTCCAAATAAGATGTTAATAATATTATGTGGCATTAGAATTATTACTAATCATTAGAAAAAAAAATTGTTCGTAGCATTTGTACAAAAAATATCTGAGATTCTGCTTATCATTATGGGGTTAATAGGTAAAATAATTTTCAAAATCGGTTCAGTCGATCCAGAGATAACCGTTAGTATAAATTAATGCTATTTGTACATTTAATACAATGAACTTATTATACATGTATGGTACGAAAAAGATACTCTATAGCTGTTTTTTCTCAAATTGAAAGAACTCAGGAGCTAACACTGCCCTTGAAAATGCTCCCGAGCCCTATCTACAAAAGATGGTGTTCCATAACATAATAATAATAATAATAATAATAAATATTCCAGAAATCTAACACACAACGCCATCTAGTCCCAAGCTAAGCAGAGCTTGTGTTATGGGTACTAGACAACTGATATAAATACTTATATACTTTTTTTTTGTAAATACATACATATTATACATAGAAAATACCCAAACTCCGAAACAAATATTTGCAGATCATACAAACATTTGATCCGACCCGGGAATCGAACCCGAGACCTCAAGCTTAGCAGTCGCATACATTACCATTACGCCACCACATTTCAGTAATGATGATTTCAATAATGATGATGAATGTCAACTTTGTGGTTTAATACTATTTAAAATCTCCATGAAAGGGTATAAGGTTCCCATAAACAAATCAGTAACGTGACGTGATATGACGTCAAGTACCGTATAATTTGCTCTCCCGAGTCACCGGTCAATAGATTCCAAATACGGCAACCCATGTAAAATTTTACTTGATTGATGGTTTCCGGAAAAACGTACGAAGCTTAAATATTGAGATGAATTCATTCGCCAGAGCGTATGAATGAGGTGAGGAATTATTCAGGTGATGGATGATCGAAGGGCGTTCACCCCAGGGTGCGGGTCTACGACCGACCGAGATTCACACAGCTGATCGCGCCACGCCGCACGTCGATTCGCGCGTCACGGTCGCCCCAAGTCTCGACGCGAGACTACGCAGGTATACGTAATCGTTACTTATATTGTCAACGCGAGAGTATGTTTGTTACGTTTTAATGCCTTAATGGTTGTCAAAAAATTTTGCAAACACGCAAGATGGTTCCAAAGAGTATAGTGCATGCGAGATATAAATTAACTTTAAGCGGGTGCGTTTAGCCGCAGAACTGACAACGGTTGATGTAGAAGAGTTCTCGAGTCAAAGGAGAATGAGTTTGGCGGTGGAGTGACGACTTACGCAAGATGGCTGGAAGGAGCCGGATTCGTGAGTGGCGTGCAAGGAGAGGGGCATGTGTCCAGCAGTGAACTGCAATAGGCTGATGATTTAATCACCGTCTCTTTTCAATAACGATACTGATTTATTTACAAAACAATTCCACTAGACCTATACAAAAATATTATGTGACTTAAAATACAATTATTAATGATAAGATTATTGTGCTTAGAAATTTAAGTTTTTAAATTGAGATTACATTGGGTAAAGCAGCACGAGAAGGATCAGAGTTGTACAAATATTTTAAGCAGGTATGTCATTAGCATTGTTGGTGTTATACTAATACGGTGCCTACCTTAATTAATTACTTTTTCGTGTGTAAGAAGATTTGAAAATGTAAAAAATCAATCACAAGCCCAAATTTTCTTATCAATATTAAAAAATAAATATAGTTTAAAATAACTAAATAACACGCTTTGTAAGCGTGATATTTAGATGGTTATAAATAAACAAACATACATACAGATGCAGCTAATAAAAACATGTTATACAGAATCAAATGATCTTTTGAGATATGGACTTCTAAATTATTTTATTACCTTTAAATTTAAAAAATAAGTACACGTCATTAGTCAAACTTTGGTGTCATAAACACCCTATGGGACAAGCTTGACTTATTTCGTAACCGATATCGCACGGAGAATCAGCATGCTGAAGTAGAAGTGGACCGGTTATGTCTGCAGTCAGACTCATGTTCGCTAGAACCGCTTAGTGTTAGAGTAGAGACCGCGATTAAACAAACGCAGTATAGGACGCACTGCGACACGTCGACTTGAAAAAAAAATCTGGCAGCGGATGGATGAGGACTGCCCAAGACCGAGTTGATTAGCTCTCTTTCGGGAAGGCTTTCGTTCAGCAGTGAATGGCTGTAGATAGATGTAGGTGACAAGCTTAAAATAAGTTCTTATTGATTTTAATTACCGAAACAAACATAATTTTAGGGAGAGTGAACCTGTGACCAAGAATGGACTGTAATAGCATGTGATGATGTGCAATATGATCTCATTACATCATAATACTGTAAATAACCTTCGGATTAAGAAAAGCTAGGAAGGTGATGTTCACAAACTATTTGTTGTTATTTTTTCAATTCACAATAAGCCAATTTAAAACAAATAAATTGTTGGTTTGAAACGATACGATGGTCTTTGACAGATAAACCAAATTATTTCAGATTACTGACAAAACATATGATCGTACATACTTTTTTTTAGAGTATAGGGGGCAAACGAGCAGATTTATCGCCTGATAGTAAGCGATTACCGCCGCCCATGGACACCCGCAACACTCAAGGCGTCACAAGTGCGTTACCGGTTGAAGGTTTGAAGGTCGTGTTGGTCCGGGAATATCGTAGGCGACAGTTTATTCCACAGTTTTGTTGTACAAGACAGAAACTTTCTGGAAAAGTGCACAGTTGTGAACTGCCAACCTTCAAAATGGTGGGGATGATACTCCTGTCAAGTAGGACGATGGCGGAAAGAGTCGGCAGGGATCCGAACAATTCCTACAATGTATAATTTTGTATATTATATTTTATTCAATAATTAAAGAAAATTTGATTGCCATATTATTTATGGATACGCTAAAACCCAAAATAATTTAAAAGGATAAAACTATTTCGAAATAGAGATAATTGTTTTCTTCGTATTTTTAATCATAATCAGTAAAATTTGCATAAAAAAAATGTTACGGTTTAAGAACGTTTATTTCTCAAAAGAATACATTATTCGCTTATATGAGAAGTTAAAACTATTACTGGTAATTTATGATCTCACTCTAAAGACTACTATGAGTATAATTAATAAACCACTATTTTATTTTTATTTATTAATCTTTATTGTATACACAAACAAAATAACAAAATGATTAAAAGTATGTATGGATGTATAACAATTGGTTGTCTTATCGCTCATGGCGATTTCTTCCAGACAACCATAGCACGGACATTGGGCATTTCAAAATTTAGAGTACCTTACACACAGGTAACACATTAATATTTAAAAATATCAGTAGAGATCCATACATAAATGTTATACACTATTCACACTACACATACACACCTATACCCACAAAATTATATATACACACTAAAATATATATGTATATATACAGACCAATAGATATATTATATAAAAAGAAACCAAAAGTATTCACAATAATAAGTAGTAATCCCTCACCAGCTTTTTAAACATAGTCAAAGTTTTCGCTCGTCGGATATTATCAGGCAGATTGTTCTATAGCCTTACCTCAATGTCTAACTGGGGAAAATTAACATATAATAGTGATAAATTCGAGCTTCTAAATTAATGAAGTCGAAAATAGTATTCGAAAGGATTGATCCTAAGCTGTATCTTAAAGCTTTAGTATCCTAGAATTTAAGAGAATTTTTGTCTGAGTGGATGTTTCTCGTTATATTACTGACTTGCTTTGTAGCATTCTACTCGATAATAGATGGCGGTAATATCAATTTGTACGATGTATTGTGTCCAGAATTTGTTTCCTGTGAATTATTACAAAAACAGTTATTATTAATAATATTGGGGTATGGGACTCCGGTATCCTCACTCACTCGGTGAAACAGCACAAGCGCTATTTCACATCGGTATTCTATGAGGCCGTGGTATCGCCCAATATCGTTTATTCTATTTATTTTTTATTTTTCATTTAATATTACTTTTTATGAAGCTGTAAATAATGAGTTATTACTATTTTTTTATCTATTTTTAATTGTTTTTAATAAAAAAGTAATAATGAGGGTTAACTATATTTTTTTACCACCAAACAGCGCTTCGTATACGTCAAGTTCAAAGCTGTCAACTTATGGCCTCCTGTTTTAATAGCACACATAGGTACAATGCGATTTAAAATTATCGAAAATTATCGAAAAATACAAATCGTGTATGTATTTTAAAAGGTGGTTGGACCTGACGTTATAGTGCTGCCATCTCACTCACTGTGCTCCATTTCTGAGAAACCTCATTTTACATTTAGATTATTATTTCGGAAGTTTGACTCATGACGCCATCTAATTTCAAACTAACCATACCTTGCAATATGAAACTAAATTGACTGAAAGAATACTTATGTACTTTTTCTTTGTTAGTACATCATTAATATAATTCTATAAAAATAAATAAAATTAGAGTGTCTGTTTTTAATATTAAAATAACCGCTTTACACGGTACATTTACCAAAATTATTTTTTTACAATTTTTATCTGTCTGTCTGTTATTTATTATTTTTTGTACTTTAAAGTTATTTTAACATTACAAAAAAACACTCCAATTTTATTTATCTGTGTAAATTTGTATAGATTACAATTTATTACTTTTCGGAGTAGGCTCCTATTTGTCGTTGAGATAAATTATCGGCAGCACTGGCTAGAAAACATTATTTTACCGCGTTAATCTTTATTTTCTGTGTAAGAAAAAAAAAGCAGTTGACATTTAATATTACATTGTCATTTGAAACATCTAGGCGATTTTTTTTTCAAAATTATAGTCTCGCAATAAATGTGATCAAGTAACAATCTCTAACTAATCCTTGTAAGGAATTAATTAATCGTCTAAAACACAAGTCGATTTACTATTTGACAAACATGGGACACGGCGATGGAGCACCTGGGCCGACGAGCCATGAGGAACGCGTCAAACAGCACATACAAGTGGTGTACACAAGGCAAATGCGCGAGAGACAAATATTCATGCAAGAGCTTAAAGATTTTCGCAAGAAAAAAGAAAAGAAAATGTTTATTAGTATCACAAATTCTGTTGGACCTCGCTGGTATCAGGCTCTTAGCGTCCCGCAAAGAATGGCGCTTGACAATTTAAACGTCGCCGTCTACCAAGACGATCTTGAAGGTCGACCACATAGGACTGCAAGTATAATGCGATCACTTGGTCTTTACCCACGACCAAGTCGTAAAGATCTTATGTACTGCATCGACATATGTAATCATGACGGAATGGAGATGCTTGCCCAGTTGTACCTAGCAACCTTCGGTTTTTCTATAGAAGGTAAACGTGAATCATACTCTCTAAACGCCAAACTCATTTTATCGGCTATTCTTTATTTAGGCATGGAACATTTGCTATTTTTACTTCGGGAAAGATTTCGTCCAGACGTTACAGTCGGAGAGGCCCCTCCTAAGCCTAAACCAAAACCGGAACCACCTGTAGCATCTCCATACTTGCAAAAAATGGTGGCATTTTTATATGAGAGGCCTGTACAAAAGCGCCTACCACCTCCTCCGCTTCCTAATTTAGACGACCTCAACGATCCTTACGAAGAAGAGCCGATTATAACAAAACCGCCACCACCACCGCCACCTCCACCGCCGCCGAAAAAAACAATACCGAAAGACGTATGCGATCAGTTAGCTGGCATACTACGCATTCATCCTGCACGACCAGATGTCCCTGAATATCAAGGAAAACTTATAAAATCTGGTAGAGGTAAGTCTCGCCAGTCAAAGCAAAATGTCGAGAATAAAAAGGTATATGGTATGCAACTTAACAGGAAGAAAAAAACATTCAGAAGAAAACCAGTGGCCCCTTCCACTGGTATGACCAATACTCGATATACTATTAACGGTGTATGTGAGTATAATGGTAAGTCATGGTATATTCTGGGTAACGTTTCCATATTACCTGCGCAAGGTGATTTGATACATGGAGGATATTCATCCGTGCAAAATGAAAATGTAAACATACATTGCGGTTACAGAGGGCGACAGCCGCCTCCTAAGCCTCAGCCTTGTGACTGCGTGAAACAATGGCAAGATGCTGTTTTCGAATACATTAAAAGTACTAAATGTTACTGTGGTCATCGATACGATTTCTATAATGAGGGTACATTTCCGCCAGAAGAATTACCTTTTTTCGTTAAACCTACTCCACACTCTGCATTGCAGTTCAACTATCACACAATATTTAATACAGACCCAAAGGAACTACACGTAGACAAAGAGTTTAAAAGAGTTTGGGAGACCGACAGTCTTTTACAGGTCGATACCGGTATAAAGGTTGTTAAAGAAGAAAAAAAAAAGAAAAAAAAAGACCGCTCTAATACCTGCTTGGGATCACGGCCCCAACCCGAAGACTACTTGAGATGTGCAATACGTTTCATGCGGCGCCTGAACATTGCCGCACGACTGCCTGACCTACACTTAGTCCCAGAGCTCAGGGAATGGATGAGACGTCGGATCTACGGTCCATTAAAACGACAAGAGAGAGCAGATATGTTACGAAAGAGTACTACTTATTGGGCGTTTTTTACTACCCTCGCTTCAAAATCTTACGGCCACGTACAGGTACCTAAGGAACCACAATTCGGTAGTCACACCACGTGGTTGGAGAAGCAGAAACTGAATAACAATTTTAAAACGTTCACTAACCGCTACAAATTAGCATTATACAGATCACACGCTAAACTTATAAACTTGTTTTGGCGGACCATGTTTCAGGCCGAAATGCGAGACAAACAATTTCGACAAATATATTTTTCTTATTTGTTCAGTTGCATGGAAGAAATCCAATTAATACCTTATCTTGCAAGAGAAGTACAAGAGAGAGCAAATTCGATGCGGGTAGGACGCTACGTTTGTCTGCCGCGAGGTGCTGAAGACTTAGAGTAATAACAGGAACTCGTTATAAAATGTGATAGTGAAATAGTTGAAGGCAATACGAAGGCCTTCAACAGTAAAACTGCCAATAAATTAAATAATGCAAGCGAAGTACGAATATTTTTTGAAGATTCAAGTATATCCTGCAGAAATAAATTACTCTGTGAGGGCTTTAATACGTGCAGTTAGTTAATACAATTTCTGTGAAATTATATAATAAAAATTAGTTTGTTCTTTTTCTTTCTGATACCTACTCATTCGTCGTTAATTTAATGTACTCCAGTCGAGTTTAAATATTAAAACATTTTATTACAATAGTCTTAAAATAAACATAGTCAATATTTAAAAAGTTATTCTTTTAGCACCTCATAAGTTGTATCCCTGTTAGATACACCTTTTTTAAACTTAACAGTTGTTCCTTGATACACTTTTCTGTATAATTGTATACCTAATTAATCATTTTTGTCAAGATGAATTTTCATTATCATCTCAGCTGAAATAATGTCTACTACTAGACAAAGGCCTCCTCAAGGCTCTCCAACCGATCCTTTGCTGCCCGGGGTTCGAATTCCGGCGACCTTTACCAGGTCTTCGGATAAACTATAGGGCCCTAACCACGTTCCGTCTTATCGTAGGTGGTTGCCACTCCAGAGCCATCGTCCATCTTGTATGCAAGTAATGTGCCCCGCCTGCCCCTTGTCACTTAAGTTTGACAATCACCGGACAATGTCAGTGACAATGATCTTCTGCGGATTTCCTCATTCGTGTCCTCATTATGAAGTGACTACCGAGAAGAATAATAATAAATATTCCGGACATCTAACACACAACGTCATCTTGTCCCAAGCTAAGCAGAGCTTGTGTTATGGGTACTAGACAACTGATATAAATACTTGTATACTTTTTTTGTAAATACATACATATTATACATAGAAAACACCCAAACTCCGAAACAAATATTTGCAGATCATACAAACATTTGGTCCGACCCGGGAATCGAACCCGAGACCTCAAGCTTAGCAGTCGCATACGCTACCACTACGCCACCGAGACAGTTAATAGATTAAAAATTAACGATTTTTTAAATACATGAACAGCTTTTTTGTTTGAAGGAGGACTAACAGAAATTAAGGCGAATATTTTAAAAACGTGTATCTCCGAGGAATATTTATTCAAAAATGTTAATGCAGCTTAACATAGTCGGTTATAATATAAGGGAGGATTAAAAGACAAGTTTACGTAATTCATAATTTAATGCGATAAGTTTGATACCTATGCGGTATATTTATTTGCGTTTATGGCTTACATTACATGTTCGCTGTAACTATGTATGTAGCAATTTCGAATTGTGAAATTGTGGTTCAAAACATTGACCTCAATACAGGTTTGAAACTTATCATTTAACTTTTAAAATTCCATATTATAATACTCCAAAGGTATTAAAAATAAATTTAGATTTTATACCACATTTCACTTATCGTATTACTAAGAATATTATGATACAAGTCTTATATTATTATTATTATTATTATAAAATCTATAACGTTTTTTAAATTACAACACTAGAACTGCAATTGCAGCGGGTTCGATTGGACCACTACAACTATAGTCTAAGGGATATTCAATCGTCTTTGGTATCATTGTTAGTGAAACATCCGACACGTGAAGCGAACGTACCATCAAGTTGTGAAAATACTGATATATCAAAGTTAATGTCATTTAAAGCATATTTCAATAAAACTAACGAAACAATGTAACAAAAATGATAAATGGCAAAACAATTATTGCGTACACAGAAGATATTAAACAATAATATTAATACGTAACAACAACTGAGTTCAAAACAGTTAATCGTTGTGCATACTATCGTACAGAACTTTACATTAGTCAACATAGACGTTCTATTACGGGAACGCAGGGTTCAATGGGACACTACATTTGTGCGAATAAGCACATATACATAATATATTGTTCGGCGTATCGTGTATTCAGAACTTAATGTATACATATAATCAAC
Source organism: Spilarctia lutea (assembly GCA_916048165.1). Lineage (NCBI taxonomy): Eukaryota > Metazoa > Arthropoda > Insecta > Lepidoptera > Erebidae > Spilarctia > Spilarctia lutea. The sequence continues at coordinate 16,944,917 of OU696471.1, read as the reverse complement.
AGTCTCATACATTCATGTTATCGAGCATTCACATATTTCTATCCACTACAACCACAATAAATTATAAAATCTCTATTCCAGGGGGCGATATTTAAGAAATATTTTATTCTAACATTACTTTTGAAATTATACAGGTTCTGGTTTTAAGATGTCTTATTGCATTTTGTATTTTTACTTTGTATTCTTTACATATAAAAACTGAAGTTGTGGCAACAAACTTTGCTTACAAACTGATGAGCTAAGTTTACACGAGTATGACAAATTGTTGACCAGACTAATATCAATATATCATTGAAACAAGTTTGCGTTCAACAGTGGTGGTATATTTACGAGATGTTAATAAGGATTATGCGTATGAAACAGTATATTTGCAAATTTAAGTATACGCTACGATTCGGTTCGGTTCGGTATTTACATATGCATCTCTATTTCGACTCTCGAGGAAAAACTGAAATTTATTACAAAACACACTGAATTAACATCACATCTCTGACTCTGATTTGATATACTTTCGAACTGGGGCCAATCATATAGAAGACAAGCTAACAAGAGCTATTATAGTGCACAAGTGCGTTTGCACACGGTTATCCGACACGACCGAGGAGAGATCGGGACCGACGGCTTACGGTTCGGATAGGGTGCTGCTATTTGAAGTTGAAGGAACGTTCGCTATGTTATATCTGTAGCTCCTGGTGCGAGTGCTGCGGCGCGGGCGCGGAGTGCGCGTGCGCGTGCGAGTGCGGCGGCGCGGGGTGGGCGGGGTGCGAGGGGTGCGAGGGGTGGGAGGGGTGCGCGGGGTGCGCGGGCGGCGCGCGCTGCTGCAGGTGCACGAGCGCCGACAGCAGTCGCGTGTTGGCCTCGTCCAGAGCCGCAATGCGATGCTCCTGCGCTTCGATCACACGTTGTTTATGGGATAACGCCGCGGCCATCTTGCGTTGTTCGTTTCTTAGTTCCTCTTCCACGCATATCAGCCTGTAAAATATATATATTTTAAAATTGCCCGTAAGGTAAAAAAAAATGTTTAAATCGAGAGCGATAAAACTTTTGATGTTATGTATTGTTTGATTCTTGAAAACCATCGATATATACTGCTCTACCTAAACCGAAAGTAAAAGCAATCTAATTTATAAAATTCTCGTGTCGCGGTATTTGTTACCAAACTCCTTCGAAACGGTTGGACTGATTTTTATAAAATTTTGTGTCCATATCGGGTAGGTCTAAGAATCTGCCAACATCTCATCATACCCCTAAATGATATGGGTGACCCACATTTTTTGTTTCATGGCAAAACAACGTTCGCCAGGTCAGTGAGTAACATAGTAAATATATATAATCTTGCAATGGTTGACGAATATTACCTGGATATGATGGCCTTCATTTTGGCGTCAGTAGGATCCTGACCTTGTTCTGCCGGTCCCAACCTCCCTCGTAGCAATTCCACGGAGCGTTTTAACCTCTCGATTTCTCTTTCATACTGAAAAATCAAAAATTTTATGTAAAATTTTGTATTCTCATATTTAAAAATTAACTAGTTTCAGTTAGGAAAACATACCTGCTCGATGGTCCTGTGATGTTTGGTGATGCGCCTTCGGCCAGTGGTGCTGTAAAGTGTATCTTCAACTTCATCAGAACTATCGGTGAGGTCCCGTGCCGACTCAAGGCTGAGACGCCTCTGCGGCTTATCCCGCGTCACGCCTTCATTTCGAACTGTAACGCGCTCGCTCGCTTCGCTCGATGCGGACTCACGATTGAAAATACCCCTCGAAGGAGAATCCCGTCTTTCCCGTACTCCGTAATACTCTTGATGCCTATCTAGATCTTCATTTAATCTACTACTTGACATTTTCGCACCAGAATACGTCCTATCCAATGGATAATTTGTCTCTGGAATCGTGCTTTCTGTCATGGAATATTTTTCAGGAGAATTTTTCGCATTCTCCATATTGTAGAGAGCCTTCTGACTTCTAGAAATCTGTAACCTGTACATTTCCTTGTTAACTTCTTCTACGTTTGAGTCTGACCTGCTCATTGGGTAACCAGAATCTGTTGAAATGTGGTGAGGTTTGCTCTCGTATAAAGATTCGCCTCTTTGGCCAAAGTGTTTGAAGTTAATTTGATTCTGATTTGTAGAGTAAGAGAGCATAGGGTTTGTTCTAGGCATTCGCGTTTTACTACTCTTTCGTAGACTTGGCGAATTACTAGACGATTCGTCGTCCCTTATTTTTGGGGAGTGACTTTGGCTGCTTCTCTGGTATATATCTTCATAATTACAGTTATCTCTGGTTAGTTTACGGTGGGTATTGTTGCGATTTTGTTGGTCATAGTTTCTACTATCGTCATTGAAGTTAGTAGAACCCTCTTCTGAGTTAGTCTCTACGTTGTCCGTGCTCAAGCCCTCCTCATCGATCGATGAACTGGATGAGCCACAGGGACAATGCTTGGAGTTTCTATTCTCATTGCTTTTCTTCTCTTGGGACTGGCGATTGTCATCCATATTGTAAACTGGGTTCGTGAACACTAACGGGGCTACTTTTGTGTTCACATTTATATTGGACGGTGTATTATCGGCAGTTGTAAAGTTTTGTATTCCATATTTTTGTAAATCGTACTCAATTTTTTGTTGCACTGGGCTCTTTGGATAGAACTTTTCATTTTTACTGTCGTAATACTGCTTATCCCTTTGTTTTTGATAATTGATTTGCGAGTATCGACTCATCGGCTGTCCGCCGTTCTCATAAGGTTGATGATGGTGTGTCGTGTTTTCGATTGGGCTCGAACTTTGGCTGTAAGTTGCGATGCTTTGGTAACCGGAACTCGCAACGTTAGAAAGTCCACTGATCGATACGTTTGAGCCGTTATTCGTGTAGTTAGTTTTGTTCCCATTGATTATATTGTTGTTATTGGACAAGTTCTTTTTATTCATAATGAGTTTATCTTCAACAATATCTCCAGTGTCGTCAGCATATTTCAAGAGATCTGATAATTCTTCTAAGTTTGCCGTTTCTTTCATTATGTTTTGCATGTCGTTGGAGGAATAATTATGATTAATGCTATCGTTGCTCGGGGACCTTTCTGTGTTATAGTTAGAATTATGGAAATGCTGTTGGTTGTAATTGTTGGGTTTGTATCTATCTTGGAACCTGCGCTCTAAGCTCTCGCCAATACCGTTACTGATGCCTTTAGGATATTGGTCTGAGCTAAAACCGATTTGCACAACCTTTAAATTCACACAATGTTCTTGATTGTTATACTGCGAGCTATATCTATCAGGGTTGACAGCTTGGCTAGGCTGGTTTGACCCGTAACCTTTTCTAGGCAATGTTGCTGATCTTATATTGAAACTTGGTGATTTTGTAACGGTTGCATAACCTGGTTTATATTTAGAGTCTTCTGCATTTGATTTTGATGGGCTAATGTTAAATTGAATGCCATTTTTGTTCATAATGGGTGAGCTATGAGCGAAATTGTTGTTCATTTGACCATTGATCAGGGATTCGTTGGCTGGCTTCGTTGGAGTATTGCACGTAGGATCGTTAAACCTAAAAAATATATATTTATTAGTTGTTTATGTGGTAGTAGTACATTCGGGGTTTAATAGTTTGTATTTAAGGGCATGCATACCTAAAGATATTGTCAGTGACCGGTTGCGTAGGAGAGATGATGTCGTTGCTCACTAATCTCTTGCTCAGTTCATCTAATATATCTGACAACGGATCCAACTCCTGAAACAAGACAAAGTAAATTGTTTTTATATTTATGAAATAGGTTATTTTGTCATGTGCACATGTATCGTGAACTCGAATGATTCTGCCTAGAAACTACAACAATATTTCATGCCATTTATACTAAAAAATATTTTGCTGGCAATGGCAGTTTGGTAAGCAAAATGATAATGATAAATGGTATTTTTTGTGTTGAATTAGTAATCAACACAACAGTTTAACACTTCGATGTACTTGAACGTACCTGTATCTTATTAGCGGGCAACTTCGGCAAGCTGTCCACTAGCAAAGCGTGAAGTGTGGCTAGTTGCTTGCCTAAGTCGACGTGGGGTGCCCACTCTGGGTCGGGATCAACGCAATCCCTGGACTCGGAGTTGTGTGAGTTTTGTGACGTATGGGACGTGGCTGAGTTTCGCTTGCTGCCGTCCTGTTGCTGTTGCTGGTGTTGTTGATGTTGCTGCTGTAGTTGTTGCTGTTCTACTGGACGCGTCTGCAAATTGACAGAGTATCATAAATATGCTCCTTTATTATCATACATTGACATAAGCAACAAATATACTATTTATGCTTACCGATATGGCTCTAAGGAAGGCCTTCATGTTAGGTGCTTCCTGTTCTAAGAAATCGTTGAGGAACTCCATGAATGCCTCTTTCCCTTGGAAGCGTGTGAAGTTGGCCAGCGTCTGCAAGGTCTTCGCCACCAGCGTCAGATTGCGAGCCGCGCGCTCGTTCGGGTATTCTGAAAAAGGAGATATTCATGGATACCGAACTAGAAACTACAGAGACGAGTTTTTTTTTTTTTTATTGAATAGTGGGCAAACGAACAGACGTATCACCTGATGGTAAGCGATTACCGCCGCCCATGGACACCTGCAACACCAAAGATGTAACAAGTGCGTTGCCGACCTTTGGGGGATGGGAAAAGGGATGGGGGAGGGGTTGGGGTATGGGCCTCCGGTATCCTTACTGACTCGGTGAAACACAGCGCAAACGCTATTTCACACCGGTTTTCTGTGAGGCCGTGGTATCACTCCGGTCGAGCCGACCCATTCATGCCGTAGCATAGCTCTCCCACGGTAAGCGGTAAGAGTTAAATATTAAATAGCGTATATCTACTGAGCATAATGAAATCATTGGTGTTTTCAACACGCTTTTATTAACGTCACTTGTATGTTTGTTTATTTATAACAGACTTATGAAAGCGTGTTTTATTTCTTTTTTTTAACATTTTTTTATGGATATCGGGCAACTGAACAGACTTATCGCCTGATGGTAAGCGCGTCAAATTGCCAACTGTCTTAGTTAGGTCAGGTTAGTTACTTCTTTAATTAATCACAAATTCATTTTATTGCCATAACAACTTTATGTAACTAATTCTAAAGTTGTGAGGTATTTTCAACATGAAATCAATTTACAATCACAAAAATATTTTACATTAACAGCAACAAACGAATCAACAAACAAATATGGCGGCGCGGGACTCATGCTGTTCAACCAATCAGCACGCAAGATGCGATCCGTCGCACACCGCATTACAATTTGACGGTTTCACTTGGCTTAATTATTGTGATTATTTTTTCTAAATTTGTTTCTTACTTGCTCAGACACCGTCATTTCACTCTATTTCTATTTGAGAATTATCAATTATTATTGTTACCACATGTTTGATTATAAACTGTACCATGTATTTGAGTGAATAAATATATTATTATTATAATATAACTAAAAATATTACGTTAAACTGTAGGCAGTATGTTAAGGTTCACAATCTTTCGATAGTTTACAATCTATCGGTTTTGACAATCTGACGGTAACATACATATTGAAAATGTAAGTGAAGCGGCAGATATCGTGGAGTTATAGTTCGATGGGTATGACATAGTTGTATTATGTGAATACGTACCGTGAGTAATTCCAAAGAGGCTTGGAGACAGTATTGCTGGACAAAGGAAGCGAAGGAATATAGACGCGCTGATCAAATTGTCCGATATGTCCTCGCGGCCCATTGCTGTCAGCCTGAATACAAATATAAGACCAACATTAGTGAAAATTGTATATGATTTATGATTAAGTTTCAATACTCTATTACAAAAGACGGGGGAAAATTATTACACTACGGACAATAGGAGACGTAAACGAGGTTGCGTGGGTCAGATATTTTTAATATTTTAATGTCAAAATTTTGACCGAATAATTTGCAGCTAAACGATGCAATTATGAGTGTGTCAATAATTTATTTGCACCAAGCTCCATTGTCGCATTGTATATGATTGCCACTACTATTGGATTTTCTGCTCATGCTTTGATGATATGATTTAAATGATACAGATTTTTTTACGAGCAATATATTACAAAAAAATAACAGTACAATAGATGGCGTGATCAGTTCACAATCAAAGTATGAAGGTTTGCGTGTATACCTTTCTCGGAAGGTAGCGAAGCAGTCTCTGAGCGGTGGGGGGAAGTTCCCGGCGGAGGCTGCGATGGACCGCCAGGCGAGCGTGACGGCGTCTCGGAGCTGCGCCTGCTGGCGGCGGAGCGCGGCGGCGCCCCCCGCGCGCAGCGGGTCCACCTCGCACTCCGCCGCGCCCGCGCCCGCCGCCATCATCACCGCCTCCGTCAACGTCTCCTGCACACAAACAACGGTTCGTTTATTTGTTCATCTATGTTATGGAGGACTTACAACTAACATTACAACATTTGTAATCAAGTGGAACAGCGAGTCAATTACAATTAATATTACAGGACTATTTTATTTAACTTCTATAAAATTCAAACTGACACGCCTTTGCACCTTCAAGACACTCATAGAGAATGAATCCACAGTGCACTGTTTATAAAACTTCTTGTAGCAAGTACTTTAAAGTTGTATTTTATTTGTTATCTACATAATATATGTATTGTTTATATTAACGGACTTTCTAGTGTGGTGAATTTATCTATAAGAAAATACAAAAAAAAATGTGTCCGTGTGGTGACGGATCAACAATACTGAGTACCACCACCCCTACTCACCCCTTGGGTGTTGTAAATGGTAACTAAGGGAGAAAACTACTACTTACTAGGATAACATCACCGCAAAGAGACGGAAATCTTGAAACAAACCCTATACCAACCCGTCTGGCCAGCGTGCTGTAGTATGCTAAAACCTCCTTTCTAAAGAGAAACCTATGTCCAGCAGTGGACTGTTTGAAAGCTGTGGATGATTGATGATGATTCTAAGTTCAAAAAGCTATCCACAAAAAAAAATGTGAAATAAATACGCTAATACATATCTTAGACTATATAGAAAATTCCTGACTGAATTATAAATAAAATTAATTAATAACAAGCCTTTTTAATAATCATCTAAAGAAAAAATCCTGTCGTAAAGCTAATTCCCCGTTTTATTATATGGATTCCTTGAGCATGATTGAGTTTTTGTAAGCAAATACATATTACATTCCTTATAGGTAAATATTATATGTAATAATTTAATATAGTATTTTACTAAGAATCCTGAAAATCGCTTTACACATACTTTATTGTATCAAGAAACACTAGATTAATAACAACAAACTGTTTAAATTAAATTGTAAAACTATCGATAAAATGTATTCAAAGTTATTAATTTACCCATTTACTTAATCGTTTAGATTCTAATAATACAAAAACACACCTGCAGGTACTGATCTCCGACAAGCTTGAGGTAGGCCTCCATGCTCTTGGTGGCGAGCGAGTTGCCTCGGAAGGTGAGCGAGTGGTCGCCGGTCCGCCGCACGTCCAGCGCCACCACGTCCGCGAGGTACCGCGGCGCTAAGCCCGCACCCGCCATACACAGCACTAGCGCACAACCTATATCTTCTTTCGCTTTTACACCTGTAATATTACATTTTATTCTTATGTTATTTGAATTTATATCTTTATACCTTGCTACGCACGCTAAGCCAACAAGTCAAAAAGTCAATGCCCTTAAATATACTGACAACTAGTTCAATCTTCGAATTTGATATATAAATAAATATTCCGGACATCTAACACACAACGCCATCTAGTCCCAAGCTAAGCAGAGCTTGTGTTACGGGTACTAGACAACTGATATAAATACTTATATACTTTTTTTTATAAATACATACTTATTATACATAGAAAACATCCAAACTCCGAAACAAATATTTGCAGATCATACAAACATTTGGTCCGACCCGGGAATCGAACCCGAGACCTCAAGCTTAGCAGTCGCATACGCTACCACTACGCCATCGAGGCAGTCAAATGATGAATATATGATAATGAAAAACTGATATTCAGGTAAAACCGGTTGAACTAGTAGTCGCCCCAAATAATTTTGAAAATAATAAAGGTTAGGAAGACGCTATTGCAGGCCACTATAGCATAAATTTTATACTGAGATAGATAGAGTAAAGATGCATTAAAATCTGATTTTGTGTAGTCTGTGTGTGCCTACTTTACCCTTGAATATTTAAAAAAATTATGTTTCATTCATATTGAATATTTATCGAGTTGCGTAATTATTTTTTAAATTCTGTACAAAACCCTATAAAAAACATCTGATTAACGTTTTTTTTATGAAGGTTAGCATACGAGTTCCTATCAACAAAAACCACTTCCTATTCTTTACTTCATGATTTTAATTATTAAAAATGGAAGTTTTACATTAAAATGATTAAGTAGCAGATAATAACCTATACTAAAATAATTACATATCTTTATTATACTTGTTAGTTTCACCGCGATTGATATCGGAGTATTTTATAGTAGATTTGACACTAGTGATATTACAATAAAATGCTATAAGAGAGCGGTGATTATGGGCGTAGGCGAAAATGCAGGGATTAACTAGTAAACCATACAGAAGAATATTAGTTAGTAGACTAGCCAGTATTTTCTTCAGTTACATCGACTATCACTAATTAATCGATTTAACTGCATTCTTGTAATTATAACACAACTCTAACACAGTACAGTAATTGATTAATGTGTTTCCTGCTTTTAACTAACCATTCAGTGAAGTTCCTACTTAATAAGATTAAGTACAGTTATTTCATAAAGTAAAAACGACAAGTAATTGAGAGTTAGGATTTTACTATGTGTCCGCTTACTATAGAAAAGAACCAATAAAACTGTAATCTAAGAAACCAACAAAACGTACCGATAACAGGCTCCAAATATTCACAAAGCCGTCTGTAGTTCCTCCTGAGGTAGTCGAGGAACCTCGCGTAGTGGTCGATGGGCATCACGTCGACGCTCTGGTACCGACACTTGATGCGAAGCGCGGGAGCAGGCGCCGCTGGCGACAGCTTCTCTGTCTCGGTCAGCGGGTACCATCGCTCGTTGAGGTACCTTGAGGATACGTCGTCAACCGGGATACGTACTGTACCTGCAAGTCAAATATAATAACCCTTATAGATTGTCATACAAGAATATTTTGCGATTTATTTATTAAACATAATAGTAAATATTTTATGTGGTATATATTTCGGATATCCGAAACATGACGGCTTCTAGCTTCAAACTAAACAGAACTTGTACTATGGCAGCTACATTGACTGATAGGGAACTTACATTTCATTTTTTGTCTTAACTGCCTTGTTGGTTTAGTGGTTAACGTATGTGACTACCGATCAAAAAGTCTCGGGTTTGAACCCCGTGTCGGGCCAAAATTGTTATTGATTTTCTGATTATAGAAATACTAAATAACAGCTCCTTTGGAAGTTGGGGTCTGAACCCCCGTGCCTCGTAAAGCACGTAAAGCTGTCGGTCCTGCGCCTGATCTCTCACCGATCGTGGCTGTTAACCGTTCCATCGGATTATGAGAGAGAGGGAACAGAGAGTGCACTTGTGTTTGCGCACACACTTGTGCACTATAATATCTCCTGCTCATTTCGCTGGTCTCCGTTGAGACCTCGGAGCAAATATAAAGAGGAGATGCCCTAATGAGATAATATCCGTGGTTGAGACTGGCCGTGGCCGTTATTATTATTATTATATACATATTATACATAAAAAACACCCAAAATCCGAGACAAATATTTGCAAATCATATCGATCATAGAATCGAACAACCGCGATATCGAGACATTCAAAATAATATTGTTTAATTTTGTAACATACTTGTACAGATATTTTCAGCATCTACCCTTTAATCGGTAAAAAGTATAGTTAAGCACTAAGGTTTTCTTATAGTAACCAGCTAGTTCTGTAAAAATGTTTCCATAAGCTCAATATGATACTGCATCTGCAGCTAAGCAGGATCGGTATGTTCCAGTAATTTGTACTTATCGTGAACTCTGATAGGGCTTCTGCACGCACGTACATTCTTATTATCTAGGTACTTTAGCTATGAAGGTTTTATTTATTTCATTAGATTCTATACTAGATAGATGTGTACTTCTACATATAACACAACAATAACCTACTACAGCGCCATCTACCGAAGATACATAAATGTGCACCTCGAGTCAGATACTTATTTGGCAGGGGAGATTTTGAATCATTGAATAGAGAGATAAATGTCATCGATTGGAAATGTGAATTCTCTTCTCGTTCAGTGGACAAGTCATTGGATTTTTTTAATGAAACTATTACTAACCTTCAAAATAAATATGTACCACAAAAACTCGAAAGTAAGGGTAAGTACCCAATATGGTACAATTCTTCATTAATAAGACCGCATAAGGAGAAATATAAATACATGAAAAAGTTTAGTAATTACGGTAATTTGGCTGATAAACATACTTTTAAATTATTACGCGACATGACTAAATCAATGGAATCTATCTGTTACTCTAACTACATTAAAAATACTGAATCTTCTATAAAAAATAATCCGCGGTGCTTCTGGTCCTATGTTAAAAATCGATATAACTCACGCGCTATTCCTGGTACACTTGTTGATCAAGATAAAAATCAACTATCAACGGGCGAATCAATCTGTGAGGCGTTTTCCTCTTACTTTAATTCAACTTTTCTCAATCACGACACTTGCAATTCAGGTAGTCTGCTTTCCTCTTTATCTGGTTCTTCTTTTTGTGACTCGGTAGCTGATATTTGTCAAATCGAAATAAAGCTTGATGCTGTAACTAGTCTGCTCGAGAAGTTAGATATATCGAAAGGCGCAGGACCGGACAATATATCGGCTCATTTACTGGTACACTGCGCACCATCTATTGCGGTTCCAATCTCACTACTTTTTATTAAGTCGTTATCTGCAGGTACAGTGCCGACACTGTGGAAATCGGCTTTTATAACGCCCGTGCACAAGAAGGGTTCGAAGACTGAGATTCTGAACTATAGGCCAATCTCTAAGCTTTGTATTATAGCTAAAGTATTTGAGAGAATTGTCTATAATCAACTTTATTCTGCAATCTCAAATTCATTGAGCCCTTTTCAGCATGGCTTCCTAAGGGGCCGGTCTACAGCCACCAATCTGGTTTTATTAAATGAATTTATTACCAAATCCATGAATGATGGCAGGCAGGTCGATGTCGTTTACACGGATTACAGTAAGGCTTTCGATCGAATAGACCATTACATATTAATTGAGAAGTTATTCAAGTTAGGAATTCGTGGGGATCTTCTAAGATGGTTCTCCTCTTATATTGAAAATAGATCTCAGGCTGTAGCTATGAATAATTATAGGTCTAATTGGATATCGGTATCCAGTGGCGTGCCCCAAGGTTCCCTGCTCGGGCCCCTCTTGTTTGTGATCTATGTGAACGATATAGGTAAGTGCATTCAATCATCAAAGTTATTATGCTTTGCAGATGATATGAAACTTCTGAAAAATATATCTTCAACAGAAGATACGTTGGCACTTCAAGACGATTTGAATCGACTACAAGAGTACTGCCATCTAAATAAACTTGATCTCAACCCTGCTAAATGTTCATTTGTAACATACACTAGAAAACATAACATCTTGAACACATCTTATACTTTAGGGGGTCATACTCTTCATAGGAATAGTACCATCCGAGACCTAGGAGTGTACCATGACTCTAAGCTACTTTTTGACACGCACATTGACACAATTGTTAGAAAGGCATCTAAATCTCTTGGTTTTATAATGCGTGTAGGTAAAATCTTTTCTGAAGCAAAAACTCTTAAAATACTATACTGCACCTATGTAAGGAGTCATTTAGAGTATGTGTCTCAAATATAGAACCCGTGCTATTTAGTATACAGCAATCGTATCGAAAATATACAAAAACGCTTCATTAAATACCTCTGTTACCATCAGAAAATTCCGTACCATTCCAAGGATTATCTTAAGCTATGCAAAAAGTTTCACCTCCTCCCACTTATAGATCGACGTAAAATAGCGGACTTCACTTTTCTCATCAAGGTCTTGAACCACAACATTGAGTGTCCTGATTTGCTTGAGCAGATATCTTTTAATGTACCATCTAAGTCACTTCGATTTAACCCCCCTATTCACATTCCTGTAGCTAAAACAAACTATAGACAGAACAGCTACTTGGTACGCGCAAGCAGAAATTTTAATGAACTATGTAGACAGCATGATTTTGATCCCTTTCTGATAAGTGTATCCTCGGCAAGAAGGCATCTAGGTCTTAGATTTTTTGAGCAGACATGATTTTCTTAAATTTACGATTAAGTAATCGTTTATTGTGTGTTTGGCGCTTGCGTATTGTGTGGGTTTATTTTTTCTTTTTGAGTTTTTTATTAGAGACGAGACAAACTTCTTAGCACTCCATGGATTCACCGTGCGGGTGCCGGGTCCATCGTGTGGCAGAGGGAGAAACTCAAAGCAGTTCCCAGGACTTACGACCTGGATGTAGGTTTAAGGAGGCCCCCTTTAAGATGCGCATCAACGCTCACCTTCACTGCTCGAGTTTCCCGCCCTACCTAGCCAAATTTGGTAGGAACCTGTTAGTGCAGCCTTGGATACTCGTTCTAAAATAGAACTTACTGCAGATCTCGACAGGCCAAGGTCTTTCAGAAGGTTATAGAGAGATTTAGCTGGTATACCTCTCGCTCCTACTTCTACCGCGTATAAATTAACCACATAGCCATTTTTGTTAAGTTCAGTTGTTAGATCGTAATATTTATTTAATTTTATTCTATGGTCTTTAGGAATATTAGTTTCCCACGGAACAGTAAGCTCTACTAATATTATGTGTTTAATTTGTCTAGAGAAAAGGAATATGTCCGGTCTGGATGACGAAACACCAACATCCTCTGGGATTTTATAGTGCTTATCATACGTATCCATCAAAATAGTCCAGTCAGGTGCAGTACCTAGGATTGAGAAAGGCTTGCTTTTAGATTTGGTAGTTGAGCCATCCTTTATAAAGTTAATTTCTCGTTTATTTGTAGTCAATCCTTTTTGGGCTCTAGCTACTGAAAGACTTACTGCTTCACGTATGATTTCTAGTACTCTATCATGTCGGCGTGAGTAATAACCCCTATCAAGCAGCACCCTGCAACCTACCAGTAAGTGCCTAGCAGTACCTACTGCCTCACCACACGTATAGCAAGATTTTTCAGATGCTTTCCCCCATCTCACTAGGTTACTTTGGTCTGGGAGGGTCATTTGGAAGGCATTCAGATAGAATTTTAACAGGGCAGGAGACCAATCATATAGCAAGGTGCGCCATTTCAGGGCTAACGGGATGCAGAACTCACCTATAGTTAACCACTCACTTTGCATTTCTAGATTCATTGCATGCACTTTATAGATATCATTTTCATCTTGTTGTATAAAGGATTTTATTATTTCTCGGTCTCCCTTCTTCTTTGCGAAACCCAGCCCGACTCTATTAAACTGTGCACCAGCCATAAATTGTTTATGGAACTGAAGTCTTGACTCAAGCTCTGTAACATATTTATCTTTTGGGAGTGATGAGACTATTTCATCCTGGGATTGTCCCAAGACATGCATTTTGGTAACTCTGAGGTGTTTATAGAGTTCCGATGGCTTCTTTAACTTCATCCCAAAATTGTTTTGATCCCTAAATAGAGTTGAGGGGTCAGCTGAGTGTGCAATTCCGAGCCATAACTTCAATATCTTTTTGACATTTGCATCTAGTTTTGCCAGGAGGCTTTTACCGATGTCATATACAAGGAAAGACCAAGTCAGACGCGACGTAAGATAATTGTCGTATATCCAAACTTTTTTAATATTGTTTAATGGTTGTTGGTCTACCTTATTTAAGTCATTAAGAAAATTTTCGACAGTTATCTCTAAGGATGGTGTACGTCCTTTGTAATCAATCTTTCTACCAAGAAATTTGAAAGGCACTGCTTCAGCAATCGTGGTTACACATTGTCCTCCTATTGAGAGTCCCGGATCATATGAGGTATATTTGGTATTCCGTCTACCCAGACATAAACAGTGGCATTTACTTGGCTTTGCCCTCAGTCCGTCAGTCCATGTACAAAACTCATCCACTTCAATTAATAACTTCTGACATTGTTTTGGATTACGTGTCAGTATTGCAAGGTCGTCTGCAAAGGCTAAGATGGACTCTGTGTATTTGTTGTTTATTTTAAACCGATAGCCCCATTTTTTTCTCATGACTTATTAACTTATCTATAAGAATATTTATAATTATATTAAAAGCTATTGGTGACAAGCAGCAGCCTTGGAACAACCCTACATTATAATGCAATGGTTCTGTGTGTTCCTTGTTTGCTGCTATGGTAAATTGTAATTTAGAATAATAAGATGTGATTATGTCGATAACCACAGTAGGAAAGTTATACCACTTCAGGGCGAAAATCATCAGTTCATGCTGTACCGAACCAAATGCGTTTTCAAGGTCTATCCAACAGACCGTTATTTGCCTCTCATGCATTCTGGCATCTTTCAAACTTTCCGCTAATAATGTGTTATGTTCCAGGCAGCCAGAAATACCGGGCAAGAACCCTTTCTGGTGGTTTGGCCTGAAATACCTATTGCTGATCATGAACTTTGTCATTTTTGTTTGTAGTACGCTAAAGAAAATTTTGGAAATTGTATTGGTTAGTGCTATCGGTCTAGTATCTTTTGGGTGAATTACTTCGTCTTTTTTTGGAATGAGGACAAAAATTGCTTTGCCAAATGATGTTGGTATTTGCTTCTTTGACCAGATTTTACAAAATACGTTTAAGAGATGTTTACGAACCGATGGACATTTTTTGTACACTATATAAGGAATACCGTCAGGGCCCGGAGCTGACTTGGATGTTTTCTTTTTAATTTGATGGTCTACTTCCTCTAGGGTAGGTGGACAACTTTCAAAATCGACAAGAGGATAATGAGGTTTTTGGACGTTTGGATCCTCATACCGTCTCCCGCGCTTAGGCACTTGGTATGTGCTTTTAAAGTGGTCGTAAATCTGTTGGTTGGTCAAAAGAAGCTTTCCTTTTTGTTCTTTGAAAATGTTTTTCGAGTATTGAAAAGGGTTTTTATCAAAGTCTTTTATTTTTGATTTATGTCTGGTTTTTTGCTTTTCAATATTTTATTTAATCTGGCACTAGAAGCGAAAACTTGTTATTGGCTTTCTGATGACTGATCTGTTTTGTATTTATTCCCAATGTATCTAGCTGTAAGTTTTCCATAAATAAATAAATAAATAAATAAATAAATAAATACACTGAACTACGAAGTAACACACTACATGGAGTAACTACAAATCCTGAATCGCGCAATAAATAGTTCTCGCGCCAATTATCATATATACAACATCCCAACAGCAACTGTTAGGCAGTAGCCCGCCAGGATCTCCTAGCCTGGTCGGAGGATCCTGCCTTTGTGTTGGTGGAACATGATACCCGTTCCCCTACAAATGCAAACTGTCAAAGACCGGAATGGTAGGCGCTCCTTGAGAGGTCTTCGTGTGATCGACAAAAGATTCTATGTATATATATTCTTTACTTACACAACCCTAGTGATCCTTCACGGGTCACCACCAAGCAAAATAGGCGCACTGAAGTCGTCGAGTTGCGGAGACCCAGCCCTCGAGTATCAACCCTAATGATTTTAGAATATCGTTGTGAAGTGAACTTACCAACAAGCGCGTGTTTATCTCTCTTGCGTGAACGTCGCTCTGGTTCTCTGTAGACGTTAACGTGTATCGCTTGCACAGCGGGGAGACCGCCGAACTCATACACCTCACCCCAAAAGCAAAGGTCTGTTTTTAACTTTGATGATGACCTGTAATAACGTAACAAAACATTTTAAAATCATATTCGAATATAATATCGGTACAGAAATTGGAGTTTTAAAAGGTCAGACAATAGTCTTTCTACACGATTTAGATATAGACGGGTACTTTGGTTATGAAGGTCTAAAGTAGCGGAACGCTGTTTTGTTTGAGGAAAAAGTTTAGAGGAATAACATATTCGAAATCTGAGAACCTTGAAAAAAAGGATTTGTGCAAGTCGTTACTATATTTTTCTCACTTTGTTGTGTATTGTGTAATAAATTAGTTGAAAATTTGTAGTACATTCAACAAGATAATGTATTAATCATGAATAGTAGATGTTTGGCACGCAATGTTCGTGTTACAAGAATGTATTTAAATGGCTAATTAAACCATCCATAAAGTTTGGTTCTCTATTTTATAATTAATCAACAAATTAATCACTTTGTTGATGTGATAACATTCTTTACATTCTTACAACTGTACATTTTGTGGTACAGACTGCATAGGAAGTGACATTTAACATTTTTTTGTTCACAGGGGTCAAATGAGGTTTAGGGTCACATGGTGGTAAGCGTATGTACAAGTATGTTGACTCTTGACTCTCCTCCCACTTCGGTAACCTCATCCACCTCACCATTGGTATAAAAGAATCACTTAACAGTGGTCTTCTGTGTCATTAAACTTACCTAGCATATAACGTGTCGTCTAAAAGAATCTCACAGTAATATCTCTTCTTAGGTGGTATAGCTTTGGCTTCTAACAGCCACAGTTTGACTGTCCGCTCACATCGGCGCGTGCGCAACTCATCCGGTCGCGCCGCCTGTCGCAAGCTGTAAATTATTACATTTATTAGAGCAAAAATATACTCTATTGTGATAGGTCACACAACTTCATAAATTACTATAAATAGTATAGAATGTCCTATTATGATAGGTCACACAACTTCACAAATTACTATAAATAGAATAGAATGTCGTAACCAATTATCTTTCAAAATAAATAACATTTTGTTATTTATTTTGAACTAGCGACCCGCCCCGGCTTCGCACGGGTGCAATGCTGATACTAAATTAAATACACTACAGAAAAACTATGAACGTTGTATATAAAAACATAGCGGCCCGCTCCGACTTTGCACGGGCATAAAATAGAAACCTCTAAAATTAGCAATGTTGCCTTAGTATATGATGCATGTATTATACATATAAACCTTCCTCTTGAATCACTCTATCTATTGGAAAAAACCGCATCAAAATCCGTTGCGTAGTTTTAAAGATTTAAGCGCACATAGGGATATAGGGACAGAAAAGGCGACTTTGTTTTATACTATGTAGTGAAGATAATTTCTTAACAGATAACAATATAATAATATTGTATAAAATATACAAAGGATACTTTGTTTTCTGTAATTTTTTTAGGTGATCAAAAAAACGACCGTAACTCATAGATAGAGATAATTTGAATAAGTATTAATATTGACCTGTATATCCATCGGTCTCTTTCCTTCCGTGACGCGCAGGAAAAGTACCTCGGTGCTCTGTTCTCTGCACTAAGTGCGAAGCAGTGTGGCCTGCCTAGCACTGACGAGTGTAAAGAACGAATTTCTACCTGAAAACAGTAACAAAAGAAATTATAAACAATAAGAATTGGTAAATTAAAAACTCAACTTTAGCTAAACGTCCTTAAAGACAATTTAAAGGACACTTTTTTCTGAGTGAGGTGGCAGATAAGAGTACGGAGTGTCAACACCCCTATTCATCCCATGGGGGTCGGAACGTAGCGAAGGAACGGACTAAGGGATAAAACTATCCATGACAACAGCATATCAAAGTGAAGGGAAACTTGTAACATGAAGATGATGAAATTAAGCAACGTCAAGATTAAGCAGTATTTGCGTATAACAAATAAAATTAACGAACAATGACGATATTTCAGTTTTTCAGTAAATTCTCATTCAAAAACCTCGACAACAATGATGTTACATGTTTAAAGAGATTTGTTACGTACTTTTTAAAAATGACACGCAAAAGGAGGCCAATTGTCCTGGTTCAAATCAGTCGATAACATACTAACGTTTCAACGTTATGTATGGATAAGCGTATTTTTATGGAATTTAAATACTCGTATACACAAGTCTATATACTACACTGGATTTGTTATTAAAGTTGAATAATTAGCCTATAAGTTTTTGACTGGTTTTGCACCTATATTGTATATGTTCTCAAACAACTGTTTAAAGAAAAATCAACAACGTACAGAGTACCCCAATTATGGAGAATTCGTGTCCTGTATGTTTGTTATCTATACTTTTCTCTCGACTTGATTTCTCAGTCAAAAGGAAAACGCTGTAACTTTATCTATATCTATACTAATATTATAAAGAAGTAAAGTTTGTGTGTTTGTTAAATTGTAGGGGGTAATCTCGGGATCTACTAAACCGATTTTAAAAATTCTTTCACCCATAGAAAGGCACATTATTGCTGAGTGTCATAGGCTATATTTTATTTTGGAAAAAAATAGGGTTCCGTAAGATATTTGGGTTTTTCGGACACAAGGTGTAAAAATCAACCAGAAAAGTTACTTATTTTGCGAAAATTTTCATGCTACGGGCTATATAATAATTTATAAAGATACTAGCTTCGCCTCGCGACGTTGCCTGTGATTATTGTCGTACCGCGGGTAGCACCGCGGGCTTCAGCTAGTATATATATATAATATATGACACTCAACATTTTCTACCATATCTAACGAATGCAATATTAAGAGCGTTTATTAGTGATACTGTAATTTCAAGCACAGTTTCGGTCTGCACACAAGAATTCAAATAATATTTACTTTGTCCCGATGGGATGGTTACCGTTAAGAAGGATGGAACAGACCAACATTTAGTATGATACGAAATAATACAGCGCATTTCAGAAACTACCGTCAACACATTATCACTGTTTATTTTGTACAAATCCAAGCGGAAGTTAAGATAGGGAATGTTCAATGTTATCTAAATGTAAAATGACAAAATACTGTAAAATAAAAACAATCTTTTATAGTGTTTTGGAGAATCGATATGTTTTGTAATTTTCTGTTTTTTTTATTTAAATTAAGAACACAAGTGTCACAACACTAATTCCCGTGCGTGTCGTAAGAGAAAAGCACCACAAAGAGAAGGAAAACTTGAAATAAATCCCACAACAAGTCGTCTAGGCATAGTAAAAACTAATCTGGGTAGTGTGTTACGCTAGCCAGTGTAAACGTGAAAAGTTAAAAAGCTCAAAGACCTTAAGAGCCGACGCTGTTGAAAAAATGATACTCATCTGATAAACATTGAGCTTATCAGATGAGTATAAAACAAATACTATATTCTAAAGACTACTCACTTGATTAGGTGGTCCCAAATCCATGGTGGAGACGGCGGGAGAATGCGCTGACAAAAGACTTTCGTGAGATCTGAAACAAACGAATTTAATTATATTAAGCATTTATCAAACTTTCTATTCTTTTCGAGGTCTAATCCTCAGTTTCGATTAGTGTAAGATTTATTTGTTGAGAATTGTAAATGTTCGCCGTTGTTTTGCAGTGAATGCTGTTGATTTACTGCTGCTTTATATGGAGTAATGCAGTTTTGCTTAAATACCTTTGAAGCGCGAAGCCTTTGAACATCTGATAACTTTAGCCTTGCCATCGATATTCCAGAAACTAAGTTGTTAATGCCACCATCTAGTTTTCGTATTACTAGTACATGCATGTTAATGTATCCATGATAATTTATTTAAGTTTTCCACATATGATAAATCAAAAGAAAACACATTTTTTGAAGTGAAAACTTCCTTAGCGGCGCTGTGTACTTTTTTGTAATAGGTAAAAATGTATAAACTCGCGTCAGGTCACGTGACCTGATCGAAAATTCGTAAGACGGATGGAGAGAGGACGTATAAACTAGCGTCAGGTCACGTGACCTGATCGAAAATTCGTAAGACTGATGGAGAGAGGGCAGGCGGCGCAGGGCACTTGCGCGAATGTTCGTGTGTGTATGTAATATAAATTGTCATGTTTGTGTACGATAGCGCAATAAATGAATATTGTATTCCACCACATAAATAATAGTACTTTTATACTGATAATGAAAGCAATTCGTACAAAATTATTCTCTAACCATTCCAAAATATCAAAAATGCACAACGTTAATATTCAAGTTTTCACTTCTGCCGGCACTCCCGGAGTGCAACCCGTCGATTTTTTTCTTAAAGAAGCTCTTACGCCTTATTATTCTGTACCATTAACATTTACAATGCATTGTTTCATTAAAACGCTTAATAACTGTTAATAAATATGTACATAAATTGTAAACTTTAAGTGATTTTAACGCTATCGCTAACCTTTGGAACTATCAGAGTATTCTTTTGCCAAACAATAATTTCTTTCACTAACCAATTTCGTGAAAACGAAAATTTTCATGGGTTACCGAATGCTTTCACTGTAACGTTTTGTTAAAAGCAAAACACATTCATAGTTTATTTGCATATTTACTACATCTATAAAATTACAATGTGTCATAATAACAGGGTAGAAGCCTTCCACTATCCACATCAATGTAACCAAAAAATCACCTGTCTAAAAGTTACCATAAATATAGGTTCATATTTATATTTAGCCCCCGTTAATTGACAGTATGTGCTGTGCCTAACTATTTAATTAGGTCTCCATGAAGTTGTCGTGTTTGCGTTCGGAAGTAATTAAGAACATTGCGTAAATAGCAGCAGACAGGGTGAGGCGACACTCCTATATATTAAATTATGACACCGTACTTTTACAACCTGGATAACGTTACAGTGTCACGATATAAACTAAGTACACTTGACACATTGTTTTATGAACTAATTTGGACCCATAATACTCGTAGCACGAATAACACGGAACCACGGAACTATTGTGACTCAGTAAAATGTCAGATACAAGGCGCAAAAGACAACTAAAACATTTAAAATCAGTGGTTAATTAAACTATTAGAACCTTTTTTGTGCCATGGATAGTGCGTACTAAAATAAATGGTTTATTTATTATACTCGACATTTACGATTTTTGTGGAAATATACTCGTACTAAAGCTGAGTCATTATTTTATACCGATAAACTTCAAAAGAAAAATAATACCACGAATAATCAATGGGTCATTAACTTTTATTTTACATCACTGGTTTATATAAATATATTTTCACACCCTTCGTGCCGCATATTTTATGGTTATATCTACAGTTTGCGTGACGTAATAATCGGTGAGGTGCAAATACCCTTAAAATAATAGAAGATAATAAAAATCTAGATAAAACCTTTAGAGCATTCTTAGCTAAAACTGCAATAATTAATTATGTACAAATATATTTTTTTCGCCTTTTAGTTCCTTTAACTATTACTATGCATGCTGGAAATCTAAATCACTGAGAAGAAGGTTTTCATTAAGATCATTAACTCACCTTGATGTCCGTAAGGTATGGGTAGGTGGGTGCGTAGGGACAGCAGCCAAAGCACGTTCCCTCTCCAATTTCGTCGCTGACTTGGTCCTCTTGAGCGGGTTGCTTCTGAAGGACCGCTTGGAGAAGAAAAATGATGCCAGGCGCGAAGGACTGTGCTGCGCTTGTGCGCCCGGCACTGGTGTGCTTGGTGCTGACCCGCGACGACATGCCTTCTCATATGACGTGTCTGCAACAAAATAAACAAACTATGACAATCTGCATTTATTATGGAACATAAAAGACAAGAACATCAGGTTCATAATATATGAACGTACAGATACAGTCTGAGAGAAAAAAACAGTGCCTCATTGCTATTTGGACATAGGATACTAAATTGGCACTGATTTATCGTCAACCTTGTAAAGAAACTGTCGTGATTGAAACGACTGGGTCTCAATAATATAGTAGTAACATTTGCAATGTTTCGTATTACAGACATTGTATGAATAGATATGTAATATGATATCAATCACATAGCAGTGGCCAAGTACGGCGTGGCTTCCGGCGGAAGTTGCGCGCACGCCGCCCGTGACCGCTGCGCATGCGTCGACAACAACACACGACAAAAAAATTAACAGGATTATTATGGTCCCCGCGTCCCAAAAATGCATTAATATTTCGCAATCTGTATTTTTTAGAGTTTTTTGTAGTAGCTATTTGAGCTGATAAGCCCAGGTGGCCAATAAGACTAATCAAACATCATATATGTATTTTGATTTTGATTTTTAAGTGTGTAAATGTCACCGTAAGATTTTTTAAACTATTAGATTATAATCTACCTAGCAAGATTGTAAACTGTCGAAAGATTGTCAACTTTGACAGACTGCTTACAATTTAAGGTACTACTTTTCATTAGACATTATTAATAATGTGTCGAAATAAAATCGCTATCAGTCGCGCGTCATATTTTCTCAAAAAACTCTTGAGTTTTACATTAGTTACATTAGATATTTAACAATGAACTGTAGTAATAAAAAAATACTTAAAACTTCGTAAAAGAAAGACTTGCATCTCATGTAACTGTGACTGTACTGTCGTATGCGAGACATAAGTCCGTGCTTCACTGTTTTCGCAATTCGTTACTAACTTTATCTAACTAACCCTTGTGACATTTTCAATTACATCATGAGGGCTTTGAAAACTCTCATCATTTTGTAGTTAACTTGCTAGAGTATGGTTTGGTATAATTTTAACATTATCTCTTGTGCGTAGTACAAATATATAAGTTACGTTTATGTATGTTTCTTACGTAGCTTCCCCTACCTACCTATTTTCTTGGGAAATTTTCGGTAATAGACTAGTGACACAAATCCTTTAAAGTTAAAAAAACTGACTACATCGTGAAATCACAAAAAGAAAAATGTGTTAAGTTTAACACTACAAATTATTATTAATTAATAATTATATTTAGGAAATTTAAAAGAGCAAGAATGCAATTTTATATTGTACATTGTATTGTATGCTTTTTTTAGCTATCGAACCATTGAGATGATTAATTTTCTCATTCTCAGGTCACTTATTTTAGGTAAACAATTATCGCTATTTCATCTTAACAGTGCAGAGTAACTAGGTTCGCTAAATATCACTAATTTCCAAGATGACGATTTACACAGAAAATATAAGTTGATTTCAGCAGTTTTGAGCAATACAAAAGTCTGGCGGCTACTGTAAAAATTCGTCACGCGTCTTTAACCCAAGGTTTCGAGTTACAAAACATAAATCGGTTACCTGCAAAACAATGCTAATGTTTATTTTTTTAAATAAGAATGTAGGTAATATGGCGTCGCTATTGCGTGCCGCTTAATCACACTGCACTTCCCCGTCGTCTCTTATCAGCACCTTATCGAATAACGTGTAATGAATGCAGAGTATCGAGACAATCTTTCTTGCTCAAACGCTTTTAAAATAATTGTGTTTAAAGAGAACAAGTAATTTGCTTAACCATTTAAAAGGTTCTTTAACAAGTTAGCCGCGATACTCCTAAAATTACCTATTTTTGGGTTCAATGACCCATTGCTGATATAGTGAAAATAAAAGTAATTTATAATCTTACGTCCATAACCTATACTTATTAATATTGAATTGGATGTGTAAATTTATTAATTGATTTTGTTTTCTTTTTGTGTTATTTCGTTGTAATACTTGCAAGCCTATTTCTCGTTTGACTCGTTAATAATCGTCAAAACATAAATTCTTGAAAATTATATTTTACTGAAAATATAGTATTTTAATAAAATCTTAAAGAAATGAAATGGTCTAGAATTGATTACTTGCATATTTTTATTCGACTACGGCGAAGTCAAAAAAGGGTAATAATAGTTTTGACAGTCACGTTACATATTTGTATGTTCCACCTTCTGAACTACTGAACTGATTTTATTGAATGAGGTGTTAATATATTCGTAATAATAGCCCGCGTGACATACCCTATATATTTTTTTATTAAATGTTTTTACATTGTCGGCTTTTACATTTTTAAACTTTTTCTTGTTACCATAGATCATACTCGTTGTAACTGTTTTGAAATAGGAATGCCAGACCATGCTTTCTTTATGGTTGAATTTTACACTCCATAAATCGGCACATGTTGTGTAGGCTAAACAGTAACTAACCAGTAGCTTATAACATACTCAAATTGTACCAACGTATAAACCGCAGTAATAACGATAATGGGTTCTAACATCTGTTGCTTCACACGTCGTGTCGTTGACATCATACAACGTTGCAATAAGTGTTAGTCAGCCAAAAGCGCTAAAAAGAGGGATGTTTATAAGAATCGTGTGTCTTTAAAAACACATAGAATTGAACCTGTCTGTCTATACAGATGGATCGATCTCAATTTGAGTTTTTTAATGACAAGTTTTAATTGAACAATTTTTTTTCTGGTATCCATAAATTTGTTAGGGAATTCGCCTGAGGGATATTTTGAGCTACACATTATTTATTATGTAAAATTTCATGATTGAATTTCGTACGAAAATTCAATATGAATTAACCTTCTCAAGCTAAGCCAAGCATTTTTTTAAATATACAATATTTACGATTATGATATCGTTGCTATTACAAGTCAATAACCATACGTAATGTTGCGAATTGTGATACTTGTTGGCCTCTTTGAGGATATAAAAAGATAATTAAACTTGAATGTCTCCTTAAATAATGTATGTCTTCGTACAAACTGTATCAAATCATCATTTATCATTATACACTTAACAAGATGACTTACAATTTTAGTAATTTCAAGTTAACATGATATATGATTGTCGTACAAAACGAAACAAAGACCACTTCCCTTTTGCATTAGATCGTTGTTTTGTAGTTGTGGGTTGTGTTTCATGCAGAACAGCAAAATAGGTTTGAAATTATGACAGTCATTCATATCAAGGTACATAAGTACTACACTAATGCGCTTGCAATTGTTTCTCGCCTCAACTGTGTTACGTAAAGTAAGAGGTAGGTATAGTATAGATTAACTTACAAGAACTATTAATTTGAATTAATACGTTTTTAATAATCTTAACTGATTCATATTAGAAAGGATCCTATTTATTCATAGTTGGTTACTTTGACGATCAATGCCAAACAAATGTAGACCTTTAATATTACACTACACATAACGAATTTATGGCTTTTGTATAGACACGGATAATAGGAAGTAAATTTTAATTTATTCAAGGTTAGAATATTGTTGAATGAGTGTTGAAATATGTCTTACCAGAATGTACAGCAACATCGTCGTCGACATCAAGATATGCCCTTCGAATACTCATAGGACTGTTTGCCATTTGAGCTTCATTTTTTTTTATCAGTGCGCATATTACTTCTGATTCTCCACCATTGCTATCTACGAACTTGTCGTAATTTTCTGTTAAGTCTGTTACAATAGCTGCATGTTCTTCTAAGCCTTCCTCTATGTGCCTAGAAGTAATGCTTCGCAATAGAGAATTGCTTCGCGACAATTTTGTGCTTCGAGATCGCCGAATAAAGTTCAACCCAGACATTTTTCCTGGGCTTTTATTAGGACTATCTGGAGTAACAGTTATTCGTGGTGTTCTAAATATGGATGTAGAACTACTGCTACCTCTAATAGGGGATGGCATATTGAGATTTTGTGGTAACGTTTTTGATTTCTCTTTCGCAGGCGACAATAGTTTTGGTGAGTCAGGTATGAGTGACAAGTTAGAGTTCATAATTGAAGTTTTTGAGGGTGACTTGTTTACAATATTTGTTGTAGAGCTATTTAATTTGTTTGACGATATTGAGCCTCCTATCGGCGTAAATATTCTGTCGTATCGAGGTTCACAAGAAGTTGTACTTCGTAATCTAGGCTTAGTATTCTTCGAATGAGAGCTTTGGGCAACAAGTCTCGGACTAGTCAAGTCGCGATGACCTAATCTTGTCAGCGCTTCGTTAGAACTCGCCGTCGATGACAAAGGCCGACGATATCGGCGTTCTGGACTAAAAGCACTCATATCGTTTTCACTTTCCGTAAATGATGAATCACCTCGAGAAGGAATTCGCAATCTACCCATTTCTGACGCATTACGTCTTTTAGTTTTTGTAGAGACGCTGTCAATAGTCTGTCCTGTTATTAAAGCTTCTTTTTCTTCTGACGTCAAGGGCAAGTAATTGTCGAAGCTCTCGAATAATGGCACGTAAAAGACGGAGCGACGTCGCGTCTGCTCGTCGCCGGCGGCAGTTGGCGAGGCGCTCGGTGATAGAGCACTCGACATGGCGCAATGATGGTGCGACCGCGGCGCGGGTGGTGCGCAGCGGATGCACGCTGCGTTTAACGCCTTTTAGCCTCCGCAAAGTCGACTCGCCGCATCGCCGCCGCCATTCGATGCACTGTGTCTTTTAATAATCCTTTTTCAGTTTCATTTCACACTTTGCAAGCGTTAATTGAAACAAAGAGCTCACTTTTGATTACTCACTGATCTTTTGTAGATATAACTGTATTTAATTATTCATTCTAGAACACAAACACGCAAATGTTGGAGTATAAAAACCACGCTAATGTAGAAATAAATGTTTGCTATAAAACATACAAAATCGCAGTACATATTGATATCTAGCAAGATAATTGACTTGTTATTATTTAAGCTGTAGATAGGTTGGTGTACCGGCCACATAAGTATTGATCGAAATAAGTGAACTGTTTTGTTTTATCAGAGCGATAAGATTGTGCATTAACTGTAACCAATGGAAAGTCGTATCGAAAGGATGGAAAGAGGGCATGTGAATAGTAGTGGAGTGTTTTATAACGATGGTATAAGCAAATTATTGTTTATCATTGATATTAAAAATTAACGTGATATGATTCGATGACACATTTAATCAATACCGTTAATTAAACAAAACTATGCTATTTCTGAAAACCGCACTTTTCTATTCGTGTATTTGTTATACATACACATAGCTATGTGATGTTAACTGAACTGTAAGCGAAAATAGGAACAATATTAGGGCAACATGTGTGTTCACCGTTTGTGAGCGAGGAGTGGCAGCAATGGGTGTCGTGCGAATAAATTTAGTCGCCCTCGCCGGCATTCACCCGCAATTAGCTTATGACATACAAATCAGTATAATTTAATTTAATCACGCGTGTGTGGCTTACATTTTATTACAAGTCTCAGAACTTGGTAGTAAATAATGAACTCTGAAGTTAACATAGTTATTATATTGCCATTTACCAGGTTGAACTTATTTCCGTGAAGTCTCAGAATATGAATAACGTTATAAGAACTGTAAATACGATTAAGTTTTCAATTATCTTCTACCTGCTTCCATGCTTATGGTTTTAGATTTCTTTGAGTATAACCAACATTCGTGTAGAAAGGTAAACCCCTCCTTAGAGAATATTAAAATGAGATTTTTATTTAAAAAAAGCAACATAGAAAATATGTTGATTTAGTATATTCATATCGTTTCCAATTACGATTTCTACGTGGAAATCAACTATGGTCATGTTTTACTTAATGAACATAATGAAACAACAATAGAAACATATTTTAACTCCACTATTCCTCATCGCAGTTTTAAGTGTTAAGTGAAAATACGAGTACTTTAACCGCTTCAAACGTTGTTGCACTTCTTTCGTGCTTATGCATCAAAAATATATTATTTTTCACAATTGTAAACAATCACTACACATAACGTAGCTCAATATCAATTTCATTTTGATAAACTACTTAAATTATTCAGTTCGCAAGATTTAACAAACATCAAATGGCAATTGAAGTTAGAACCATCAACAATTTTGTTAATTATAAGTGCAAAAACAGAATTGAAAAATAAGTATGTAGAACTTGTTGAACATAACCACAATAATTGTTCTACATACAAGCCTGGAACAAGTTCGTTGTACCGTGTTCAAAGAAACGCAAAATAATATACCGGATGTCGTGAATACAGAGGCGAGGAGCGAATGAGATCGAGCTTGTGATCGCACGACGAAAGCGAAGCTTGCGGAACGAATGCACATAGTTAAGCACCTGAATGTAGTAGCTTACTGAATAAAACGAGTTTACTATCGTGACCATTCTTTACGCTTTAACGAAAAACAATACAAGAGAACCTGTAATCGGTTAAACAAATCAGAATGTTATTATAATCCTTGTTTTCTGTGAAAATGTAGGTAATTCCCGAACATAAACATAACTCTTATCTACATTAAATCGTATACGTTTCTTCTTAATTTATACGATGATGATTAATGTGTTGAAACGAAACGGTGTTAGCGTGCGATAGATAGAGGTTGGCGCTCCAGGAGTAATGGCAAGAAACCTAGAGCATGATTCAAATTCTTTACATTTTACATTTGAAAAGCATTCCCTACGGCTTCACAAAGACCTAAATAAACACGCGCTCCCTTCGCGGAATTAATATGATTCCACGTATTTCAATAATTCTGTTTGAACGACGGCCTGCGATGTCAAGTTTGATACAAACAAATTGTGTATTCAAAGTATTTGTATAACAACTGCAAATTTATTGAATGTATAGTCAATACATTTGCATTGATATTTAAAATCTAGCAATTAAAAAAGCGTAAAAGTACTAACAAAAAAAACTTTTAATAAAGCCTTACAAAGTTCATTCAATGACCATTTCTAGCCTGTGCTGCGGCGTGACTAAGGCGCGCGCGAAAATTATGATTCAACAGAGCGTTTGCACAGCGACCATACCACTCTATACTGAAGTTTATACTTGTGTAGCTAATCACACTAAAAGTATAATGAAATTTACCAATTAACTAGTTCACCGCAAAATCGGTGCTACAAACACTAGCTTTTAAAAATACTTTGACCAAAACGAAAGTCCTTAAAATAAATAGTTAATCATCTCCTTTTTAACACGCGGTGAACTTAGTGTGTGAATTATGAATACGAAAATAAAACACTCCAACATGGCGGTCATGCGTCGGGACCATTTTTCTCACGCAGTCTTCGCGAGTTATACAACACGTAAGCTGTCTAAGCAATTTACTCTTCACTTTTGGGATGCAAAAAACAGATATAAAATGCGGTGTTTCTATTTACATTTCCTATAATACATTATTTATATAAAGGCAATTGAATTTAAGTTACATTTTAGTTTGTAAAAGTACTTAATAAACTAAAGATTAAGAATACATAACGTGTTCACGATACTTCTCTATAATTTAACGTTTATTTTATTGTATTTGTGTATAAAATTAAGTTTAATATTATTTGACATACCTATATTCGTATGTAAATGTTACCTGTTAAATAAATAACGGTTTAGGTAACCTTGATGAAACATATATAAATATGTTATTTACGGATAAGAATACTTGAAGGTTTATTTTACCTGTTGATTGTTTCCAGAAACAATAATTTATTTTCCTTAGTCTGTTCCTATTAATATTATTAATAATAATTTATGGCAAGTTTAACTTATTGTTTTGGCATAACAACAATAATCATGCCCTTATTTCTAAGGTTAAAGATGATTTGGTCTACTGATTTTTATCAATTGAAGAAAATGTGGCCAGATTGTTTCGAGGTACTTGCGAGGAAAAAAAGAACTTCTATCAGGGTAAAAAAAAAACACAGTTAAACTAAAAAGTGCTTTTTCACTTTCCTTTTTTATGATTCCTACTTTCCTCAGTATATCACCAAGGGATATTCTTCGAAGAGCATAGAACATGAACACAAATACGCAATAAGTTTTATGTCGACTATTACAAATATTGCTAGCTTGCTCCCGTCGCTGTTCGCAGGAATCTGAAGCACTTGCGCAACTTTTCTCAGGGCTTTTGTAACCTTTACCAACCGCAATCCTCAAAAATGCAACAACAACCACAACACAATAATTAAGGACCCAGTTAAAAATGTATTCCTTTTTCTCTGTTATTTTATTTTGAAATCTAGTTTTGTGTAAATTTTAAGTCACCTTTGCAGTTTTGGCGACATTTTTAATGATTTTTGGTAGGTAACAAAACGTCGGTTCCGTTTTCACCAGAAATTGTTTTCCATATTTTATTTCCTTAATGAATTACCTGTATTAAACATTTCAGTAATTTGTCAATCAAATAAACTGTTATTTTAATGTAACTCATTAGTGCTTACGCATATACATAATTCGCATAAAGAATCGTTAAATTAATACGTAGTTTTGAGAGACACGCCAAGTCCTTTATATTATTTAATTACCTATCATAATGTGTTAGAAAATATATCATAAGCTATAAATATTGCCTAGAGTTCGAATAAATACTAAGCAAGATAGATATATAAATGTGTTTTATAGATATAAATTAGACTAAAAATAGACTGAGCTAGGTAAAGGACAGCGAACATTTCTCCGATTTAATTACTAGCTCTTAGTGCAAGGCGCCCGGAAGGCGAGTGACATCTGATCTTTAACGTATACTAAATTAATCATCAAAGTACCTTGCAAAACATAATGTAACTGTGAATAGGTTTGCCAGCCATAGTATATTTAAAAACGAACATAATTATGTATTTTTTACTATCGGTGCTATTTTAATCACTACATATTCTTTTCGCGATAAACTCAAAAACTAACTCAAAAACGGATTTTTTATAAAAATAGAAAAAGGTGTGTCATTGTTTAAGTTTTTGTGTTCATTGGTTTAAATAAAGCGTTACTTGTTTAAGGAATTGGAAAGAATTATGCCGCCTGGGAGCCTATCTACGAAAAAGTTCCTTAAACCCTTTGAAATTTAACAAAAAAATGCACGGTGAAATATTTTATTCTATAGATTTACAAAAATGACAGTAATTTCGTAATGAAACTGTGCGAAGTCGGCGCGTGTTGCTAGTTCAATATTACATACATACATTACATATAACTGTGACATAACCAGCATGTAATTTTTTCAAAAACTTGAGATCACAGTTACAACGTATTTCGTTAGTTACAATAATCTTTCATCGAAAGAAAACAGGTTTTATCGAAATAAATTATCAGCATGTTAATCACCTGCGTTAAAGGGACTGCATGTTGCTGTTTTGGCTCGAATGAAAGTCATGTAAAATCGAAGCTAAGACATCGAACAGTGCGTATATACTTCGGTGAATCGTCGAACTCTTACGAAATTACTCGTTAAAGAAACCGGTTCGTTGACGGCAAATCAAAGAGAGATAGACACAATATACTCGTATGTATATAGATAGCATACCAAGTAATATCATGTAAAATGTTAGTTAATTGGATTAATCTGACTTTTTACCCGACTACGGCGAGTCCAAGAGGAAGGATAATGATTTTGGAAGTCCATGTATGTTTTTAATTCTCTAGTCATAACGATTGAATGCAAACTGCATCTTTACCAAAAGAAATTAGTTTCTATTCGAAAACAACTAAAATACCAACATATTCAGTTAAGTCATTTAATAAAGTTCTATGTTTCCAGTGCTACTTTGTGAACATCACTAACAACTACGTCATTAATCTTGACGTAAAATTGAAGCCCTTCTGCAGTTTCGAAATATTGAGTGAAATAAGGTATTTTACTCAATATTTAGCAAACTGCAAAGTGGCTCAAATTCATCAATGGTGTGTTTTTAGCGAAAAGGGTCAGTGTGTTCATTAGTTCTGAGCAAACTAATTTCCGCCACGTCAATTTGTAAAACAGTGTTGTTTACATTCTAGGTTCAAAAACTATTATGTCATAGGATATATATATCCATACTTAGTATTATAAATGTAAATGTAATTTTATTTCTTACGCTTTCACGCGAAAACAACTTAACCGATCAACATGAAATTTTGTTCTTGGAGGTAGGTATTAGAAGTAACAAAGGATACTTATTATTAAATACGAGCGAAGCCGTGGGCGAAAGCTAGTACATATTTACAACCTCATTTACGTAAAAGCAACTTTAAACGAGAATAAATATAAATATTTTTTTACACAGTCCATGCAATTATTAAAGAGGCTTTAGAAAGGAAAAACCGTCCGAACGTCCCGTTAACTTGACACTGTTTCACGATCGAAATGTTCAACTCAGTACAACTTGCATGGACTTCGTACACGTAGATACTTATGTGATTGCGTAGCTTTTTTGGACCCAATACTTCGGGTTACTGTTGCAACAAATACCTCGAAACATAGCAGTTCACAATTGTCATGTTCCTTGTGAATATTCCGTAATAAACATTAGCTCTTTTTAAAATTAACACACTTTTAGACATAACATCATCAATTTATTTTGTTTGCATTGAATTTGTGATTTTTAAATGCAGGCAACCTTGCTAAATATATCCATATCTACATGTACCCATTACTTCTACATAAAATATGTTAATTTATTTAAGTAAGCTTATAATATTTATTCCAAAGTAATAATTGCTTCGAATCAAGGCGCTTGCTTGCTCAAATTAGGCAAAGAAACGTATAAAAGTTAAAAAGTTTTCGGAGGTTTGTTAAATATACCAAGAATATAAGGTGCTGTCACATTCACAGCCGCATGATATAGGGCAAGTGTGTGGGTCACGTTAAAAGCTCTTAGTTACAGAGTATCTCAGCTGTAAGACTACGAAATGAGGGCACGCGTGTGACTACCAAGTGCATTTAGGACCAACTACACCGTTGTTTGAGGTGATACGAAAATGAAATCTAAAAGTAAAATACTATTCAATTGAAAATTGATAATATATTAACCATAATGAGGTTTTAACGGTTAAAGAAATTAACTTTTTCGGAAACGATATGTAGTTATGATATTTTTCGGTTCTCTAAAATAGAAATACCTTGATAGGCCACACACGGGTGTCTGATCCCAGGCTAGACAGAGCCTATATTATGATAACTAGACCTATGTTTTATATTTATGCATACCTAAACCCAGAAAGAATAAAAAATAAAGAATAAGTACTAACTTATCATACACATTTTATTTGTGGGATTTGAAAAATGAGCATTCAAAATAAAATAACTAATAGAGCAAAAGTAAATTAAATAAAATAGAATAGAATCGTGACAAAGTTAAATATTAAAAAAGGATAAATTATATTCATATCAATGCAAACAAAATAGACAGATCAAACCAGAACAAAACATGTTTCTAGGGCAATTAAAGTTGTGTTGTGCAATAACAGTTTTCTACACATCACACGTTCTTTGAACAGTGAAACGAGGTAATTTTAACTCATTGTCAAAGATTTAACAAATTTTGTGAGCATAACGTAGCCTTAAAAATATGAATCCTTTGAAATAATATTTGTATTCGATGTAACGCAAAAACTTTATTCTTTTTGGTATAGGAATAGAAGGCAAGAAGTAGGTTTATCACCTGATTTTAGACGTCTCAAGAATACGTCCGTTCCCGGCCTTTGATTGTTCCTCCAGTAAACTTACTCAGACTTATGTTAAGCTTAAACCATACAAAGAAAAATATTCATTGTATTAGATCAAATCAAAACGAGTCGTGGTTGATTAAAACTCACATTCACCGGCGAAGGTCACGATCACAGTCAGTATTGCTCCTTATTAAAATGCAGACAACCACAATACTGAGACCGTAAGCAAGTTATTTATTTAAACTTAATAGTAAAGTATAGTATATTATTATTTGAATTTTTATTGGTATTTAATTTAATTTGTCAATGCACTGCCTGCTTAGCCAAAGGAACACATATGACTCAATAAAAATATAAATAAAAAATCAGTATATCAAACGATTTTTTCTGTAAATAACTTATTTTATATTTATAGTAAAATAGCCTCATTAAGCTTTCAATCAAGTTTCTAGTCTCACTGAATCAATAGTATCATATGATGCTTTATCGACTCTTCCACCACATCAGAAAAACACTAACAAAATTTCACAATTTGATCAAAGGGTCTAGAGTTTTTTTTATATTCTCGAAGGCATTCGTATGGACGAAGAATATATGTACACTTACATATACTAACATATTATAAATTTATTGATACGTCATTCAAACTGGCTCTGTTATGCCGGACTTGCCAGGCAAGGAATAGCTTTAATGGTCGTGGAAAGGTCAAAACATTATTAGAGCCGTTATAATGTACAATAACAAAACAATATGAGAGTATTAAAATATATATTTTATAATATCACATATCACATCTTTTACGATAAAGTGATTAATGTGTTTCTTTCCTTGTAATCATTTACTTAAATAGGTAGGTGATTAACATACTTGAGTATGTTTTGTGTAAATTTCATTTTTCGTTGCATTAAAGTAATTACTACTTAACACCGGTGAGGCTCTTTATACAATAATAGAAAAAATTAAATTATAATTATATCATGTCAAGAACATCAAGATATTGGCACACTATTTCAGTATTATATACCTACCTCACCCATAAGTCGTAAAACGAGCTCATTAGAAGATAATATATGAATATAATAAAAATAAATAATATGTAAGTAATAAATTGATGTTATTCATTTATTAGCAATACATTATCACTACTAATTATACTCAATGAAAATTTCTTGTCATTTGAGTTTTAGGCGATCGAGATGAATCAACAGTCATTAATGTTGAATTGCTGATTACATACAAAGCTAATGGCGCTAGTTGCATGAGTCAGACTGCCTCCGCTATTGATTAACTTTGAACTAAGGTAACCTAAAAAGTTAAGCTAAAATGCATACCTAAAATCATTTGAAAATGCGGTGTCTGTGGCAATATATCGATGACGATAATGTCACGGTTGCCCAATTGGTCAGACCATTGGTAATTAAATTAACTTTTAAACGTAAAAAGGAAGTTGGAGGATTTTACTTGTCATTGAAATGATAACCAGGCATCCTGTCCAACTTTACAAGGTTTGATTTTGTCGGTCACAATAGTTTAGAGATAATATGATGTTGCAATAAAAAAATTAAAGAGTGTCAAATTTGACTTCAATATTTTTATAAAAACAAACATTCACGCTCCAGCTGTTTACTACAGTTATTCAATGACAGAACACATCTGTGAAAAGGTGTTTCCTAAGCAGGTGAGTCATTGCTTACTTATTTTTTTAAACAACTTAAAATTAGGACGAGGTATTAAATTCGTGGTGATCCATTCTATCATTCGATTAGTCAAAGGTAGACCCCCCCCCCCCCCCCGGTGTAAACATTTACTTGATTCAAAGGTAATTTCATTTTTGGGCCAATGTCACGTCACTGAACATTGGGATTTTGAAAAAAATTACAGTACTCGTAAAAATCAAAACATAAAATGAAAATCGATTATTATGGCATGCAGTGGAAAAGGCAGCAGTGGTCAATAAGCTGATGATGATGATCGAACTTTTCAAACTAATAAACATATCTCTTGTATTTATTGTTAATAATACAATTTACTGAAGTAGAATTAATGGTGAAGGCGACATATTGCCACCGTGAATAATAAATATATTTCCACGGGTTGTGTTTCAAAGAAATCGCCCATAACTTATTTAGCTGCAGCGGGAAAAGCTGTATTTAAAGTAGATGAGCGATTGAATCTAAGAGTTAAAAGTTAAGATATGAAGTCTACGTTATTGTATATTTTATAAAAGTTAAAACATCTTCCAGTCTCTTCTTTGAGGATTATATTGTTACAGCTAATTTAGCTCAAGAGATATTATGTCTATACCCGTGAAATTGGTGATTTCATCAAGTAAAGTTCAACGAACCGCATGAGTATTAATCGTAGGAAACGGACCAGCAATAGTTGACAGCGTCCATGTCAATGTAGCCGAATGTTTCGCTGCAATCGCGTCAAATGAACCGTGGCAGAGAAACAATAGGCAATACTTTAGACATTAACTGCACTGCTGCACAATACCACCACATTGTTTATGAGTTATAAAGATAAAGCACGTTAAGTCCATATATCAAAGAGAAGAGATTTTATAACAATAGAAACTACATATATCAATATATTCTCATTTTGATGTCAAGATGGCATCATTATTAAAAAGTTATAAAGAAAAACAGAAATAATAAACCTACCTAGGTAATTAAATCGAAATACTGCACGATTGTGTAGATAAGCCAAGTCTAGTTTCGTCATACGCCGATTATGCAAGATGTTATTGAAAAAAAGGAAATACATATATTTATGATTTTTTGGAGGTAATTGTAAACATCATGTCTGTTAATAAGACGGCTTACTAATGACTGTGTGCGTTTAAGATCTGGATTACGTAATGATTATGAAGAAATTAATGATTAGTATGAGGTTACTGTCTATTTATATTTATGTGTAAAGCAATGTTTCTCTTTCTATAAAGGTAAGCGGCAAATTTTATCCGGGACAGGGTATATAAAGCGTTACATTTGAGCAGTAGCTTTAGATTTAACATTTTCAAGTTTATCGACAATAACTAATGCTATATTCAGTTAAGAAACTAACACATACATATTTTCTGTTTTAAAATAATAAACACGCTTTAAATGTTAAATACAGTGATAAGTAACAGAAGATGAATACAAACAATTACCGGTCATAAAAACTGCTATTAATCTCAATAATAAAGTTGGTATTCGTACGGCGACAATTTCCTTTACAGAAAGGGTAACTTTATTTAAATGTAAAGTTTACACTCAGAATAATTTCATTGAAATCAGTAGAGTTTACTTGAAATCTTTATATTTTTTAAGCGTTAACCCTAAAATGCAAACAAAGCGAATTCAAATCACCTGCTCAGTATGTAAAATTAAAAGACACCTGCCTACGCCAGATGGTGGACCAAGTCATTTGTAACCAGGGGATTGAAACCTTTGGCAAATTTTGTACGTATTTATATGGAGGTAAA
Source organism: Spilarctia lutea (assembly GCA_916048165.1). Lineage (NCBI taxonomy): Eukaryota > Metazoa > Arthropoda > Insecta > Lepidoptera > Erebidae > Spilarctia > Spilarctia lutea. The sequence continues at coordinate 16,908,272 of OU696471.1, read as the reverse complement.
CAATACAAAAATTAAGTAGTGATTCAAACCAACGCTTTTACTATTGTAACGGTCACAAATGAAATTTTATACCGTACTTTGAAGTTTTCGAAGTTAATATTACATAAACGGGAAAACTAAAAGAGACGCATACAGTCGCGTAGGTCCGGTTTGACCGGCGGCAGCCCTGGAATGTGACCCAGACCTCATGGGACTCGATGTGACTCATAAGAACGCATTTTTTTTTCTTATAACAGTTCGTTGATGCAACATCCCGCTTGTTTAGAAAGTCTACCAAATCGATCGTGGGTGCATAGGTAAACAGGATTAGAATACGCCTACACATTACGGTCATACGACAACCCATATCCTTGATTAAAATTTATTCACGGTTAAAGTGTTCATATCAAATTCAAAGTCAAGTCAAATATCAACTAAACGCTAACTGGAATGGAAATGCGCTATCTGACGCTATCCTTCACACAGTCATTACGCAATTTAAACCTAAGATAAACGAGGTCGCTATTGCGAAACGAAGGTACAGAACAATGTTGATTTTTATTTCGTCTATATTCGAATTGCTTCGAATTAGCAGACTGTTTTGAACAACAGAAATAAGAATTTTTAATTAAGTTCTTATAATTAAATCTGTTATTAACTTGAATGTTTTAAAAGGATCAATAGCGCGTTTAGATTGGAAATTGCTACAAAAGATTAACGGCGACGAAACCTGGCAGTGACTCAGAATTGCAAAGAAGCTACAGAATTTAAAGAGCTATATCTGTTAGAATACTTACAATAAGAATATCTAACGAATGTATCACTTTACATTTTTTTTTTGCAGCAGTTGTGTATATTAATACCCTTGATAAGATAAACGACTTTACTATTAAAATAGTCTACTTTATACTAATTCTATTAACTGGTATATTTAAGTGTAGAAAATGTAAAACCTTTGTAATCTACTTTTTATGAAAACAAAAAGTTACGTTACAGACGACTCAAGACATTCCTTCGGGTTTTTCTCTGGGGATTATTTCTCTTGTGTAAGAGCTTCTAACAACCATCAATCTTATCGAAGGTCTCTACAATTTTGGGATCAATAACGAAGTAATGTACTAGTAAGGACTTTATTAGGCAAAGACAGCATGAAATTAATGATAAAAGTGTTCTCTATGTACTAAATCATGTAAAGGAATTGCATTATGATTTTCGTAAAGATCGTGCATTTATGCATCCACGCCTTATTCTTTCCTGATTTTGCAAATGAAAAAACCTTTACGTGTTATTTTTTTCTAAAATAAAAGGTAACAAAATACCTACTTAGTTAAACCTACGGTTAACCTAAATATATTTAAAAATATATTGTTATTTAAAAAATAAGAGAAAACGCTTTCGTGTAAGTCATTGAAATTATTTGTTACTTTGTGAAATTTAGAGAAACTGTCATATATTATTTTAAGAATAATGTGCTATTGTATTTACGTTGACAATGCACGGAGAGACATGAGGGTTCAACGTTTTTATGCAACAAGTGAAGCAGCACGTGCGAAGCTTTAGGGTAGAATAAATAATTAAAGAACCATGTTACCTCCGGGAAATAGTCTGTATAGACCATTAGTTAGAGGGGAAGGTATATTCCGGTGCCAGTATGTTAATAAGATAACATCTGTGGTCGCGCCGAGGTAGGGTTTAGGTGAAAGTAGACTGCGTATGTACCTAATATTGATAGTAAAGATGCACACAGCGGCATTAAATCACTATGTCTAATAGTAACCAAGTATCGTCAATACTAACCAAAAAAATATAATTTATATAAGAAACAGTATTTCAACTACGGTAACAATTTATTATAATTTTATACAACATATAAATATTATACATTCTTAAAACACTCATGTTGCGATAAAATCATACTACAACGCACTAGAGGCTGTTATACTCCAACATTCCTAATAAAACACGTTTTTATATCACTTTTACATAAAATGAGATAGCGCCAAAACAAATAAACACAAAGTTCGTCCAAAAGTTCCTTGTTTTATTCACTTTCACACTTTTGTACACTCATTGCACTTAAAACATTCGCGGTTTTAGGACGGAACTAACGTAAAAGCGCGCGACCGGCAAGGCAGCCGAAGTCGAGTAACTTTGTTGACAAGCGCAACGCGCGGGCGAGCCGCCATATTTAAAAACCTTCGGCAATCTCCGTCGGACTTCGGCCATCTTCGACAGTATAGTATACACTCTGACTCATTGAATACAAGAGAGTGGTTCAAAACAAGCCTTAACTTTACATCCAATGAACCTCGTAAAGTATTATTTTAGAAGGTAATGGATTTGCCTATAGAATAGCCCATAGCGATGATAGTTCAAATTAAAAATTAGATTAATAGTATAATCGTAGGTATATTTTGACTAATTTCTAAAGACATACGAACTTTAATAGTAACAACTAACATAAACCTAAAACAAAATGCACGCAGGGGTTGTGAGCAGCTTAACAGAAAATAGGCAGCCATACGCATTCAAATTAAAGCAATTAATCGTAGCAAAGCGCAACGCAGATACGAGTCGGAGAATTAAAGAAATAAATTAAATTATACCTACTTTTAATAAATCATGAATAAATATATCCGTATAAAACATTATACATAATTATATTATTATGCCGGACCAATTGTTTAAATATTTGAATTAATTTCCGCATTGATATTAATTAAGAAACTCAGCGAGCGATATACTATTCGCCCAGCTAATCTTGACCTATATATTTTCGAAACAATATCCTAATAGGGTTTTTATAAAAGAACATTTCGACCGTTTTGTAAAATTGGCTGCAAAGCATGCTTCCTTTCACAGTGTTATTTTATTTGCCGCAGGGCCTCAGTACCTTCATGAATAAATCACGACTTGAAGTCGCTGGTATTATGCGAGGCGATCGTACCGGTCATGAACCTACTAAACTGGTTCTTAGTGGTATTGTTCTTAGTACACATCAAGGCAGTCTCTACAAACCTATATTTTTCATTCGGACTGTCGAATATCAATTGATATGTTTTTTACTTTCAATAGATAGATTGGGTCTAAATTTTGTCTTTGAGTAATCAATGGAATAGAGCGGTATTATATTTATAACTACACTACCATAGTTTTATGGTAGTCTTGTATTTGTACTTTGAGGGATATTTGCAGTCAGAAGCCGGTATCATTTCCGATTTTGTCGCTCTCAGCTATTTATTGAAGAAATATAAATAAGAAGATGTACCTATTTACTTAATTAGAATGGTTTTCCTGTTTATTATAAACCGACTAGCATATCGAATATAATGTTCGTCTCACAATAATGCGGAGATTTACAGTATTGATAATACCGATCACAATTGGCTTAAACGATCAATTTTTGACAAATTGTTAACGGTAAATATCAATTTTCAATTTATTTTTTTGGGTATCGAGATGCAGCGACATATATGCCAAGCGCAATGCAGTCACTCAATTTTTGTTACAAAAAATACATTTATGTAGGTACATATATATATATTGAGAATAGGATGGATATGTATATATCCATCCTATTCTCAAAAGAATATTTTTAAAGTAAAAAGAATTGGCGTTTCTAACTGATATTTTTACGTCTAGAAATTGAAACCCATTTATATATGAAAGAGTTATTATACAGTATATATTATTTGTTTACTATTAACTAAAGTATTGCACAATGCGTTATTACTTCTTGTTTTCTATTCTGTGTTGCATTGCATTACACTTTAATGGTAGTTCTTTAAGTAGAGTGAAAATGCTTCCAGCGCCGTGTCGGGTAACCGGTGCCGTCAGAAATGTGCAGCGCAAGACGAGCGACGGAAGTTTAAGAGCCCCCCCGCAAACTGCAGAATTTCGATCGGCCGATAGTTTAGTTGGATTCTTAACCAGTATGGAAATATATGGGAGAGCGCACGTTATAACGGTTCTATATTGGCCGACAAATGATTGTCGCCTGGTGTGTTCGGGGACCAAAACGACCTTCAAGCAAAGAAAAGAGCGTACTCCTTTTTAAAGGCCGGCAACGTACTTGTGACTCCCGTCTGGTATTGCGGGTGTCCATGGGCTTACCATTAGGCGATAGGTCTGCTCGTTTGTCCCCTATACAATAAAAAAAATAAGACAAAAGCCAACCCGATCAAATTATCGGCCGATTAAATAGTTTGTGGTCTGCGGGGTCACTAAATGTTTGATCTGTAATCTTAATAATTTATATAACATAAATATCTATTTTAATAATGTAAATTGAATAGAACTTAACTAGTGTTCATAAATTATCTACTTGTTAAGTATTGGTTACCCATCTATATTAATACCCGTTGATTCATGTAGCTGCCATCTAGCGGGCAGTAGCAGAACTTATGTTACGTTACCTTGATGTAGATGGCGCAATGAGTTTTAAACGATCAGCTACTCACCTGAAACAAAGTAAAAAATATATATTATTTAATATATAGCCTATACCTATATGATGTAGAAACATATATTTAAATTTGAAACATTTAACACATGAATTCATTTATTGCAATTGCAAGATGGTTAATGATTTTGCTGCTACTTACATACATACTTACAAGTATAATTGGCAAATAATTAGGTATGTGGATTACAATGAATAGTGGTAGGTACCTACATATCTGCAGAGTGTATTTCAAAATATAGAGTAATTTACATACAAACTATCATTTCCTGTGTTCGGCATACTTTTCACATGCGATAACAGTATATGTACGGTTTGCCATTAGTCCAATACTAAAGCAGCTGATTCTGCACTAGCTATGTTATTATGTTCAGTGTCAATTATATATGCTGCTAATGCTAATACACAATTATGCACATAAATATTTAATTTTACCTATACAAATTCCATGACGACATTGGCAGTTCTAAAAGAACGGTGACTAAGTATGTATGGCCATTACTTATAATTGTATTTGGCCTAGTAGGATTCATAGTAAAATTTTTGATTTTTAATTACAATTAATATTCTCTTATACGTAATTGTTCAATTTCGATTAAAGTCAAGGTTTATTTCAATAATTATTATTATTTTCAGTTTACATTTTTATGTGTTAGTTGTTTTATAGTACTCAGACAGTTGTAGGCATATTTTTGGTCATATTAATTGATATAATCATCAACGCAGGTTGCATCAAAATACTCTATTTAATTTAGTATCATTCTATCATAGTACCCACAGTAATCTAATTTCGATCGAATTGGCACACAATCACACAAACATTTCTTGCTTTCCATTATTATGTAAACGATATTATTTAGTAGTATTTTAGAGATTGTGTATATTTTGATTATAACTCCAACTAATGAATAAACTAAGAAAGAAAGAATATCATAGAATAGAAAGAGTATTAGCTAACAGTACAGTAACTTCGTGATGTTTCTCGTACGTTCTTGAAACTGTTACCATGAGAGAGGACTGGAGTTGTCTTATGTAATTGTTAGCGTGATATAGAGATAACGGTGTTTATTAACTAAGGCAATAATTAACCTACCAAGGAAGTATTAGTGTCACCAACAATATGCCACGTCTCTTTCTCAAACAGAATTGCATAAATGAGGAAAAGTGCTTTGAGGAAAAGAGCATTGTAGTCTTTATTTTTATAATTTCCTAGAAAAATCTTATGCGTTAGCCATTGTAAAACCGTCTCTCAAAATTATAATAATTTATTCAATTTCATTAAATCGTTTTATTCTAAATAAATATAGGAAAAAGTGATAGTTGTAAATTGCTTTATTAATTACCAATTAAATAAATTATAATGTCAAAGTACATAATTTAATAAATACATATGTTTTCTTGTCATTAATGTGGGTTATTTGAATATTGAAACTTTAAATGTATAATTTCAGTAAAGTTAATATACGACTTTTTGTTTTGGACATTTTATAGGAAATTTATACGGCAAATTTGCTTATTGTTAATATGGACGCTAAATGCTTCATATTTATAATTTACATAGATGTATAACATCAGTTTACATACGTATCACATGCACGCAAATGTGTATATGAAATATATTATTAACATGTGTTACAAATACATAAAATATCGAAAAAGCAAACAATCATTGTTTAAGTACACATTGTCAAAGACATATTCTAAAGATGGTTTACATATGGCGTATTTGAATTGGCAACTATATAAATATGTAAAAGGAAAATAAAACTTTCATGGCAAGAACTTAATTATAAGCAATAATGCTAATCGTACTCATTATAATGTATAACCACATCTTAGATCTTTCATAGTTTTTTTTTTTTTTTTAAATCTTTATTTAATTTTTAAGGAACTTTTGAACACAGTTCATGCCAGTTCCATCTTAACCTAAACATATAAACATTTGACAACAACAAAAGCAAACATTTTTTTTTTTCTTTATCAGAGGTACTGTCATCTAACGCTTAAGTAACTATTTTAACCTATTATATACTCGCAAAAATATCAACATTATGTCGGTATTTTTACGAGTGCATACAACATTTTAGCCTCACGTGACGTAGGTCTTGATAAGATGCTAGTGAATGCACCTAAATCTAATTTATTTATGTTTAAATCCCTAACAATTCTATTTCTTTCAGCTTCGTTCTTGACACATTCCATTAAACGGTGATGTACATCCTCAACCATATTACAAACCTGGCAGTTAGGCGAGTTAACTTTTTTCATTAAGAAAGCGAAGCCGTTGAGTGGCATATGTCCCGAACGAAGCCGGTGGGCAGTTACCAAAATATTACGATTCATCTCATAATTACTAGACCATGGGAAACGAGGAGGTTCATTTTGTATAATTTTATACCAAATTCCTTTAAATTTAGCTACTTCATCAAAGTGGTTTTTCCACTCATTATAACAATATTTTTTTAATTTTGATAATATTTCCGAATAAATAGGTAAAATATAAATTTGAAGACCCGAAGTTGCAGCTCTTTTAGCTAGCCTATCTGCCTCTTCGTTTCCCTGTAGACCGATATGTGAGGGTATCCATTGCAATACAATATTCACATTATTTCTCAACAGAGAGTTTATTTTACTCAGCACAGAAAAGGCTATCGAAACACCTCTGTGTCCAGAGGCGCATCGAGCCAAATGCTGGAGAGCGCTTTTGCTATCGGTGATAATTACAACGTTAGCCTGCTGTAAATTAGTAGCGTAAGATAAAGCTTCCGAAATAGCAAACATTTCTGCTGTCATAATCGACACTTCAGACACTATTTTGTAACAGCTGTTACTTTTAGTTACAGGATCATAATAGGCTGCACCTGTGTCGGTACTCTTTGAGCCGTCTGTAAACAACTTATACCACCCTTTATACATTTGATTTAATTCTAGCAGTACATCATTTCTTAGACAATTAATTTCATAAGACATTTTTGGCTTATTGATATTTTCTAAACTAGTTTTAATAACGTTTCCAATTGCTATATTGCTACACCAAGTATTCAATTTATACATATCTAAAAGGTTACTGGAATAAATTTTTTCATTCCGAATAATATTAAATGTTTCCATTACAATAGGTTTCTTTTTGTTAGTCCAGTATCTATTTGCCGAAAGAGAACAGAGTTCACATAGCAATGTACTCGTCGCACTGTTAGTCCACGACTTAACTTTAAGGCAATACTTTATCGCCAAATACTTTCTCCTTAGATGTAATGGAGGTATACATAATTCACTCTCCATGACGTGTATGGGTGTAGTTCTTATAAACCCACCTACAATCCTCATCGCTTGATTCTGAATTTTATCTATATTATACAATCGAGACCGAATACTACAGTCGTATAGAAAACATCCGTAATCCATAGGACTTCTAACCAAAGATACGTACAAATGTCTTAAATGTGTAGGGTGTGTTCCCCATCCAGATCCAGACAAAACCTTAATGACGTTTAGCATTTTCTGACATTTTTGAGATAAGTCATATAAATGTTTACCCCAACGCAGTGAGGAGTCCAACCACATACCTAAATATTTGACATTTTGAGTTGCTACCAGGGGTATATTATTTACAAATAACTGGATCGATGTATTTCTGTTTATCTTTCATAGTTGTCATCAAATTTTATAATTTACCATGTCATAGTCACCTCTTATATATTAATTCTTTACATAATGATTTATTGAAATAAATAGAATAACATACACATGCTACGAAGTAATTTCTCACTACTTTGTTTGGTTTTCACTTACTAATTACAGTCAAGCACGACTCTGCCTCTCTGGTTTATCATTTGAATGCGCATATAAATGAATTGCTACGCGTTTAATACGTGATCTAGCAACTGATACTATTTTTTGTGTCAATAAGTGTACATAAACAAAACAAAGTAAAGAATAAATAATAATATGTAAACAAAATCGAGCAATCGCTAATTGAAACGCGTAACGTTCTATACGAAAAATAATAAAGTGAAAAATAATCTTCCATATATTCATAGGAACTGATTTTCGAACCAAATTTAAAGTACACAATGGTGTACCTATAGTTCAGCAGATACGGAGCCACAGTCAAATGGTTATGTTCCATAACATGCTACACGGATTTCATTTTTTTAATCAGACTTGCAAAACCCTCGTAATTTACATAAAACAAGTCTTTATTTTCAAATTTGAGTCTCTTTGTTGAGGGTAAATATAAACGATGCTATTAGAGAAAAAAACTTACGAACAATAATTAAATAATAATCTCTGCGTAACGTTCCATCAATTTTGTGAATGCAAACGTTACAAACACCGTTTACATATATCAAAAACCAGTAGGTTGCCAAGAAAATTGTATTAATAGATGAATAGAGTGCAACGAACGGGACAAATTACAACATTCCGAGCAGCCAAACTCTAAGCGTGTAAAGTGAATTAGATAATCGTACAGCCAATTTGCTTTTCAAACACGTTCTTGAGACAATTCATGATAATACCAGAATGTGAGGTAGTTTTATTATCGTGTAGCTATCTGTATACTTCACGAGTACGACACAGTCATTGAGGGAACCGGGTTGGTCTCGTGGTATCGTTAGACAATAAACCAGCACAGAGCACAGTAGTCTACTACTTATGCAGACACTGTTAATTCATGATATTGCAATCTGAGTTAACAGGTTATTGTGATACTGGGTTCTAAATAGTGCCAATGCCAACAGTGTTGTTATGTGCTATATTGTTTCCACTGTTCCTCGTGCTAAATCAAAATTACTACACATTGAAACTGTTAATTAGGCATGCGAATGCTCTATAGATAGTTAGGTTTAGATAACTTTATACTTTATGGTAAAGATTGCTAAAGGCTCAATGAGTACGTTAATTTTGATGAGATCACACGTGATATCATGCGTTTCTCAACACGGTTGAACGAAACGAACGTTTTAATTGTCACAATTTGCTTCATAATTGAACACGGCACGCTGAGTCAAGATATACGACGAGCATTATCGTGATACGCGATAATAAGAAGAGGAATTTTTAAAAGACGGTGAGAAAGTAAACCCACCGTATTCGTGCTACGAGTATTTGTACTGACAATTAGCACGCGCACCTATTTCCTGGCTTCTCTAAATCTTGTGCACGTAGGTACAGGACAAAGAGACGCACAGGTATGTCGGTCTCACATATCGCTCGGCTTCCCGTATGGAAGTGGCACAAAAAACCAGCAGTCGCGCCATACTGCCGCACAGGTTTGATAATATCGATGGTGACAGCCTCAGCGGATGCTAATAATTAACGAAAAATCTTGATTCTACGTGACTCCATTCACATAACATAAGATCCGCTTCTTATAAATCTTGAAATATAACTTGAGAGAATGAAATGATTTTCTTACGATAAAAATGTACCTAAGCCTGGTTTGTATAAATCCATTATGCCTTTTAGTTACTACATGTATTTAATAAGATCTTTAGGTTTTTACCGGTTTTATCATCAGAGGACTTAAAATAAATCTTTTAACGTTTAGAGAGTACAAAAGAAATCCATTAGCTAATCTCGGCATCAAACTGTTTATTAAACCCTGATATTATTATAAGCGGGGCGGAAGCCGTGCCTGGTAATGAGAAGGGTTGAAAAGACAGGAACACAGGAAACGGATGTGAACAGCGTTTGGTCATACACAACCGAACCAACGCAGGCGCAGCACACAGGTGCGGAACGCGTTTCATCATTTAACTTTAAACGTGAATGTAAACACAATATAGAACTTTTGTGTTATGTGTGTCGAATTTATATTTCGAATAATGGATTTCATTGACTGTTTGGCACTGACATAAAGATGTTGAGCTAATATATTCAGATCCGGATCACGACTTTTGTACATTAAAAAGAAGGAAAGGATAACACCATATTCTTTTAAGGAACATTTAATGATGACCCGTTAAATAGTAACTGTAAAAGCTTCTTGTATTTTTTGTCTTGTATGTAAGGAATGAATATGCCGCCTCATGAACACTTGCTACGCAGTATAGACAAATCCAAAACGTCGAAGAAATAGAAAACCTAGTACGTTAAGAAATTTCCTAAGCTGTGATATCACTATATCACAATATTGTAATTACAATCCTTGTGTATAGAGTATGTCAATTGTGACAGCAACACCGCCTCCAACTAACCAATCATCTATAACTACGTCATTTCGCCCACAAGCACGTAAGAAGCGGAGGTAGTGATACTTATCCGGTGTAATAATGAGTCACAACTTACATATGTACATAGGTGTAAGTATGTAAAGAATCAATGTCAAGATCGTGCAAATGTTATCACCTTGAAGATTCAATTCCCGATTTTATTCAAGTTACATCAGAGAGATGTTTTCTTAACAAGTGTTAAAACAGCACCGGGCGTTTGCCATATGTCGAATTCCATTTTTCTTTTTTGTTTATGGTATCTTCGAATTATTATGGTTCCCGTAATGGACATATGGAAGAAAAAAACAGTTCTATAGAACTGAATGCAAACAATTGGATATAATTACGCCCATAAAAAAGCCAGTCACAAGCAAGTAGTGTTTAGAAATAATTGTTTGATATCATTGTGAAATTACACATTGTATTGCGGTAAAATTTACGGAAAACCCCGTTATTAATTTTATATCTATTTTGTTTAAACACTGAATTTGTTCGTAAATACCTACATTTATAATATTTCTAGATATTACTGTTTCCGGAGAAAAATATAGTTACTTACTAGCTGACCCGACAAACGTTGCTTTGCCATAAAAAGGAATATATATTTTAGGGGTAAGTCAATAAAAATCACGATGGAAAAATATGGGTTGATCGTAGAGGGTTGAAAATTCAGGGTTGTATGTATTTTCTAATTCTGTATCATAAAAAAGTAAAAATTAATCTAAAAATAAAATAAAAAATTAGGGGTGGACACCCTTAACATTTATGGAGATGAAAAATAGTTGTTGTCCGATCTCAGACCTACCCAATATGCACACAAAATTTCATGAGAATCGGTCAAGCCGTTACGGAGGAGTTTGGTAACTAACATTATAAAAATTCATAACCCAGGATGGCTTCTTCTCACCATCTGCACACATCCACTGTAGTGCACGGTGTTAAATTACATATGGTTTATACAGTTTTATTTATGGCAATTCACAATTTGTGGTTAGCGGTCGCTCGATCTACAGTTAGATCACTGATACGCTTTAAATGTACTTAATATCTTCCTTATACGATGCATATTATCCCATCATGGTCTGTATGAAACACGATGTACACGTATGCTGGTCGCTCGCCTTAAAAGAGTAATACAATTTTGTTCTTAACTATACTGTGCTCTACATGAGCACAGATGAAGAAATGCTTATAACAGCTACGTTGATACTTTTATCTTAAATCAACACTAATATAGCAATGTATGCATCAAACATGCATACTGTATATATACAACTAGCTGAACCTCGCGGTGTTACCTGCAGTTATTTTTTTTTTTTTAGACAACTTCCGCATTAGGAATATACATCCTGTGTCGCGGAGGACTTTATGTTTTTTTTCTTACAATTAAAATAGCTTATATTAATCAGTGATAATGTAGCATTCAAATGGTGAAAGAATTTTTAAAATCCGTCCAGTACTTTTTGAGCCAATTCGTTACAAACATACTTACATACAAACCTTTCCTCTTTATAATATTAGTATAGATAGGTAGGTCTAGGTTGGCGATAAAGTTAGTGGATTATTTATATCTAATTATTTTCTTAAACACTATGTAAAATTACGATAATTTTATTTCAAATACGTTCGTCACATGACAAACGGGGCTAATCCTACTACTATTATAAAGGCGAAAGTTTGTAAGTATGGATGTATGTATGTATGGATGTTTGTTACTCTTTCACGTAAAAACTACTGAATGGATTTGAATAAAACTTTACCACAATATAGCTTATACATCAGAATAACACATAGGCTACTATTTATAAAGATATAGCTTCGCCTCGCGGCGTTGCCCGCAGTTATCATCGTACCGCGGGTAGCACCGCGGGGTTCAGCTAGTAAAGAATACTAAGGTAACTCAGATTTGACATTAGGAAAAGGTAAGCATCATAAATAATCTTAGTCATCTTAAATAATTCGTGAATTATAATCCTAAGAAGTGACTATTTAAAATTTTGTATTTGTACTATTTTATTCAGGTTTAAGTTTTTAAATTAATTTGTTGCTTTCGATGTATGTCCATGATAGTAACTTGGCTTTTTATGATATATTAGATACTGAAAAGTTTCATAAAATATTGTAAAAGATTGCGTTACTGCACGTTTGCCGCCGTTCCGTACTTCGCCAAGTGTCGTGGGTTCAAATCCCACATGGAATAACACTTTGTGTGATCCACAAATTGTTGTTAAGTCTGGGTGTTCTTTGTGTCCGTTTCATGTATGTTTGTAAATTCCCCCGCGACATAAGAATCATTCCTAGTGAAAGAACTATTTCTAGTAGTAGCTTTCCCTTAACATAATTTTCGTTGTCGTTGTTAATTTTCTACATGACAACGAATAAAAGTACAAGGCTAAAGACAAACATGTTGGATCAAAAAGAAAACGCAATGTCTGAAAGAGCTAAACTCAATGATAAACCTATCAAAATAATTATTTCGTTTGCGTCTGAGTACTTAGCTACTTCTGTTACCAGCGTGTACACTGGCTGACTGACACTTTTAAAAGTGTTGAATCTTCAAAGCAGTTTTTGCTGTATACACAGTAAGCTGTAAATAATATATATCTGTACTGTATTATTACAGCATATATTTTATTTAACGTAATACAAATAAAGAAAAACATCAACTGAACATTGTTTGTTTGATTTTTATCTCATCGCGAGGCAAACTAAACACCTTCATATTTATTACAACGTTGAAAACATAAACATGCCTATTATGATTCTGACGTTCGCTTAATATAAATTATGGAGGGTAGAGATAAGGAGTATCATCTGTGTACATGAAAAGTGTCCGTTGAAATGCATTAAATTAGGGTGGCGCCACATTAGCATCAGAGTAAACTTCTTAAAATCAATACACACACTTTTTCATAAAATTGAATGATAAAAAATCAATAAACGTACTATTCACAGTTCAGAAAATAAAATATATTTACTACATTATTTTGTAATACGCAAGTAGTGACAATAATGTTAATTTTTTAAACTCGGCGTACTTCAATTCGTTCACAATTGCTACATTCATACCATACCCTGTGTCTACACCAGCGCCATTCTGGAAGGTTTTTGAACTGTTATTTACAGCTTATGCTGGACACTTTTTTCAATTTTCTTCTATATAAGATAACACTCCTTGTCTCTACCCTCCATAATATAAATACATATATTCGTCAGCGAATTCAAAATGGCTGTTCAATGAAGGGTCAACATATAACAGGTTGGTCTACAATCAAGTTTAACAAGTAATACCGATATTAAAAACGTGTGGACTCTTTTTATTTCGCTTTAAAAATGTATATTATGCTATTATAACGAAAATAAGCGGTTTTAAGTCACCATATCTTCAACTATCAAGGTTAGTACGGATTACGCTTTTATTGAATGTGTGCCGGCTGCTGAATTCTTTTCTCATTGATAAAATGCCAACTTCTAAAGCACTCGTCTTTGTTGGGAGCTAAACGTATTCCTTTGGTTCATTTCTTAACATTTTTTTTATAAATACGATAAATTATTAGTAATAATAACAAGGTATGTTTTAATTAACAGTTTTTAATGAATAGCCCATGACATTACTTGTTAAGCAAGTATTTTTAATTATGTTTTAACTTCGAAAATATTGGCAAGAAAGAAAATTAGAAATGTATGTTAATTACTGACTACATTATAATTAATTAGAGAGTTAATGTAAACCGAAAGGTTTTAATTAATTTTTATTTTTCCAAGGATTTCTAAGAAGTTTTTAATATAGTTTTAACATAAAAGTTATCGATTTTATGAGCTAAGTTTGAAAAAAAAGTCATTAGAACACGAATTCACAAAAGAATTAAAAAAATAAAAGTTTTCATTTACTTAATAATGTCGTTAGATGTCTTAAATATGATTACTTTCACCTAAAGGACGTTTTGCTGCGTTTAGAAACAAGGTTCATAAACTGGCAATTTATGAACCTTGTTTCGAAACGTCTAATTCATACTAATTTAAGATTCCACCGAATGGGAAAATATATTTAGACATTTGAACCGGAAAACTTAATATGATTCAGTTGTAGATAGCTGAAAAAATGGTTTAAAAGAAATATTAAAAAAATAATTGTGTAAAAATCTGTGAACGTTGTATCACGACTTGCAATCAAAATCTTTTTAAATTACAAATTCGTTGCATAAAGGTTACAAAACTTATCTACAAACATCAATCACCATCGTTGCTGCATTTTGAAATAATTCTATCAAAAATATATTGCTTTATTGCTTTTAGTTAATAATGCATAAATGGGGCGTGAATTTCAGATTGACAGAATACTATTGAATAATTGATTTCTGACTCAGTCACTTGTACTTCCGTACAAGTGCCGTACTACATATTAATAAACAATTTGTTAAAGATAATGGTTCGGCCATCAGATTATTATTAACTTGCACTTGATTGCGTCAGCCAACTCAACATCAATATTTTACAAAGTAAAAACTGTTTAGTCGTGAATTACAAGCGTTATATAAATAAACTAGCTAAACCCCGCGGTGCTACCCGCGGTACGACAATAACCGCGGGCAACACCGCGAAGCGAAGCTAGTATCTTTATAAATTGTAGCCTGTGTTATTCTGATGTATAAGCTATATTATTGTAAAGTTTCATCAAAATCTATTCGATAGTTTTTGCGTGAAAAAGCAACAAACATACTCACAAACTTTCGTGTTTATAAAATTAGTAGGATTAAAAATTTCCACATTTCATAGCCTCAAAACATGAAGTTTAAATTAAATGGCAAGATTATTCGGCAACGTCTGTAACTTATAACTTATAGTTGTACACAGTATAGAAATTATACCCTTCAAAAGACCACAGAATTATTTCTAGCGTGTAAAGGGTATATACTAGCTGACCCACGCAACCTCGTTTACGTCTCTTATTGACCGTAGTGTTATATTTTTTCCCGGTTTTTGTAACATTCTTCATTAGTGCTCCGCTCCTATTGGTCTTAGCGTGATGATATATAGCCTATAGCTTTCCTCGATAAATGGACTATCCAACACTGAAATAATTTTTCAAATCGGACCAGCGGTTTCTGAGATTAGCGCGTCCAAACAAACAAGCTTTATAATATTAGTATAGATTTTTTATTGTTAAAAGTGTGTTTGCTATTTGTGCCTTATACTATTAGGTAAAATAAATACTAGAATATTTTGTCATTTTGTTTTTAAATTGATAACAAAATAATTATTTGCGAAAAGATTTTCTACTAATGAACTTATGAAAAGACCAAATGGATATCGTGTTCACAGTAAAAGTGTACAAAAGATAGTCTTGCAGCAGTCTTAATTAATAGTTACTAATACATTTTGTTAATTAGTTTTGGATATACATATTATTTAAGTGATGAGTAATCAGTTATAACTCACTGTAATAGCTATTAGCATTTTAAGTATCCACAATAATAAGTAGTACCTATACTCTATGCGCTGTAGCATGGTGCGGGTGACAGTTTCAGTAACACTTCGTTTTACTCTTGAAAGTTGCCGCGATTTATAAATTATGACTGAGTATTTCAGCTGTACCACATTCGCAATATATTAAATCATTAATAACTGTAGTAAATTAAATTAAACCAAACCAGAATGTTCTAATATACAAACAAAATCAAATTTAATGAAAAATTAAGCAGTGTTATGCGTATGACGTAACGCCATAGAAGTATTTAGTGATGGGATGTGCTGCTACGATGGATAGTCGATATTTTTCATAATAAAAAACGGTAATTTTTTATTGTTAAAATTGGTCTATAATTATAGTAGTATATATTATAGTAAGGTTGCTTAAAAGGTTGCTAAGTAAAAATACATTTTATTCGTCCAAATTCATTTCAAAATCGTCATATCAGAGTCAGAAACATCTGAATTGTCACTCAATTCATCATCTGAGTCTGTGACGGATATTATTAACGAACAACAACCTCCCTGGCCTGACTACCGAAAACAGTTTATTTTTGTATGCTTAGACATGGTAATAACAAAGAACTCAACAAACAAATAACAGTTACACTGCACAACTGAATAACACACTCATTTTCATAACAATATTAAAGAGAACTAGATTTATGCTGCGAGTATCGTATGCGATAAAAATTAATTGCATAACGTCACATCCCTTAGTTATGTGATACTGATAGATGTCAACGTCGTACAGGCAAATGTCACCTGCACCATGCTACAGCGCAACGAGTATAGTATTAAATAGTAGTATATATTATATACAAATAAATATCTGTTTGTAATATTAAAATAACCGCTTTTTACTAAATGCATACGTATGTATATACGGTACATAATATACTAAAATAACATTTATTAGCAATTTTGTCTGTCTGTCTGTTTCAGCTAATCTCTGGAACGGCTGGACCGATTTTGACCTTTCACTGATAGGTAGCTAATGATATAAGAACTAACATATTACGTTGCGTTACCCGCGGTACGACAATAACCGCGGGCAACACCGCGGGGTTCGGCTAGTCCCTTTAGAAATAAGAGAACAAGTAATGAAACTGCTCACAGCCTCCATTGCTTTTTTTTTATAAAAATTCGTTTTTGTAATTTAGAAAATAACGAAATTCT
Organism: Spilarctia lutea; assembly: GCA_916048165.1. NCBI lineage: Eukaryota > Metazoa > Arthropoda > Insecta > Lepidoptera > Erebidae > Spilarctia > Spilarctia lutea. Next base: position 16,890,968 of record OU696471.1, on the reverse strand, counting down.
TTCTTTTACCCCTTGCAGGGTGAAAATTCGATATATTCTTACTTAGTAAGAGCTCACAACATAAAGAAACAAGCATCAGGATGACCTATATATGAATATGAATATAGGTATGAATCCTAGCTAGATCGATTTATCGCCTCCGAAACCCGCTGTAGGTATATCAATTGTCATGAAAATAGTTGAAGCAGTTTCTGAGATTCAGATTATATATGTATAATCTATAATTATAAATGTAAGTTTGTTTATTACGCTTTCACGCGAAAACTACTTAACCGATCATCATAAAACTTTGTACACATACTTACATATTTTTTATTAAATGCGAGCGAAACCGCGGGCAAAAGCTAGTATATGTATATATACAAGAAGCCCCAGGGGTTTAGGATCTGCGTTGATGAATCAATCAGTTGGTCAAGGCAAGTATGTAATACGTATAGAGTTATCCGTAGGTATATAAATATGTTGATAACGTACAGTTATGTATGAACAAATTATAATAGATGTTAATACGAACCATTATTTTCGTCTTGTGATTCAAATTCTGCCAAGGAGACATTGGACAAGTCTTCCACGTAGACTTGGGGTTGTCTACTGAAAGAGTGTCTCCCGCCGAGAGAGTGATAGCAGCTTTCTTCCTCATCGGCTGCTTCCTCCGTGGATGAGCCCTTCAAGCAAGAGTGGAAACTCCGAGAAAGGCGCCGTTCTGTACTCATTGTCACTCATGTCCCGTACCACTTCAGAATATATTAACCTTAGCACAACTTAAACTTCACTTGTTCACTTTTTGCACTATTAAGTTTTGAAATTGGTCAGTTTTTATATTACACAGTTATTCACTGGATATCATGTCATTCGATTCACCAGGATTCTTGAAATAAGTAGATATTTGCGCTCTAGCAATATTTCGTGTTACATACACACCTTTCAAGATAACACTGTTTATTTCACATTGTCGTTACTTATCATTTGTTATCGTCAAGGACTCTGTAATCGTAAGGATGCAATGACTAAGTACGCTCATGATCTACATACATGCATAAAACACCATTTTTATATTTATGTTATGTATGTGGTGTTTTTTGCACGTAGTGTTGAAGAAAGTAAAGTAATGAGTTCCTATATGCTTTTATGAATTCTGTTATCTTTACCTACTCAAATTATTATTTTACTGAACACCATAGATATTGTACCAATGGCGTTTAGTAAATGTATCTACTTTACTGAAATTCACAACTTGAAATAGGAAACTACAGATACTACATAATTTGAGGAAAATCGATCGCATATTTAATACATAGTATGTTTAAAAGTATTGCAAAAACAGTTATTGGTATGTGATGTGTTTGTAGTAATTCATAAAAACACATTATACAACACATAGTGTTCAAAACACGACCATATCTTTGTCATCGATTTGAACGTCAAAAGATTAATCACTTTAAGCAGATAGAGGAATATTTTGAGGTACACTTCGAATCATCTCACGATAATTGATCGCTATTCTATCATCAAAACAATTCGCGCAATTTCAACAATGAAATATGTAGGAAAATCAACATCTTATCTGGGTTTGTGTAATACGTGTAAGCAACGATTGCAACACTTGGGTTGTACCAAAACGCGCGTCAACCCGTAAAACACGTTACATACTGAGATGCAGGAAACATGACAGTAGGTTCAACGCACTCCCAAAGAATGGGACCTACCATGCCACATTCGGCTAATGAATGGCAGACGAACAAAAGAACACATCTTTGTGGCGCCGTGGACCTATTCACGTATCCCTGTGACTCGCACTCGTGTTTCAGTGTTATGTCGTAACTTTTAATACTCGGGTTTGGAACAAAACAGTCATAAACTAAATATACATGAGCGAAACTCTCTGCGTTCGCCGCAGCAAAGACAAATACAATTTAATTATAAGGAAAATTATAATAATTTAGGCTAATTTAAGCATTGTATTACCTACTTGTCGTCTATTTCAATTCCTTTAAAATACTTTACATAAATATACTACTAATTTTATATTACTACGTTCTATAAATTAAAAAAATAAAAATATACTCGATTTAAACATGTTCCATTCCAAGTGATAAACTGCAAACGTTAAGAAATGTGATGTGAAGACCCGGAATTATTAATAATTAATTAACATTGGAATATAATAATTGTTTTGTAAAGTATTATTGTAATTTATTAAATAAATATCGAGCATTAATATATTCATAACAATGTTGTTTACAAATACAATAATCCGGACGTGACTAAAAAACAAACTGAAACAGTAATATCGTTGTGTCAAAGTAATCCTGCAGGCGTGTGGGAGTTCTACTCTTTATATAATGATTAATGAAACAAATGTAAAACCTGAATCGAGGAAGAGGTTGTTACGTATAATTGTAATTATAATTAACATCGGAATCTGCTCTGTTAACGCATTGACAAAAACAGTGAAATCTTCAACGACCCATTGTTTAAAAGAAAGTTTTGCGTGGGAGCTGAGTTGCTGATTTCAATTGAGTTGCTTTGAAGAAAATTGCGGAACCTGTGCACTTTCAAGAGTACTTAGGTATTAAAACAATTCATGATTTCGTGTTTTTAAACAAGTTTTGAATGTTATACATTCTTATCTGGATTTCACAACATGTAGGTTAGAATACGTAGTAGTTTTGCTTGTAAATCCTTGTAAACTAATATTGGATCCGAAACACATTTTTTTTAATACTGCCAATTTACCCATTGTTCTGAAGATTGTTTCAAGGTGCTAGACCACCCGGAACGAACCTATACAATATTTTATACTGTTATAAGTGTTATAACTATTACGACTCATACAATTGGTATTAAACAATAGAAGTTTTGTTTACGAAGCCATTGCTGAGCGTATGTAATCAGAATTTCAAGTTTACAAGCGCATATTTTAAAGCCAGGGTTGTTAAAGATAAACGAGTTATTTGCGTCTGTTTTACAAACTTTGTTATGTAAATTACGATCTCAGCTATTTAATACACAAAACCATGTTTACTGGAAATATACAAACTAATCACGATAAAGTTGGTTCAATAATGTAAATGTGTGTTAGGGTGAGGACTGGCATGAGGCCAACATTTTGTATAAAGCGAGAGATTTTGCCAAGATAAAATATGCCAGGGTTCCAACGAAGTGGCCTTAGACTTGAGTTTTTTTTATTGTATTAGATACAAGAATATTGTCTAGATTTCGTACGTAAAAGCATGTACATATTTATATAACAACCTTGATGTTCTTCTAGCCGATTTCGGCCACGGCGGCCAGTCTCAACGGAAACCAGCCAACTACGCATGAGATATTATAGTGCATGGGTGTGAGCGCAAGCACAGGTGCACTCTCTGTTCCCTCACTCTCATAATCCGATGGGACGGTTATCCCACACGACTGGGAAGAGATCAGGCGCAATATCGACGATTTAACGTGTGCTCCTATGGACGGGGGCTGAGACCCCAATATCAATAAACACCTTGACAGTCATCTAGACAAAGTTTTGATTTGATGAAGTGTTTCGACATTGATATTTTATCGTTCTACCTTAGTGTTTGTAAATCACAGGCGAGTGGGCATCTATTAATCTTCTTAAAGAGGCCTTAAGCCTTCATCCTTACAATGTTGCTGATAAATAGATAGATAGAGCAAATAAAGTGCATCCGCTGGCGACAATCGTTGACATGTTAACTAATGATAGGTCAGGTATAAATCATGTTTATAATAGCGAGTCAACGTGAAGATGGTCGGAGGAAACGGTCGATTTGCGACGGATATGGCGATTGGTGCAAGTAGAGCGGCATACGAGCACGACCACTGAACCCACAACTGACTTATTAATCTAACTCATTATGTAGTACAGCTCGCTATAATGGCGTCATTGTGCCACACACCACTCACTATTCACTGCTAATGATTCAATGGCTTACAGTTTTTGAGGTAATGTTTATTTTGTATATTGTACGGAGAGGTTATTAAGTATCGGTAAGACACGTGTTTGTATGAATAAGATTCATAACGTGATATTTTACAGGTATATTCAAAATTTTACGTTGTCATCTCTTACTTAAATGAGAATGTATTATAGATATTATAATATTAATAGATACCTATTTGATTTTTTGAAGTTCAGAAATAAGTAATTATACCGTTTAGTAACTGGAGAAACATCGCAACTCAAATAGAACTACACAGAAATAATTACGTCACAATCACAGATAAACACAAAGCACAACACTACGTAGGGATCAGATTGTAAGGATTAGTAGGCATTATAGGTTAATCCATGAACACACGGAATCGTTCGACATTCCTTATTTAACGTAAATAAAAAGTTAAACAGCACCGCTTGTCTGTCTCCATTCACAGATAACAACGTACTGACCGGAGAGCGACGTGCGAGTGTGCGAGGCACAAGCCAATCAAAAGCGACGCACGCGCACGTCTGCCCTTTGCCGCCAACCGTTTATTTACTATTTGAAATAAAACTTGATCTAATAATCAACACACCGTGGCAAGACCGACGACCCTTCATAAGAACACTTGAGGGTGTAGAACATAAGAAGAATAATAAACACGTATCAACAAGAACCGAAAACAAAAAAAATATGAGAAATACTATGTACTACCATACAAAAAATAAAATAGAAAACCAGACGAGAAAAAAAAGCCATAGAAATAAATGAAAGAACAAAAATAAAGTAACCGATTAAGGTAACCGGACCAATAAATAATAGCATAAATTAATAAAATCGAAAGTGAAAGTAGTAAAATTAACTAAAGAAACCTGTTAAAGTTTTAAATCACTTTTACTCTTACGAGAAACTGCAAGTAGACATGACAAGGTACAAGGGAAGCACAGGCTCAACGAACTCTAAAGGGTGAATTGTACGAACACACTTGTGTAATTATTTTAAGCCCGCTAGACGAGGACGAGTAAATAGAGAGACGGGCTGGAATTTCAACTGCATACTCGAAGACAACTTCACAATGACCCACAACTGTTACTTGGCGATGGTATAACGACGTTTTGATTCTTAATTGTGTAAATAATTTACAAAGGACACTAAACACTGAGCCACTTTCTTACATTATAAACACTAGTGTGTGTAAATACAGCGTATAATGTATTTCCGATTACTTTGTTTGAGCATAATTCACAAAAGAAAGATTTATATATGTTTGCAAATTTGTATACAACAACTTTTTGGCACTCTACCTTTAATCCATACTCCTGGATACTGATAAACTATCAATGTTTTAATTACATTAAAATCTGAACTCACGGTTACAAGTGTATATTTTATTATAGTGTCGAATGAAAATATTCTTTTATACGTAAATTGTTATGAGAACAAAGCTTTTAGTAGCTACATGTGCATGCCTAACATATCTAAGTGGATAATTTTATTTATGTGTAACAAGATAACCATTCTATTGAATAAAAACACCTTCCCTTTACAGTTTCCCTTTACATCATTTATTTCACTTGCCAATACATTCTTGAATACGTCATCACAATTTAACCTATCATTGTTTACGGTTAGGTAACTTTCGTACCTCAAACATAAATAGACGAAACCTCACAGGACCTGTCGTGCGTCACCTGTCTATTAAGAGCATTTTGCCAGAAATATGTTGACGTATTGAGTTAAAGCCAATATCAAATATGAATATTTCCGGCCGGGCCGGGATTCGGTGATAAGTAAGGTATTATAACTTGGTATTTTTGGTCACCACTAAGTTTGTGCAGTAGTAATTACATCAATAATTTTATCAGATATGTGGCGACCTCCACATACAGCGCCATCTACCGACGTAGTGGCAGTAGCCCGCCAGGCATGATCACCTCGCCTGGTCGGAGGATCCTCCCTTTGTGTTGGGTGAAACATGATACCCGTTCCCCCACAGATACAATTGTAGTACTAAGCCGGTAATGGCCAGTTAGAAGTCATTGCTTATGAGACTTTTTTTTTACTTAAGTTTGAAGTAAAACCGTTGTTTCAGAATCGACTGGCAATCATTTCTTAACACTCATAACGCAACTAACTGTTTCTACAAGTCAACTAAGTCTTAAAGGGCAACCTTCAATTAATACATTTATTCATCGGTTCCAGTTTTTAAACAACATAGCTAACTTTGCTCGTCAAGGTAGGAAACGCTTCAGTGAGCTCCTTTATACCGTCGGCATTCAACGAGTCTCATTCAAAATGACAATTAAAGAAGATCAATAGTTTCTTATGTTGCAAAGCCGGTCTATGTTGTACCAGCAGGTTTTAAAAGTTTACCTACTGGCGGGGTAATAGGCAGCTGCATTTATTTAAACTCCCCGATGAAGGTGCAAGGTGAAAAAATTAAACATTTTGCCATGGGGACGGTTCTACTGAAGGTATGTTAGTTGTTTACTAGATGGTCTTGGTAAACAATGTTTTCATACAATCTGATATTTCTGATGTTAGTTCACAGACACATGAGTTCAATCTAGAAAAAATTGAGATATGACTAGATTGAGATGACTACAAGCAAGCACAAGCTGTCCACTTTAATATATTATTTGCCTATACTAATGTAGGAAAATTAGTTATTTTTGTAGCAACATAATAATCCGTCCAAACTACTTAAAAGGTTAATGAAATGAATGGTGAATCGTTTGGAGAAAGCTTTTTAGAAGTATAGGTAGTTCTTTAAGAAACCGCGAGTACGAAGAAAGTACTCAAGTATGCGTTCAAGCGCATTAAACAGAGTTAGCTGATATACGCAGTGCGTAAAAGTTCCAAAAAGAAAATAGAATAAAAATGATTCTAATTCTCGGACTTCATGACATATTAGCTACATTACCGATCAGCCTACATTATTTTGTTACACTTATCTTAGAAGCCGTAATGGATAGAACGCCGAGGTATTGATAATGCGTAGGATTCGTTTGGGCGGTAGTGGGTGTGAACTTGGCAGCGGCAACTCTTACGCAACCCACAAAAGCCCTTCTATATTCAATGACAATCCAAAACAGACAACAATTTGTAAGTAGACTAGATAATTGCGGCATTAGTGATGTATGCTATTTGATTTAGTTTCCTAATACAGATGTTTTAGATAAACTACAGTAAAATTTAAAATTACTTGCACTTAAATGCAATAACTTGTAGTTAATATTATGTAAATATAAATAATGTAATAATGGTGGTAATTCTGTTGTTATTGTCATCATTAAACTAAAATTCACTAAAATTTGTTGTTGGATTATGCAATTTAATCTCATCTGTTTACAGTCCATTTTTCGAAATTCAGCTCAGCTGTCACTGTGTTTAGTTCAGTACCTTGACATAGTAAAATTTACTTTGGCATAGTCAAATAAGTTAAACTACTCAACTAAGGCCATAATTTTTCATTTGCTATTCTTGTGTTGAAAGTTTAAAACTTGACATGTCGCACTAAACTTAGACGTCGCCTAAATACATGATGAATAAATTACTTACGTAATTACTTCTTATAAATTTTACATTTAGAGTTTAGTTTTTTACTAATAAACAAGCATGAACTTCTGATCAAATTTTAGTTGGACCCTTTAAAAAAACCGGCCAAGTGCCTGCCAGGCAACGCATAGAATAGAGTTCCGTAGTCACTCATAATGGCACGTGGATATAGAAGGTTGGCCGAGTGGTGTCAGCGGTCGCCATGCCGCTTGCTACTGCGCCAAGTGTCGTGGGTTCAAACTAAATATACCTACTCGTAGCGAAAGTTGAGATGTGAGATATCCAAAAATAGACTGTAACCAGATGAGATTACAGTTTATAATCCAACAACAAGTTTTATTGAATTTTAGTTTAGTGATGACAACACCAGAATTAACACAAATATCTACATATTATACATGCACTTACTTATTTATACACTAACAAATTCCACTAATTATATACGTATTTCGTTATATTCGTAGCTAATTTAGTGTTAATTTAAGATCAATATTAATATGAATTGTAAAACACCATTTCATGGAACATTCCTATGGTCCAATAACGTCAGTTGTGAACACAACCGTAAAAAGTGGAATTAATAACAAACTTTCGTTAGATAGAAGTGTGCCAACAGAATGCGAGGTAGAGTGCGTGCGCGCAGACCAACTATCCATTGCGGTCGTGCAAATGTGGCGAATAACTGCATAACTAATTTTACTTCAGTAAATGTAAGTGAAACTGATGCGTATCTTAAACACATGTCGTATAGTAACACGCGTAATAAATTAATAAAACACTTATTAATACAAAATTACAACTAATATTAACATTTTAACACACCTAATTATTCTGTAAAGAATCATAAATGTAATATAAATGAAGTATTAAAAAATTCTCTAAGATATTGATGTAAAAACTGTTTATACAGTACATAAATACTCGTAGTATGGTAGACGAGTCAATCAGGGTAGTGGGGCAAAAGAATGCAGCCGCCTTACAAATGCTCAATGAAAGAGATTAAGCACGCACGCCGAACAAGCCGGCAACCGTTGCATTACACATAGACCTGCTATCGATATGCGTCTCGTATGTACTGGCATACATATAATAATGAGATCATCCTTTTTGCTATAAGGGAAAATTGAACATAAACATTCGCCTCTTTGATGCCTACAATTCGCTGCACATATTATCATAATGTCTTTCATGCAGTATACTATTCTAGAACATTTAAAATAAAATAAAAACTACAAAATTCATCAATAATGGACCAAACTAGTTATATTAATATGTAAATTTCTAACAACTATTTTGATAAAACAAAATAACGTCCGCAAAGGTCAAAAGTCTATAAAGAGGACTTCTTCATAAATGTCACTGGCTAAATAAAATCGTGAACCTAAACAACAATAGAAAGAAAAAAAGCAATTTTGCGACATTACAAATTTATCTGTTCTCTCTGTTCAGTTTATCGCGTACCATTTCTAGGGTGATTGCAGTTAACGTTTCCGCATCCGGTGCAAGCGAATAACGCGCTTCGGTTCAGATAAAAGCTTGTAAAGTCATAGCAGGCCGTAGTGTTGTTGAGAACATATTTAGGTGACGGCTCGCTTTAGTAAACAGTATCAGCTATAAACTGATGTTTGGACGGACGCCAGAGTTGATCCCGATCGTCGGTGCTCTCGGAATCGATGGAATTGTATTGTAACTGCCTTTACAAATATATTGCAACATTTATCTATGTATAGGTCTTGTTTGGTTCAGCTGGCCTTACTTCGTTTAAATAGTCTGATGTGAATTGATATCATACACTCCAATGGTATGTGATATAACATTGTATTAGATTCAGAAAAGAAATTCACGGATGCATCTAAATAAAAAGGGAATTGTTCTAATGTTTTATAACTTATCATTAGGACGGCATAATGATGTGACTTGGATATTAGTTGAAATGGTTGGCAGTCCACAACTGTGCGATTTTCCCGAAACTTTCTGCCGCGCACAACAAAACTGTGGAATGAGCTGTCGCCTGCGGTTTTCCCGGACCAATACGACCTTCAAACCTTCAAGAAAAGAGCGTACTCCTTCCTAAAAGGCTGGCAACGCACTTGTGACGCCTCTGGTGTTGCGGGTGTCCATGGGTGTCGGTAATCGCTTACCATCAGGCGATACGTCTGCTCGTTTGCACTCTATATAATAATAAAAAAAAACATAAATAATAAAAAAATCGTTTAAAAAGTTTATTGCTATAGTAATATTTACGAAAAAATAAGAAAAAGATCTAAGAGCTTAAGCTGGTAATCTGGATTGGATGACTATTGTGCGTTTACATTAGTTGTACTGTATTTTATCACCTCTCAGAAATTAATAATTTTATATTTTAGTTTAAAATGACTGCAGCAGAATTTATAAATAAGACAATATAAATGTTGAATACACAACTTAAATAAGACTAGGTACATGACATAATTAACTTGTTTAGACTAATAATATAAAATAATATTGGCTATAAACTATTTATTATCCAACATGAGATTTATTGCACTTTGTACATAAATAACTCATTTCACAAAGTCATCTATACATTATTTCAATAGAGCCTACGCTGAAATACATCATCAGAGTATAAAGCAACAGACTATTACGTATATAAATTGTTTGGTTTACTAATAACCGATAGTGTTTAGAGTATTAATTTCGTCGATATTGTACAAAACATAACCATTAATCGGGTTTCTCCGGACTAGAATAACTTCTATAATAATTACAATGAGCCTTTACTTATACAGTATGGGCCCTTGTCGAAAATTAATGGGTTATGTGAACCACCACGAGACCTTTTTTGAGAGATACAGTGGCATAAAACAATAAGATTCAGCACTATGCCGTCACTTGTAAGCTGTTCAACTGAGTACAGGTGAAGGGGAGGAGGTAGCAACCCTGTTTTTTCTCCCTTGTCACATGATTTTTGTACGGAGATGCGGAATTATAGATTAGAAGAGGTATTGAAATTGTATAGAACTGATGCAGTACTAAAAAGGTCTCCTGGTGGTTCATATGACTCATCAACTTTCGATACGGGCCCGTAGTCTAATAAGCTACTTGTAGGTACGTAAAAGTAAATAAGCCGCAATCATGGTTATTTAATAAATGTTATGCGTAATGCTCTTCTTGACCTCTTTTAGATGCATATGCTAGGTTTAAATTTTCTTAAAGAAAGAACGTACGGAAAGAAATCATCTACTAAATATCCTTTCCTCATAATATGCGTCTATTACTTACTACTTATATTTTATTATAATGATACTAACCTTTCAACTCATTAATAGATTATTTTACATAATATGAGCTATTTTACATTTAATGTGCTAATGGACACGGTTACGACTGTTTACGTTGAAGTGTCAAGTATTCCAAACCTCATCAAGCTGTAATTGAAGATGTAAGTCTACACAAGCCATACGTGTTTATGTTTCATGTAAAGCTCGGAGAAGAACATGGTGCTAGCGGAAACGGAGACTACACTAGATTGCATATAATAATTATTTTCAATGTGAATACTTTTAAGCAAATAATACTAACTTTGCTTCAAAAAAATAACATTTAAAGAAAGGAAGGAATTAAATTTTTTATTCCATCGATTTAGATTGAAAAAAAAAAATTTATTCAGTTAGATACAAATTGTTTGTATCTACTTATTGATATGCATTATAACGACATTTTTTATGGTATAGGTGCAAACAAGCAGACGTATCACCTGATGGTTAGCGATTACCGCCCATGGACACCCCGCAACACCAGAGGCAGCACAAGTGCGTTGTCGGCCTTTTAAGGAGTATGCTCTTTTCTTAAAGGTTTAAAGGTCGTATTGGTCCAGGAATACCGCAAGCGACAGTTCATTCCACAGTTTTGTTTTGCGGGGCAGAAAGTTTACGGGAAAAGCGTACAGTTGGTATTAGGTATTTTCCTTTCCTAGTAGATACATTTTTATCTTTAAGTACTTGACAATTTTTGTTCAAGATATTACACTACTCAGATTTTTGTAAGGCACGGAATTTCTCTCAAAAAGTAGCACATGGCAGAGTAGTCTGACAAGTTTTACATGTTGTTAAGTTACGAGTAAGTAAAGAGCGACTGCCGTCCCGTAATTGACAGTTCACACTGAGGTACAAGAACATACAATACACGAGATTTCTCCACTGTGTAATTCACCTCAAACTTAATAAGATCGCAGAAAAATTTTGTATGTAAGGCGTAATAAATGTTCAACTGCAATTTTCACAAAAAGCGAAAGCTCATTATGTAACGGTTACAAGATCATAAAATGCTATAAAAGTCTGAAATAATATGCCGTATTATAATTTTATGTTTATTATTACCATGTTTCCCACGTAATTACAAGAAATACTTACTCTCATTACTGAGCGTTCTTAAACAAGATTGAATTCGTGACTATCACTAAAGGCGTATACCTACAACATTTGTATAAGATACTGCACGTTCTAAACTGCTGCATCGATGCACAATCGTTGTAAAATAGAAACCGCGTAGTACACCCCTAAATATCGAGTTTATAAATGTTAAACATGCAATACCACAAGAATGAATTATGGTGAATTGGTCATAAAGAATAATTACATATCTAAAAGTTAAAGGCGTTTAGAAACTTCGATATTCGTGTACGCAGTTGCAGTTCGGTAGCAATCGCATTCGAAAGCGAATATAAAGTACTTAATACTTTCCCTGGCCAAGAGCCGATGTCAATACACGTTAGCGTAAAGGTTCTATCAATATTTATCAACAGCTTCCGAAGTATTCGATATGTTCCCGATTCAGAGTAATTCTTTGCTCATAAATCAATCAATTAAGAACATAAATATTCGACTTCCTAGCAATAAAATCTTGTTTCGCTTGCTACAAAGTAGTCTAATGTAATGAGAATGTTAAACATGTGCAAAGGTTCAGGCACAGCAGTCCAGGTATTCTATGAATCTATATAAATAAAAATGAATCGCCGAAATGTATGTACGAACATAACTTCCGATCGACTGCACCAAATTGGATTATGTATTAGTTTTTTTAATGTTTCGCTATTATTAGGACAAGGTTTGTATAAAAGAAAATTAAAAGCCAACAGGAAAAGTTTTATTTTTGTCCACGACTAGTAGTGTACCTACCTGTGGGCAGCTGAGGCAGCCATTAAAACTAAAAGATTTTTTTCAGAAATTTAGAAAATATTTACGAAATAAAAATATGACGGTATTTTATTTTATTTTATTTATTTATTTTTAAAAGACAACTCCCACATTAGGAATAAACATCCTGTGTCGTGGGGGACTTTACAAACATACATGAAACGGACACAAAGAACATCCAGACTCGGGACAACAATTCGTGGATCACACAAAGTGTTGTACAGCGTGGGATTTGAACCCAAGACACTTGGCGCAGTAGCAAGCGGCATGGCGACCGCTGAAACCACTCGGCCAACTGTGCAGGTATGAAGTTCGCCGGGACAGCTAGTTTATAATAAATATATTAAATCGCTTTGAAGCCTCATAATTCATTATTATGCGAAATTTTAATGCGTAACTTCCTATTCCACGTACGAAAAGTAATATTTTAATGACATTTGCCAATGGTAGAGATATGAGTTGTTATGGTGGCATGAGTGCGTCAATATCCGGCGACCATCCGACAGGTGCCGGAACTTTGGGGGAATGACCGCGATTGTATCTGCTAACTGGCTACTTATGTATACTGCACGCTTCAAGATTTTTCAAGAAGTACCGTTGGATCTAAATCTAATTTGGTTTTCTATACTTTTATTGTAAGATTATAGATAGATAGAACTTAATAAACCATAATATCTTTCTTGTTAAGTTGAAGTGAAGCATATACTCGTATTTGCGTCATTTCCATGTACAGCATTACCATACGTTTACATATAGGTATTTTACTTACAGTACATGCTTATATTATGCATGCTGTTAAAGTGAAAGCTATGTTCCCTTTACTTTTAAACGAAGGTCATTAAATTACTACGCACAAGTATTTTTTCGTGATAATCATTTTTTTGTTTGTTATAGTAGGTATATTTAACAAAAATAATCAATAGATGAAAATAATAGCTCTTTGATAGAGTACCTACATCGTATATTTGTTACTTAAGTACTAAAACTTAATATGTTTTGTGATATATGTCTGTCTATTGGGTTCCCTAAAAACTTTAGTGTTATCCCTAAATGCGTGTTCTCACGGCATGTTATCGGCTTCTTGTGGAATTTGGTTTAGTGACGATAAGCACGCACTTATCTGTCGTCAGGGAATATGGCTACGATTCTAATAGTCTAAGTTAGGAATTCGATCACAGCCATGTACGAGTGACTATAAATATATACAACTATTACGTTGATATTCAGAGAATTTCTGTGCATTGCGTTATCTTTTGTATACAAACATGTGAAGTATTAGTACACAAGGTTTGAATTTAACAACGGGGATCGTTAAATATTTCTAAGTACAATATTTTTCTGTGCGTCCGACATACCTGTGTTAGGAGAATAGCTATTAAAATTCCTTCCTACATAGTGGGACTCGATACGGATTCTCTTTGCATTCTACATTAATGTACGGTGCGGGTGAAAGACGTGGTACGAGTGACAAATACCGAGCCCAACAGCTATTATGATTCGTTTACCTGTCTCGTAAAGGTGAACAAATTTTATATTCTATCAATGTTTACAAGACTGCAACCGCATAACGAAACAACCAGTTTGATTTGCAGTTTGTAATTGCGTTCATTATTTAAAAGGAAGAGCTTATTAATCAACGAGTAGAGGCTTGAGGACTAAAAATAGCGGATCATTGGAAGTATAACTTAACATTCTTTAAGTCAAGTACGACTACGATGGCGAAGGTACTTGAGAACAAAAGAACTTGTCATTGTTATTTGTAGAACAAACAGGGTAAGCAGGTCCATTATTACGACGGCTATTGGGGTACGGACAACAGAACAATGTGTTTCACGCAGGTAGCGGGGATGCGGGTCCCGCAAGACGTTACGCTTACGGCCATGATACCACATGTGCGAGCGTGATTTTAAAACACCCGGCCTAGCAGATGGCTCCTTACATTTTTTAGGATCAATTTATATTTGCTAAGCCTATATTGATAGAATTCAAATACAGCTAGTAGTTGAATACTATCCATGGAAACAGAAAGTTAATATTTTTGAGTAAGTATTATTTGACCATCGAGTCACGAATACAACTTAAAAAATGTTTAATAGCAAAAGTCGTTCGTGTGAAACGAAACGTTTATTCATTGGCAGCACTTGAAACGCGTAGTATTGGCCGCTTAGTCACGCTTGTAGATCATAAGATTTAACGAACTAACTTCAATATTTGACACGATTAACTGATTTCAAATACTAGAACAAATTCATTTTAGTAATGATGCAATAACCCAACTGCAGATGCAGTTACAAATTTTCAACGGCAATAAAATCCAATCAGGACTTAATCTTGTTTTACCTTTCGAAATGTAGGTGAATGTGTTCAAAATATATGTTGTATGTAATATGATAGATCCCTAGGTAGGTTAATTGTAAAAATTGGTTTCTTTTGCGAAAATCACTTACGTAAGTATATAAAGTTTATCTGAGTATAGACATCTTTTAGGATTTCTCATTAACATTATGAAGTGTTATTACAGATGGGAACAAAGATAGCTACATATTTTAATAATTTAAGACTGTAGCCATCCAGCTATCCAGCCAAATTGTTTCAGAGTTCAACAACTCAATCATTAATTGTTTACATCGTACAGATGACTAAGTATGCTTTGAAGGACAAAATACCATTAATCTTGAAACGTTGACACGCTAATTAAACATACATCGTTTATGTATACATATAAGTGTCACTGTAAAGGGTGACTGGTGCGACCGCCGTGCTCTGGGGCAGCTATATTTAGGCTCCTGTTACACGTTAGAACCCAACGACGTGTGATACGATTCCTGGGCCCTTGGAGGCAATCTATATACTGAGTGATTAATTAATTTGTTACAGAACACTGCTCCGCAGGGCCACTGTCATTGTTATCGAGTGACCTTACAATTTATGAAAGTTGACATTTGCACGCTGAAGAAGTGGCTATTCGCGAGATGATTCGTCACAACGTACCTCGAGGAACGTAAGCTTTCAAAACTTATATCACTGACTTTAAACCTTATCTCTGTTATATAAGTGATGTAAACTTGTTTATTCGGGTTAATAAACTTAAAATTTAAACTTATTCTGTACTTTTAAATTTTAAATAAAAATGGAATAGGAATTACACATAGGTTACAGGAATGGTCATTACACAATAGCACTAAAGCACTAAGTTTAACACTTGACAAAAGCACATAATGATCCCACAAACAAGCACAATGGTGTGTACGGTAGTTCATTGAGAGCAAACCGCACAGTTCCTGCGCATTGTGGCCGCGTGAGGCGACTGTTGGGACACAACGAACTCTACGCACCGACAGTGACGGACACCAAAACTATGAACGCACTTTGTATGATTACCGGTTCGGGAGACGCGCGACGTGAACGCGACACGGACCGATGCCAACTGTTTACCAACGCGCCGCTCCGCGTTGTGCACCCACCACTACGGTAGGGCTGTCACGCGATCGTGCGAGTGAGGAAATTACTCTTTATTTACCTCAAGTTATATATCTATATTATAACTATTTAGTGAATTAATTAAAATAATTATTCAAAGTCGATTTTTCCGTAATTCGTATTCCGGTGCATTTAAATGAAAATACAGCAACCCACAGTTAAAATAAAAAAAGATTCATCATATTTAACAACCCTACAAGCTACAAAAAACTTGGTCATACGATAAGAATTATCATATTGCGTTGGAACTAGAAGTTTTTTACCACCTCTAGCGTTGATAATAAAGAAATATATTAGATGTCGCAGTGTCATAATCTACATAATACAGTGTAGATCATACTGTGGTTAGCGTTAGAAGATACGTAACTTAAGCTGGTATAAGGTCACATGTGCATCATTTCTAAATCCATGACTCTACATACATTTATTATGTTTAAGTTGTATACGTATGTATATGATAGAGTCATGGCATATTATCTAAGGCAGCATTATACTTGAAAACTGAATTAATTAATTTACAAAGAAATGTCAGCTAGGTACCTGTAGTTCATCCTGAAAGCTCGCTCAAAAATGTTTTGAAACACTGTTCTCTTTTATTTTCCTTATATGTAAAAATTATACAAATACATGTTGGTAGGTAAGGTACACTGCAGACCCCAAATAGTATGTTATAAACAAATAAGCAAGTCAAAGATAAAGCTTAAAGCATCCCCAATCTGACCCCTTTTTCTTCTAGACTCATTCACACACAACACAGAATGTTTGGAGCCGATCGCATGTAAATATCCGCACACGTGTAAGGCCAGTAGTCAGTTATCTATATCCAATAATAATAACTGAGTATTAAATAGATAACATGAAAGTGATGGCATTTCAACATCATTAAAAGGTATGTAATAAAATGTATACATGTATAGTTTCACATTCGTATTTTATTTTCATTAATGATAAAAAAAACGTGCGTGTCTCAGGACGCCCGACAGGAGTGATAACTTAAACTAATCTAAGTTGAATTTATTTAATATTCAAATTGGGCTTAGAGGGTTAGAGTGAGAGAGGAAGAGCCTGCCTACCGCTGCCGTATGCATGAGAGAAAGGGAAGCCAGACAGTCTGGCGTCGTAACGCGTTACGTAACGAAGCAGTTTACCCTCCCGTATTTACTAATTTTGTTTTTTTTTTGTATATAAGACAACTCCCGCACTATGAATAAATCCTGTGCTACGGAGGACTTTACAAACATACCTGAAACAGACACAAAGAACACCCAGACTCAGAACAACAATTTGTCAGTCACAAAAAGTGTTGTCCTATGTGGGATTTCAACCCACAACACGAAGGCGAAGTAGGAAGCAGCGTGGCGACCGCTTAAACCACTAGCTATACCAATCGTGCAGTCAGAATTATAATTGTACTCTGCCATTCCCACAATATTTAAGTTCCTGTCAGAGCGGGACAGGTACAGTCGTAATCTTTATTGAGATATTCTGAAACCGATTTAAAGTCCAACATAGCGCCATAACCTTTTGCTTATAGCATCATTTATGTAAATCATCGTTATCGACAAGTTTTGATTTTAGGTCACTAGCCATTTTCTCTTAGTTATAGGTACACTCAAATGAGCTTTCAATGAGCTTCGAATCTTATTGCATTTTAAATGATTTACAATGTCTTTAGGAAATAGGTTGGTTACTTATAATATGCTAAGTGTATTGATTCGTATATATAAATTAAAATAAATAAAATATATAAATATACATTATGATTTTATTTGATATCTATTTCGTCAAGGTTTTAACCACTAAATGCGGATAAAAAAATGTATTTATATAGTAAGCAAAATACCAGTACACAGAATTAGAAGGACAGGAAGGAAAATTGTATGTCCGAATGTGCGCTTAGTCCATAGTGGGATTTTCTTAAAATTAGCTTCCCTTCCCAAGTTAATTTAATATATAATGTAACTGCCTCGGTGGAGCAGTGGTAGCGTATGCGACTGCTGTGATAGATGTCTCGGGTTCGATTCCCGGGTCGGACCAAATGTTTGTATGATCTGCAAATATTTTTTTCGGAGTTTAGGTGTTTTCTATGTATAATATGTACGTATTTACAAAAGAAAAGTATATGTATTCATATCAGTTATCTAGTACCTATGGTACAAGCTCTGCTTAGACTAGATGGCGTTGTGTGTTAAATGTCCGAAAATATTTATTTGTTTTATTTAACAGTACACATAAATTTTCCTTTATTATTTCTAGTAAAGGCAAGTTACTGTGTAGGTACTATCAAAAAACTTGAGAGGTGTCAAGGGACACCCGGATGGAACGAAGTTCGAAATAGAAAGGCGAAACGAAAATATCTGTGTGTGTCGTCGTCGTGTCGTGACAACAAATTGTGTCGTGACAACAAATTGTGTCGTGTCAACAAATTGTGTCGTGACAATTTTTCCGTCTAGCCCCCTTACACAACGCGCCATAAGGAACTTCGTTCCAATAACATTAGTACAAGTCATAAATGCTGTACAAAGTATACTGGGGTAATTTGTTAGACTTCTGTATGAAGGAGTTCAACTTTTGATACAGGCTGGAGGAATAAGTTGCGACAAAACCGTTGAGATAGGAAAAAATAAAGAATTTAAGAATACTACATTTATTTATCCAGGTATTTGAAATTTATGATAGAAGAAAGAAAGCAACCTTTGGAGATTTACACTCCTTTTATGGAGTGTAAATAAGTTTTGAATTTTAAATTATGTGATACAAAATATTTGTTAAATATCGTGTTACAATCACATTCATTAGTAGACGAATGTTTAATTTATCAGACCTAAAATAGAGTGATATATGTATACTTGTTTAATCTGTTTATATCTTGATGAGCTTTACAGCTTTCGCCGGAAGAAATAAATAAACATAAATCTGAAGATTCAAAGCTAAAATTAACATGTAAAGGCTGGGCTTTGCCCCGTGCATAACAAAAGGGAAAATAAATATATAATTAAAGCAACGCCATCATATTCTGTGTCCGACGACTGACTCACATTTACGAAGAAAATTTATAAGTCTATTGTACTGTACGAGGATTCACACGTGTTCAAACACTTCTTTAGATAAGGTTAGGAAAATATTGCGCGAGGACATTTTATGTAATGTTATCATTGTGACGTCTATATAAGACTGCTATCTGGTTTTTTTTTTACTTTCTTCGACTTGGTAGTTTTATCGCGGATGAAGATGTAAATATTCTTCGAGAGTACATACTTACTATTCTACTTCTATACTTATGTTTGCTGTTAGTATTTGCAACCTAATAGTCTTTTTCTTTTAGCTCTAGGTCATAAGAAATTATTAAAAAATGACTATGATAACTGTCTTCTTTAATCATGTATCATTATGTACCGTTCATGATTACAAAATATAAAGATGATAATCCCGTATCTTTGATTAATTGACAAAATACATCCGTAAATCCAATAGAGTTCAACTTAGTTTAGATATAAATGTCAGCAGGTTACACTTAAATATTATTGAAACGTATGTTATATATTATATCACCACAAATTGTGTCGACAGCATGATATTCAATTATTTATGCATTGCGTAATGTTAACATTTAATACATAATACCTTAAGTCAATAAATGCCAATCCAATACAATAATTTATCATTAATTTCTTTTATAATATGCATGCACACACAACCAGAAATATAACAACTTTCAATCCTAAATTATTCATACCTTGGGTTAAATAAATAAATGTATGCACGGTGTGAACCCTAAAACAATACAATCCAGGGTACAGAAGTGACAAAATGAAGCCCAGCACATAAACACAGCGCTGTTGCCCCAATTCGTATGCGTAAAATGTACAACTATTTAGATTATGCTCACGCGTTTCATTTTGATCAGTCCATAAGTTTAGGCATGGTCACGAGCGATGTTTCAATGATGGTATTTTTACCATAAAGCAAATAGTTTTCTTTATGGTAAAAATCTCTTTCGCTTTCTTTGGCTTATTTACTATTTTCATACATTTTTAAGGAGTTGACCTGACTAAATCTATATAGGACCTCTCAATATTTTCTTTACACGAGAAGTAAGATTTAGGCCGGACCTGAAGGTTATTTTGGCAACCTTAGTACAGAAGTGACAAAATGAAGCCCAGCACATAAACACAGCGCTGTTGCCCCAATTCGTATGCGTAAAATGGCACAACTACATTTCCGTTGGATGTGGGAATCATATTTTTGGCATACATCTTTAAAAATCGGGCCAAAACTCGCAACTACGGAACTACCGTTGCCAACTATTAACCTCGATGGAGTAAGGTGTAATGTACGTTTACTTTTAGATCGGACAGTAAACAGAACATGAAATTACTTTACATAAACATATAAAACTATTTACGTTTCGATACAAAAAACTCTTTGTGTAGACATTAAATCTGATCACAACATTACCTTTAAGCAATGAAAATTAAAACGTCTATATTTTTTTTTTCAAATTTATGTGTCTGTAAACCTTTTTAAAAAAATAGGTAAACACAAGACATGCGAAGCAAGTTTGTAAATAAGAAGTAAATAAGGCAGAAAATTCGATTAAAGCTACGTGTAAAGTGTCAATCTTGTTTATGATTGAAGATGAACTATAGACAACAGTGAAGAAAGTGTCAAATGCATATTACAAGTATCATGAAATGTAATAATCACCACACATTTGTAATTGTTATATAATGTAATTGTAATAAACTGAGAGTTACTGCTGATGGTTGCTGCTGGTGATTTAATAGCGTCTTCCATCGCTAACTCGACAGTGATGGAAGACAGATTCCAATCAACGCTTGATCGAAAATAACTTCGTTTACTTACAGGATCTTCTCATCCCGAAAAGACGTGTATTTAAAGTAATGACCCCGAATAAATATGTAAATATATAGGTAGTTAAGATCACCAGGCCTACAGTAGAATCTTTTTCAAGAATCTTGAAATGAAAGTTAGCAAAAGTGCTTAGTTTCTCCATAACTGATATAGTTTAGGAAGTAGAACATAGTAAATTGAGCATTGTGATCAGCTTAAGTAAGTTAAAGATTAACGATAAGTCTTCGAGTTTCCGCATTTCAAGTCTATCAGATATCTTGTTTGCGGTCACGACGCGCCGTGTCAACAAGTAAGCCCGGCTTACCCTTTTTACCGATCGACCACAAGCTAAGCCGGACTTGTTTCTCAATGACGAGACGGCATCCGGCGACACTGAAGTTTGAAAGTGTCGCCAGACCCCATACAACATACATATTATAAACATTTTTGGAACGAAGTTCCTTATGGCACGTTGTGTAAGGGGGCTAGACGGAAAAATTGTCACGACACAATTTGTTGTCACGACACAATTTGTTGTCACGACACGACGAGGACACACACAGATATTTTCGTTTCGTCTTTCTATTTGGAACTTCGTTCCATCCGGGTGTCCCTTGACACCTCTCAAGTTTTTTAGTATATTACTATGGTATACATACACAAGATTGTGTCTCAAAGAGACGAATAAAAAGTAAACCAGAAACGTGAACATAGGTAATTAACTTCATAATACATCTTGTAGAACGTGTTATAAACAACTGTAAATTAAAACAAGAAGCTTTTTTAAATCAAAGGGATATAAATGTTTGTAAAAGTAAAGGTATCAGAGCAAAACAACGTAAACAGCAAAATTAAGATTAAAGTATCTTGATGAAAGCTGTAGTAATTAGAATACGGTTAGTGTGCCGAAATTAAATTTTAGTCAGTGAAGAAATTAATGTGAGATGAGATCGTTAAGAACCTTTGTTTAGAAAGCGTTACTATCAGTAAAGTGCTATTATTTTATTTCAATGAATGATGATGGTAATTATTAAGTGTACTAGGAAACAGTACCGAAAGTAAAACTTTTTGTTACTGAGACCCAAATTCGTCATTATTGATATGGTCACATATTAATAAAATTGTGTGCAACATAAAAAGGATCACAACGGTGGATACATAATCTGTACTTAGAAGACTAGTAAAGCTATTTAGATTATGCTCACGCGTTTCATTTTGATCAGTCCATAAGTTTAGGCATGGTCACGAGCGATGTTTCAATGATGGTATTTTTACCATAAAGCAAATAGTTTTCTTTATGGTAAAAATCTCTTTCGCTTTCTTTGGCTTATTTACTATTTTCATACATTTTTAAAGAGTTGACCTGACTAAATCTATATAGCACCTCTCAATATTTTCTTTACACGAGAAGTAAGATTTAGGCCGGACCTGAAGGTTATTTTGGCAACCTTAGTCAAATCAGTTACTTTTTATCATCTGTTAAAACGAGTATTTTGTAATTATATATTTATTATTACGAGTATTTTTGTATTTTTTTTTTATATGTGCTAACTTGTGACGTCAATGAATTAGACTACTCAATTGTTTATTTGATTTAAATTTGTAATAGAAATGAAAAGTTATAATAATTATATTTGCCGAGATGTTCTGTAATATTCGTTTTAATGAAGAACACATAGATGTTTATTTTCGATACAGTCATCTACCCTAATGTCAGAAAAAACCTTATCATTAATATTATGTTATAAATTCATTATTTTGGTTTGTAAAGTTAGATATTTTATGCGTAGAACTAGGAAAATCAAGAAGAGCACAAATCTAATACTTACCGCTTACCGTATAATGATGTTTTATAAATTAAACGTTCTGGACACTTACCTGAAACAAAATAATTACATAATTAGTGAAAGGTTTTAATTATAGCGATGACAGAGTACATACTATATGCATTATATAATAAGTTAAAATATTTTAGGCTTATTCTGCTTTAAAATACTAAATATTCCGGAAACAAAACCTCGCATGACCGCTCATTTTAAATTTTTTGAGTGGGTGATTATGTTAATGTTAAACGAACGAACGTAAGAAGAATTGAATGTATACCGAACCACTCTGAAGCCTATACATAAAAATTCAGAAAAAAAAAGAAATCATTGAAAGTAAAATTGTGTAATCATATTTATTTAAATACCTATAGATGCGTACAAGCAGGAAAGACCTGCTGCTGAGCAGCATTAACTTTAATTTAAATACTTAAAAGTCTAGAAAACCTGGCAAAAAGCTTAAGACTTACTTTAATAGGTCTGGAGATAAAAAAAGACGAAAAAATAGGTTTGAAAACATAAGAAATGTGTGGGCGTAATAGGCATTCGAGAACAATTTAAATTAGGGTTACGTCCAACGCTTGATGACAAATCTGTCAATGGTATACCTTTCATTTAAAAATAACCAAGAAATCTGTTGAAATGAACAGCCGGACGAGCTCGTAATAGATATTATTAAACAGGAGAACGACTTAAGTTTCCACCTAAGCGATTTGCTTTTTTATAAATGACTAGCTGACCCACGTAACCTCATTTACGTCTCTTATTGCCCGTAGTGTAATATTTTTCCCCGGTTTTTGTAACATTATTCATTAGTGCTCCACTCCTATCTGTCTTAGCGTGATGATAGCCTATAGCCTCCCTCGATAAATGGACTATCCAACACTGAAATAATTTTTCAAATCGGACCAGCGGTTCCTGATATTAGCGTTCAAACAAACAAACAAACTCTTCAGCTTTATAATATTAGTATAGAACTATAGATATTTATGCACAGATTTGTTATCCCCGATTCATTTTAGTGTTTTAATATATATACCTACTATAAGTTAAGATAAGATGACGAACTCCGAATATATTTTATTACATATTTTAGAAATATTGATTACTATCATAATATTTTTTATATATTACTACAAACTCCAACAAATATGTTCATATACCTTTCCACCAGCAATTCTGCATGGTACAATTTTTTTTAGCAATTATTACAACATTATTAGTGCTTTAAAAGGTAGTACCGTAGTAAGAATAATTGTCATACGACCTCGACGAAGACGTGAATCATCAACAAACGCACTTATGATTCATTCTTTTCGCGCCTGATGAAAAGTTACATAATTTCCTGAGACCCTAGATGGGGATAGATTAACAACATTAGATATTCTTAGAAGATAAACATACGATGTTTCTATATGTGACGGATCTTTTTAAAAGCAATAAATCGAAACTGCATAGTACCTACTCGTAAATTTCTATACACGTTTGGAGGCGACCTACGATATAGCTAGCAAACAAGTTGATTTTTTTCTGACATTTTAAATTATGTACGTTATATTCAATCAAATGCATACTAAACTTTAAGAAGACTTTAAGATTTTTGCTGACTATTGCTATGTCAATAACATATAAATTTTATTAGTTTTGATTGATAATAATAATGCACAGTTGAATACAACAGTCGTTAAAATTATATTTCACCATAATGTTCATATTACGCTAGCGGTAACATAATTATAATGCAGTATTTATAATAATAATAATAAACATTTATTAATCCAAAAAATTACAACAATAAGACATCAAAATATTTTTACAAGACATATGAAATAAATGGTTTTGGAACACTGATACCCATGGTAAGATCTAACTTGTGTTATGGGTATCAGGCAGTATTTAGTAATAGTATCACATCAAAAACCTTTAGTTTCAGTTTTACAATCAAACAGTTATCATGTCAAATATTCAGAGAAGTCCATACCTTCTTTATTATCAGGTAGCGCGAACAATGTTGAACAATGATGTTTTCCCATTCAGACCATACAGGAGGCGGGATAAGTCGTTTTGTAATACAAAAAAGAAATCGCTAACTATCGTCAGTATCCTGTTACCACCAGCTGCGGCGATGCCCGAGACGTCTCCCATATGTTGCGATTCGATATAAATTCTATAATAGGCCTTATAGTATCTTTTGCGAGTACCATTATGATAGCGGTACCCTTAATTATAATCAGATTTATATTATCGTGCTTTACAAACCATACAAAACTGCTGTTCTTTTTAAGAAAAACTATGGTGGACTGATCCTTTCAATGTTATTATCGTACCTTACAAACTATACAAAATTGGTGTATAGCGAGATGTTTAGCGATGCGTAAGCTGAGAAATAAATGACAGTCTGTATTAATATTTTAAGCAATTTAATGTCTATAAGGCCACAAAGATGTTCTATATAAGAGACACTATAGTGGGTAGATTGATTCTTTCAATTTTTATGTCCTCGGTAAGAATATGTCGGTTATACAGGGTGTCTCAAAATAAATTTTATATTTGTTTAGCTTACTGCGTGAACGCTGGGTACTTGAGGGGTGCGGGGGTTATGTCAATTGGTAGCTTGGCTCTTGGGGATTCAGTCGCTATGGAGCGTTTCTCGGGAGCAGACCGCGCGTTGTGCGTGCGAGAGTTTTACAAGAACGGTGATTCGACAACTGTCGCGCGTAGAAAATTCTGCAGTATTCGAGGTTTTCGCCACTTAAATGATGCGCCAAGCCTTCCTCTCATTCGACATTGGGTTAAAAAGTTTGAAGAGACTGGATCAACGCTGGATAAATCAAAATCCGGGCGACCTAGGTCATCAAGAACGGTAGAAAACGTGGAGAGTGTTAATCAATCTGTACGTGACGACCCGAGCCTTTCAATTCGGAAGCGCGCGAGTGCTTTAAATGTGCATAGATCATCATTACATCGCATTATGCACAAAGATCTAAAGCTGCACCCCTACAAAATTCAATTGGTGCAAGAATTAAAGCCCCAAGATGCCGGTCAGAGGCTTAATTTCGTAAATCAGATGATTGAGCGATTTTCAACGTTTACCAACATTTTGTTTTCGGATGAAGCTCATTTTCATCTTAATGGCCACGTAAATAAGCAAAACTGCCGCTACTGGAGTTCAGCCAATCCGAAACGCAAACATCAGAAACCCCTACACTCGCCTAAAGTGACCGTATGGGCTGCCATGTCGGCGCGAGGAATTATCGGCCCTTACTTTTTTGAAGACGAAATGGGGCGTACAGTTACAGTGAATTCAGAGCGTTATGTGGAGATGTTAGACAACTTCTTGGTACCTGAACTGCAAAACTTTCCTGGCTATAACCAAAGAACATGGTTTCAACAGGACGGAGCAACTTCACACACGTCCAATATATCTCTGCCACGTGTTCGTGAAATTTTCTCAGGAAAATTGATCTCCCGGAGAGGTGACATAAATTGGCCTCCACGTAGCCCAGATTTAACCCCTATGGACTTTTTCCTATGGGGTTATCTTAAATCTAAAGTTTACGCCAATAAACCAACTTCACTGGCGCATTTGAAAGAAAATATCCGTCACGAAATGGCAGCCATCCCTCACTCCACCTGTCGAGCAGTCATAAGTAATTTTACTGTTCGATTAAATGAGTGCCAACAACGTGAGGGTTTACATTTAGACGATATTATTTTTAAGAAATGAATTCCCAAAAAGTGTATTTTAACAATAAATAAACATTTTTTCTATATACCGCTTCCTTTTTTTTTAATCAATCCACTAAATATGAAATTTCTTTTGAGACACCTTGTAGTTACGATACAAACTGCACCACTATTTTTAGAAAAAAAGGTGGAGATAAAGTAAGGTATTACTTAATTTTCATAGTATATCTGTTTTAATTAGGTCAATAAAGTACGAATGGTATTCTACCCACCCCTAGGAAGAACTGTCTCAGGAGCAAATTCCCCAATCTGTCGTCTAACTAAGCTTGCTAATGAGTACAGCACCTCACTAGATATTTTGAATAATTCTTTGTGTAACTTCCGAAAGTGTATTAATTTCCTCATTGACAACTAATTCAGCATTAAATTGAGCAACGTGATAGACTTATATTGCTTTGTTAAAAACTTTTCTTTTTTGTTTTTGTTAGTATGCTTTCCAATTATGCGAGTGGGAGTTAGCACTGTCGGATAACATGTAGTTTTGATTTCCATTCTTAAGCTCTTATATATTTTATTTAGTCGATATTACATACATTTTCCGGTTTTCATTACTATATTTTTTGTGCATGTCGTATTTGCTGGAACGCAGTTGTACATTAGCCTAAATTGTAGCACATGTAACCTAAAGTAAGTAATAATGTTATGACCGTAAGTGAACCATAAATAAATAATATTAATGTGCTCGTAAAAAAAACAAATAATAGTCGATTTAACTAGAATCGATTTAATTTCAATTCATATATCAGACCACCATTTAAATGGGATATAAGGTATATTGGAATGGGCACTGAACGTTCTTTCTCTCGGTACTGAGGAACAGGGGAGATCGACTTTCCGTATTTATCGAAAGAACGCGATTGGAATTGCTTCTGAGAGCTTACCTCGACAAAAACTATGGAGAATTTAGTAATGACGGCCTTCAGAGCGTAACTAGTTTTTTAGTACAACCAGCTCTCGCGGCAACATCTCCAGAAGGAGGCAGTTTCTACAACATTGACTTATATGGAGAAATGAACTTGATTTAATAAACTGAATATCGTAAGATCAAAGGCATTTGTTTTGTATCAGCAATTTTTGTACTCACAAATTTGTTATACAGTACGTAAGTTTACTAACATAAAAAAGCCCTAACTCGTGAACTGTTTCAGGAAAACTGTCTATTAGTACTGTAGCAGAACTGTGTGTCTAACGCACCCTAGACTTTACAGGGTTCAACTTTTTCTTTTCTTTATTTATTTAATGAGGGCTTAGTCACGAAGTGATTATGTCGCCCTCATAAAAATACAACATATGAACTATTTAACATATACATTTTAGTTATATAATAGACTTTGTGTATAGATGAATGTCTGATTTATTGCTTTGTTTTGTTTCTTTTTTTTAAATTTTTGTTGTTTTTATGTCATATTTTATTTTCTTTTAAACTATAAGCACCTTATTTGATTATTTTTGTTACCAATTAACATAGTGACATCTTATGTTAGGTGTGTTGCGTTTTGTCTGTATGAGTTTCCTTAAATACGCAAACCAGTCAGCTGAAAACCAGTCTGTTCTTCAGTACAACGTAAACTGGTTGCCTTTGCTGCACAATGCAATTGTTACGTGATTTTGTTGTTCTACATTGTATGTTGTACTATGTTGTAGCAAGAATATGGTTTAACTGGTTTAGTAGAGTAAAAATATAAGTAATTCACCATAAAATAAATAATGGAAGGGTGACCTATTCTGTAAAGTGTTATCGTAAAAGCGGGTCGTTAGCCTACCGCACTACACATGCAAAGCTGAATTAATATATACAGTTTCATTCGTCACGACTGGGTTCTTAGAAAACGGATGCGTTAATTCGACACAATTTAAACACAATAGCAGGAATTGTTCATTATCCGTGACGTGGGTGAGGACACGCTCATTGAATTTTTGCAAATCTCGCATTGATTTTAGATAAAAATCTAAGATCTGTTAGTCCGTGATTTAAATTCAAATTAAGAATCACGAATGAAATAAGTTTGCAAGTCCTGAAGATATGAGGCTATCCAGGCAAAGTTCGAACTAAGTATGTGGGTCAAACGTGTAGGTATACTGACATCGGCAGAGGCTCATGTGGTCGACATTCAGTTATCTAAACATGTGTACGAACAAACACGACACGAACTTCGCACTTATATGAAGAATGTTATAACAGTGAACACTTTGACAAAAAGCTAAAATGTTAAACAAAATACGGCTAGGTAAATAACTCATTACTTATGTTTTGAGTGTATCATCTTTCTTTTTTTATTCTGTGTTTAATTTCTGTTAATAGTGCATCGATTCCTTCTTCTTTAATTACATGTGGGTACCTATTTAATTACATTAAATAATTCCACTGTAGGTATTTCTATTGTAAACTAATTTCTTAGTATTAACTACTTTCCACATGAGATTGGCTATCATTGAATTACATTTATAGCGCCATCACGGCTTCAACGATGCAAGCATTGTATTCCATGATTTCCTAAATATTAAACACTAAGGTTCTAAACCAAAAAGTCTTATGCTTTTAAGGTAAATCGTAAATAGCTTTAATATACAATAAACCATGTGAACTCTACTCAGACCAAGCTCACATATTTGTTGGTATAAAGACTTGATTTGTGTACACTAGTGTTGCCATGACAACGAAGATTGATGTCTTATTAATTGTCGCGTTAATCGTGCATTAATTTACGCCAAGTTCCAATTTTAAACGTAAAACCTCTAATTTTCTTTAAAATAATAATATAATTTAAAGACAATGAAAAAACTGCAGCGAAAAGATATTAGCTACTCACACAATAATATTTTCCATTATAATCAAGTTATCTATAATATTCTGAGGCAACAATCTCTGTCATATCTAAATGCGCTGTAATTAACAGATTTACGTAAAGTCTTGGAAACCGTGTCGTGGGAGCCATATTGTCTATTGCGTGGGCAAACTTACGAGTGTCAATTTCATTGTACTCAGCGCATTGTTCTACATTAAAGTTTGCATTGCCAACTGATGTCCTTTAACGATTTTTAAATTTATATAATCATCATTGTTCCATACAATGATGATTGTTTTCAAAGAAGGTTGGAAAATGAACATTAAACTTAAGATTTAGTTATTTTTGATTATTCGTAAAAGGCAACTTGATAGTGACCAATTTTTCTGTTGCAGCATTAATCTAAAATTTCTTTACAAAAATCTTATTTTAGTAGAGCGATTGTCAAAATGCTATTTTTTTAGTATTTATAACGTTTATTTTTTTAAACCCCGACGCAAAAAGAGCGGTGTTATAAGTTTGACGTCGATGTCTGTCTGTGTGTTTCTGTCTGTCTGTGACATCGTAGCTTTCAAACTACGAGTATGTTTGGTTAATATCGGTCCAGCAGTGTAAGAGTATCAGCTCTTTTCCAAAATGCTGCAAGGCATTTTTGATTATGATTTTTGATATATTGATTATGACTACTCAGTTTTTTATAATTTAGATTTGTTTGTGATATATCTAACTTTAGTAAAACTTTAACATTTAGAACCTCGTTTGACAGGACAAAACCTATTCTTAGAGTTTTTAATTTAGTTTAGGGACTTTTTTGTCTAACTATTTTGAAACACAAACGGAGTATTCTTCAGCTGGTAAGCGGTTATTGGCATGTATACTTTACGTGTTGTGTTTGTGTCGTCGCCGTCGCCTGAAGGAATTCTCGCAACCCTCTACTAACAAGTAGAAAGGAAAACTGACCAAGTTATTCTATTTCATACCAATGTCCAATGTACTTGCGAATAAAACCTCTTATTTCACTGAAGTTAAGAAATCTTCTGCAGTCGAAACGGAAATTTATTTTTGTCATTTTGCCATTTAGAGTTCAAGTATAATTTGGACATAATGCACGAGTAAATTTAAAAAAATGTAATATTTTTCCATTTTAAAACGTTGTTTGCGTGTATAACAGTTATGGTATTGTAACCATTTTTGTAATAGAAGGCATTATATTACACGACCAACAGTCGCTATTCAGCTGCGACTTTTTAGCCAATGATGCAGTTATTACAACTTATAAGGTAACATCTTATCGTACATTTTTTACTTGAACAAAAAATAATCACGAATATAGCGACAAGCCCGAAATTCGAATGTCGCAAGGGCTTATAGTTGGACTTGAAAACCGTGGCTCACGAGCATTGTCAGAAACGTAACAAAGATTGACCTTATTCAGCGGCGGCAACGTTTGATGCGGTTGGAGTAGTAAACACAATGCTATGAATCATATTTTCCCACAATTAATGTCCGAGAAGAGGCAATGGTCGACACGCGTCGCGACATAAAGCGCACAATATGATGATGAGGTGCTGTGAATTGTGCGCCATTTCTAAATATTAAATATTTAAAATAAACAGTTTGCAAAAGTCCATTCAATTCAATATAGTTAGAAGCTTCCAAATACTTATACCTATTCGCTGAATGAAATGTTAAAGCTTGTTATAAAAGTACAATCGTTCTCGGCAAGGACAAATTGATGACAGTAAAAATCATTTGTTTATCTTGTATCGAAAAACATTATAAAAAAATAACTCAACAAACAAGTATTTTACCTAAATATTAAAGTAATGACTGCCTCGGTGGCGTAGTGGTACGCGTATGCGACTGCTAAGCTTGAGGTCTCGGGTTCAAATCCTGGGTCGGACCAAATGTTTGTGGAATCTACAAATATTTGTTTCGGAGTTTGGGTGTTTTCTATGTATAGTATGAATGTATTTACAAAAAAAAAAAGTGTATATAAGTATTTATATCAGTTGTCTAGTACCCATAACACAAGCACTGCTTAGCTTGGGACTAGATGGCGTTGTGTGTTAAATAGATGTCCGAAATATTTATTTATTTATTATTTATTATTTAATGTAAGTAGACAAGCAATAACATTAAAATGAAACAGTGGAGCTATCTATCGCCAAATAGCAATACTTACATGCTCGTAACGCGTCAAGAGATGGCGGTAGTGTCGCTGAACTACCTCCTTGCATTGCCGATAGAGCGGAGTAGGATTCGCTGTCGCATGGTAGAACTTCGCTGTATTTCCTTTTCCTGTGTATTATCGCCTTCCACATGCTAAATTTATTACGTTTTTCTCGTTGAAGACTCATTCACGTTATTTTCATTTCACTTTTAACACTATTATATTTTGACCAATCTTTGCTGCTTTGAAGTACATATGTATTGGTTAACAGTCATAAGGTTTCTTCAGCTAATAAAACATCCACTGAGTTCAAAGGTCGAATGAATAGATGCCGACAATTGGCGTATAAATCACTAGCATTACGACAACTCGATAATATGGCAAGATAAGGATACTCAATGAAGATAGGGGCGGTGCCCTCAACTGTCATCATTGGATTTAACTGCAGATTTAGTTATCTAAAGACGATTTCTTTCTATTACGCTTATGGTGAAGGAAATGTCTATCTGAAGATACTATAGCAGTATCTGTCGATGGTATCTGCGTTGACGTAGATTTTACAACAAGAAAAGAGACTAACAATGAATGATTTACTTTAAAACTAACACAGGAACTTTTGTGTAAGAAGGAACTGTTTATCAAGTAGTAAACAAAAAAAAATTAATACCAATAAGGATGCGAATTTCGTTAAATTATTACGTATCTTATACTTCTTGACCTTTCAACTTCTGAAGTCAATTTTATTAATAAATATGCCATTCAACTCTTGTCGAGTATAATCTTATCGTTTCATCGTCAACTTTCATTTTTAATGGCATCTAATCTGCACAGATTTATATCAATTAGTTATGTAACACGTAATAACCTTTCTTCTAGAGTATTCCGTTGAATATATTAAGAACAAATGGCAGAAGAATTATAAGTATCAAGACTATATTGACAAATGTTTTGACGCTATTGCCGCTTAATAAACATATACAGTGTCTTATTAGCGTTTCTTTATGTGCCCTACAAACCTTGAAATATACTCGTAGTTTGATTTCTGTTATAGATGGCCACGAAACCGACCAAGTAACTTTAAACAAACGATTATATTTTGCATCTCCTACAGATATTGTCATTCTTTAGATTTAAACCAGTAAAACAAATGAGAAATTCGCACCTAAAATGTATCTCGAAATTCTAAAATGACACAAATGACTAATATCATAGAGATCAAGATATATTTTAAGAGCTATTGTGATTAATCCGTGCGGTTACCGCTTCCTGCAAAAAACCTAAACAATAAAAGGGCTGACAGAACTCTTAACATTATATTCAAATTATCCTTTGTTTGCCACTTAGGAAAGAATTTGGTAATGGAATATCGATGATTCATTGTTGTAAAATGACGTCAGAAAAAATCCTACACATTTTAGGCACTTACGACAAAGTTATCAGGGCTAAATAACGGAATTCTGGCATTCCTTACTACAGACGTTTAAAGTAAGCTCTCCTGGGATCTCATACGGCGCGTGGCGACAGTCCCGATGGTCAGTAAAACTAACAGACCCTTTGGGTGCCGTTATTTTCATTATATTAGAATTTTTGTGCACATTACTCTAAAGACCATTTATCTACATAATATTTAGTTTTGTTCATAGTTACCTTAAAAATGTTATTAGGTTAATTTTTTACATAATATAAAGAGCAAACGTACAAACGAATAACTAGACGGTAAGTAAATACCAGTTTCAATTGTATTGGAAATAATGTGTATTGTATCGATTCAAAAGTGTTTATATATAACAAATTATAAAACCCTTTTTACTTTTATCTATAAGCAAATAGCACCTTACTTAAACTATTCTAAGACGACCGGAAGATGACTGATAAATTCTGTACATTTATTTCATGTTTATTAAATAAAACCTTGATGCATTTCAAAGGCTCGTGGACACGGATAGAATTTATAGTTTTTAGGATACAGTTATCCAAAGACTCCAAACACAGTTATCATGTAAGTAAGTGGACTTTTGTACCGTAACAAGTACCTACTATGTCTCTTTGAATCGTCTGATGTTTTGCAAAACGAATTTGGAGAGCAAGATTGCAGTTTTAATTATATACTTTCCTAAAACAAGAAGCAATAAATCGGTATCGGAAATAAATGTATGTTTATTTAAAAAACAATACAACGAAAAATACCCTTTGGAGCATTTAATTGAAAAATCACTTTATGTCTTGTATTACATTACCTCCCAGTAGTCTCTTACTAGTAGTTTAAATAGTCTTTTTAGCAATTGATATCTACTTGATTTGATAAAAAGACACATAACCTAAAAAACCCAAGTATTGTAATGCAATTTTTATGCTCCAAAAACAATTGTGACATCTATTACTTAATTAGTGAACTAACAGAATTTTAGAATGAATGTGTCAACATTAGACACCTTTATTACCTTATTTTAAGTGGTTCAAACGATTATTTGATAGTTTATTACCGTGCGAGGGCCAAGACCTACTCGACCAGATTGTTGCTACGAATCCACAAGACAAAGCTAGTGCTTAGAGATTCTTATGTTGCTAAGTGAAGTTACCAGAGTTCAAACACATTTGAGACTATGATGTTTTACGAATATCGTGTTTTGCGAATGTGCTGTTTTACAAATGTAATCTTTTGAGAATATGAGAGAGATTCTTATGTTGCTAAGTGAAGTTACCAGAGTTCAAACATACTGCCTTCTCTTGTTTCGGGATTTAAAGTGGACTAGCGAGAATTTCCTTGCAGCCACATTGCCAACTAATATTCGCGACCAGTTAGAAATAGCGGAAAACTGTGTACCTTTTCTTCGCCAGTGTAAATAGTCATAGTAAGCGAAAAGTTACTATACGCACTTGAGGTCTCTACCCGTAGGCGACATTTTTGTTTTGCTGCAACTATTTTATTTTTTAATCAATAGTGTCTCCGAGCGTGAATATCTAACCGTGTATACGAGCCTTTACATATGAAAGGAGTACAATACACAATCATTCATGAATACATCAGCGATATTCGCCGGCTAGTTTATTCGTTTATTTTTATATATTTATAATCTTTACATAACTCAATTACATTTTTGCGCAACTTCATGCATATTTATAATTCGTTTAACATACATTGTTACTCTATAAATGTAACCTTTTTAATATACATACAAAGCTGATTTATCATTTTGATAATTCTGTTTTACTACATCAAAACAGCTCCGTTGCTGAATATCATATTCTCAAAAGACCACATTCTCTAAACATCATATTTTCAAAAAAATAATAAAGCTGAAGAGTTTGTTTGTTTGTTTGAACGCGGTAATCTCAGGAACCGCTGGTCCGATTTGAAAAATTCTTTCAATGTTGGATAGTCCATTTATTGAGGCAGGCTATAGGCTATATATCATCACGCTACTATTCATAGGAGCGGAGCACCAATGAAGAATGTTTCAAAAACGGGGGAAATTTTCACACTACGGGCACACTACGGGCAACGAGGTAGGGTGTGTCAGTTAGTTACTTAATAAAATTATAACAAACTGTAATCTACCCACATTGCGTTGAATTGTGCTAAACTGTCTTTTATGTTGCTTATTTTTCGACCTTAAGAACTTCTTTTTTCAATCTAAATGAGAACAAACACAAAAGAATACCGTTTACAAATAAACGAGGAATTTTTCTACTAGTTCCATTGAAACATAAATGACCGAAATGTCCACACATATAATAATTAATACAGCTGAATATAGTAAGCATTTTACCTCCATTTTAGAAGTCAATGAAGATGGATTTCTCAAGTAGCAAATAGGATAAAAAAAACTTAGTCTTATTGTGAACCTCGTCCTTTACAAAATACTCAATGGTAGGTATTATGTTATATAATATTACTTCATTTAACAAGGTTTATTTGACCTCGCATTACAAGATGTATTATTTTGTAACACAGGTTTGTGCCTCTGATTAATACAATAACTACTTAAAACTGTCAAATGGCTGTGACGATCAACATGAAACTCTGTTTTGAAATATTTAGATTTGTAATCATTTCTGTGAATTCATTTGACCCTATTGTTCTTAACTTATAAATGCTTTGGCAAATTGGTTAGCTTTGTGTTTAAACTTGGATTTTAATTTTAAGCGAATGAAATAGTTCAATCGCTAGTATTTGAATGCGGATCCCCTTGCATGTTTGTCAGTTAACGCAGTAAAAAGTAGACATGTCTTTTTTCCACAAAGTACCTCCGTCAAAACATAACAGAGAGAATTACATTTATATTTATAATCTTATATAGTAGAGGAAGTAGGGATAACAAACAGAACACACATCACATCTGTCTACTATCCCTAAAGTGTAGACGATCTTAAGCCACGCAGAAAACTAGACCACATAACTATCCGTGACACTTTTGACAATATAACAGGTGTACACAACAAAGTATGCATTATAACTATCGATAATTGACAAAAGGTAAGCTAGGTGTACGTTGTGTTATTATTTTTTTATGGAATACGGGTAAACGTGCCAATGTATCGCTTGATGGTAAGATGGTTACCGCCGCCCATGGACATCCGTAACACCAGAGGCGTCACAAGTGCGTCGCCGGCCTTTGGAGAATGGGGAGGGGGCTGGGGGTTGGGGTTGGTGTGTGGGCCTCCGGTGTCCTCACTCACTGGGTGAAACACAGCGCAAGCGCTGTTTTACACCGGTTATCTGACAGGCCTCACTCCGGTCGAGCTGGCCCATTCATGCTGAATGGAATGGACGTGCTATATAAATATAACACGTCCCAGAGATTTGGTAGTTCAAAATACTTTAAATAACAGTATTTGTTTAACAATTAAGTCAATGGGGTCAGTGTTGTAATGCCAGACCCTGGACACTGGCCAAAAACGAACTTTAATTAAAACTTTTATGAGATTTATCATCGTTTTTTCACAGTATTATTTTTCATTATGAAACTTTGTAACAATAGAAGTCATAAATGCAAATATACTTATGATGTTCTGTGATTAAGTAAATAATCATCATTGCTTATTAAGGATTGTTTATTTAACAATGATGTGAACTGATGAATTGAGCAGCTTTCGTTGCATAAATATACATACATCGGTATAGGTACTAGTGCCAATATTGGCTCAAAAGTTATCTGAGTTATAGCCTGTAGGAAGAAAGTTATCTATGACATATAAACTACTCTATTACTTATGTCTAAAAATAGTTAAAAACGTTGCAAAAAGTTCATATAGAATTACCTATTTACAATAAATCTTTCCTACAACTTTAGGACATCTACAAAAACATCTACGATCGCTTCTAAAACGTCTCTTATTCCTATCTATTTTGTATTAATATGTATGGCTAATACTTCATTTACGAACAGTACCAACTGAGACCTGAGACTCTGTTCGTGTCTTTCATAAGTAACTAAATTAGGACGAAATATTCAATTTTGGTTTTTTAAAATAGCTCGGTGACTTACTCAGCGTGGAACAACATCCTAGGTGAGGCATGACCAAGAATAACGCAACGCCATAACCAATCGTCAACGCTTTGTCTCATTGGCTATTGTCCCGAAACCATCGAATACGTCACAATCTTTGCATACAATAACATCAAATGAAGATGAGTCAATGGTATGCCGAACATGTACCCATGATTTTGTTGATGACAGTGTTACGTTCAAAGTATTTTAAATCATTGAGGTTTTACAGCGAACATCAATATGTTTAATATCAATTAAAGACAGTTTACAAAATCCCCTCGGATACCACCTCCTAGTGGCATGTCAGAGTCGAACCGACTAAAACCGCACGCCGTCTCGGGTATTAGATGCCGGGGAACCAGGTGCACCCTAGAAAGGAAAACCCTGGAACCCCGACGTATCTCGGGCCACCTACGCTTTGTCGATGGCCCCCTCTTGTGTGGGAACCCCAATGTTCCCGCTACTGTGCCCCAGCACGCTCCGCAGCGTCCGCGCCGTCACCCGGGCCTGCTTCTGCTAGTAGTAGCTAGCATCTGTCACCCTCAGGCTTGCGTTTATGGAGGACGGAGATCGTTCTGCGATCTGGAATGATTCCCTGCGTCTAATTACTGTTTTATATGATAGGTTACTCTGGAGAGATGATCATGGCTTTCATCAATGTTCTCCATTAGGTTTTATATCAATACTATGTACACTAACATTTACCTAAGAACCATTTAAAAAAAAGACACCTGTTGTTTGTTTCGGCATTTCTTCCCAGAGCGAGTCTTAGGAAATGCCGTTAATGCCTCTTCTAGCTGTAGCCGTGTAAAAATACTGTAAAGATTTACTTACAAAATAAATATGATTTATTATTAAGAATTATAGAAGAATATTATGACCACTGCATCTGGATACATTAGTATTAACTCCTATTCCTAATTCAAGCTGCACAAAGTGTATAACAACAAATGGCGGGCCTATAAAAAGCACCGCTAGTACCCATTAGCATCCGGAACGTTTAGTAAACAATAAGTTTTATTTTATTTTATCGGCATCCGTAGAAAATTTATTAATGGTAAGTCGATAAATCTCGAAACACACGGAGATTTATATGTTTTACGTGGGTTTTATAAATGTTCGGGCCTGCACATCAAGGCGATGGCGTCTGCCCATCCGTCCCACACAATGTTAGTACTCTATCGTTCACTAAACAACTAATAATAGCCTTGTGTTTAAAGTTTCATCATCCTATTTCGTCGACGTGTGTTTAACGCACCTACAGTTTCCCTAGAAATGCAAGCAAAATTGACGATGATTACAAACATATTTTAAAATAGACTTTACTACTTTGGCGTTTCTGTTACAGCATTAGTTAAAAAAAGCTTAGGTATATGCAAAGCATTCCAGGATGTTTGTTGATTTGCAACTTGCGTCAATTTGGTTTACAAAGAATTCATTACACACTACAAAGTAACTATCGAAGCCCTCATTACAGTGCCAAAAAGAGCAACAAATATGGAACTTGGATGCATGTATTGCTTATAAGCATAGTGCATATTTGAATGACTATTGCTAATTATACAATAAACCCTTACAGACTTTGAACACAATGGATGCTGTTTACCAACAAATAATGATCAAACAGTCATCATGAACACATATTGATACGATTTTTTATGATTTTATTTTAGTTGCAGTTAGTCTGACATTACAGAAGTAATTTCAGACTAACTGCTTCTCTAATCTAGCGGTCTAGTCTAGCGGTTAACGTATGCAACTTTCATACAAAATACTCAAGTTTCATGTTGAAATGTTAGTATTATTTCATTCGTGATGGAATATTAGAGTTTATTGATATGCTTTACAAAACATTAGAAATGAACGATCATTCTTGTATTATAATTGTTTCCTCATCCTTGGTATTTGCTATGATTTTTATATTAACATCACTGTACAGCTATAGAGAGTACACTAGATAGCAGTCATATAAAAACCCTATGAGGCACGTCTTATACCTGCCTAATTATGTCTTTGAATATAAACGAATATTTAATTATAGTAATTACTATTAGACATACAATATTGGAACCTATTAGAATAATATTACTTACCAATATTTAAGAATATCACCTGTTTATAATTAACTTTTGTCTCATCCTTCGCAATAACCTTGTATTACTCATCATATAATGCAGTAAATCACCGACAGATGGCTCTGAACCAACACCGTTGTTTACGTTACCATAGTCATAATCTAGACATAAGGTTGCGATCAATAAAGAAAATCGTTCGGATTTAACGCTTCAATGATTAAATGTATCGAAATACTAAATATTGTACAAAAAAAAATTCTACATATTTATACAGATTACATTATTAACAGGTCTCAGGATTTTTCTTTTTCTTTCTTTTTTTTTTTTTTTTCTTTAAAAATACAACTCCCACATTAGGAATAAACATCCTGTGTCGTGGGGGACTTTACAAACAAACATACATGAAACGGACGCAAAAAACATTCAGACTCGGGACAACAATTCGTGGATCACACAAAGTGTTATACCGCGTGGGATTTGAACCCAAGATACTTGGCGCAGTAGCAAGCGGCATGGCGACCGCTGAAACCACTCGGCCAACCGTGCAGTCAGAAATTCGTCTCTCCTTAGAATGTTAGGATTTTGCCGAACGAGTTGGGTTTAATTTTCTTTTTTTTTTGCAGTGCCCTTTTAGTCAACTCTTAGGATAGTGACGAAATGAATAGGAGTTGTGACATATCGTATTTTTAATCTTTTACCACACTTGCTATATAAGGTGTACAATTAAATGTTTAATAAAATGTTTTGATTACAGATGTTATGAGAACTACAAAATCAGTGACCTTAATAGTTCAATAAAGTAATAAGTGTTTGATAGTAGACACTGGCTTGATAACCGTCGTATTAAGCGTATCTATGTTTACTGATGTATAAACATAAAATTTTATTAATAAAATTATTTGATTAAATTCAATAAAATATAGTTTACATTGAGCCTAAAACATACAGTGAATTCTAGAATTCGAGTAAGCAATTATTAAAATAAGCACGATGAATTACTCATTTTTAAATAAGTAATTGAGCGTTACAGAGAGTAGACAGTAGAGAGTAAAACAAAGGGAAGATCCTCCGACCAGGCGAGGTGATTATGCCTGGCGGGCCACTGCCCAACAGTTGATGTTGGGATGTTGTATATATGTATAATAATCGGCGCGAGAACTTCTATTGCGCGATTCAGGATTGGTAATTACTCCGTGTAGTGCGTTACTTCGTAGTTCAGTGCACCTTCGGTAGATGGCGCTGTAGTATATTATGTTGTATGTGGAAGTCGCCACAGTATATATTGTGATTAATGTATATGGCAACCTTACGTTTTACACTACAATCACATACGTACATCAGATTGTTTTAAGTAAATCATGACCACACACGAGTATTTAATTTTGGTAAAATAATTTTTATTGTGTTTCGTGTGCAATGATATTTTAAAACATCATTGTTCGTGTGTCTTAACTATAATGCAATGAACGAAGTTCAATGGGTCTTGGCGAAATTGAAGTTTGAAGATTGACAATAAGATACATTTAAAACAAAATGTTTAGTCTTATTAATTGAATATAACAACTGGTTATTAAAAATATGGTTGTGAAAGCTTAGCTTATAGTTAGTTACATTAATTCCTTTTTAATAGTACTAATTTTCGAAATCCTAATTTACTATTTAAAAGTCTCTTTCTAAAGTGAGCTAATTTTTGGTTTGGTGACGTCACTTTACACTCAGTCATCACATCCCGTCTTGAACATCCTTGTACAACGGATACTGGCACCAAGCCAACCTAACGAAGCTGAGACATGATTTAATGCTTTATTTTCGACAGTTACATTCAAACTGAGCAAAATATAGTTTATGTTCTAAAAGTCCGGTGTAAAATCGGTTACGATTCGGTTATTTCAGAATAAATCATTACATACCTGTATGGAGGCACAGAAGTAAAAAAAAACTGTACCTACTTCGCTTCTTTTGTTTTAAAAAAGCAACTAATATTATACGGTTACACCTACGCTTATGAGTAGGTACATTTTTTGTTTTGCTCACACAAGGCTCAAGTACTGTTCATCACTAGTTTTCTGTAAGGTTTAGGACCGATGACTCAGAGATGATTTATCATTATCTAATAATACATATTTAATAGTTTTTTAAGAACATCTATATTCTAATCATGACATCAGAAACCCGTAGAATTAGATTTTTATTAGATTTATATGAGTGTCAAATGGTATTTTACTGTAATGTAATTTTATCTT
Source organism: Spilarctia lutea (assembly GCA_916048165.1). NCBI lineage: Eukaryota > Metazoa > Arthropoda > Insecta > Lepidoptera > Erebidae > Spilarctia > Spilarctia lutea. Next base: position 16,849,628 of record OU696471.1, on the reverse strand, counting down.
ATAAATGAACGACCCGGAAAACGGCATCTTTCTGTCTTGCAACTAGTTTAGATTGCATGCGTGTCGGTAATGTACATCAAATAACTGCGAACGAGCATCGAACGTCAACTGGGCGGTTGACGTATTGATATGATCTATATCACAAACTGTCCACTTTCGAAACGTAATTTGATAAACAAATGTAATGCAATGATTTACAATTTATTAGATTAATGTGCGTAACCAACGATCAAATTTTTTTAGGTTTCAACTTCATTTATCGTAATTTTTCTTGGAATATCAATTTTGGGGTATGAAATTGTGCGATCAAAGTGAAATATGTATTTTTAATTATCAGGTCATTCAAGCAGAAGAAACTATTAAAAATTTACATCTTGTATAATTGATGATAAATATTACACATCGGACGACACACTAAACCCGTGCGTCGCAGTAGGAAAAAAAATTAGACGGTGAAGTATATTTCATAAATTCATTTAAAATATCTCTCTGTAACGTAATATATATAAAGTAGGACATCAGATAATATTATAATTATTTGTCGCTTTCCTTTAAAAAGCTTCTGGGTGACAAACGCATATCAGAATAAACAGATAATAAAGACTACTAACCGATAAATTATTGACTATCAGGATCCATTTGCGCAAGTACTGCAATCTATATGTCAATCACGTTTCTAAATGTTTGAGTCGCCATGATTGGGTTAGAAGAGGACGGGTTGATATAATCAGACAATAATATAGTAGAAAACAAAAGTTTCTTGCAAGTGAACAATCTATTGTGAAACTACATTAGTACACTCTACGGATAAACCTCTTACAAAAACCTTTTCTTGTAGTGAATACTTGTAGTAACTTACTTAGTCGTTAAGCAGTAGGTATTAACTCACAGAAAACTCATTCACATTGAAGGCATTTTGCATCGTGTATTAAAATTAGGCCTTGATATGTCAACAAGTAACTAAATGTATATTGATTATTACACTCGGCTTTCAATGAAACTGATTTAAGCTAAGATCACTTCTGTACATATGCGGAGACCTATAAGGCACAGAATATTACATGCTGTCTAATCTCGAATAGAAGACATACGACGATTATCGTTTGCTGGCATTGACTTGGTGAGGCCTTGTCATCATTATGAGATCTAACCGCGGTCACTTAGAGTAGATTTAGCATAATTAGGATAGGTAAAGGGAACTTAGTTTTAATGGATTCAAATTTAAAATAATAGGAGAATTATCATAATTGAAGATGTTTTCAGAGGTGGGCTGGAATATTTCGCTATAATTATGTTGTCATTGTCTGTCTACACAACCAAATAGCGAATGATGATGAATCGAGGACGCAGTCGTCAAAGCATGAATGAATTATGAAAATTCAAATTTATTTTTTTGTTTTTGGAACGAAGTTTTTATCTAACTTTAATAAATCTTATAAAGAGTTACTAAATATGCAATGAGGCTAAGTTGTTTAAATACTATATAATTATTGCATAAGACTGTGATTTTTAAATAACATGAAATTGATTTTGAGTATTGACGTACACACCCCACACGTCTGCAAATTACATGTTCCCTTGTGCAGTGGCTGCTCATTCAAGCATAGCGACTGCACTAATAGACACCCGACCCCTCGGGATTTGGCACGAGAGGGCCTAACCTCACCATCACCCTTTAGGGGTGAACTTAATAAGTACTAGCTTACGAATGAATTGCATTGAGTTGCAGCGACAGCGCAAAAGGAAATAGGATGTTCTCAGCTAAATGATTTCTGTAAATTATTGTATAAATTTTAATTCTCGAGGATTTAGAATTACCTTTTTTTATATACATATTTTCAAACTAGCATACCTTGCAATTATTTATAGACGCAACTACAGTTATTTCAAATACTTTTCATATTTTTCCTGATAAGGTGTTGTTACTGTGTTACTTGAGCGTGATTATCGTTAGATTAAAAAATATTTTGTTCAATGGAAGTTCAATCGAGATTGTCAAAGGAATAAAAGGAACGGTGGTTCAATTAAAGGATCAATTACTAATCTTATCCATCAGACATCTAAATAGAGACAGACAATAAAATTAATTATTAACGTGATCTCACTTTAATTAGAAACAATCCTGAACGCTGAGATACGCAACTGCTTTCTCCGTGTCAACAAAATTTCGACCTTATTGCATTTAAAATTATTTCCTGTTAACGAAAGAACTTGTAGAACTTCGATCATTTGAAAATAAGAGTTTTAATAGAGAGCTTTATTCTAATCAACAATTATATTCTTAACGTATAAAAACACAGTTTTACGGCTAAGCGCCCTTATCACAGATTACTTATAAACTAAATTTATGTTCGCAAGCCTATTATTTATACGAATTAATAACGAGTTTAAATAATCACATTAAGTTTACCTGTGTGACTTAGATCACATACAACATACGTTAGTTTATTCGGTTTTTAGGGTTTTACTTACAACTTGTCATCTGTATTGAGTTTATAGAGATAAACAAATCAAAGTAATCAGTAGTTAGAGTTCTAGCTCTTAATGGAATGATAATAAAAGTAAATCTAATACAAAATGATTTTATTAAATTACACTTACTATAAATGGGATACCGGAATACTATCTTTTGAAGGGAAAGAAAAGGAAATCAAAGGCTATGCATACTTTAACTGTATAATATAAATTACATAAAAAAAGGGATCGGTAACCATATGAGAGAAGGGCAGGTTTAACAACTATGTATCTGCATTAACGAAAGATATAATCGATGTCAATTATAACAAGTGTAAGGATTCCTTTACATTATATTGTTACAAATCCAAACAGTTACAGGAACAATTCAAGGCTATTCACCAATACCCTGCATAATTTGACATGAATGACCTTCAAATAATTACGTCCTCATGTGTAATTAACATTTTAACAACTAATGTTATTGTAGCCATGTGTCTGATAGCAAAAAAGAATTAAGGATTCCCTGTCTACGCCAGAATCATGAAGGATTTTTGTTTGTATTGCATTTTCTACCTTATATTGTAAACGATGCTAATATTTCTGGCCTGTTATGTAATTGAAAATAATAATGGGATGATGATAATTTGTTCTTTGTTTTGATGTAATTTATCTTTAACGTGTATGTGGTTAGGAAAATATATTTACATGTTTATCCGTTTTCTGGCTATCATAAGCCAGGCATAGCCTAGCTTGAGATCGGACAGCCGTGTATCTAGTAAAGGCATCATCAAAGGTGAAGAATGCAACAAAAGGGAAACCTAACAATTTTTATAATATACTCGCGTTTATTATGTGCCTCCGAATCAACTTTCACTAAAACATAGGTTTCACCGCGGTGGGGAAATTGCGGTTTGACAAGGTACGCTCGGTTGCTGGTTGATTATGATAAGAATTTAAGATTAAGATATACTATTATGTAACAATTTAAATAACATTTTTAATAGTATAGATTATTAAATCTGACGTAGTCAGTCGGATTAAACTTTCATAAATATTATTGATATTAAGCATTCGCGACTTATTCATACATACATATATTATCGAGTAAACAACTTTTACACTCAAAGGTCAATATTATAAATTTTATTTTGAAATTTTACGAGTGCGTTAATTGCATTGTAGCCAATGTTTTGTTAATGTCACTTGGTATAGAGTTGAGGAAACAAGTATCTCAAAATAACTTTGAACTGGCTTCCTGAAATAACCGACTACAGGGGACCGTGACGACCGATTTATGGGTTCAAGTAAAATTACCGTGGTCAGACTGGTCAGTCTTTAGATGACTGAGCATTTACTACATCCGCCATTCAAGGATCTCATAAACTTCTACAAGAATTTGATATATGAAGAAGAGAAATAACAATAAGGACGTAGGCCTGCAAATAATTCTCAATTTTTCGCATAATCTGAATGTTTGATTCAACTCATATTTCATTGTTGAAGTAATATTTTAATGTAATGTTTTTTTTCGAAAAATATGAATGAAACACACTATCATTAAACTGTAAATCTGAATTGTTGATTGAAAGGACCAGACCAAATAACCTAAGGAAAATTATACATAAAATCATTTTTTTACTGCCGAAAACTACGAGTAATGACTTGTACGGTTCGAGGACGGTTCAGAAGATGATGTAGAGCTAAATTAGAGTCAAAAGTTGAGAACACGCTGGCTTTAAATATTCGGAAGAAATTTGGAAGCAACCTGTTATGACAATGTAAATAGATTTAAACATATGATTATAAAATTAGACTAGGACCTTTGCAAGGTCATTCATTTTAAAATTAATTGTGTATAAATAAATAAAGGTAAAAACGATCTGTGAAACTTAAAAGAGTCACAGGATGCTGAAAGGCAGTAACACCATGTGATGATGGGTGCCTGCAATAATAAAAAAAAAACTTGTACGGTGAAAAAGTAGAAGATTATTGAATCCCTAGTCTTTTAGATAAAATGCCAGACGAGATACAATCTTTGTATGTAAAGAAAGAAAAACATGCTTTCCAATATAAAATAATAAAAAAACACTATCTGACGAAAGTAAATAACATTATGTGTTGCATGGATTAAGTCCGTGAGTGTTAATTTATGTGTATTACATAGTTTTTAGAGACTCATTGCTACCCAGATAGACGCTGCGAGGTCTTCGTGGTGTAGTTTTCATCACTATGTCTGTAAACGTATGTGTATTGGAAACAATAAAAAAAAAAACGTTATTAAGCTCTAACTAATAAACTGATCATCTCGAAATATTGTATGATTTCAACAGTAACAAGAGGTGTCCTTTCAATCAGAAAGAGATGAGTGATAGAAAATGAATTAAAAATAATTAGTAAGTGAAGTATATTAGTAGGGTATGTATTTTACTAACAAAAAATGTTCTACACAAGAAAGTACAGATATTATAATTACAACCCATCTATCATAATTAATACAATACTAACATGTTTTCTTTACATGTGGCTTTCAATCTGAGTAAAAAAACTAAGTGACGTGTAAGTTAAGATACCTACATCATTCAATGGACTGCGATTGGTTGATGATCATGACGATGAAACCAAGTAACGACTTTAAGAGCATTAATTAGCTTCATATGATTATAAAGCTTTTTTTTTAATTTAACCAAATAAATAACATTACGAAAAGGTTTGATGTTACTTTAAATATTTGCATCATCAAAATCATGCTACTTTAAATAACATTACGAAAATGTTAAGTGCTACTTTCTAAAATTATGAATAATTATTATAATTTAGGTATGGCAAAAAATACAATATAAATCTTTTTCTGACACTAGTGAGAAACAATAGAATGGATTTGTTTATTATGTTCTTACCATCAGGACTGTAATTTGCACGTTCTATAAATGTAGACGGAAATGGTCAGATTGCAATAACATACAGTTCTAAGAACATGAAAAATTATAATCGACACACTACTGATTGATGTAAGTTATCGCATTAGGTAAGGATTATCCTGGTATAGTTTTTAAAACAATCTATTTATTGTACGATTTAAAGAAACGTTAATGTAATCTATACTAAAGATTAAGTACGAACTTAGTTTAGGATTCAAAGTAAGTAAATAGGGTTATAAAATCTGATCTCACAGAGATCGCTCAAGTTAAAATAAACTATAAAACACGAGGCATATGGCAACAAAAGTTACCTATTCTAAGAAAATCGATATTGTGTTTGCGGCCCTTTTATAATTAAATATCTCATATTTTCTTTGAAACATGATTTAAAGGCATTTCATTTAGCACATTAACCGTACAAAAAGAAATAGCAATGGTTGATTAATAAATCGTAACTGAAGGTAATCATTTTGTATTTTTCTATCTCATCAGTAAGTAGCCACGTTCGCTAACTATCGTAATTTCCCCTTGCGTGATCACGGTTCAAATTGCTTGCAAAAAGTTGTCAATAGAAAACGGTGAGTAAAATCAATGACCAAGAATTGCCACAACAAATCAGTCGATGAGGAACAACAAAGAACTATGAAGTATGAACTATTACAAAATACTTTTAGACTTATTTACAAAGTTACCATAGTCTGACAGCACTCTTTGTGATTGTTAGGAAAAAACCAGAATACGAGTATATAGCAGCAATAGCGGTATGCAAGAATTTGTGTACATACTTGCAAAATGTGTATGTGAGTATGGTGTATTAATTCATAATAGACCTCGGATTTCTTTCCTAGAGTTCCCTGAGTGTCATATCTCAGTGTGTTCGTGAATTACTACTGTTTTTCCTTGTGTACATGGGTTTTAGTAGTGAGTGCATGAGAGATATTAGTGCCAAAAAGTCATCAGGTAACCACATCTTAGTTTTTTTGTCTAGTCAGCGGTCATGCGGGATATCTCCATAACATGTGCTGAAAGAGAATGATGGAATGCGTGCGACCAAGAAAAGAGATTTAATAAGTAATATTATTTAGATTTTTAAAAAATCATAACGAAACAATGATTTCAAAAATCTGGGTCATTTGCCAACACACGAGATTCTTTCTCAAGCAAGCATTGTTAATCCCCAATTGTCAAACATCAAGTTGATATTAACTCAAAAATTTCATTGTCACCGTAGATATTTCGTGAAGATTGATAGTTTCGGAACGAATCGTCTTCTTTAATTACAGTATACACGTGAGGAAGTAACCACTTGAGAAATGAGCAGTTTAGTTACCAGTTCTGATTTGGACACGATAGCTACTGCACGGTATTTTTATGCAATACTTACTATCATACCCTGTATAACATTGCATAAATTGTGAAATCGGTGATAATTATGCCGTAACTATTACAAGTGCACCTGAAGTGGTTAAAATCAATACCTGGGACCACCAGGATTAAAGACTTTAGATAGCACAGTTAAAAGGCATTGAGAGTTCTAAAGACACTTGACGTTTTTTTCTTTATTTATTGAATAAGGGTCAAACGAGCAAACGTATCTCCTGATGGTAAGCGACTACCGCCGCCCATGGACACCCGCAACACCAGAAGCGTCACAAGTGCGTTGCCGGCCTTTGGTGGAAGGGGAGCGGAATGGAGTACGGGTTGGGGTATGGGCCTCCGGTATCCTCACTCACTCGGTGAAACACAGCGGTTTTCTGTGAAGCCGTGGTATTATTCCGGTCGAGCCTGCCCATTCATGCCGAAGCGTGGCTCAGCTGGTTTATGGGATTCAACTAAATTACGTTACTTAGTTGGGATCTTACGTATTCTAGCATACTAAGTTATTCGGTGTGGTAATGACCAGGAAGATACACATAAAATGCACTAACCGTAAATAACTAATTGTGATAAAAATTCGACCACCAAATAAATTCCAGTTCATTTTCAGATTCAAACAAACGAACGAACGATAAAACAGGATATTTATTCCAGTGCACAAAGGTCCTGGCAGAGGAATACTGCCCACTTTACATTGTAATTAAATAGTAACAAATACTATATATGCGGTATTGAACGGATTACCTAATAAATCTTTTTAACTTCATGCAAAATATACGTGCGCAATAGAAGCGTGACTCATATTGCACTAATTTCATTAACACTTCTTTGTTGAAGGAACTACCACACCTCCTTGAGCTCTGAGAAATTAGCGGCTTCATTGAGTTCACATAGATATATTTGTGGCACTCTCTTTGATCTCCTATCGTAAGTACATACATTTCTAAACACTATAATGATGATGACACTCATCAATGTGTTGAATGAACCTTGCTAAGCTAAGCGCACAGATTGCACTATTAGTGAAATGAAGTAGATTTTCTATTCTTACTCTATATAACAAAACAAATTACTTACATTGAAGTGTCTGTTTACACTAAATATCTTTTACTACACACATTCCACGTAACTTGACTATAAAAAAACCAAATATTTTATCTTCAGATATGATAGGCTGAATTGAATAGTGTATTTGTACTAGCAAGTAATTGTTTTGTGTGAAGTAACTTAAATGTTAAAACAATATAAAGAGTTTTGTGTGCTCGTAGGCGATGTAATTTGAAACTATTGAAATGATTCTTCAGTAATTGTTTTAATTATAATCGAGTCCGAGAAAAACAAAGTAGCAAATAGGGAAAAAAACATTATTTTTATGAGACACAGTCAACATTGCGTTGGTCAGCTACTATTTAAATCACAAAAGAAAGTTAGATTACTTTCTTACTTAGTTTTAGGTTACAATAGCCGCGTTATGATAACACCAACAACGTATGACTACATCAGATTACAATTTTGTTTATAAACGATCGTATTAAAAAAAAACAATACGTTTAGATGATGATAATCCAAAGTACTTATATACTGTATTAAATCGTATAGCAGTTTAACTATTTAGCCTTATATAACTGAGTGTATAATAAGCATATGCTGTTATCTGTAATTTAATTACATTTATTACACAGAATAAGTATATTTACGCCAGGCCGAGTAAGATGCAATTTTATACTTTGCGGTGTACAACTTAAGTGCATAATTATGTTTCCGTGTACAATGTCAGAATTTAAGATTGGCTTAAAGTATATTTATATAAATGATACTCGTTTATATTCAATTAACACAAGGCAAACTGTGTGAACACAGTAAGAGACGCCTACGCACAGAATCTTGTTGTGGTTACTTATGATCAATCATCCTTTTTCAGGGCCTTTTGAATTTTTATTATGTATGTGTATGGTCTAGTTTTTGAGTTACAGTATAAAAGCAATTTGGTTTAAATTTATTTATTTGTCAGTTTCCCTGTAAATCATAACGAAAAATTGACAATTTTTATTAGGAATATCTAAATTGGTTTTCATAGACAGAGAGTATTTACTTTATATTATCGCATGCTCTTGTTTACTCTATGTAATCTAAGTCTAATATTGGTCAATTGAATAGAAACAATATTAGGCCCTATTCATGTCCAATAATAAAAAGCATCAATGTTCTTGTTTTTATCAATGAACTTATAGTAACAATGTATATCCTTTAGTTGTCACTATTTACGTGTAACAATACAATAATTAATAATTTTGACAATTAATACAATATCCATTTGTTAAACGTTCGTAAACTTACTGAGTCATTATGAAAGTAGGTATATTTGTAACGATATCGAATTGAGACAAATTTACTATGTAGTAGTAAGAATGATTTTAATACTATGGCTTTAAACGTTTACTCACAAACAGAAACCTTATGACGAGTTTATCCCAAAACAGCTGATCGAATCACAATCAAACATAACACTATAGCACCACAACACTGAATTGAAACTTGAAGAACTAATATGCACTAACTATACTTTTAAACTAAAAAGCAACGTGTGCATAATGAAAATAGAAAAGAAAATCACGAAGTGTCTGAGAAAATTTCAAAACGCGAATCCGATCTGTGCCGAAGTGTGGCGAGTCGGAAGCGGCGTCGCACACTGGCGCATTGGCGTGGACGCGTCGTACGCGCCTCGCGTCAGTCGACTGCCGCTGGCTTTGACTCAGAGAAAAGTAGGGGTGCCACCATAGTCTAAACTGCAATCATTTTCCACTCGTTGACAATTAAAACATTTTATTTAGAGTGGTTTACTCACGAGTTTTAGGCGAAATTACTTCTTTCTATTGTACAACCATCCAACAATAAGCATACTGGCAAAACATACATTCATAATCTCACTTTAATTATGTTTTTTTTTACTTTCTTTACATAGTTAACCGTACTATTTCACACACATTAAACGTAACGAATAGTGCTTTCAGTTTTCACTCTCATCACTCTCATTATTAAATACAGTTCCCACTAGGGAAAGAAAATATATTATGGCACGAGTTGAAACGACGCAAAGCGATACCTAATATGTTTAACTTTTTTAATTTTTGTAAGTTCATTCATTTTGAGACCACTTTGGTGGTGTGTTTATGTACATATTTGTATAAAGACCATTCAATTATAGAACATACAAAATTAGAACCTCAACTTAATCGGACGTAGTTCCCTACATATTAGTCTAAATGATTAATAAAAAAAAAATAATAATTAATAATTATTTACAAAACAATTAATAGTTTTATTCTATAAAAATAATTTTTGACACATGTTTCCTATCGTGGTAGCCCTAGCGATGCATTATCGAGAATAGCTGGGAGAGACAATAACTGATATCTCTATATCAGTGCTGCTGTGTCGCCGCGTTTTCATATTAACGACCACTGGATGTGCATCTCTAACCAATATTGGAGATATTGTGATGAATCATACATTGCATCCACGGACATTGTCACCCATATTCGGAAACAGGACGCCTATGTTAATTAAAGTCGCATCAGTTAAACCCGCCCGCACAGCATTTCGTACCGCGTTCCGCATTTTGTTGTTTTCGTAATTTATATATGATGTATTTGCATTAAAATTGCTACAAAATGCAACATGGATTCAGTTTTCAAGATATCAAATACTTAGTTGTTTAGTTTTACTTGAAACAGTTCTTATTTCCTAAACGTAGGCAATCGACAAAATCAATTACAAAACAAACATAGGTACATTTGAACTATTTAAAATAAGTAATATCTTTACATGTACAATCCATAGCAGAGGCTATGTGCCAGAATTGTCGAAGAATTGAAATGATTTGATATTTATGTGTGCTTATTTTATTTTATCACAATTGATAAATTGAGAATTATACAAATGAATGTATGTATGTCCGGTGATGCTATATATAGTAAAGTCTATTATCAATGAATCATTGTATCATTTATAGCTACAGTCTTTATACATCTTAGGTGAGATGTTTTAATTAATGTCACATGTTTGTCAGGCTCTAACCCTTTTACGGTAAATAATTAATTCAAAAATGTTTGATAATGTAGTGTAATAGGCGCCAGTGTTATTATTATAAGTTCAATAAGTGAATTTTCCTCTTTGAAATAAGCATGATTGACATTTACAAGAATAAACAATCTTGAGGTAAAATATAATTGTAATCCTTTTGAATAGTGTTTCCTTGTTAATAACAACCTTTTGTATAGTATTTATAACAAAGTGTTAACAGAAAACACTAACTATAACGTTTTGAATCACGGGGAGAGTTATTCTTGAACACTTATGAGCCGGATTGCCCGAAAAACAGCCAAATACACACCCATTGGGTGAAGTTACTAGATATCCAACTAAAATCCTAGGTGGCAATGCGTTTGTGACTATTGAGATGCTGTAGTCACTCTCACACAGATACACACACATCAGTTAAATCGACTGTCGTTTAGGATTTGATCTGATAACTCCCTAAATCTGTGTCAAATATAATCGTAATTCGACAAAGCCTCTCAATTATTATTACTACTTACATATTTTCAACATCACCAGTTCATTAAGATTCACTGCTAGTTTGTTCGCAAGTCCTTAAACATAGAAAACGAACTGTGGTCTATGTATTCAATGACATTATTATTCAGGACATGCACCATTTCATAGGAACCGATGAGCCACCTTAACTTCCATATCAGACCAACTGACTCATGTGTGGTTGAATTAAGGGCATTGCATTTACAAATATTACAAACATTTGTCTTTTACAATAGTTTTGTAAAACTTTTGTTGTGTACGACGGCTTTGAAATTTAAGGAAATATTCACAAATATCGCTCATTTCTACTGAAATTAGCGATGGTTGTAGTGGCGGTGAGTAACGGGGACAATTTGTGATCCCCTTTAAACTAAAAGTTCACTCTCATCAGACCTGCGGTGTTGCATAGTACTGAAAGTTTGAACATTAAGAAGGAACGTGCGATCCCTGAATATAGTCGATATGTGAATGCTGAGACGTATCTGTGGTGTAACTTGGATGGTACAAAAGATCAGAGAAAAGAAAATGTGTGAACTATGTTATGGCAGACACAGTTAGGAAGGGAGAACAGTGAAATGATGAATAATAGGGTAAAATAAAAAGTAGGTAGGTAGAGAGAGAGAGAGAGAGAGAGAAAGAGAGAGAGAGAATAAAGTAGAAAGAAAGAACATACCGCTGACCTCATTTAAATTAAAATTCAACCTACCCTAAGTTGAAGTATATAAATTAAACAAAAAACAAATCTGAAAACATTTTAATTTCAAAAAACTAACCGTCCTTAATCAGGAAGTCTCTTAAAACGGTAACAAATTACAAAAAAGATCAACCGCTTCCACGTTAAAGTGCCTCGAGTCGATGCGGTTAGTTTTCCAAGTCACCCAAAATATGGAAGAGAATAAAAAAAGTTAAGTTCAGAACTAAATTAGAATGACTTTTTAGTAGAGTTCTCTCGCGTCCGCTATTTCAGAGTCGTCAATCGGTCCCGCACTCTTTTACTGACACAGAGTTGTGTCGAGAGCGACAGGTTAAACTCATCTTATTTTTGTATATTTTTTTCTAAGCTAAATATGAAAGTATTTATTTTAAAACACTATATTTCTGTAATTTAATACATGGCAACAAAATACAAAACATTATTCGAATACTACATTATCTGTACAGATATCTAACAGTCCACAGGCTAAACAGAAAATCTCTCTTTGGAAAAGGAGGTTTCGTTCGTACCACGTTCTGACCTTTGCAGTACTGTTTTCCTGTGTAGTATGCTACCTTAGTCAGCTCTTACGACACTTGCTGGATGAATAGAGGAGGTGAAACTCCGTATTCTTAATCCGTCACATGGACGATAATAGAAACATTCTCTCAACAAGTCTAGTAGTATTTACTCTTGGGAGAGCCACGCTTCGGCATGAATGGGCCGGCTCGACCGGAGTGATACTACGGCCTCACAGAAAACCGGTGTGAAATAGCGCTTGCGCTGTTTCTTTATTAGAACATTTTATGGTTCTATCTTTTATAGTTTACGCAGCGTACGCAAAATAAGTAACTTTTCTGGTTGATTTTTTACACCTTGTGTCCGAAAAACCCCAATATCTTACGGAACCCTATTTTTTTCCAAAATAAAATATAGCCTATGTTACTCGTGGATAATGTAGCTTTCGAATGGTGAAAGAATTTTTAAAATCGGTCCAGTAGTTTTTGAGCCTATTCATTACAAACAAACAAACATACAAACAACGTTTTCCTCTTTATAATATTAGTATAGATGATGTTCTCTTAGCCGATTACGGCCACAGCGGCCACTTTCAACAGAAACCAACTAACTATGCAGGAGATATTATAGTTCACAAATGTGTGCGCAAACACAGGTGCACTCTCTGTTCCCTCACTCTCATAATTCGATGAGACGGTTAACCGACACGACCGGGGAGAGATCAGGCGCAGGACCGACAGCTTTACGTGCTCTCCGAGTTATTAAGTATTTCTAAAATCTGAAAAACTCAATAATACTATTGGCCCGACCGGGTTTCGAAACCGAGACCTCTTGATTGGCAGTCGCACACGTCAACTGATACACCAATGAGGCAGTTTCTCTATATTTATTCTCTATATATAAAAATAGTACAACAGTAAATTTATACCGCGGTTGTAATATGAATATTGTTACGTCTAAATTTGTGCTCGAATGGAGCTTCCTTTACCCTTATTTGAATTTATAAACAATAGTTAAGTGTGTTATCGGAACGGTGAACGATATCTACATTAACCGTATATGGAGATGTGAAATAACGACAAGTTCATATAAAGCAGTGACGGTCCACTTAAAATCTAAACCATTACTATTTATGTTCAGGCGGAGTAGCACTTTTATCACTGTGCTGACCTTTTATTTTATAAAACACTAGCTGTGCCCCGCGGTACTAGCCGCGGGTTTCGTTGCTTTTGAACGGGATATTAAATAAATAAATATTTCAGACATCTAACGCACAACGCCATCTACTTCCAAGCCGAGCAGAGCTTGTGTTATGGGTATTAGAGAACTGATATAAATATGTTATACTCAGAAAACACCCAAACTATGAAGCAAATATTTGCAGATCATACAAACATTTGATACGACCCGGGAATCGAACCCGAGACCTCAAGCAAAGCAGTCGCATCCGCTACCACTGCGCCATCGAGGCAGTCAATTATTCCATTGATTTGAACCCGGTAGCTTAAGTTACTCCTTATAACATCGGTTATATGCAAATGAAAGTCCCATCAAAATCGGTTCAGCTGATCCAGAGACTAGCCGGAACAAAAAAAGAGGCAAAAAAAATCATATGAATTTATTGAACATCTGTTAATTTAAATTACAAACAGACACTTCCATTATATTTTTTGGTCCGTCAGCCTCATTGAAAAGTCAATGTATTATACAACTTCCTATAGCTGTTTTTGAATAATTTTATAACATGTGTTAATAAAATTATACAAATTTGAACTTTCTGAACTTCTTCTATAAATATACTTAATTTCAATTTCATAACCGTATAAAATCTGCTCATAATTCAAACAAAAAACTTTCTTCGAGTATTTTATTAGAATTACGAGAAGTGACGATTATCTTATGATTTAAACCATCGAACACGTTATTACTATTTTTAATAAGAAATTTAATGCTAACAATAGGTATACTCTTGAAATTAGACTCACTCGTAATTTTCCCTACCACAAGATAGTGGAAGAAGTACAAGTGAGATTAATTTCGAAAATGTATTCTAACAACTTCCACCACAAGTGCAGACAATCGAGAGTATCCTACTAATATTATAAACGCGAAAGTTTGTGAGTATGTAATTGAGTATGTTTGTTGCTCTTTCACGAAAAAACTTTTGAATGGATTTTGATGAAACTTTCAATAATATAGCTTATATATCAGTATAACACATAGGCTACAATTTATAAATATACTAGGTTCGCCTCGCGACGTTGCCTGCGGTTATTGTCGTACCGCGGGTAGCACCACGGGGTTCAGCTAGTAAATTATAAACGCTAACGATACCTAGATTATAAAGGTTAAAACTTAAAAAACTAAAGTTTCAAATCAGACACTGATCGTCACAGGCACATGAACCGAGGGACTGAGGGAGTCATGTCAATTAAAAACGGCCGGGCCCTAATTGTGCCCATTTTAGCTCGATTGCGACAGACGGGGGCGAAGGGACACTGCACGGCGCGTATCGAATTGCGATATGCGATAGTACGAGTATAAAAACATTCATACATTAAACAACTCGTAAATAACGTGCACTATTTGTCAAGTGGAGTTGATAGCAGACGGAAATTTTGAAACCACTTAAACTGTAAGGCAATTTATTGTAGGAAGTTATGAAACGTCATATTGCTATAAGTAAAGGAATTTGCGTTTGAAACTAAAAAGCAAGTTCGGAAAAATGCATTCTATTTTCTGAAGCATAGAACATAAATTGAAAATTTCCTTTGAAAACCATGAATGGTTGAAAATAATAATCCAATAATCACAAAATCACACCTCTTTAACGCAGTAATAATATTATATAAAAGTTGGATGAGACAATCGCTATATATCCATCCAATCCAAATCAAGCTCATAAATTATAAATATCTTTGTTTATTTGGTTAAAACATGAAAACAGTAAATACAAGAGAATAGAACATAAAATTTCAAACAGGTATTTTTTTAACCTTTAAAGTGATCTTTATGTTAAACATAAGTAATAAATAATTCATATCGATGTATAGGCAACATTAAATAACCATCAGTAGTCAAAGTACAGCCTCACCATTAAAAAAAACATCTGACATTACTACTCAAAAAGTTGAGTTTAACCGGGAATAATTGTTGATGGTTGTTTCACAACCTAAGAGAGATAAGGAATTCGTTAAAGAAAATAATAGGCGACTAATATTAGAAGTGATAGTCAGAGTATGCAGCAGGGGCGTGAAACTTTAGTCAGAATCAATTGGCGACGGGTGCGCGGGCGCGTCACGGTTCGCGCCCTTCTGCTGGCGCAGAGCAATGAATCTATACGTCACCCGATGTCAAGTTAATGCTTACTAATGAAGTGAAACTTGTTAACAATGATTCATAACCCCCATTTCCTTAGGAAAATATGTATTTCTAATTTCTAGGATTTGAATATGTGATACTTTAGGAGTACTTAAGTAGTTTCTAGGTAATTAATTGTAGGTAACAGTATAACAGAATTAATAACCAATACCCTCCTCTCCTCCCCTCTTCTGACCGATTAAGACCATGGCGACCTCTTCGACTCCTACTCAAATCTCCGTTGATGGACGCGAAAATGACTTACATAGCCAATCTTCTAACAAATCCGGTAGTTTTTATATAGAGAGTTCGTCTCTATTAGCAAGACTAACGCCATCTAGAGTGTACAGTGACAAATCATATTGTATAGCGCTCTCTAGCGTCGAGTAGTAGAATTAAAAGTTAAACAGTTTACTTGTAAGCATAATAGATGGCGGTATTTTATATTCTCTACATACCTTGTGCAGGTATCGCTCGTAATGACACCGCGTCTTCTTCGATTTCATCTTCAACTTCTTCTTCGGTGATAGAAGGAGGTGCGGCCCAACATCGGAGTCTTACACCGGCATTTCCAACGTTAGTTCCGTTGTCTAACCTCACCCGAGGTAAGCTCCGCGATGAGTATTCTCCGTTATTATTGGCCTGTCAAACAAAATTTAGGAAATTAGTTTACGTTTACCTTTATGACGTATTATTCTATTTTTTAAACTTTTTTAAATAACAACCGTGTGGTTCCTTCGTGGTGGTATTTTTACTGTGACATTACAATAACAATAACAATTTATAAAATATTAAAAACTATAAACTCAATCGTAAAAAAGTGACCACAAAAATTGGGATTTCAAAAAATCCAGGCCAGACTCTTTGATGCTAAAACATTATAAATGAGAAATCATTTACTTGTCTAAAAGTGCTTAAACAGACAAAATATATTACTTTTCATTCATATTTTCAATAGACTTACAAAAAAATTAACAGAAAATCTTACTACCACAAAAAGTATACAACTAGTTTTCTAAAATGACATTACGTACGCTAATTATAAGCCATTAAGTAAAGGAAGTTGCTGACATTACCTACCATTTGCATACAGAAATGTTACATTTAAAGATATGTATGCAAATGTTGAAGACATGACATGAAAAAGACTGTGCTAAGAAGGTAAGTACTTACCCAATAAAAGCTAAACAAAAACTAATAGCTATATCAGATGTAATTACAAACGTCGCAACATGTAAACAACTGATTGCCAAAGCGGTTTTGTCGATCCCACGTGTCGACTACTATCATTATCACTAATGGTATGTTCTTCAGTTTGTAATCCTTATTTTAGCAATTTTATATGTTTAAGAGATAATTGGATGTTGGTTGCGGGCAGCACAGGACCGGTTACTATGGGAGTCTTGAGGGAGGCCTATGTCCAGCAGTGGACATCTTTCCGTTGAAATGATAATGATTAGGTAGTACTTACTTCTCATAAAATCATGGAAACTAAAGGGACATTTGTTACGTGGTCGCAATTAAAATGTAATGCAAGCAGAGAATCGTCAGGAGTCTCTTTATTAAAGGGCAGATCAAATTGGAGAAGAAAACTGTTATGTTATGATAATACCTTCCTCATTTTATCTGACTACGGTAAAGCCGAAACGAAGGGTATAGCTTCGGAAGCCTATGTGTGTTTATATGTTCCACTACACTACTTAACCGATTGCAATGAAATAGATGTCAATTGATTCTTAAAAATGGGACGTAGTCCAGTTATTGATTTTCAATTTTATCTTGTTTCATGTTTAAAAAGCCGTTTATCTTATACAAATCAAACAGTATTAGCGTAAAAAGTGACCATAAAACTTTTATCCACGTGGAATCACACATGATAATATTTCTTATCTTAACTAAACCCACAAATAAATATTCATCGCTTTCAAATCACAACGGTTGTCGAGTGAACACCCGCATTCACTTCTATAGTACAAAAGAGCAGCTGCTGACTTGTTGATAATGACATATTTATATACCGAACTGAACAAATCTCATACATATCAAAGAGCTTATCTGATTCGATGCATTTGCATCGGAGTTGGGAGAGATTAGAATTACGTAACTGGCAGTGGAGAGGAATTTTAAATACTCGTAGTTGCATGGGCACTTCGGAGCCGTTTGAACAATCTCACACATAACATTACGTGGAACTTTTTGTTTGGGTTCTAATTATAAAGGGTGTTATAGAGAGACGATACACAAGACATATTTGAAAATATTCATTAACCTTCTGACTCAGGAAGTAAAAAGTCAAATTCTTTGCTCCGACGTCTTCAGTAGAACAAAAGAAAATAATAAGAGAAATTAAGTAATCTATAGGATTTGGACATTTAACAACAGAGTTAGTTTAGTTTGTGTACTTCATCTCTAAATTTTATTTTCCGCTTTTAAGGGAGAAGATTTAATAATATCAGCCTTTAGTAGTCCACTGCTGGACATAGGGCACTCTTTAGAAAGGTGGTTTGAACCTACATAATAGTAAGATTGGTTTAAAGTTTTTTTTTTTCATTATATATGGGGCAAACGAGCAGACATATCGCCTGATGGTAAGCGATTACCGCCGCCCACCCGCAACACCAGAGGTGTCACAAGTGCGTTGCCGGCCTTTTAGGAAGGAGTAAGTATTACGTTATCAATTTTTTTCAAAAACTATAAAATTATTTGGTCAAATAACAATTAGAAATATAATACAATAAAAATCTCCTGAACATCAAAGAATATTTACTGTCATAAATATATAATATCGACATACAAATAGTAAACATGATTTTAAACCCGTAATGAGTTACAGATATCAATGAAAAAAGTAGGATCACAGATCCGCAATCATGTCACTCAAGTGCAACATGTACAGTTCTGAGTAACGGCTTACATCTCCAACACAGGCGAATGTTGATGTTTTTACTGTGTTATTTTAGGAGATCCCGTCCATCCGTCCTGTCACTGGGGGATTTCGCCTAACTCATAAACAGTATAAACTAATATACTTTTAGGTTTAAGACAGCGGCGGGATTACTAGTATTGAATTGAAATTTAACTGGAATGTAAATTACTGTTCATAATTAGGATAACTGTTTGGATTAACGTGTTTATTTGATAGAAAAATTATGCGAATACAAATCGGTAAGACGTATTGTTTTGAATACCTTCTCTGGTTGTACTCATTACCGGTAAATGCATCATCCTTTAGTCACTGCTGAACATAGGTACTCTCTATATTTTGTATTATAGACTAAAGGTTACCAACCGTACTCTTAAATATATTGTACACTTTATTATGTAGGCGTACTCTATTATCAATAATGTTAGTAGAGGACGCTTAAATACTTTCTTTGACATAATGGTCACTATACTCCTGCCAGTCATGCATTTATGATACATACCTATTATCGTAACCAAAAAAGTACTATATATAAAACTATTTACTCTTAATATGCTGGTATCCACAATATAATAATATTAATAATAAAAAATCTTTATTGTAACAAAAATTTATTACAGGACACTGTACAGCCCTGACTCCCAAAGTAGCTGTGTGTTGGAAGTCAGTTCCTATTCACGGGCAAAAATAAATTTGCAACTTACAAACAAAAAGATAATGACACTCATTTTTAATCGACTTCACAAAAGAGGTTCTCAATTGGACTAATTTTTTTTATGTTTGTTTTCTCAGTTCTATCGACTGAGTGAACCGATTTTGATGAATCTTTTTTTATTTGAAAGCTGGTACTTTCCGTGTGGTCCCATTTCATTTTGGTCGTTCTCGAAGTGGTTTTATTGTTAAAATTTTACTTTTTATCGTCCGTACTCCTTATTTACCTCTTTTGAAATGAGGTATACTCTATGTCTCCTAATACGAGTTGGCAACCCTATTTAGGCCCCTCCTTCTCAGGATCTGTACTTTGGTGGTCAGACGGGTTACTATAGGTTTTGTTTCAAGTTATCCTTCTCTTTGCAGTTCAGTTGTCCTGCATAGTCTGCTACCTTAGTCGACTCCTCACCCACAGGATGAATAAGGATCGTGACACTCCGTAATCTGAATCCGATATCAAACGAATAAGTATTAACCAATTCATAATCAATAAAAGCCCGATAATTCGGTACTAATGTTTTGTAAAATAAAATGTAACTATAATTAGCAAGGTACAATGTAGGTGAGGCAATCACGAGGTTACCGTGGGAACAGAACTGCGGCAACGCTGTGAGTACCGGATTATTTCGAGGCCTTATTCGGATCCTTTCGCCTCAAGATCATCTCACCCAGTAAGATACTGAACGGTATAGCGTACCCGTACAGGTTTTGGTAATAAAAAACTTGTTAGAGCTAGGTTATGTAACGATCTAGGCAAACAAGGGTAGGTACAACAAGAACGATGAGAAATAGCTCTCTTATATGATTTATATGATGGACATAATTTGCTCAAAAGTTACATTATTAATATTGCGTTTAATGTCATTGGCAAAAGCTAGTAAAATATAAATTTAGGTTAATCAAATTTTATCCTTTTTGCAAGAATTACTATCGTGAGCCGCATTAAAATTGACATTAAAAAACTATACACTCAATCAATGTTTCAACTGTTATGGAAAACTGATTAATAATCTTTTACTGTTGTCATTAGATAAGGCTGCAACACGTTCCTCGTAAATGCCACATAATGGTCACATTATTCACATGGTTAAAAGAATCCCAGACAGATGATAATTCCCATCTATGAGTAGTAGAGCATTTGAAATGAATACATAAAGTGTACATGTGAACGGAATGAATAGTTGGACCGTGACGTTGTTCAACCGTCATATGATACTGTGTCACTCTAATGTCCTTGTGGCGCCTCTCTAGTAACTATTTTGTGTATGTACATTCGTAGGGTGATTTTAGTCGATTAATTTAACTCCACGATAATAGTTGCCTGTCAACAGTTTAAAATCATATAAGATTAAACGTTTCTAACTGTGAGAGAACCAAGCTTCGGTACTCAAACGGAATAATACCACAGTCTGACACAGAACCAGGGCTTAGCAGCAATTTCTTCATTGTTTTTCATATTTTTTTCCAAACCTCTCTCTTCTACCTAATTTTGGAAATGAAACCGCTAAAACATCGGCTTTCTAGGTTTTGTTGGACATGCGAAGATATCCATTTTTACTAGCTATTTTTTTTGATACTTAAGATATTTTATATTTATATTTAACAAATTTACCAAATATTAGGGTAAAGGAAAATGTGGTCAATAATTTCGTAATTAAATACTGGTGGATATTGAAATCGCATAACCAAGAGTTTATTTATTTTATACACCGTTTTAGCAAAAATACTTATCAATTCAACTCATTTTTATTCTGCATTTATTATCAAAATACACATCAACTTTAAAGTGTAAATAACACAGTGAACTAAGCAACAATGGCCTTATGAGTTAATAATCTGTCTGTGCTCAGTTACTTACGATGTAAAACATAACAAACGTAATTCTTCCACGAAAAAGTTTTAAAGCGAGCTGGTGCATCAAAAGAGTAATAAAAACCAAACGGACAACATAATTCACGATGTGGGGCAAGTTAAATGTGACCTAATTAGGCCAAGCTTCCTCTTCGATGGTCTTGATGAGAATACCACAACGAACATGCTGATATTTTCGACCTTAAACGGTATTAATGTAACGAGACAAACATTAATCCTGTTCTTCGCAAAAGATGATCGCAGTTCAGATGAACACATTTCCTGACATACAGAATAACAGGATTGCACCTACAGCTTTTTTGCCAATCATCAATATTATTTAGAAATTTTATGTTAATCGTGGTGTTGCCTGCGGTTACCATGGTGTGAGTAAGATATTTTTCCCTCCTAACACGGACTTATTTGAATAGTGGCATATAGTTTTTTTCTGTAACTACCTACAAATGGCAACGTTGATAAAAATTTAGTTCATAATTTACATATACACATATTTATATTCAGATTTGCATTATATTATGATTACATAACATATTTAAATTCACAAATTAAATTTAATACAGTAAATTATTTTAAAAACATAATTGATGATACAATTAAGATTAAATTTTTGATTATAAAGGTTTGTTATTTGTAAGGCATTAAAATAAAAGATATTAGATTAAAGTATTTATTCATCCTAGCGTGTGACTCATCTAATCGCAATTTTTATATAATTGATCAAATGTAGGTGTTATAGAAGAATTAAGATTTTGTTATTTTTATCTACAGGTATATCAATATTATAAGCATTCAAAATTTCGCATCTGTATGAATCAAAGCCACCAAAGTTCAATGTATCTCCAAATTTATGGGTGATGTCATGGCGATGCATCTCGACGACGAATATAGCAACATTACACATTACAATATTGGACGAAAATATGGAGTTTGTTTTTCTGTTTGTTCTGAACAGCATCAGCATTAAAATCATATAGCAAGCGTTATAGTCATGTAACAACGAAGCTTTTCACAGGTACACACATCTAGATTCAAAACATAAATAATATTATATCTCAAATATACTTAGACTATAAACTAAAAATATGTATTTTAATTAATTTATATAAATTATAAATAAAATAAATAAATATTCTAGACATCTAACACACAAAGCCATGTAGTCCCAAGCTAAGCAGAGCTTGTGTTATGGGTACTAGACAACTGATATAAACACTTATATACTTTTTTTTTTAAATGTCACGATCATGGGATTGGTTTTAAAATAGGTATGTGGTCTTTGCTCAGAAATGTAAGAAAAATAAAATGTAGTTGTTATTTCAAAGCCATTCTGATACCCGTAATGCACATGACATGAAATGTCAGACAAGCGGACATTGCACCTTGTAATAGACACCTATAAATAGGTCAGAGAAAGCTGTATGAAATTAGAAACGTCGAGAGCGGCCCTTTCATATGTAGGCAATTTAATTTGTAACTATATTAGATAATGTAGTTTGAAAAACTAACTAAATTTCGAGAAAGATAATATAATCAAAGATTTTGAAGAAAAGAGGCAATCAAACGAGAAGGTGGTAAATGAGTACCATCACTCAAGGAGAACTACAATTTTTTACGTTACTCTCATAGCGCGCAAACACAAACAGACAAAAATTCCAAAATTGTTGTTGTTTTACATAGTTCTGTTACTTTAAATCAGACTCTTACACTTTTTTCAATATCTGGAATGTACAGACAGGACCTCTTACAATTTTTATGATATTTATATAGATATATTATTTTAAATCACCGGGTAAAGTTAAAATGTCATCTTCAATTTATTCACGTAATATTCAACAATGTATTCTACGAACACAGAAAATGATAAAATCTTGAAAATAATATTTTTGTTCACAAGTGTATCTGAGTGCGTAACTTAAAAGTAATAGAACTGTAATTTTTATATTAAACTAGTTGACCCACGCAACCTCGTTTACGTCTCCTTTTTTTTTATTGAATAGTGGGCAAACGAGCTGACGTACCTGATGGTAAGCGATTACCGCCGCCCATGGACACCCGCAACACCAAAGGCGTCACAAGTGCGTTGCCGACCTTTGGGGGATGGGAAGAGGGAATGGGGGGAGGGGTTGGGATATGGGCCTCCGGTATCCTCACTCACTCGGTGAAACACATCGCAAGCGCTATTTCACACCAGTTTTCTGTGAGGCCGTGGTATCACTCCGGTCGAGCTGGCCCATTCATGCCGAAGCGTGGCTCTCCCACGGTAGAAATATAGCGTAATAACTTCCTCCCGTTTCTGTAACATTCTTCACTGACGCACCTTTCAATTTTTTTTTCTTTTTTAAATTATTCACATTTTAAACTTTCCCTGGACTAAAAATCTGGAATATTTTAAAATCAAAATCAGCTAAATCTCGAGTTTTAGCGAGACTAACGAACAGCAATTCATTTTTATATAATATAGATACTTTTGTAGTTAAGTAACTGTTCTTCCGTATGAATACCGTTTTCAGGGAAATGTTTATTAAAATACTTACTGTCTTTAACTGTTTCAGAAAGTGTTACTTTTAATTTTTATAACTATGCATATTTTTATAATAAATTAATGCAAATTAAGCTAATAATAGAAATTCTTCGCTTGCTCATAACCCAGTTGCACTCGGTGTTCAGAAACAATCACCGAAGGTAAGTAAAGACGGCGCGGTCAGTACCTGGATGGGTAACCGCTGGTGGCATGTTACCATGAACGTCTCCGTGATTCGAAGGCCACGTTAAGCAGTCGGTCCCGGTTGTTATCATAGAATAACAGTTGTGAAGCTTAGTTGGATGGGGGAAGGTGTTGGGGTATGGACCTCTGGTTTGGTATCATCTGCATTAAAACAATCCTTTACAATCCTTTTTCTTTGTTCTGTGTTTACAATAACAGACTGTTTCATTATTAGTAGGTCTATAGACACAATTTGCAAAAGATACAAAAAATGCATAACCATAAAAGCTTTTTCACTTTCCATACATAGTAAGTGTCTTTTTAAGCCTTTTCTTTTCAAATCCATACAACAAAAAATACAGAAATTCCTTCGCACAAAGCTCCGCCTTGAAAGCTTCGCCGATCGTCAAATACCTTTACGTGTCGATATTCCGTACTTTGCATATGAAGAAGAAAGGACGAGACTAACAATGTATTGCATAATGCGCAGGCGCGATAATTAATTTGTTTCAGAATTTTATTCTTTAGCTGGATTCATTAGCCAGGCATCACAATCTTCTTATAACAAACTTCGATTTAATCTGGACTATAAAAAACGACATACACAATTGTCATAATAACAGATGTCAAAAGTATCAAAACGCAAAACAAAAATAAATAAGTATTAAAAAGAAATGTAGACGCAGCAATGCTTAGAATATGAACGTTTGTTTATTTTATTGCGTATCATTTACATAACACAGTGAATCATTTGCACGTGCCAATGATTGATGGAAGTAAAACAAAAGCAACGAAGGAGGATGGTTTTGATGAGAAATTGATTCTGATATAAGTTAAATTAAAAAGAAATAGCTGAGAATAGAAATATTTCCTGGCGCTGACCGGTGTTTTACTGTCAAACAATTTGTACATTCTTCGGGACTGTCCTTACCGGTTTGTGCCAACAAATTTAACATAACAATTGTTTTAGCACTAAAATTATTGACCTTACTGTGATGGAGGCAAAGTGTTAAAGCTAAACCCTGATAATGAAAGGTAACGCGTTAATACGCAAATGCAATGAACTCATTCATCGATGGTCTAAACTGTACCTAATTTTGACGCTATTTTTATGAGGACCTTAAAATAACAAAGGTGAATAAGAAAAAAGAGATTACTGGTAGGTTGTGTGAAAAGCATTCCATATGAGAAAAGTTCGTGTTGAGGTCGAAACTTTGCTGCGGAGCTTAAGTGTGGCTGGCAAGTTTGAAATATTACAAATAACTGTCATGAGAAGGTAACCATATGCTCAACGCTATTACCCGTTAGGATTTCCCCTTCAATGATGTGTCTGCAGGTAAATGACTATGAATCAGATCCCGTTACACTACTTCAGCGTGTCACCGGGACACCGATATTGGACTAACGGCGTGTTACTTTGAATCCTATATAATAAATATAGCAATACAAAGTTATTTTTGCAATTCATTGATTTTTAATAACATAGTCTACCAGTCTAAATATATATATATAGATAGGTGATTAGTGTGTATGTTGTAGGTACAACATCATGATCAAACTAAGTTCCATCAGCCTACGTAAAGGAGAAGATATTGGCAATCATAAGTTAATGAATTCTAAATTATAGTTAGGTATGCCATGCTATGTAGCTATATTCGACTATTAAAAATACTAGATTTTTAATGTAGGTAATTATTTTGCTGTGCGATTGAAAGTTGTTTTATATATAAAATAACTTAAGGAGTCTGTCTATAATCTTGATATTAATCACATAAAAATATTGTTAGTTAATAAACTTAAAGTAAGTATATTAGCTCAGTGCAGTGGTCTTAACCATAGCCTATATGTACGTGGATATAAATGAATATATTTTAATAGCAGTTTATAACTATTAAATTGAGGTAATAATAGTTTTAAAAGTAATATTTTAACCTTGAAACATTTTTAATTGTGTAGTTAGTCGTTATTTTGTATCTGGTCTCATGATCTCGACATCGAGTTCGGGCCGTTTAAAGGTAACAGCAATCAATGGTCAGGTGAAACGCCAATTACCTACGATATTATAAGGCACAAGATTATATGGCCGCGATAACCCAATTACCCACTTCACATATAATAATTTAAAACATAAAAAAAATGTTTGCAAAAGGTCCGTTAAAGCTCGAGAGTTGTTTGCTCTTGTTTACACTTCTAAAGTAAATAAACAACTTGCAACACTTTACTTAATCTCTGAATTTAATCTCTGTTGATTTAAATTATGCTGTTCTTTTTGGACTTTATAGATTTCTGACAACTTTTAAAACATGCGGATGACTCTGGGTATTTCTTCATTCAATAAATAAATATTTCGGACAACTTAACACACAACGCCGTCTAGTCCCACGCTAAGCAGAGCTTGTGTTATGGCTACTAGACAACTGATATAAATACATATATACTTAATTTTTTGTAAAGACATACATATTATACATAGAAAACACCCAAACTTCGAAACAAATATTTGCAGATCATACAAACATTTGGTCCGACCGACAAGCTATAAACCGTTACTAATATAATAATATTTGCAATATATTTCGTGTAACTTGCGTTATTGACAATAACAAAGTCAATATTCCAATAAGTTAATCAAAACGAAATGTTTTGAATGACTGTTAGTTATAAAAACATACGTTAGATCGTACCCCGTAACGGTCGGGTGCGCACATGGCCTTTTATAAGACCATGACATCACTCAATGTGGTTCCATTTACACAGCCACTATAAAAGTAAAGTTCGTTTCCAAGAATCGTACAATATGAATATATAGATAATTTTATTTTGAGTTTTCTGAAAGTCAAAATCAATCAAAATCAATTAATTTAATATTTCCCAAAAAGCTTTCCATGAAAAATATTTAAGGATCCATTTTTATTCTTTTTGCTATAATGTTAGGCTACTGCTGTTGGTTTAATAAAATTTATCACACAATACACTATATTTCAGATTGGGTATCATACCACATGACCTTACTAATATTATAAACGTGAAAGTTTGTAAGTATGGAAGGATGGATGGATGTTTGTTACTCTTTCACGCAAACTACTGAATGGATTTTGATGAAACTTTACAATAATATAGCTTATTCATCAGAATAACACACAGGCTACAATTTATAAAGATACTAGGTTCGCCTCGTAAGCTCCTCCTCGTTCAGCTAGTAATTGATATAAATTTGCCTTTAAATGCCAAATTCTTCTAATTACACTAGTCGTTGTCAGTAAACTGAACAGTCTGGCGATTGCTTAAATATATTTCTACATCTGAAAAGGAAGGCACCTTATTTCCTCAGACAAACATTGCTGGGGACATAACAAAGGCAATTGCATGTGTAAAAAAAAATAGTCATACTGTAAATATTGGCTCAACAGCTAACATGTTCTTGGAACAAACATCAGGTTTAAATATATTCATTTGTGTATCAGAGCATTATTTTAAAAGTTTTTTTTTATTTCATTAGGTAATAATATACAATAGATACTATATTCACGTACCGTACGTAACTCATGTTAAAAAAATACAGCAACAAAAAAATCACAAATGATAATAATAATTATACGTAACTAACACTGCATAAATGGTAATCTAATGGCATACTACAAGCAAAGTGTTTAAATAACTTATGAAATGAAAGTACAGGAAATAAAATATTAATAAAAGATGAATGTTTCTCATAAATCAGATGATGAGAGAACAGTCATTAAAGCAGAATGGAGTCACATCTTACCTTGTCCACATAAAACCCGGGGAACGACTGTCCGGCAGCGTGCAACAATACAAGTTATTTAATATATCGTAGTAAGAAATTTCCAAGTCTAAACTAATATTAGACTTGATTAAAGTTAGATCATCACAGACAGGTCTATGAAACTATCTTCAACAGAATAATATATCAATTTACTTAACAACAAGATAACAAGAGTTACCAAAATGCTCAATTAATTCTTTTTATTTTTAAACTCTCAACTGAAATATGCCGAGCTTAGTATTTAAAATTCAGTAGTTTTCCTCAAAAAGATAATTTTATAGGCACAAATGGCGTGGTTCGACTGTAGATAAATAATGTTACTCGTAAGTAAATCTTTTACAGATATTTTTTCATGTCGGACTTTACAGTCACAAGGCGCCGGCAGTATCTAAGACTCACCCTCGGAAGAAATACCGAAACAAACGACATTGATTGAGTTAAAGGTATGCGAGTACATTATAGGGTCTAAACAGGATAGTACAGGGATATATATATTTAGTCAACATTTATAGAAAAAAAAGTAAACAATTTAATGTCGCATAAATTCCGAGATCAACAGTACAACAGTAGTAGAAAGATATACATTACATCTTTACGTTGCTATTAACAAAAATAGTAGATGTCACATCAAAACAACTTTGTGTTTGGGCCTAGAAAGCAATGCGTCTTCGTGAGAAGCGGAACTCAGTCACTTTGTGTTTCCGTCCTCATTGTTTGAAGACATCCTGCATTGGATTAGTAACTGTACGATGTTGGCTTAATAAAACAAACGACTGTTGAAAATACAACCACACAAATAGTTGCTGAAAACTTTACTTAAAACACACTAGAAGCCATTAAAGTACAAGTATACAGTTTTAGTTTAAAAATAATTTAGGGTAAGCTTTTTAAATGTCTGATGAGGACATTTAGGAAATACACTATGTTCCTGAAAAAAATATGACTTTTATTTTGACCAACTGAATAAAAAAGTCTCAGAGAAACTCCGAATTCGACGGTTTCATATATTTTTTGTTACCTAAGAATTCCGATATTTTTGAACTGATTTGAAAAAGTCCTTTATATTTCAATGGGTATATACTTCTCAGCTTATCTAAGGGTAAAATCTAATGGATAAAGAATAGGTACATGTATTATATAGGCCACGATAGTAAGTATGGGTTAAAAAATATCAAAATAGTTTTAAAATCAATATAAAATATCTAAACTGAATTTGATCATTAATAAATCTACGTTTCCTTAGCATAGGTTTAAGACACAAGGCGAATTATAGTTACTGGTACTTACAAAAACCTATTGACAGGCTCTCAATACTGAGACAAAATATTAAGCAAGCCCTGCTAAAAGAGAACTCTACGGAAAACTTTCATAGCAAAGTTCGTATTATCCTGTGAAGCAAAAACGACTTTGAAGCAAACAACGTATAATTTTTATTTATGCAGAGTGCGTATGCGCCCACGCCTCGCTTTCGTCTGTTTGTACTTGCTCCCATGTACGGCAAAAATATCGTGAGTCGTGACCTCATCCCCATACGTGCAAGAATTTGATTCAATTTATGATATTTTATCCAAATTTTAAATTTGTTATACCGAATAAAAAGTAAATAATTGATTAATAAATACCAAAGATGATGTTAACAAAAATAATCCTAAATTGATTAACTAAAATTGACCTAAATTGGCTGACTCGGTAAGCTCCGGGTGATTGTGTAAAAGTGACGAAGAAGACTGCGAGTTGAACAATTTTTACTTGCCACTCGAGAGCTAAAATACACTATACAAAGCGAAATAAAGTAACAATAATTTGTAAAAGGCGATGAGCTGTTTACATAAAATGTCTTAGATAAAATTTATTCAGAAAAATAACTTGGTGTGTAGAATCTATTAATGTCTATTATTATTGAAAATTGTCGTTATAGATTTTTATACCAGATCAATCGTTTGTTTACTTATTTTTTTTCTATTTATAAGTGAATTTTAAAAGTAAACCTTTAAATAGTTTAGTTGAAATCTTTGCTTTTAGCGTGAATTTTCTTCGAAATAATATTAAAATTTATAACATATTAATTTATTTCTTTCTGTTCTGGTGGATTAAAGAGTTACAAATTGCGGCCACTGCTAAACATTTATCTGATCCTTTAGTTTGAAATAATGCGATAAGCATGCTCTTATAGTTATTATTATAATCAGTATAATCAAACCAGAAGTTGAGCAATGCTGACACGAGCGTGTCGATGTATTCGGTACTAAAACCCACTTTCACTCATATTGGAATTCGGGTTGTGATTGGGAGTACCTCTAACTCTACACACGAGTTTTTGATAAAGATAAAAATAACTAAATAAATTTTAAGGTTACGGTCAAACAAGTTTTTCTTCTTATTTTTATAAAAACTATTTCTTTATTTATATAACCACTAGCTGACTCACGCAACCTCGTTTGCGTCTTATATTGCTCGTAGCGTGAACATTTTCCCCCGTTTTTGAAACATTCTTCATTGGTGCTCCGCTCCAATTAGTAGTAGCGTGATGATGTATTCCTTTATTTCTTATTTTATTTATTATTCCTTCCTCGATAAATGGCCTATCCAACACTGAAAGAATTTTTCAAATCGGATCAGCACGGCAGCGGTTTCTGAGATTAATGCGTTCAAACAAACAAACAAACAAACTCTTCAGCTTTATTATTAGTATAGATTTGCAATCGCGCCGAACTTTAATAGGAAACGAAACGAATCGTAAAAGGGTAAGAAAAAATGCCAATACAAGTACAAGTTATACACACATTATGAAGTACATTAATTTTATTTAGGAGTTTTATTAATACCAGACCATACAACTACAGGCTACACGTATAGTGAACTCATATTATACTTTTTGGTAAATGGTTCTGGTAGTCATTTAGAGTTCTAATGTATGAGCTACTATTAAAAAACATTTGAAGAGTTCACCCGATTCCACAAGGACCCTGTCATTTAACCGTGATCTAATGACAAGGACAGATCATTTAGAAGCAAGCCTTTTAAACTTGTACTTACCTACTTGTTTATCTATATATATAGAATTTTTCTAATCGGACCAACCAATAATCATTAAACAAACATAAAAACGAATTGGATTCAGTCAAAAACGATTTGCAATAAAATATTGTGTTAGGAACTTGAAAAATAATACAAATCAATTTGACGAGATTAGGAAAGCGGAACAAACGAGCCAGTGAAAATGGCGATACAAAAAATAATACCTGTGCTCTATAGTGTGAGAAAGTGACTGACCATAATTTTTTATCACAAGAGAGGTACACAACATATAATTTAATCAATTTAATAGCCTTATTCGGAGAGCTAGCCTAACATAACTTTACGTTTTATGTCCAATGATCCAACATATGCGCATGTATTTACACGCTTAATTTCCCACCGCTAGAGATGTGATGTAATTGAAAACACACATTTCAATAGTAAATAATCTAGAAACCTTCTTTTGCTAATCGGTAAATACTTAAAATAATCGATATTGCAAGATTCCGAAATTCATAATTCCCTATCGAGTATTTACTTCAATTTATGTATTTAAATTTTTTAATTATAAAAAAAGATACAAAACTGTTATTAACGATCTGTAATTATTATGTGGACGTAAATATGATTCGCGTTCTGTAAAGTCACGCTCTATTGCTTGCAAATTTTGTAATATCAACTCATCCGGTGTGTTATGATTATATACTACATAGTTAAACTCAATAAAGAACCTGAAAACCAGTGTTATTCATGTATGTACCCATTAGGAAGTGACATTACTGTTGAGACATTAAAATAAAGTACATGTTTGTAGTTTTAAGCTACTCAAATTCTAGTAATGAAATAAATTACTATCAATTATTCTAAACTGCCATCAGCATATTTAATGTTTCTTACTCCTATTAGAGAATATAGAATAAGTTTGCTAAAATCATTTTTTTCGTATAAAGTAAATCTGTGATTCTGTGATCGCATCCTTGATATAAAAAGTTGTACATGAATTCATTTTCAAAACAGTCTTCCTAAAATTTGTTATATGTGTTGCATAGAATTCAAGACTGCGAATTGACGATAACTTCTAATATTATATATAAATAATGACTAGGAAGATACAAGGATATACTCACGGCAAGCTCTTCACTGGTGTAGGCTGTGAGAATACGGCGGTCCTGCTGCAGCACACAGTAAAATGGTTCCCAGGACAGAGGCACCCCTACCGCCGCACCTGCCACTGCGCTTGATGCCCCATCTGGAGACAAATCAAAAAATCATTTTAAACTTAACTTACACTTCCAAAAAACTCTAGTTTTTTTTAATACAAAGGTTTTTTTATAGAAATGCTATTGATTTTTGTAGAATTTGATTTTCTTTGAAACTAACTGATGACACCGGTTGTTTTATTTTTTTCTTTAAACTATTATTTCTTGCCCAAGACCTGAATCTCGTTTTAAGTTTGGAGCAACACAAAAAACGTATTGTTGCAGAGATGACGTTTTCTTACCAAATATTACTTTTTCAAATCAGATATTTGTTGTCTATTGTTAACAGATTTCGTTAGTCAGAAAACAATTCCATCCAAAAAAGATGATCAAATTACCTTCAACATCGTGAAACTTAGCCTGAGGAAAAACATAAGCTACTACGTGACATTGTATAAATGTATATGTTTATAACAAAAATGTCAAAGAAAATTGCTTAAATAGGTTTGCTAAACTATAATAGCAATAAAAGCATTACTCTCCTAAAGCTCTATGTAATTCAACAACACGCGTTCGTGTGCAGACAGTACTGGACTTCGCTAAACAGGTAAGGAAAAAAAGTAAATATAAAAATGGATTCTTGAATCATTTTACAGTAAATTGTAAAAGGTATAAAGTGAAAGGTACCTATTTGAAGTGCCTGCATACTTAATTATCAACACGCCATAATTTCAATAAATTTTGTATCAGCTGAACGCTTTTGCAAATAGGTAAATAATATGGTTCTTTACGAGTATCGTGACTTTACCGTTCAATTAAAGTATCACAGAGTGCTAGATTACTAAGAAAAGTAGGACTTGGCCAATCTGATAAAATTAAAAACAGCATATATGAAGATTTCTAAATGGTGCATAATGTCCATACGTGGTGGAGTTTCTAAACGTAACGGTGTTGGTTACAATAATTAAAACAACTTCAGTAAACGAAAATGGCAATCTTTAACTTCAGTCCAGTATTTTTTCCAAATGACCATTCATGTTTCAAGTGGTAATTTGTTCGGTAATGAAGAGTCCTGGATCCCTGTGGCGGTGGAATGGTCTTGTTATTCGCGCTAACTAATCTTAAGGCTGTACAGGTGCAGGGCTTCGGAATTAAGTTAAAGAAACAAAGAGATGGCTCATTTGTAATGTATATGTTACAATTTATATAAATTTACACATTTAGTAGATTTCATTTTTAATGTAGCTTTAAAAACTGCTATTGTATACCTATATGATATGAAATTAATTTTCCGGGTAGCCACAAATTTAGAATATCCTGCCATCCATAGGGCATGATCCATAGTCGGTTCTTGCGGCACCCACAGAATATCTACATATTCTGTGGGTGCCGTAAGAACCGACTAAGGAAGCAAAATACGTAGGACAACAATACTACAAAGAGAAGGAAAACTTGAAATCCTACTAATTTGTATGTAAGTGAGTATGTTTGTTGCTCTTTCACGCAAAAACAACTGAATGGATTTTGATGAAACTTTACAAATAATATAGCTTATACATCAGAACAACAAATAGGCTACAATTTATAAAGATACTAGCTTCGCCTCGCGGCGTTGCCCCCGGTTATTATCGTACCGCGGGTAGGATCGCGCGGTTCAGCTTTTAAAAAATAAAACCAATTCGTCTGATCAGTCTCTTTTCTAGGCAGACCTGTCTCTCCAACAGTGAATCAATAAAGGCTGATGATGATGTAAAATTGCTTCCTTTTTGACTATGGAGGCAAAAAGTCACACATTTCAATACATATCTATATATATATTCAATACAATACATACAATCATAGTAATTCGAGCAGAGTATTATGTCACTACTGTGAAACATAAAGGTGACTTATTAAACAAATATATGTATTGCTCAAAAGTGTTTTGCCAACGTTCACCTACTTTACCATGCATATTACTTTTGATATATTATGTAATATACATAGTTTAACATATATTTACACACTTACCACAGTATTACACAAGATTAATCCTCTTTAAAACCATAGATTATCAATAATAATCAAGAAAGTATCGCAACTATTTGTTAATCATTAAAAATGTTATTCAAACATAAGCTTTGATCTAAAAATAATGCTAGTTATAAACTAATTTCCTTTATTTGAAGTTATGAAAGATGCAGTTCAAATAATGACTGATATCTACTCATCTGTAAATAGCTGGATTATGAAATAGATCATCGACCATCGTGATTATTGTAACCGTATTACAAAAACGAGGGTAAATAGTGACAGTTCTCCATTTTATACTCAGAACACCAATGATATTTTAAAATAATATCATTCCAGAACAGTAAATAAATGATCTCTACTAATATTATAAAGCTGAAGAGTTTGTTTATTTGTTTGAACACGCTAGTCTAAGTAACCGCTGGCTGGTCCGATCTTTGAAATTTTTTTTCAGTGTTGGATAGTCCATTTATCGAGGAAGGCTATAGGCTAAATATCATCACGCTAAGATTAATAGGAGCGGATCCCCAATGAAGAATGTTTAAAAAACGGGGGAAAATTATTACGCTACGGGCAATAGTAGACGTAAACGAGGTTGCGAGGGTTATCTAGTAAATTAATATTTCATTAAGAACGCCAAAAATTAAATATTTTTTCTATATTTGCAATCAAGTACAGTGAAGCTAACGTATTAATTCGACGATGGTGATAATTATGTTGTGTTGTCACTAATCAAAACTAAACTTCTATAAATTTTACTCTATTCTTATCTTAGAGAAATAATTTCCAAGATGTTTTATATATATGTATTTAGATAACGTTTATTTTACCGTTACATACCTAACTTTAGTCAATACTTGATATTTATAACGTCTTTTGAGAGGTCAAAACTCACTTTAACTTGGACAACAGAATTAACACCATTTATTCATAAAAGTAAAGGCAATAAATAGTGTCAATGTTATACATATAACATAATATTATATATATTTATATTTTAAATATCAGTTCCGCGAACTGTTTATATCCAGGACCGAAATAAACTGTGTCCAGACAATGATTTCGTCAACTTAAAATATATTTCCAAACTTGTCATATGACAATAATTACGAAATAACTTGAGCAGTTTTTTGAAATTATTAAGCACAAAATATTAGCGCTCTAAACGATTTATTTATGTTAGTGTATTCATTATGCATAAATTTTGTCTGCTAGCGTTATAAAATTTAAAACATTACATTGTTCTTATCTTAAGATTGTTGCTATGCTATGGGTAAATAAAATATAGATGTTATTTTATATTGTTACGACTAATATAAAGTTTTGTTAGTTAAATAATTCAATAAGATAACAAATAAAATAAATTTTACAACTTTTTGCGGTAGAAGAATAGCGTTGCGAACTTGCGAGTTCTTTATCTTAGACTACGGGCCGGTGTCGTAAATTTACGGGTCATGTGAAACATCAGGAGACCTTTTTAGAAAGATACGGTTCCATACAATTTCAATACCTGTTGTACCAAAAATCATGTGAGACTAGAGAGAAAAATCGAAGGTCGAAATCGAACCTCCTCCCCTTCACCAGTACTCAGTTGGACAGCTTACAAGTGACGACATAAATCTGAATGTTATTGTTTCATGGCCCTGTATCTTTCTAAAAAGGTCTCCTGGTGGTTCACATGACCTATCGATTTTCGACACGGGCCCATAGTCGACCTGTAATATATATTTTCAATGGAAAGATACCCAACAACAAAATCGTGCGTTTGTTATTTCTTCAAAACACCTCAGTGCCAGAGAAAAATACGCAATAAAGCATTAATACATCCACGGCAAGATTTAGCGTGTGTTTAGCGCATCAGCAGCTTTTTCTCTATAAATAGAAATAATTGTTCATTCTAAAAATACCAACACAATATATAAAAAATATTCTCCCGGGCTTAAACAGGACAAAGGCAGTAATTGAAACACTTATTGAGCTAATAAAAAGCATCGCTGCAGCGACGCCGCGTCCACATGGATTAATGCGTTCCATTTAATCTATTAAACAGTGACTCAGGATTCAAACAGAGTAAGGCAATAAACTACAGAAGGAATCAGACAGTGTTGTGCGGTACCGTTAAATTTGAACACTAATTTCATAAACTTTCAATGTATGATGATCAAACGTTTTATAAAAAAACTTCTACCTACTCAACAACGAAAAGGTTATAAATAAAAGCATGTAAATATCATTATGTTTATTAAATATAAAACTAGGAGCATGTATTTTGTGTCTAATAGTAATCTTTTACAAAAAAAACAGAATGGCAAGCAATAGAGCAAATAATAATAATAAATATTTCGGACATCTAACACACAACGCCATCTAGTCCCAAGCTAAGCAGAACTTGTGTTATGGATACTAGACAATTGATATAAATACATACATACTTTTTTTTGTAAATACATACATATTATACATAGAAAAACACCCAAACTCCGAAACAAATATTCGCAGATCATACAAACATGTGATCCGACCCGGGAATCGAACCCAAGTCCCTCAAACACAGCAGTCACATACGCTACCACTAGGCTACCGAGTCAGTTTCCACCAAAGATCAGGAAATACTAGAAAGTAAGTCAAAAGGTTAGTTTTCTGACCAAATCAAAAGAAGAAAATCTTGTAACTACGAGACCATAGCTCGCACTGTCAAAAAGTTATTAAATCTATTCCAAACCAACCAAGTATCTAACTCTACACGCCCTAACTCTTAAGTCCTGACTTCACGAACTCTATTATCTTCTCCTTATTAAATATATGTGGCATGGGTTGTGGTAATAGTCCACTGCTCTTTTCTAAGTAGAGGCCTATGTCCACCAGTGGACTATTAAGGGCTGGTTATGTTGGCGCAGCTGGAAATATACCATGCTGTCGAGACGAAACGGTATACCGTTCCGTCCGTTAAACCCTATAGAGTTTACATTAAGTTTTTCTTTTCTCTTTGTCTGGTCTTACGACACCTATGGTTGTACTCATGTAAAATAACATTACTTTTATTAGTTTGACCTGGTATATTTTAATGAAATGTTAAAAGCGTTAATGTAATTTAAATTACGTAAACTTGTAACGTTGCCTGCAATCCATGTAGGTTCACCCACATGGTATGTAGGTAGTACGTAGATACATATTTAATTCTATATTGCTTAATTTCAAACAGTGATGTTATCAATCAATTTTGATAGATGCCGTACAGCAATGGTGTAATAACCTTTTATAAAGGATAACCAACTAGGAAACGAAACGCCTACACTTGGTTTATTAATGATAATAACTGTTTTCTTCTCATTTTATTTTATCTCATAATTTAAATGAGACCAAATGGTAATACTCTTTAAAAGGATAGAAAAACCAAATCAGTTTATAAATAACGCAGTTCTGAGAAAATAAACTTCTGTTCTTGAGGTTTCGGGTTCGATTCCCGGGTCGGATGAAATGTTTGTATGGTCTACAAATATTTGTTTCGGAGTTTGGATGTTTTCTAAGTATAAAATATATAATAATATGTTATATAATATGTATGTATTTTCAAAAAAAAAAAAATATATATTTATATCAGTTGTCTAGTACCCATAACACAAGCTCTGCTCAGCTTGGGACTAGATGGCGTTGTGTGTAAGATGTCCGAAATATTTATTTATTATTATAGTGCAAATATCTTGAAACAGACGCTAACATGAAGAAATTTGTTAGTTCACAAAATATGTAGACTTTAACGCGTGTAAATAATTCTGATGATACCCAGTTTTACATAAATATGCATAAAGATTCGATAAAGATATGATAACAAACAATAAGAACCAGTAATCGCAGATTACGAATGCCTTGCAACAAGCAAGGCCATCCCATATTATGAAATCCATACAAGTATACAAAATGAAAACAAACCAACAACCACCTTTACCTGTCTCGTGCTTCAAACATAGCCGTTGGCTATCCAAGATGCTATCTCCACCTAAGTCACGCACATTGCGCTTTTGCTATCACAAAGCTTCGAAACTAAGTTCTATTAGAAAAATGAATATTGAAAATAATTTACATGGATAGCATAATCTACAATATCAGCACAAATGATAATTATATATTACATAGTGACTTACTTAACGTAGCAGGCACTATGCCCAGTTTATGTTAGGGTTGTGTAAAAATGAGTCATTAAGCGCTCTTGATACAAAAAAAAAATTGAGAAGTTTTTACATACAAACCCACTCAAATATACATAGGTCTTTGGGTACCGGTAAGCGCTTACCATCAGGCGATACGTCTGCTCGTTTGCTCTGGATTATATTTATAATTACAGGCTCTGCTAAGTTTGGTATTAGACTACAGTGTGTAAGATGTATATACTTACTAGGTAACATACATAATATACAGATACAGTTATGACAAATCTTATGCTATTACTATGCTATTACATCTTGAATATGGTTATAAATTTCGCAAGTTCAATATAAATGAATATGAAGCCAAATCGACTGTCAATTTGTTTATAGCACGTAGCCATAATAACACATCCCATAACTCGTAATCGTGTGCTTTTTACATAGACAGACGTATCCGGTGATCTTGTATCTTAGATAGCTTGGATTACCAGTCAGTTGTAAAATATGTAGTACATAGTTAGCAAAACGTGAAGGCAATAATTTAACTGACTACAGCTTGTAATCAATAGGTGACTAAACAAATTGTTTTCGCATTAATGACTTGTTACAACAAGTATTGATTTAAAAAAAATATGAACACACAAACTTTAAGTAGAAATTCCAAATATGAACTTCGAAATAAACGAAATAAGTTGAGAAAACCGCCATAAAAAGGAAAATGTTCACGTATTTTATTTTATTGTGTAGCGAACTTTAGAAGATTTTTAAAGTGTTAAAATCATTTTATCTTTTATATTGGAAGACGCGTAGGAGGCTGGTAGCACGACTTGTGGCACAACAATGAACTTGAAATAAACAAACGACTCGACGGCAACATGTTACGGCGTTTATTATAAACATACCCACAATAAGCCAGATTGATAAACAGTCAGTTACACGCTACTATCTTAGCTCATTAGACAATCGGTTTCATCTAAAACGGTTTATTGCGCATCTTATCTATAAACTTATCAAAATAATTCGCTAATAAGAAGTATAATTATTCCAAAAAAGCAAACGATCTATTATAATTTTTCCGCACAGGATATCAAATGAAAAATATACCTAATTAACGACATTTAAATAAGCGGAGTTCTAGTCTGTCTTGTCTTAGTCCTAATATTAGTCGTAAATATTTAATTACAGCTCTAAACATCTCCATATTTTGTCGTTTGCGAGGGCTAAAACATACAAGATCGTAGAGTGAGTTTAAAAAGGACGCTATTAAAAGGTCTTGCTATCTTTGACCCTCCATTAGAACAGTCTTTAAGAACTGTGCTTTAAAATAGACCACTACACGTTCTCTTATATTTCTTTTAGTAAAAAATAAACCCTACAAAATATCCATTATGAGTTTTACGTCTATCATAAAATTTGTCAGCGCTACTGTAGAAAACACATGCAAACTAACATAATGTGTGGGTAAGAGGCAACGATTTTATGTGTATACGTTAAGTATAAAAACCGACGTACTGATGACAATTATTATAAAATCTTTTTTTTTTGAAAAGACAACTCCCGCTTTAGGCTTTTACATCCTGTGTCGCGAGGGACTTTACAAACATACATGTAACGGACACAAAGAACACCCAGACTCAGGACAACATTTTGTGTATCACACAAAGTGATGTCCCACGTGGGATTTGAACCCACGGCACTTGGCGCATAGCAAGCGGCGTAGTTACCGCTTAAACCACTAGGCCAACCGTGCAGTCAAAATGATTGATGATGATGAGCATATAGTGATTCCTTATAAGAATTCCTAGTAAACTCTATTTAAAAACCAAAAAAAACTTTACAACTTCTTTGAAATACTGACTATCGTGCAGACCTAAACATAAGTACAGTACCACCGAG
Source organism: Spilarctia lutea (assembly GCA_916048165.1). Classification (NCBI taxonomy): domain Eukaryota; kingdom Metazoa; phylum Arthropoda; class Insecta; order Lepidoptera; family Erebidae; genus Spilarctia; species Spilarctia lutea. The sequence goes on along the minus strand of OU696471.1, from coordinate 16,809,442 downwards.
CGTAAACGCATAAAAAGAATAACATTGTCTCTATCCCTTTTTAAGGTATTTTATTCTTGTTACTCACCGCTTTTAAAGTTTCTGTAGAACATTCGTGGAATATAAAGCTGGGATTAGCAAAAGGGTGATGAAAAGCTACAAACTGTACGGGCTTATACGCTTCTCTTTTATGGCGGGAGAAGTAATAATAATAACTAGACACTTACATCTACACGGCGCTATCTGATTCCAAATTATGCAGAACCTATAGTAGGCAGGCTACTTAAGATACTTATATATTTCTAAAAACCTACATACTTTATAATTACGAACATTCTGATGTGTGAAATTTATTTTGGACTCTGCACTGCAGAAAAAATTATCATGCTAATCACACAATTATTTTTACTGAGGGGGGATCCAACCTAAGGCAGGGAAGGTTTGAGCCAAAGGGTTTAACAGACAGGATCAGTATCACCAGAAGAACATGTCAGTCAAACCATAGAATAATAATGATAGTTCAGGTAGTGTTACTTATACCTTAAAAATGTATTGAATAATGGTCGCAATATCACCATATTCCCATTAATTTATGTATTCTTTACGTTCTGCTTTTATCTTACTTACTTCTTTCTCATTTAGCAAAAGAAACTTCCGACATCATTTCCTATAACTACTTAATTATGCTATATCTAGGCTAAGCTTTTGTTTAATTTGAGAATAAATAACTCTTATTACTCTTTGTGATATTTTTTACGCTAAGATAATAACTCGTTATGTAAATACTTTGTAAAAGTACAACTAAGTTTGAACAGAGCACTAGCTGTTTCTCACGTAGGTTGTATTCATTTATCTGTATGTATTTTTATTTATTTTTGAGATTTGAGTAACAGATTGGTGATAAGTCAAATCAGTTACCCTTGAAAGAAGTTTTTGTTGACAATCCTATGGATTGAGTGTTGTATGGAGCACGCAAATTCAACCTTTAAAAATACATACACGTTTAAGACTGAATAATGCATACCTATCATTAGTAATGGCTATATATATATAGACAATAAAAAAGATCAAGATTGTTTAAATTACTAGCAGCAGAATTTAGTACCTTATTTGATAGAACATTGTGGTAAGAATAAACCTGTCACTTGAACTTACGTTAAATTATTTACGAAAATAAGAATTCCTAGGTCCATAGAACCTACATTTCCTGCCCTTAGTAGACCTAAAGGTTACTTGTCGACCGGCTGTAAAGGTCGTTGCCCTTTTGAAGTTACGCCAAGCGTGTGTAGCTATAAATTGTTTACGTTCGCACACATGCATTTTACAAAATACAAGTAATTATATCACACTTGATTTAACAATAAGTAGATTATAAAAACTTAACGTTAACAGACCATAGACTAGGTATGTCGGAATCTTGTCGGAATCCTAGAATGTTTTTTCTTGTAGGTAAAACGAACCTAGTACAAGCTCATGCCGCTAATTCGCTATAAAGTCTAACTATTTTTTTAATAAGTGATCTACAAAACTGAGTTATATGAAGTGGAATGTTAAAGGCATTGCGTTCATTGATTGCTCAGAAACGGGTTATACGATATTAGATTCCTATGAAAAAAAATGTGATGTATCTTGATCTAACTTGATTATAAAACATGATGACGATTCAGCGGATGTTGGGCTTTAACCGTAGTCAATGTATTACTAGACAACAGGATGTTACTATGTTCTAGGTTCAATATTTCTTGATAAAACCGCTAAGGATATAAGAACACCAATAACTATAAAATATTCAGTCGTAAATACTAAATTAGAAACTCAGTAATTGATGTTATAAAAAAATAAACATTGTATAAAAGCATAAAGTTCAAGTCAAAGCCCTAGTTACGACTAAGCTCCGAACATTTCGTATTGTTGCATTTTCATTACATACTCACATTGCATTCACTTATTTATGTTCTACGGAACTTGGTGCTCTGACACATCAAATTTGCCTTCATATCTCTATTATACGCATATTAAGGACAATATAAAGCTTCCCGTGTCAGTCAGATTGCTGCGTAGGAGTTAATCTTTTAGTATAATATGGCATAATACAATGCTGGATGTTAAAAATGTGAACGGTTTGATAGATGGTTATATAGGCATGTGAACGTTGAGTAGGAGCAGACCAACATTGTCAAACTTCGTGAGGCGCTAAGTCGTGCCCTGAATAAAATCACAAACTGCTGTTAATATAAACATAAGTAGTTTGAAATGTAAGTAGAATATTAACCGGATAATGAAAATTTAAAGGCATGTCGTCTTTTGCTCTCGTATTAAAAAAAAATACTTGCTACCTTAAGGTTGGGTTGTGAATCTATCTGTGCTATATTTAAAATTACATATTTAAATATATGTATACAAGTATAGGTATGCATGCTTTGTAATAGGGAAGCAGTCATTTTAGGTACCTACTGCAAATGATTTTCAGAATTAATCATCACTGTATAAAGATTTATAAGTTTACCTGTAGGTACATCAGGCAAAGATAATGAAGGAAAGTGTGTGTGATATAACTGTTACTAAATTTAGAAGATAATTTAGAACAAAATGTGTGATTGTCTTGATAACATGACACGTGCGTTCATGGGTGAAACAAGTCAACTAGTCGCATAAAACATACTTTCGGCCCTTTGCACCATAAAGAGAAAGTAGATGAAACTTATTACAAAATAAGTACATTAAATACCTATTACAAACAGGCACACAAACACTGCAGTGTACCATAAACGTATAATCATTACCAGGCACACAAAACAGATAATAAAAGTGAGAATGTTTATTTCTATGTTCTGTGATCAGGCACATTACGAAGAGTTTTACGAACAAATCAATAAAGTATAGAAAGAAAGTTTTTTTAACTTCAATACAATAGCAGTTAGTGCACCAATGTATCAAATAGGTTGCGTATGTGCTCTTATTACCCAGAAAGAAGTCGTGTCAAACAATAGAGTGATAATTACGAGCGTATGCAACAGTTCCCACAATTCCACGGTTGTACTGTAACAGATGTTGATGTAGTGTATAAAACACTACATCAACATCTGTTACAGATGTTGATGTAGTGTTTTATAACTAATAATTTTATTATTCAACTGTAGAAAAGAAAATCCTATGAGATCAAGTTAGACAGCATATTAGACTATATCGAAAATTATGCGCAATAGTCATATTATATATTGATCTTGATCGAACAAGCAAGGAAATCACAACTTAAAGATTTTGCAATTCCCTTGAATGATGTTGAATATTAAGTTAGAATGTTTCTCTGATCTCGGGTAACAGATATGTTTGTCTATTTCAAACATAATTGACCTTTTTTGACATGTTGACTCTTTCTCTCTGTATTATCTCGTAGTTTCAAGCATGATGGGAAGAAAATCACAGTACATATATGTTTTGATTAGATTATTGATCTAAAACGTGTATCGATTATAAAATATGGATCATTTTTTTCGATTATTTCTATCAAATAACTTCACAATTGTATTTTCTAATCGGATTGAAAGACAACTTTAACTTGTTTTTAAACCATTTTACTTTCTTTCTTACACTACAAGTACTGGATACGTTTGTTATGGATTTTATTAGTGTTTATGAGCACACGTGGTTTTTAACTATCAGACAGGTGCCGTCCACAAGTTCACCTTAATACTTAAGTAAATATAAGTGCACTATTTTAGAATGACCTACTCATCGTTCTTAAGTAAAGCGATAGACTTTTCAAATAACACAGACAACCTGATTACCTGTATTTTTGATAAGTTTTTGTAGATACTTTCACAATTCTTCTTACTGTAGGACTTTTGGTAGAATAAAAGCTTTAAGTAAAATTTGACAGTTGAGTTCAATACCTTCAAAAAAAATTAGAATTTAAGTTTTAAGGTAAATTTGACAGTTGAGTTCACTACCTTCAAAAAAGATTCGACCATATGAAATGTCAGAAATTTACTGGTACTCCATTGCTGAATGTACGTTCCATAGTAATTATAAAAGAAACATTTATATTGTCAATTTTTAATGTATCTAATACTGCTCTATGAAGAATCGATGAAATATTGCATACTTCCTATTGTGTTCTGTGATAAGAACCGTTGTAAACTTACTAGACAGCAATCGCAGTATTTCATGTGAATAGATACTTTAATATTGTTTCATAATCTCTTCCTACATCAGCTAATCATCCGAAAAAATACCTCACGACTATGTGATGTAATGGCAAAATGCATTGTTACAGAAAGAAGGCTTGACAACTTTCTCTATAGAGGAGTAGATACTTGCACCGTGTTCGGGTTCCAACGGAAACGCGTTTGTTTGCACTTTCGTCACTCATGCGAGCTTCTAAGATCTAATACTCAAACTTCCTTCGCAATAAGCATATACAAATCAAAGATGCATAGGTTTTGCGAAAAGTCATAAATCTGTGAACATTCAGAGCTCCATTTGATACAATACAGTACACAGGATGTCCTATACCTATTAACATTAATATAGGAAGAACGTAGTCAATGAGCTCATGTCTGAGTATTGAATGAAATATTCCTGTTCATGAATGAAACGCAGAACAAAGACAAAAAGAGGTCATATCTTCCGTAAGACTGAATACATTCATTCATATAAAAAGAAATCAATTATAACCATATGAATAAACTATTCAAATTGCTATGTGCTGAACACGCGATCGCTGTGACTTATTAAGAATTAAATCGTAGTCGTACGGTATAGTTCTCACAAGTCACGAAGTCTCCTGCATTTACCATTCAACGCATGAATAACACCTTTCGTCGTTTGTGTGGAGGGCTCGACGAGGGGTTGCAGATGTGCATTGAATTATTATAATGCCCATTTAAAAATCATTGATCATTCTACTCACGATCTGTATTTACTTTTGACCAAATAGACAGATGTCGTTACTCTAACGTAAACTAGCATGTTTATTTGAAACAATAACATTATTGACAGGACACATCCCTAGAATAACGTTGTGTTAATTTACCTTTACATTTATCTATTCAACGGTTCAACGACAATATATAGGTATATATGGTAAAGTATATATTTATCTACACAGCAACTGTAAACTGTAAATTCTATAGGTTTAAAGGTTTCTTATGTTTTTCCTTCTTTTCTTAAAACAAATTATCTTATTTTCTGTTATTAAAGAAAAGAGAATCGATGATTTGGCAATTTGTATTTTAACATGCTAATGGTGGAAATTCTGTTGTTGTCAACACTGAACTAAAATTTGTTGTTGGATTTTATACTTTAATCTTATCAGTTTACGGTCCATTTTTGAATATCTCAACTTTATATTTAGTTCAGTACCAATTAAAAGTTGATCAGAAGTACACGCTTGTTTATTAATAACAATAATAATGTCTTTTATATTAATTGAATAACAAAAAACTTGAGTTCATAACACTCAAATCAAACTAGAGATGAATCAAATCAAGTAATATGTTTTGGTATGAAGTTGATGTACAACTAGGGTCGAAAAAACCATTTTAAACTGTAGATGTTATTACTCATATGGTCTGTGGCGTAATATTCTAACATATAGTAAGCATTCGAAATAATTCGAATAAATTAACAAATTCGTAATTTCCTTAATTTTTAGTTTACGTTATTTCAATTTGTGATCTCACCCCATTCAAGAATCTCAATGTGAATGTCGCGTCTGAGAATTAGGTACTATTAATTTAATAATAACAGGTTTCTGTTTATTTAATTAGGCCGGATATAAATATATGACGTATATTTTCTATGCCTGCTAAAGAAATGGTAAAAAAACTATCTCATTTACATTTGTCTTTATAAAATTGTACAAGCTGAGCCCCTCGGTACAACATTAAACCTAAGTAGCCCAAAAGTCAGTGTAAGTCCAGTCAAAATCAGACCAGCGATTCCAGCGGAACAAACAGAAGACGCAAAAATTATAAAAATTGCTTTTCTTTATAGGTACCGTAAATGTATATTTTGCTAGCTGACCCTCGCAACCTCGTTTACGTCCACTATTGCCCGTAGCGTAATAATTTTCCCCCGTTTTATAAACTTTCTTCAATGGGGCTCCGCTCCTATTGATCTTAGCGTGATGATATATAGACTATCCAACACTGAAAGAATTTTTCAAATCGGACCAACGGTTCCTGAGAATAGCGCGTTCAAACAAACAAACAAACTCTTGAGCTTTATAATATTAGTATAGATAGTATAGATTCTGAAATTAAGAACCACTCATATAATTTTTTGAAAAACACTTAATTTGAAATTACCAACAGACACTTCAATTTTATTTAATTGTATAATTTTAAATTAAAGTAAAAAAAGAATTTTTTGCTAGACCTTGACTTTTAGTGGCTACTATCACCTGAGAGGTTTTGTCGATATGAAGGTGACGTCAGCGTCATTGGTTGTGATACTGAGACAAAGTGAACTGGGGAAACTGGACCAGTTAGGCGAGTGGCCGTGATACAGGTGCGCCAGGCCAAGCGCGTGCCCCACACTCTGTCGACATCTGTCTACCTAACACATTTGAAAAAAAACATCATATTTTTGGCTTAATTTGTAGATGAAAAAGATACAATAGAATTAGTCATTTCACATTATTAGCGACATCGGTGAATCTCGTAATCGGTGGTCTCGTGCAGGACATGCGCCTAGACTCATGGTATCATATATATGTCTAAGGCTTTTTAGAAAACGCAAGACAAGATGTTTGTTTTATTGAATATCTAATTTTAATCTTAACCGATAAGTTTAAAAATCTTTGATTATTTATTAGTTCAAGTTGACTAACCTTAGGAACTACTGGCATTATTGGATTTTAATGAAAGGTTTTTAGGTATACAATAAACAATGGTTAGAAGCGGAACAGAAATGACAGAAACAAATGTCAAAGCTAACCGTTCTGCTATAGTATTAGTAAGAGGCCGTCCATTAATCACGTGATCTTTTTTTTAAACATTTTTTGATCTCTCCTCTCTCTTGATCTCTCTGGTTTGGTTTAAGTTTGCCCCCCTCCTTACCTATTTTTAGCAAATTCTTTGAATATTATCTTTAAATACAGGTATAAAGTATAAACAAATTTTGTTCTGAAATTAAGTACCATAAAAATGTCCAGACAGAAAGACTACAGGTTGTTTTTGACTGGTATAAAATAATATTATAGGAATGGTGTAATCATGCGACAAAAGAATATTGTACACTACGCAGGATATATAAAAAACAAATACACGTGATATCTTATTATACTCCTTTCTCCCCTATCTTGTGATGTTTAGTGATGTTTACCAAACCCCTCAACCCCTCCCCCCCTTTCAAGCCTCACTTGATTGAACGGCCGAAGGCCGAGCAATAGGCCGAGAAAAATAAGACAATTATAGTATTATGTAAACATCAAAGTTAAGTACTGAATTGTAGGTTATTTACTAAACGCGTTCCAAATACCAACAGATTGAAATGATATGCAATTCTTCGAGTTACGTTCCATTCCCATGGTTATTAAACATGTAACAGGTAAAGTCTTACTCGTAATATTAAATATCTCTAGACTTTAGCGTTTTTAGTATGACCTAAAAGATAGCTGGCATTAAATATTCCCTAGGATGTGTTTAAATATGCAAAAAAAATGTTTCCTACTATGAATGCACGAGCAAAAATAATAAAACAGAAGAAAACTTATTGTGCTGACCCCCCTAAACATGGGATTTGGAAAAAATCATGATGATTTTGTAATAATAAAAATGTTTATACTCTAAGTATTAAATTATGCATACCATGTAACAGTCAACTTGCAAGTGACAGCATGAAGTTTACAACACAACCGGCCTTAAATAGTGATTTAAATTATGCCTTCGTGATTTAAATAGTAACGGTATTATTTGAGCTCCTGTACTACCGTTCCATGTTAACAACAACCATAAATGTTTGCACGACAACAGATCGCAGGAAGGCAACCTGATAGCCGATGCTGCCATAGATCGTTCGACCAGTGCAACTCATTCATTCCACAGTGTATTTCAAAACAAGCATACAACTCGCCGTCCACGTCGTCAAGATTTCAAAGAGGTTATTAAAAATTCAAGTGCCTATCTAAATTTTTATCGCTATTGAAATTACCGTTTACTTAAAAGGTAATCTACACAAACATGAATAAAAAAGTTTCACAATATCGTATGCAGATACGCGAAGGTCGGGTGATTGCGTCAAAACGAAAATTGTTCAAAATTAGTCTCAATCATGCTTCAAATTATAAATAAAGGTTTCACAATTTCTTGTCAGTCCGTTCGTCCCGTCGTAAAAGAATAAAGACAATGGTCAATTGATGCATAGAAAACCGATAGACGTATTTATGCAATCCAAGTGAATAGAATACATACCAGTACTTCGAATCGATAATGAGGCATTCTTTCTAAGGCTCGTTTTTTATTTCAATGAACCCTGGTTCGTTAAATAAACATTAAAAAATGCTCAGAAGGGAGAATATTCTAGCTCTCACTAGTAAATGTAGATATCTATATACATATTTGTATACAAAATTTGATACTTTAGTGGTGTGCAAGAAAGCTGTATAAATAAATAAATAAAATTTGTGTGCCCGTGATGTTGTAGGGGGTAAACCGAAAATAATTCTCGTGATACCTGAGATACACGCATGTGAAGCCACGAGTCAAAGCTAGTATCTATTAAATAATGTTTTGTGGCGTGAACTTCAAAAGGCTTATGTCGAGGAGTGCACTGTGATGGGGCTGATGATGATGTAAAATATTACTGCAAGAAGTAAATACAATCATTGTAAAACTTTCTCAAGGCAAAAACAAAATCTTTTGTGATCCAACGATTCTCACTTACGTTGGATTGGTGCCAGGATCTGGCTTTCCTAATGAACTTTCTCTGTTGCACAAACATCAGGGACTAAAATAGTTGCCTTGATGTTTATTATCAGCATTTGTTTTAATTCGTCGTATTTTATCTTTTTTATGTTATATTTTTTGACAACATGTCCATATGCATATCCCTGATCTATTTAGGAGATTAGAAGAAGTAAATGGTAAAAACAAAGGACGACCTGTAAGAGATGGTGACTTAATGAATGTCCTGAATGAATACCGTTTTTAGTTTTCAATTGGAGTCAAAGAATTCTAGTAAAAATATGCAAACGATAATAAGTCCTTAGTACTATTTTTATAGAAATTTCAAGAAATACACTTGCATGGTTAATTAAATTCAAATTTCTTTCTTATTATGATACTTAGGTACATTAAGCACTGGATGAGATAATAAAACCATTCGCTAAGCGAATCTATTACAAGGTAACGTCGGAAGATCTCGTGTAACTGTACAGCTTGATTACTCCAAAACACATAACCGCACATAATCATTATGACATAATTAGATACCGTAAACTCAATTCTATATCCGTATTGTCTGTAAGTTTCTCATACAAATTGTTGGTTATTACGCGAAATTGCAATCACGCGAGTAGGTGACCACACTCCTAGTACTACTCAAGTATATTCCAGCAAAAAATAGGAACAGTGAATTCCTCCAATACTTTTTCAAAAACCGATCAAAATCTGTAAGGTGTTTTTCCGTGGGAAAGCCACATTTCGGCATGAATGGGCCGGCTCGACCGGAGTAATACTACGGCCTCACAGAAAACCGGTCTGAAATAGCGCTTGCGCTGTGTTTCACCGAGTGAGTAAGGATACCGGAAGCCCATACCCCAACCCCTCCCTCCATCCCCCTCTCCATCCCTCAAAGGCCGGGAATGCACTTGTGATGCCTCTGATGTTGCGGGTGTCCACAGGCGGCGGTAATCGCTTACCTACTCGCTACTACGTAGGTGATACGTCTGCCCGTGTGCTCCCTAATCCATAAAAAAAATACGAGTATTTATACTAAATATATTCGAGAGCCCGATATATCCACGTTACAAAACTTGCATTTTAATAAAAACATCTATTTGAAATGTTAAATCCTATGGTTGCTTCATCCGAGCGCGCAGTGCTAAGTGCATACGCAAGTGACTTCCTTCAAGAGACGACTTACAGGAAGGGCTAGCTCATTAGAAAGTATAAGCAAACTATATTAGCATTAACATTACAGATATAACTGCGCAAGGATATGTACAGAATCACATTCAAAGCGTGTAGCAGACATAGAATTTTTTATAGGCGTAAGCAGGCTCGTTGGTATCATGACCGTCTTTTCTTTTTCTGTGTAAGTGTGAAACCTGTATTTAACTTGAACGTAGTAACACTACCCATTATAAATATACTATCTAAACCAAATCAAAGTCTAATGAAACGTGTTATCATTATGTTCGTGGAGGTAATCCAGTACATGGTACACAGTTACAATTAATAAAATACTTTTTAATTTTTATATTATCATTTGTTTTTCTTACTCTACTAATTACAATAATATTTTAGAAGAAAAAATGTGTCATCACACACATATTTTTATGCAAATCTCAATACAAACTATGATTGGTTTCCAGAGACCAGTTTAACAGGTGATGAGGTGACATATTCCTAATCGTAAGACATCTTTAGAAATGACTTAATGAAGTTGATGAGTTGCAGCAACTTGATATAAATCTATATGTCCTTGATATGCATTTATAATCATTTTATGGAAAAGTACTTATGCAACCTAACATACATAATTAAAAGTGCGATTCTAGTAATTACTAAGCTGATATATGTATTGAACGACTGCACGTATGGTTCAATCATCAACCCATAACGTCCTACTGCTGGTCTCCTCTCAGGCGAGGGTTAAGGCATAAGTCCCCACGCTGGCCGAGTGCGGGTTAGGGATTGGCAAGACATCGTTGTGGCTACATAATCTTGCCGTTGTATGTTTTTAAGCCGCCTAAAGGCCTCCAAATAAGATTCGCGACTGTTATCCTGTGATAACAACTGGGACCGACTGCTTAACGTGACCTCTGAATCACGGAGACGCTCATGGTAACATACCACTAGCTGTCACCCATCAAGGTACTAACCGCGCCGTCGTAGCTTACCCTCGGTGATTAGAAACAATCACCGAGTGCGACTTTAAAACTGTAATGATTCATTTTTGAAAAAACTACTTTTTGTTAACACAATGCGGTGTAAATCAATTCCTTGTTTGAGCACGCAATGCGATCTGGTAATGGCCGCGTTGAACGTTTTCGCCATAGTTTAGCATGTTTCAAAAAAAGAATAAATCTGAAATTATATATTTTTTTGTATTAAAAATGCTGTATCGAGTATTTAAAGTTGGGTCCGCATAAAGAACAAAAAGAAAACCGCAATATGAAACTAGCAGTAGCACTTAAAACAAAATGTAAATTAGGTACCTACAATAAATTCGCCTTACCCTGTCTTAATATTTTCATTATTACAATATTAATATAAATATTAAAACATACCTAAGTCCATAATAATTTCAAAATTTTTGTCCTTAGAGTCATGTGGATTTTGACTGTGTGCATCTGCAGTGCACACTCACGTTCAAAATCAATATTTCCGTACGTAACCGTTATTTTTAGGGACACATAAATGTCTCTCTCTCTTTGCGAGTGCAGCTAAACATCGTAAATATAAACAAGGGTTGTCCATGTTCCTTTAATTTTTTTTAAAGTTGTAAATTACATGTTTATACGTTACGCCACGTCCAGTCACTTGCAGCTCCGTTTACGAACTTTAGACTCAACAAACGTAAGTAGGTACAAACACATTGAAATATTTTCGTTAAATCATAACAATGTCACGAAAATATTTCGTATTACAATAGTTAAGAATACCTCTTCTGATTTATATATTATAGGATGACCTTGAGTTTTAACGGACAGGCAACTCAAAACTAGTTTGATTGTTTAAATCGTTTATCTAACGGCCTAAGAATATGAATTTCGCAAGTCTGCACATGTTAACAACATTATTTATGTTTTTGAGACATCCTGGATAATGTACTTCCACAAATTTCTAATGATTGAAACAAAAAAGCTTCAAGAAGCTTTATTTCAATTCGCGCCTGATGTCAAGCACAATTGAGGCCATTAAAAAGTCATTCGAACACTTTAATGGTACGTACTGCTACATTACAACTATTAATATTACAAATGTTTATTCACATGGAAATGATTATCAGGACAGTAATGCACAAACCACAATTACATTCTCAATAAAAGTGGTAAATATTGGCAATCCCATTATATCTATAAAGAGTACTTCGAAACTTTTTACAGCAATTGTGTACCTTAAATATAGTTAGTCATGTCCGTGCTACGGCTATTATAGTCTATACTTAAAACAACGATAATGTTAAATAGTTTGTTTCATTTTATCCAGGTCAGTAAAGTTTTCTTCAATATCAATAAGAAAACATAGAGCATTGACTTACCCACATGCTTTGCATATTACCAGTTATCTCTTTTCTATCTTTGCTTATCTGGTCTGGTATCCATTGGATTTGCATGAACCAACAATCACCCAGTATCTCTACCGGTAATTAGAAACTAGCTACTAACGGTACCTATTTGTAGGTAGCGCTATGTTGTATAAATCTTTGACTACTACCGCATAAGGAGTATTGACAGTTTTCTCATTTAAGAGTAGGAACATTTTTTTGTCAAAATAACAAAAAATTTAAGCCGTACCTGAAATAGCTGTGAGATCTAATTTTTAATTAGGTTTTTATTGATTTATTTTTTGTATTAATATTAGGTTTCCCAAATACCTCAAAATAATATACTAACTTATAGATCGGACTGAAACAATTTTACATAAGACTAATTCACATTTAAATTCCACTTATTAACACAGAAAAAATGCTATGTGGCATCGGTCGATCTATTTATTATGAAAAATATGTCTACATGAGTGCGAACAAATTAAGTTAACAATTAGAAAAACAGATATTGATGACAGTTTTGTTGAACCTCAATAAGATTTTTCTTCAACCTTGTGATTTAAGTTCGAAAATATTATAAGTAACGAGTCGTTGTCATCTTTATGTAGCAAGGTATGTGGGTAACATTACGTGTGTTATGGTGTCATATGTAGTTTTACGGTTTACTTGCTCTCCAATAGTTGACTGTTGTCATCGCAAGTATGACAATGCTATTAGTGATTGATGCGATAGTAATTTACCGAGTACCGTTGTTCGTATCGGATACGAGTTAAATTGACGCAGACCACACATTGATATAACACGGCTAATATTCACCATGTTCCTGATCATTATAATTAAAGTTTATTTCAACAACGGTTACTAGCGCTTCATTGCGATATAATAGTTTAATAGTAACTTACCAATACTTCTATCAGCTAATGCGTGCAATATTCCACACAATGCAGTTGCAGTTGATACGCCATTATTTCCAACAGGCCGATTCACACACTCTGTTATTTCATTGTGAGCAGGTTCAAATAAAGCTAAATCCAGTCCATCCATATCACTCCGGTTCGACACACCATCGTCTTCTGCCACTTGGTCACAAAAATGCTCCGGAGAGTCGACATCTTTTGGACTACGACTACAAATTCCATCACTCAAGGGGTCACAACAACAGGTGTCTGAGAAAGGCTCGAAATCTCTACAATCGAATTCACACCGCTCGAAACTATCACAAGTACACGATGACAATGCATCGGAATCAGATTCTTCGGCATTGAAAACATCACTGTTTTGTACAGTATCTTTCTGAGACGTTTCAGTTTTAGCAGTAATATAAAACACACTGGAAGTAAATGGCACTTTTTGAACTTGTAGTGTCAGGTTTTCGGTTAGTTTATCGGAAGTGTAAACCTGATCGTCATTTTCTGACAAAGTCTCGTCAATCTGTGGGCGAAGATCCTCGTAACGAGCAAAACTTGAGGTATCGGTGAGATTTGATGAGCGATCAACAGAGTATACATCTGCATAAGGATCTACGGGATCATTCTGTAGCGATGGTAATCTATAAGGGGCATGATGCGAGCGAGCCCCTAAAAATAGTGTAGTATACGGGCATGTATGAAGCGGTCGACTCCTGTCGGCACGTCGAGGGTAACTGGCGGCGAGAGGGTCTCGCATGGGTGTGCCATCAGTATCGATAAAGGCCTCGTTTGTAGAAAGCACGTTGTACCGCCAATCTGGCATCGCTGACCGGCAACATCACTGTACTGCGACACTATGGATCAACTGTGCTCCTCATTACAAGATCACATGTAAGTTTCGAATTGCTTATAGTACATTATGTCACTCTGATTGTTGAAACTAAACGAAACCACCAAACAATGTATCTACTGTCACTAAACCATCAATTGTGTAAATAAAAAGTAAAATCGAAACAGTGTTGTGAACAAACTCAAACGTTTATTTATACTTTAAAATCAAATGCCTACGTATAATGGAATTATTATTTTAAAGTCTAATACAGTATCGGATAGATATTTTAGATTCGCTAGGGAGGACACGTTCTATTAGTAGCGATGTTGAAATATAGCTTTCTGTTAAGTCAACCAACTTCACGTGAAGTACAAACACTAATAAAAAATGACATCGTTATTTAATGAGTAAGATACAACAATTTAAAACAAGTGCGAGTTATACGACTATGTAGGTCAGCATAGACTGGGTAATATAATGAATAGTTAAACACAAAATGCGTATACGTATAAAATACATATCTCACGAATACCGATAACGTTTACTGAACTGTTAAGAAACGGCATACAATTTGAATAGTGCTGGCATTGATAGATACTATATTTAACTTATCGAGTATTAGTCATCGTACCTTATAGATAAATAAAACGATATAAAAGGATATTCAAAGTTCTATTATAGTTTAAATAAGAGCTTGTACATAGAGAGTAACGGACTGTATTCATTTAGGCTTCTATTAAAGTTGGCGGATTTATTTTGAGACTGGTTGAGATATGTAACAGGTTCAGTACGTTACGGTATCGTATTGATGCTTGGGACCCGTTACGTTCGAATTATTTGGTTTCTTGTCTGCCCACAAGTCCGGGCTATTCTATACTATACAAATGTTTTTATTAGATTTGTTATAAAAATAGCTTTACCTATGTTTTTCTAAGTAACTTACACCACGATAACAACAGTACTAATTATGAAAAACCACATAACAATAATATTATAGAAAATATATCAAATTAAAACAAAAATATATTTCCACATCAGACAAGTTATATGTATAAATTATTTCCGGCGAACGAAAAAAAATATTAGAAATAGTAAGTACTAGCTCATTTCTTTTAACTAAATCGCCAATTCGATATTCCAACTGTCATTAAAAACAGCTTAAAGTTGAAGTAAGTGAATAAAGGGTCAAACGCCTCGAAGTCGTGCCTAGAAAACGCAATTATATGTATAAGTGTCTGGGCTGAAATTGTTATAGCGGCTTGATAATAACAGATGCGGGGCATCGTGAGCTCTTGAGCGCTACTCAATGTGACTACGACGAAAAAGCTTCCAACTAAGTATCTATTACTGCTACTAGGGTCATAAACGAAATTGCAACACTTTTTGTAACCATATTTAATCTGTAGTAACAAATATTCAGTACTCAACTTGAATGAAGTTTGAATTTGTCATCGAACATCGAATCGTCAAACGAATAAAACTATTACAAAGACTACAGTAAACAATCTAAGCAACTACAACTTTACATCGATAATCTAGATCCATCTTATTTGTTTGGTGATGCAGAATATAAACCTATTTAACCTTCTAAAAATTCAATGTAAGTGCTATAAAAATTTGTTATATAAATCTGCTACAGGCGGCCGTTAGTGAAAAGTCAAATAATCATGTCATAATTCGGGCATAATTACTTTTAGCTAGCGTTAATAGTCATCTCATTTACGATCTTTATGTTCTTTCACGCTATTTATTAGTAAAATGGAATAAATGACTCGATTTAATTTATTAATGTTAATGTAAATCTAGGAAATAAAAACAGATAACAAGTAACATAGTTACATAAATATTGTTTTGTAACGAAATATATAACGGACGAAGGCACGTGCTACGATTCATCTTAGCAGGAGTGTTGCCCACGATAAAACCTTTAGCTACCCACGGTCAACGAACGAAAATAACCAACCATTTTACTCGTGTACCTGCCGCACACGTCTGATAGTAATAGGAAATGCTCTACATATATAATTAAAGAAATCACTTTATGGAATGAAGGAGAATAGATATTTTAATGTTCCAACCTACTTTGTACTATATTGGAGCACCTTGAACTGACTGTTCGTTACACGTTGATCTTTATTTAAACTACAAATTTCGAAACGCTTCTTTTAATTTTATCTAGCTAACATTTCACGGAAGTGAACGTTTTTTTCGATATTTACTATCACATATGTAATATTAGGCAAATAAAAAGTAAAGAACATACTTTTTGCAAAATATACTAAGTGTTACAATCATTGCATAATATATGTTTACATATTCAAATAGTAAATGGTTAGACCCCAATCTCTAGAATATATTTACGTTTAACAGATACAGTTATAATGATTCTTTATAGAATTCACTGACATCCCAAAACAATGAGTCACGCCACGCTCAATCACGAAAATCAAAGAAAGACAAGTAAAACTATTAAAATTATGATACTTTTAACTAACATAATATACATATTGTAATATGTCATATTTAATATATTATAGACAAATCTATAGGTCAACATCAGAGGATTTTATGTTTAAAGGTGATTTTTTTTCCTTAATTTATTTTTTCCGAATGAAAGAAATTAATTGTTAAGAGCTTTGAAAAGATTTAGCTAATTTTATTAAAAGGAAATTTCAGTCGAATCAATTTATACTTTGACCACATAATAAATATAAACCTACTTATAAACCGAAATATGTAGACCTTAAAACTAAAACCGTGCTGAATCAAAATTGTGCCACGCTTATAAATTTTATTAATATTTAGATATTTCTTACTAAAACCACATAGGTAATATCCATACCCACTTTCTTTTTTGGATATGTGTGAGACCAGTAATTATCGTGTAAGTACATAAACATTTAGCAGTTTGTTACGAGAAATTTTAGCTAGGAAAGTTGGCCTAGACAAGGTGTTGTGCGACCGCTTTACGAAGAGCTCCCCGGAGAATCGATGAACACCTTAAGATGTTGCATGGTAAATAGCGGTGAGAGTTGCATCGACTATTGGGGATTATAAAAGTTTATAGTTGGTATCGGGTCTAGCTCCTAGCAACGGTGATCGATATTTTATAGTCGCGTATTTATCGACGCCCCACGGTCGCTACTCTCCCTACCTCGTGTTTAGAAGTAACAAGCTCATTTTTTTTATTAGTATTTAACACTTATCCAACTTCATAAAAAAAGGTATTCTTGTGTATATTTTCTGTAAGGTTATCAAACCTTTTTTAGGGCATCATACAAAAGAAAGAAAATATTTATTTTAAATGAACTCCGATATCATAGCGCATACTCTAAACCCAATATAGTTGAAAATATCATCAATATAGTTGTAATGAATGTTACCTACTTAAATTGATTAATTTCTGATATTTTTAACTAAAAATGACTCACTGAATGTGGAATTTCAGCAAGTATTTATTTTCATGGTAAGTCGAGTGAGTTTATGTTATTTAACATGGCTAAAATATTTTCTAAATGTAATAACTAATAAGCGCAAAGATATTTCAATATGAAACTCAAGAAGTAGTGAATCATTTTTTTAGCTTTCTGTACTTCTTCTCCATTTAACTTTAGTTTTCATTCATGTCCATTCGCTTTATTTTCGTAATAAGGGGTAAGTACAAAGTTTTTGCTTCACCTTTTAATATATTACGAACACCTTTGAATTGGGTATGATATAGTATCTAGGTTTACACATTTCATTCATGGAATAATGGCTATGTAGGTGTTAATATTGACTCAATTGTTGTTTATAAAAATTCAAATGATAACGGCTAAAAATATTTTTTCATAAATATTACATAACTAATATTATTTATCGTATACCTAATCTTTGTTCTTTATTGGGTATATGTTTTTCAAAATCCAATTTACACGCGGTTTACATAAAGCTGACCTGAATAATTAATGTCAAACAATCTGTAATAAGCTCAATGTTCTGGTTACATTTCTATTTTATGATTTAGATAGTTGACTCACCACAAAGTAGAATATAATGTGTACTAGTATAGGTACTAAGGACTTTAACCTACCTAGATAACACAAACATAAATCCTGGGTAAACAAATAAGTTTTACAATAACGCAATATTTTTTCTATTGTAAAGTACTCAAATGTGGAAGTTCAAGTTTTTTGATATAAACGATACACGTGAATCTTTCTGAACAAACAAAGTTCAACATTAATATGTAGGCAAGTGGGTGTAACATAAATTGTAGGTAAACAATCCGTTATTTAAAGTTGGTCCATGCAAAATATTTTCTTCACACGCAAGTTTGATCCAAAACTGATTTTACACGTGAAAATCAATGGCTGATAGTGACAGTAGATGGCAAAAACAACAAAAGTATAAAGACACGCACTGTACTTAGCACTGGAGATAAGTTGTCACTTTGTAATTGTGTTAACAGTTGACCGTTTAATTCGAATCTTTCGATTATAAATTCGTATCGATTATGAAACGCGGGAAAGAGGTGCGCGTAGCGGATCGCGCTCGCGCCGACTGGTGCGGTGACTGCCGTGCGCTTTGCGGCTGCGCGGAGGGCGCCTGCGCCAGTTCTCCGTAGTCCGTATATGCGACAACAAGCATTGAGACCCACTCATCTGTTCGCTGTTCGCAGCTGGTCACTGTCAATGTACGATCCGTTACCGCGAGGGACACCGACTTTAAATCATAAACATATTCATGAATTCATATTAACCATTTTTAAACAAAGGATGAATAAAGTGATTGCCTATCCATAGCTGTCGTCACTTCTCCAAACCAGTTTCTGCGCCTAAATACACAATTGCTAGGGTTACATACGGGGCTCAACATCATTACATTTTTTTATAATACGGAGATTTACAACCATGCTACTGGTTTGTGATTTTTTTATTCTATTGAAGTAACATAGGGGACAAAGTAAATCTCGTCCTTTGGTGCAGAATGTCAATAGTCAAGTAGGGATTTTTTTAAATTGTGGCACATTGTTACTGCTTTGCACATAAAAGTTACTTTATCGTTTATTTCGAGCGCAGACCGGTTCGATTCTGATGTATTTGCATACAACCGCTTGGGATTCAACGAGTATAGACAACACCAATGCCTGTTAAGCCAAGATAAAAATAGTAGGTACAAACAAATGAACTTTATGGACATAAGCAGCTTTACACTAGTTCATTCTTTATTACCATTGTGTAAGTAAATTTTATAGTGTTTCATAATAGACTTTAATTGAACAGTCAAATGTGTCTTCCTCTTTAGTTTTGTAGTTAGGTACTGATAGTATAAAACGTTTATCTACACTTCTAAGGCAATGTATAAATAGAACTTACCTACCTATTTTTTTTCTGTGCGGAAATCACTTCGGATACCACCTCCTGGTGGCATGTCGGGCTCGAACCGATTAAAGACGCCGTCTAGAGTATTAGATGCCGGGGAACCAGGTGCACCCTAGAAAGGAAAGCCCTGGAACTCCGACGTACCTCGGACCTACGATTTGTAGATGGACCCCTCCTGTGTGGGAACCCCGATGTTCCCGTTACTGTCCCCCAGGGCGAGCACGATCCGCAGCGTGAGTGACGCAAGCCGGACCTGCTAGGTTTGCGCTTATGGAGTATCAGGCGGACCGGAGATCTTTCTGCGATCTCCGGTGTCTGCGTCACCTGCGGTACCTGGCCCGTTCCCAGGTCTGTCAGGCTGGGAGAGTTCTAAACATCTCCCGGTCTCGCTCCACCGTCTCCTTTGCAATCTTAAATTGCTCGCAGAAAGACTGCAACATGGCCGCAATCATGTCACCGAGCGAGAGAACCCCACCCCGATGTCCGCCACGAGATCACACCTCGGCTCCTCCCACGCCGGACCTTCTGCCAGCGTGTGGAGCGCCGTGTCCACGGTCTGGCCATCGCAGTGGTGGCACTCGTTCTTTGCGGATCAGACACAGGTGGTCTCTGTAAAATCCTTTTCCAGTGATCACCTGCGTGAGCGTCCGAGTACAAGAACAGGGTACAAGACCAATTCCTTTGCATCGAGGGGTTAGACAAGGAGATATTATTTCTCCGAAACTGTTTACCAATGCATTGGAAGATGTCTTCAAAACACTCGATTGGAAGGGACGGGGAATCAATATTAACGGTCAATACATCTCGCACTTGCAATTTGCAGACGACATTGTGATCCTGGCGGAGTCTCTGCATGATATCGAGGCAATGCTGAACGGTTTGGACGAGTCTTCGAGACGGGTGGGACTCCGGATGAACATCGACAAGACCAAAATAATGCATAATATGCACGTATCTCCGAGCCCTGTAGTCGTTAATGGCGTTATTATCGGGGTTGTGCAGGAATACGTCTATCTTGGCCAAACCATACAACTCGGCCGGCACAACCTCGATCGGAAGGCCGATAGAAGGATTCGTTTAGGCTGGGCGGCATATGGGAAGCTTCGTCATATCTTCGAGTCGTCGATCCCGCAATCACTGAAAGAGCCGAGACGTGGACACTCACCGTTGGACTGGTCCACAAGTTTAAAGTAGCTCAGTGTGCGATGGAGCGTGCGATGTTGGGTGTTTCTCTTGTCGATAGAATTCGCAATGAGACAATTCGAAAGAGAACCGGAGTAATCGATATCGCACGGAGGATAAGCACTCTGAAGTGGAAGTGGGCCGGTCATGTCTCCAGGCGGACTGATGGTCGCTGGAGCCGACAAGTGTTAGAGTGGAGACCACGAATAGGTAGACGCAGTGTAGGGCGCCCTGCGGCACGATGGACCGACGACTTGAGGAAAGTAGCTGGCGTCGGGTGGATGCGGAATGCCCAGGACCGGGATGGTTGGCGCTCTTTGGGGGAGGCCTTCGTTCAGCAGTGGAAGGCAATAGGCTGACTAACTAACCTGCGTGAGCCGGTATGAGAGCATCCTGTGACTCCTCTCGTGCTAATCCTTCATAACGGGTATAGAACTCACCTATTTATGTCTAATATAATTTAACATCTTGAATCTAATATTATTCATTCACACATTAACCGGGGTATTTTCTGGCTGTATACTTTAAAAAACAACTTGATTTTTAAATCAAATTTAACATAAAACCTTTGATAAAACAAAAGAAATTACATGAAATTAATTTTTTAAAGATTTTGTCATCATCGTTAGCCATAATACTTAGCTATAAAAGAAAATTTCACCACAACACCACATAAGACCAAACATTAAAACCTGCACAAATTAAGCTATAAATATGTAACCATCATTTGTTGTACGTCGTTAATTTCTGTAATAGCTAGGTTACTTTGTTTTGTTACATGTTGTTCATTAAATCATTTATTAGAACCTTTCGCTGGTAGCATTTTCATTTTATTGCGTCAATTAATAACCTATGAAACTGGTTTAAAAGCTAATTTATTGGTTTATTTGTCCCGCGGTATTACCCGCGGTTATTGTTGTACCGCGAGTAACGACGCGGGGCAAAGCTAGTCAAAAAAGATACAGCCTAAGTTACTCATTATATCATCATATACCTATCAGTGAAAGCCCCTCCAAATCGGGCCAGTCGTTCTAGAGATTAGCCGGAACACAAAGACAGATAAAAATTGAAAAAAAAAAATGTTTTGGTATATGTACCGTGTATCTTAATATTAAAAAAAGATACACCGGTTATTTTATTATTGCGTGTGTCGCGACAGTGCGTTGAGTGTAATTATAGAAAGAACATTAAATAACAATTTGTATTTAAAATAATATTTTATGTTTATTGATTAGAAAGAAAATATGTTGATAGTTTTTGAAAGAAAAGGTGATTGGCGACCTTCTAATCCAAACTGACAAACTTGTGTTTTCATAATAGTGCAAAAAGATCTTCTGAGCAAAAAAGTGCAGAAAAACTTCATAATAGTGCAAGAAGAAATGAATCAAGTATTTGTCTATCTATTGTCTCTATCCACTATCGTAGCGAGAAAGAGAGACAGACAGACAGACGTAATGTTGACCTAGGCAGTGGTTTTGACACTCACTGTGAGATTCTAAAAGGATAGAAACGATTCATTACAGATTTTATTTAGCAGTTTTATTAAAATTAATTAAAATAAGTAACTCCGTCGGTAGTTGCCACGATCTATGATACAAACACGGTGATAAAGCCGTAACATACGAATGCTACTATTGAAATTTACAATTATAGTTCCACAATATATCAAGATGTTTAAGGGATGATGTAGGCTGGGCTACATTATAACGACATTTCACACGGGAAGCCATTGTTTGCAGAGTGCTACACGCCCGGTCATTGCTTTGTCAATATTTAAGTTTACCATAAGTTACCTAAGTAAATATTTCTACATATATTATACACTGCCAGTCATCTCTATTTAATAGTGTAATTTATATATATATACGACTACTTATTTATTTTGTTAAAAGATCACATGACACGTTTTACACATGATCGTCCAACCCCAAATTAGGCAAGGCTTGCACTAGAGTAACCCGACTGCTTTTAAATAGACTTTTATAACTTTAAGTACAGTACATGCATACTATATCTCAAACAATACAAATATTAGTGCCCATATTAGTACTTACTTGTCTTAGGTAGGAGTCGCACAAATCTGTGGGTTTCCTTTTTTATAAAATTAAATTATTTCCTTAATTTCAAATGGAATAAGTTTAGCTCTTGTCAGCTATGATTGCCTATTAATGAATGTTGTATTTTTCTACTAATATATGATGTGTGTATCTATTATATTTGTTGGCGATCCAAAATAAATAAAATAAAAATCTCACGTAGACGTATGAAACGCTAACATAGCCTCATCTAGCAACTTCACTAATCTTTATTAAAGCTTTACACAGTTCTAGAAGCGATCAAGGAGCTGGTAATAACAAAACGAATACTAAACATGTTTACCGAAATTTAACGCTTTTTTTCCATACTACCTTCCAGTGGCTATGTCGGTTTCAAACCGACTAAAAACCGCACGTTGTTTTGGGTACTAAAAGCCGGGAACCTAGTGCACCCCCGAAAGGATGTTCTTAGAATCCCGACACGACGTACCTTGGGCCACTTACGGTTTAGATGGTCCTCTCCTGTGTAGGAATGCTTCTTTGCTGCTTAGAGAAAAGGGTGCGTACGCTTAATAGCGCTCGCGCCGCCACCCTGTCCTGCTTCTGCTAGGGTGACAGATTGCCTCACCTGTCACCCTCAGGTTTACGCTTACGGAGGACAGAGAGGGTTTTGCGATCTCCGGTCTGCGGTACCTAGCTCATTCCCGGGCGTGACGAACCGGGCGAATTCTAAACCTTGCCCGATTTCGCTCTGCCGTCTGCTTCGCAAGCATAACTTGCTTACAAAAGGAGATGGTGGAGATCTACACGCTCTCGCTCCGTACCAATCCTGAATTCGTTTGGAGTAACCGCTGCCTATAGCGAGAAAGAGCTAAAGCCAAGATCAGAACTAGATCAGAGTCAATGGCCCAGATCGTCTAACTTTCTTTCCTATCCTTTGATATTCCTATCTATTGACAATCGCCGTTCGATTGTCAATAGAATTTTGTAATGTTGTAATCCCAGGCTTGGTCCTTAGACTTTAAGTCAAGATTTAATAATGGATTCTTAATAGCGATATTAAAATTTTTCTTTATGGCATAACAATGTTTGCCGGGTCAGCCCGTTTTTACATATTTTTTTAGAAATAAATCACATCTTGCTCGAAATTTTTCGTTAATTCTCATAAAGCTATTCTTAGTCGCTCAGTCGCCGAAGTTATAAAACATGATCAAATGCGGTGACCACATGTGTCTAGCTATTAACTAAAGGCGAATTAGTTCACTGTAGTTCACATATGAATACCATAGCTACGAGTATGTTAGGTCATTGACATTAAATTTTGATTTCTAAAGCGACTATTTACACCCACACAGTGTTATTATTCACACTGCGCTCATAGTAATTGGTACAGGGTTGAGGAACTGCGATAATGATATTCGCAATGCGTCAATACGCCTACGCGCATTTGTTTTGTGCTGTGGTTCCCGACGGTAAATATTCTACAATTGAATCCTTAAATAGTAATATTCCAAAACATCAATCATTTAGGTTTGTTAAAGGTCTGAACACAATATAAGTATTCTTGTAAGCCAATGACGAATTTAAACAGAATTACAGACGAAATAATGAAGAACTTTTGGAGGTAAGTTGGATAAAGGGATGTAACTGTAAAGCATAGACCAAGTTATGCTAACTTCGAGTCTAAAATGTTCATCATCAATTGATGTACCTGCCATAATGACCTCTTCCATTTTAAAACGAAATGGGTTTGCGACCATGGCCCCTTCCCTATTTCCACTATCGGTGTATTCTTTACCTTCACATCATTCGTTTTCCTTACATTTTTCTTTTCTTTTTTAAAAGATAACGCCCGCATTAGGTACATAGATCCTGTGTCGCTGGGAACTTTACAAACACACATGTAACGGACATAAAGAACACCCAGACTCGGGACAACACCTTGTTGATCGCACAAAGTGATGTTCCACGTGGGATTTGAACCCACGACACTTGGCGCAGTAGCAAGCGGCGTGGTGACCGCTTAAACCACAAGGCCAACCGTGCAGTCAACATTAAAATGACCTCCCTCCCTCCCTATTTTAATTGACATTGTACAAATTTTAACGTCAGTAGGAAAGTAACAAATGTATGGTAATACGCTAAGTCACGTGGCCAAAACAAAATATTAGCCAATAAGAGAATAGACACGTTATTAGTGTGTTAACACATATATTCTCTAGTCATATTGTCTCTATAGTAGAAAGAGAATTGACACGAGACACCTGTAACTTGGCTACAGGGGCTGACTTCTTCTTCTGACGTATTAAACTACCCTCTCACAGAAGGTCAACCTAAAATGACAGCATTCGTAGTGTCGTGTTCGTTGGTGAGTACGAGGCCAAAGGCCCAATGATGTATAAGCATCACTGGCTGCTGCAGCTGGCTGGGTGTGTTTGCATTGTCTGCTTTCCATTAGTAGAGAGACTTTGACAGGCCCATACATAAAAACAATACAATTATATGGAGATTTGATATAAAAGAAATCAGCTAAAACCCTTTGAAATTCTAAACTTTGCATCGACATAAAATAAAATTATTTATTTATCTTTATTGTACAACACATAACAGATGAGTTGTAATACTATACAAATGTGACAATTGGCGGTCTTATCGCTCATGGCGATCTCTTACAGACAACTTTTGTACGGATTTTATAGTAAGTGACATTAATTAGGGTAGCAGTAGTAGGGCGCACAAATACAACAAAAATGATACTAAATTTACCCTGAAATAAATTTATTTTTAGTGATAAGGCCGCCAATACAATAAAGTTTATTCTATACTTTCCTTCGTTCGTTCAATCTAGGGTGAATAACTATATTTGCGGAAGTTACCGATCAGTTTTTATTAAAACTAACCGCTTACTAAGAATATTCATAAGCGAAACTCGAGTATTTTTAGGAAAATTACCTACCTACATGCAATTGTTGAAGGTTGCGGATGTTCATTAATGATTTTTTATATTAATGTACCTATTATAACAATATACATTATATACAAATTTAGTTCCGTAATATCAGCTAGGTTTCACGAAAAGAATACATAGAAGCAAGTTAGGTAAATATAACGTGTTAATGTAAGAAAAACGTATGTTAATTTTAATCTGTACAAATAAATAATTGAAGTGTATAAAGTATATATTATGGTTCTTGCTACAATAACCGCGGAAAACACTGCGGGGCTTAGCTATAAAGTTTATGGCATAATATGATCATTAATAAAGTATTCAATAGTGTAGGGATCCAAAAAGATTAAGGAAGATTTTTTCTTTCTGTCCCATACACTGTAGGGTACAGTTGCACCCGGGTGACGGCGCGGACGCTGCGGAGCATACAGCGGACAGAAGCGCGAACATTGGGGTTCCTACAGAGGAGGGGCCATCTACAAAGCGTAGGTGGCCGAAGTTCGTCGGGGTTCCAGGGTTTTCCTTTCTAGGGTGCACCTGGTTCCCCGGCATCTAGTACCTGAGACGGCGTGCGGTTTTAATCGGTTCGAGTCCGACATGCTACCAGGGAGTGGTATCCGAGGGGATTGCCGCAAAATAAAAAAAAAATAAAAAGGGTACTGTTGCAATGTTGAATCTGTCTTTTAAAAGGTTTCGTCAGGCTGAATCGTCCCAACGGAGTTTGGTCACGAGATAGAGATATCAATCGAATGTACTCATTATGACAAACATATGTAGCTACTTCCTTCGTTTTCTATGTATCTCTTGTGTAAAATTTATAGGCCCTTCTTAGCGGCCGGACTGGAAACGTCAGGCATAGTTTATGGGGCCGGCTGGACCAGCCAGCCCAATGTGTTTACTCTTTAAAATAAAGCGTAAGTACTAACTTTATTTACTAATAAATAGCAATATCATATGAAATATTAACGGATTTTAGGGAGCAGGATAACATCCGTCAAGTGAAAAAAGGTACTAAACCATCTCAAGAAAACAAAATTAATTTAAAAGTAATAAACTATGAAACATAAAGCTCATCATTATGATTTGTTTCATAGCTTTACTAAACCAATATTACAATATCAAAGTTGTCAAATTCTGTAAATAAACCTGCGTGTAGTGTCACCTATCGGTAAATGTAAAAACTTAAAAGTACAGCGCCATCTATTGTTAAGTTGCTGTACAACAACACCTTGTCTTTTAACTCGAAAAAAATTTGTCTTTCCACTTCCTCTTAGATGGCGCTGTTTGAAACCATTCAGAGTATTTCAGAGTACTTTTAATATTTTTTTATTTTGTAGCTTTTAGTTAGTCAAGTTATAAGACATTTTGAAAACTTACGGGTGACATCATCAGAAATGTTACCAATTAAACTACATATAATAACTATTACTATGTTGTAATGACATTAATTAGAACAGAAACAGAGTTCATATAATGTTTTGTGGTTCTAAGTTTTTTTTAAGTTAAATACGTTATGCAGTACGGTACAAATATCTTTTGTTCTCTGACAATTTTGTTTTTAAAGTACAGTCAAAATGACGAATAACTTAAAAAGGTTACAATTAGCTGCCAAAAGTTTGTCATGTCCTTATGTTTTCCCAATCAACAACAATTGAAGGTATTCAGGATTCAAATTAGGTGATGTCAGCACTAAGTTTAGCTGACGCAACTTATTCACAGTAAACAAGTTAATGAAATAATTCTGTCAATTATATATATAGCTATTGGCCTTTAGGTAAATATCTTAATGTGATTCAGTAAATGTGACGTCAATATGGGTCAAGAACTTCTTATGCTTAAAATTAATTCACACCGCAGTTGATACAATCTGAAGTGTCGACTTACTGAATGTTCTCATGTGTGATTACCACAATAATGATTACAGTGGTTTACATTGTGAGCCATAATAGATTAAAATGCATTTTTAATTAAGTCTACTAAGGGGCCATCTACACGAGGCGAGAGAATTGCGAGGATCCTCGCTTCTATCGGCGACGTCGGGTAATCTCCACAAACGAGCGATTCACTGACTGCATAGTAATATTTGGCACGAAGATAATATGGCTGTGGTACCGAGAGAGGGCCCTTTGGAGCAGGCCCGGAAACGCCCAGCCACCGCAGGCGACTCAGGCGTCGGAGATCGCAGAACGATCTCCGTCCTCCATAAGCGCAAGCCTGAGCTAGCAGAAGTAGGCTCGGGTGGGGGCGCGGACGCTGCGGAGCGTGCGCGCCCTGGGGGATCTACAAAGCGTAGGTGGCCCGAGGTACGTCGGGGTTCCAGAGATTTCCTTTCGAGGGTTACCTGGTTCCCCAGCTTCTAGTACCCGAGACGGTGTTCGGTGATATACAAGGGGATTTCAGCACAAAAAAAGCTCCGAATCTATGGCAGCATTCATTCACGGATCTAGGCACTAAGAAACAGTATTCCAATTCGCGGATATAAATTTGGAACGATCTAGCACATCACAATTGTATACCACAACATCAATCGTGCAAATTGAAATGGTTCTAATTAAACGCGTAGTACACAGCTTGATCTCCATCATTCCGGTTAATCACTGAGTGCAGGCTTCTATGTCCAGTCTAGCGTATAACTCAATTTCCAGTCGCAGTGGATTAATTGCCGGAGTTTCTCTTTCAAGTACATTCAAATTTAATTAAAATTGGAAATAATTATCAAATACCTACTGGCATTTTGCCAGCGTGTATGTCAATTATCGCGACAAAAAATAACTTATGTCCTTGTCCGAAGTCTTATCTATCCCTACCGAAATTCATCCAAATCGATTTAGTAGTTTAGCCGTAAAATTGTAACAGACGCAGAGTTACTTTTTAATTTATAATGTTAGTTTGGATTATTGCATTATTGTTTAAACTATGGTCAGTGGTAGTTAATTGAAATATGTATAATGAAATGAAATAAAATAACTACTTTAAGACAGTTTTCTGAATACATCTAAGCAACGCACAACAGGAAAGTCATTTACAATGCAATTCGCTAGTTATTTTCCTGATGCTAATAGTTACATCTAATAATATAATAGCGGTAAGTAATAATTATTGTATTACATTTTAGTATAAAGTAAGTCTAGATATTTATAGCTTTCGTAAATATAACACTCTCATTAAATACACGGAAATTACGATGTAGGTGGCATGGGAAATTGATCGCTCGAAGCTAACTATTCTGATCGCTTTTGTATATTATTATAGAATGTATTGAATAAGTTTAAATATTAGGTACATGTCAATAAAGACTTTAGTCTTTACACTTTTATTCCGTGGGAGAGCCACGCTTCGGCATGAATGGGCCGGCTCGACCGGAGTGATACCACTGCCTCACAGAAAACCGGTGTGAAATAGCGCTTGCGCTGTGTTTCACCGAGTGAGTGAGGATACCGGAGGCCCATACCCTAACCCCTCCCCCTATTCCCTCTCCCCTTCCCTCAAAGGTCGGCAACGTACTCGTGACGCCTTTGATGTTGCGGGTGTCTATGGGCGGCGGTAATCGCTTACCATCAGGTGATACGTCTGCTGGTTTACCCACTATATAATAGAAAAAAAAAATACACTACTTTTACACACAATTTCTTAAAAACAGACTTCATGTCTGCCTAATCGAAATTGTATTACCGATCACGCCTAAAACACGATTCCTTTATAATTAGGTCAACTATGACGGCGGATTGCGTAATTTCATTAGTATTATGTATTGAAATGGTCCCACAACGGCTAGACTAACAGCTTGTGGCTTTTAGTTCGTTTAAAATCGTTTATCAGGGAATGTCCAGTGTCCTAAATAGCGTGGAGACGATTCGAAATCTGATCTGGTGAATAGGTTATTCTTGTAGAAGAATCAGTCAGGTGGTTTAACATAATATATAATCACAAATTCTAACAAAAAACAATCGACTTGAAGAGCTGAAGCAAATTAAAATGGGACACGGGAACCACCAGCTTTCAAATAAAAAAATAATCATCAAAATCGGTTCACCCAGTCCAAAGTTATGAGGTAACAAATAAAAACAATCGAATTGATAACCTCCTCCTGTTTTGAATTCGGTTAAAAAGTGAGTACTAGTAGTAATGCTTTTCTGTTTCTATTGATATAATAAAGAAATATATATACTTATGGTGATACTTATGGTGTGATAAAGGCATGTTGTCCGTTATATCAACTGTTGAATTTCCTACAAAATATGTTTATCGATTATTAAATTTCAAATAAAAAAGTTTATTGTTTCGATAGAACGGTATTATATTATATTGCGAGTCTGCAAATGTCGCAACGTCCGCTCGGGGTCATCAAAGACTATAACATATTAATTTGTATAGAGGCATTATTTATGTATTCAAAACGGTTTACTGCGTGACGCCCACAAAGGATACATTGCTTATTATTATTGTTCATCCGTTATGTGGAGGACAATTTCATGCCTTTGCGAATAGCGTATTTTATTCGTAATAGAAATAATATAAAATAAATTTGTTTCGATTCTCTATATGATTTTAAGAATTCATTTTAACGTGTCGTACCTTTACATGTTTTTACAAACAAAAATTACAGAAGTCGTAAAATACTACGTATCAGAATTCCGAGGCAAGGAAGTGGGCAACGTAGTCGCAGACGCGTAGGCGTACACGAGAGCTACAACTTCATCTACACAAATAAGTAAAATTGGAGTGTCTATTAGTAATATTAATATATCCGTTGTTTACTAAATGCATTTGCATGTATACACAGTACATACACCTAAAAAAATAACGTTATTTTCAATTTTCGCTGGCAGACAGCTAATGTAATAAGGAGTAACTTAAAGACTACGTTTTTGAGACTACTTTTGCCCTGCGTTTGTAAAGGTACAATAATATCCGCGGGTAACACCGCGGGACTCAGCTAGTAGCAAATAAGTAAATGATAAAAGATGTACCTTTAGTACTTTTTAATCGCTCACTTTTCGACATACGAGAGTTCCTTACAAAAAATGTAGACCTAGATAAAAATGATAATTTGGTTTGTATACAATTCTAATTTTAAAAAGTTACATACATATGAGATAAAAAATATCCGATACAGAAATCGCTTCAAAGATTGTCTTTGTCCATTTTTTTTTTCATTTTTCATGAGTACAAGCACAATGTGCTACAGATTACCTATAGCTAGTAGATTTTTTTTGACAGCAAAAAAGTAAAAATTAAGTTTATTTTTATTATTTTATAATTGTAAATATAGACATTTGCTTGGATATACACTAACACGGTATTATAATATAATACGGAAATGATTGTGTCCAATCAAACTGCGTAACCGAAGCCGCCTGTACCTGATATGCTGAATACGTCATACTTACCTAGTTCTAAAAAAGCGACCTGTCTATTCACCGAACAGAATAATTCGCATCAATGAACATAGTGTGTGTATAAATGAATTCTTTTGACCAAATTCGATTTGGTCGTAAGTAAATTAACGGGACTGTTTCGCTTGAATGATGCGGGTGGAGTAATCAAGCTGAGATCGGACTGTTGAGGAAGCCCACAGACAGTTTTGCGGTCGTTGTAGGTATGGGCAACGCCGACTGACCTCATCGTAACAGTCATGAATACTAAACAATGATCTTCTACTATACTCACCTGCCGTTTTGAATTAATCGCGTGGCCAAACTATCGTTCACCTGCTTAACTCGGCGTGAGTGAGGTCGGGTCTGTCATAGCCGAGAAGTTTTTAAACGCAGATTTTTAATGTTACTATTGTCCTGCGAGTCCTGTCGTTTCAGTAGATGGAGGTAAAGGTGCGAGGGGCGAAGTACAGTATCGAGTATAATGTTGCGCCGGCGGCGACGGTAGACACACACGCGAATGCGCACACGTGGCTACGATACGTCTCACTCGACCTCGTAGTACCTCTTGGACCTCGTCGTAGCTTTGTTACATGATTTCATAAGACTTTTCAGTTCCTTTTTTATTTATAATAATTAGAAGACACTATTGTTATGTCGATTTACTAAAGAAGTTAGAGTTAATTTTTTATGCGAAAAGAAGGTAACTACTTAAACTTTGTATTTGTTTAAAGAAAATTTAAATACTTTATACTTCAATAAAAAATACGCTATTTGTACTTAATGCTGGTATTTTATTTACTAAACATAAATGATAATTACACAATCATAGTTTCAAAAGTTGAACATCAAAATTTTGGATATCTCCTACCCGGCTCATAGCTGGTGTAACAATTGCTCACCTCAATCACGGCGGGTTAATTGAAGTAAAAGTAAATCCAAAGCTTTTTCAAATGTCTTTCTTTAGTACCAGAAACCAGTACGATGTTTATTGAAAGAAACTTAAGCAATGTGTAAATAACTTTGAGTATTCCTCCTTCAGTGGTCCCAGCTACATCCATCATATTAAATATACATATCTTGATTTCTTAATACAATCATAGTGGTAATGACCAATGTGACCTCGTCTAAACATCGGAGAGTTCAAGGGTATTATTCTAGAAGCACACATTTTATCACCAACATCTTTAGATTAGGAAATTCACTAAGGTTGATAATCATTGTCTGTTTGCTTAGGCCGAGCTTAAGGGATTGTAACTAACATTTACTGCTAGTACCTGCTACACGTTTCAGAATTCATCTCATCATTTTTCATCATCAGCAGCGTTTAACTGTCAACCTAGGTCTACCTTTGAGATTATTTTATTATTTCACAATTGACGTTAAATTAAAAACTTTATTGAAAGTCATGAAAATCGTGTAACTGTAAGCGAAATTCACTTGACATATTATGCAATGTTGAAGTTAAATAACACATCGGTAAAAAGTTGAAGTTCCAAACTGTTTGAGTGTTTGTTTAGCATGCAAGTCGTCAGTCGTTTGCTGATTCAGTCCTCGTTTCCATATTGAGCAGTCATCGCTGAGCCAGCGGTTTATTTACAATCCAGTCCAGTGACTTTGATTTGTATTACAATATTCGTGTCAAGGGCTTAGTCGAACAATATTTATTATTCTTAAATACCATATGATGTTTATAAATTGCACGTTTATGTACTATGCAAAATTGTATTGGTATGTCTAACTCTTGGCTAAATCAATTTTGCAAGGTCAGCAATCCTTATACGTAGATGACCTTTGAAACCACAGTAATATATGCAAGGTGTTACGATAGCCGCAACACACTTGAAACTATGTTTTATATGCAATATTTACTTCTTTACACCGCGACGGTCAATATTTTAATGGTTTAAGAATTGAACTTTTTAATGCAATCCCACTGAATATAACTATATTACACAACATCAACGGTCTTTACTATATACTACATACCTTTCTTTAGAAAAGTGTTTTCCAGCTTTTCATCTCCGTGCTATTGTTCTACGTACTCAGCTTTTATAAAACCCACTAGATGAATAGGGGTGTTGACACTCCGGTCAAATGATTTAATACAAAAAAAGTTTGTAACATAAACAGCGCTTTAATAACTTACTTTTTTATAATAAAAACACATGAGAAATGATCCTATCAAGGATTATAAATGGCCAATGATAGTTCTCGTACTACATTCGAAAGCCGAAGCAGATATTTTTTTATAATTGTGGTGTTCTACCAGATGCTACTGAGTCTAAATACGCTATCAGGATGTAACCCAACGCCCGCAACATGAAGTACATCATAAGTTATAGGTTTGGTAATAAAGCTCATCCGTTCCTTCTTTTGATCATCATAATGCTGAGGTTGTTTACAATTTCTTACAGTTGTAAATATTTTTAGTCGATTACACAAAGGATAATTATGACATCATCCACAATAAAATAACCTGTTTTAAAAGTATGCGAATGTAGGCGTCAAAGCATTAACATTGTAAACTCAGTCATAAACTCCCCATTGCGAATCTCACAATGGCCAGACACCTTATCAGTAATGAGTGCATCATTACAGAGTGGGGACATTAATTCTAACAAAAATATATGATCGTAGGCAGACACGCGTTGGACGAGGGGTGTTTCGCTCCGTGTACAAAGATGTCTGTCAATATTCGCGTGAACCGGCGTTGTCATGGCAACAAGGGAGCGCTTCTACGAACGGTCGGTGCCCCCTGTGCACAATGCGATTCAGAGGGTCGGAGGGTGAAACGTAAAGAGGTGTCTACTGTCTGGGATTTATGCAAGGGTGTCCTCCGTGACGCGATGCGTAGCACCCAGAAGAATACGTTAAGGCCGCCTAAATTATTCACTAAAAAAATTCTTTAGTTGTCGTTTTTGGGACATTCAGTGCATTGGTACTGAATGTCCATCATAAACTCAAATTGAGGTGATATAAATTCCAGAATGAATATAACTGTGAGCTATAAGCACGGATTTAAATGCCGCTATTCCGCTTAATATGTTCTTTGCGTGACTGACGTTTGAGTTGATTTTCAGAAATCGACAAATACGAGTAGTTCTCGAATACTTTGTTTATGTCTGCGATTAATTAGACCATATTTCAGAACCATATCAAAAACTTTCGTAGTGTACCTGTACCTAATCATGTTGAATTGTTACAAGAATCCTATTCTAAAAAATATAAAAACCTAACTAGAAGTATATGTACTATACATATGACCCGCTTTTTAGGTTTTTTTTACGATAACATGTTCGAAGTGATATTCGAAATTGTAGTCAGTACTTTTTTTTATAGTATAGGAGGCAAACGAACAGCCACATCACCTGATGGTAAGCGATTACCGCCGCCCATGGACACCCGCAACACCAGAGGCGTCACAAGTGCGTTGCCGGCCTATTAAGTGGGTGTACGAGTTCTTTTATTGAAGGTTTGAAGGTCGTATTGGTCGCTCGCAAAAGACGGCTCAGTCAATCAATATCGCTACGAAAATACATATTTCATGACTGTGTGTTTGCAAACATTTTACCATTTATATAATAACTCTAATTTATTAGCGGCGAATAAATACTCAAAAAACCGGCTAAGTGCGAGTCGGTCATGTGCATCGAGGATTCCGTATAAATCTGTAGGTATAGGTATTATATGTTGTAACTAAAAATTTATGCTTTTCGCAATTGTCCTTTATCAGTGCTATAAGACGTTGTAAACCTGAGTATTTGATGTGAATTTCAGTTTAATACCTCCAGGCGTTCCTGAGAAAAAGTATCTTGACAGACATATGGGCAGCAAAGTTTGCCTATAAGGGTTTCGTTTTCTCCTTTTGAGGAACGGAATTTTAAAAATACTCTTAAACATCTTTCTTACAAAGACCGTTATGTGATAGATAGATGATGAAGAATATAAATATATTACAATTTATCATCATTAAATAACCTACTATTTTTTGAAAGATATCGCAATTCAATTCTAACCAAGTATACAATTTAACCCATTCAACGTAAGTAATTTTTTGTCTTGATATAAACAGTAATTGTCGATATACGTGAGATGTATACCCAGCCTCCCACGCAGGTGAAGGTGTGGTGTAAATATCATAATGATGTGTTCTCATAGTAATTCGAGATACTGTTCCACCCACAATAGTCTCGCATCGCTACACCATTAGCATTCTATCGTCACACAAAATATTAATATATATACACACATAGTCACTATAGTATATTACTATAGTAAAGTAAAGTACTAAAGCTGAAGAGTTTGTTTGTTTGAACGCGCTAATCTCAGGAACTGCGGGTCCGATTTGAAAAATTATTTCAGTGTTGGATAGTCCATTTATCGAGGAAGGCCATATATGTCTACCTATACTAATAGAAGCGGAGCACCAATGAAGAATGTTTCAAAAACGGGGGAATATTTTCACGCTACGGGCAATATAAGACGCAAAGGAGGTTGCGTGGGTCAGTTAGTAAAATATATTATCATACAATATCTCGAGATGACAGCTTTGGTAATTAAAAAACGATTTGTGCAAAATAACTAATAGACTACATTATTAAATATCTATTTTATATGATACTCTCCGAGATACGCCTAGAGCTACATGATTCTTAATCACGCGGACAATTCTTGCTATAGTTTGGTATGATTAGGCTTGTAACTGTATCTGAGATACACGTTGAACTTAAACTACATGCAAGGTCTTTTAGGAAAAGAAATCAGATCAATCAAATATTTGTTTCGATTGTAGTTTATGCTACCAGTGGCCCACCAGGCATGGTCACCTCGACTGGTCGGAGGATCCTCCCTTTGTGTTGAAGAAACATGACACCCGTTTCTCCACAATTACAATAAAAAAGGGAAAAAAAATAAATTAAATATTTTAATCTTTGCTATCTAATAGCGAAGTTTAAAATATAACAACATGTTCAAAACGAGCGCTAGAAGCTTATAGGTTTAAGAACTTAAAAAAAAGACTTTACTATTGACTTTACTACTGACGCTGACGTGCAATTCTTGATGCGTTTGAGAAAAAAAAAACATCCTGATTGGTGAAAAAGAATCTGTCAATGTTAGAGACTAAAACAACGGAAACTCATGAAATAATATTTGTATTGAATTTCAGTGGCCAATGATATAGTCTTGGTTATCAGTTTGACTTCGCTCAATGGTGATTTCTGAAATCAAATACAAAAGTTACCGTAATACACAAATAGCTATAGGTTTGTCTCTCATGCACAGTTGAAGATACACATCCTTTTCCACAATTTTGTCAAAATCAGTTCAGCTATTTTGAATCAGTTCAATAACTTACTAAAAGTACACATTAAATATTTTTAGCTTAAGACCTTTCTTCTTGTTTTCAAGTCGGTTAATTATTAGGCATTTTTGTCCCAGAAATTGTGTCCCCATTGTTTGAAGCGTTATACTCATTGCCTAGTAATTGAAGAGTTCATCGACCTACATTTGTAAAGATGGTTTTTGTTAAGAAGTGTCTCTTCTCTCTACGAGACACAATTATTATACTACCTTTATTGTCGATTTTATTCTGAATGTAACAAATATCTTGTATTTACTTTATGATGTACAATAAAAAGCTCTAGTCTCTTTAGCTAGTAAAAATAAAACAATGAAATTAGACACTTCAACGAACGACAGTTGATTTTCATTATCTCGCGCTTCTCTTGGTTTTTATTCTATTTGTAACCCAGAGGGTAATTTTTAATTTATTAGGAAAATAATAATACACCTACTAAATAAATGTCATAAAATTAGGGTATAGTCACAAGAAACTGTACAAATAACACTTCTATTGCTCTAACAAAAAGTTTTAGAGAAAGTTTCATCACTTGCTAATATAGTCCTTGATAGACTTATGTCAACTTGTTTACCTGATAAGTTCAGATTTCGATATCACAAAATTTAGATAGACACATTTTATGACAGATATACACTAATATATAAAGCTGAAGAGTTTGTTTGTTTGAACGCGCTAATTTCAAGAACTACTGGTCCAATTTGAGGTGGGTACCTGACACTAAAAGAATTTTTCGTTTATCGAGGAAGGATTATATTAAGACGCTAAGACCAATAGAAGCAGAGCACCAATGAAGAATGTTCCAAAAACGGGGGAAAATTATTACGCTACTGACAATAGGAGACGCAACCGAGGTTGCATGCGTCAGCTAGTTTATACATAAGTTTGCGTCGGTCGTCGCTATATGTGAACATCGTCGGTATATATCAGCAACTTTATATATATCAGCAACTTTACATATATAATAAACTAGCTGACCCACGCAACCTCGTTTGCGTCTTCAATTGCCCGTAGCGTGAAAATTTTCCCCGTTTTTGAAACATTCTTCATTGGTGCTCCGCTCCTATTAGTATTACCGTGATGATATATAGCCTATAGCCTTCCTCGATAAATGGACTATCCAACACTGAAAGAATTTTTAAAATCGGTTTAGTAGATCCCGAGATTACCCCCTACAATTTAACAAACACACAAACTTTACTTCTTTATAATATTAGTATAGATAATAATTGTCTTGGATATCACAAACTTTATATATATCAGCAACTTAATCATCAACAATTTTGTAAGTATGTAGTGTGTTATGGCAGGTAACTATCTGAAACTTTATGAAATTGAACTGTTAAACTGGCCCATAGTAATTTTCAACATGAGTGACTTCTGACTTATCCGCTACAAAATTGCGTCACATATTCAACTTTATAATGATACATATTACTATATTTGTGAAAGGCAAGGCATTTCTCATATGAGTTCAATGGTCTTTTTGAACTGAACTTAAAACATTACATTCATTGGTAACTTTGATCTTGTTTCTTTTACATAGTTTTAATCATATTATCGATTTTTTATTCAGTAGACAGTATTTGAAGAAGTCATTGTGTTATACAATAATTAATCATCATTTATAATCATATCATCATTATTAACTTATAAAGAAATATATACTCTTAAAGTCATACACGGATGGCGTAGCGGTTCGATTGTGGGTTCGATCCGTAAATGGGGCAACACTTTATATCACCCACAATTTGTAGTGGT
This sequence comes from Spilarctia lutea, assembly GCA_916048165.1. NCBI lineage: Eukaryota > Metazoa > Arthropoda > Insecta > Lepidoptera > Erebidae > Spilarctia > Spilarctia lutea. The sequence goes on along the minus strand of OU696471.1, from coordinate 16,771,256 downwards.
GGGTCTGGGGTTTGTAACTAACATTTATAAATTACTCCGTCACAGGACATATTCCTAGTTCGAGAGCTGCCTTAATAAAAAGTAATTTAACCGATGATTAAATCACATGTAGAGTGTTTATTATATGTATATAAGGGTTTTCCACAAAATGACATAACTAAATGGCTGGCATAAAAACAGTCAGCCACAAAATTCAACGAAATAAATCTTGTCGCACCGCTTTATCATGATTGAAAGTGTGAAAGTTGAAATTTTATGCATGACTAACGCTGATTTTCTCGACAACTTTATAAATGTTTTATTTTGTGCACAGTCGCAAATTAGCACTGTGCAGATCTATTATAATATCATGTCGCCATCTATCTGTACGTAATGATAGGTACTCAAACATTGTAAAGCTCACAAACTAATGTAAATAATTTACGACACAGCCAATATTCGACTATTATTTAAGTGTATAAATATGTAGAATCTAAACCTAGTTCTACCTGTTTTTTTGTATAATGTATTATAAAAATCCCAATCAATAAAGATTGAGGTCAAGTCAGTAAGGTCATATTCAAATTAATAATAAGCCTTACATTTTTATCAAACCGTTTATATAAGTGTTTTGCCCAAACGCTTTCTTGCAGGTTGTCCACACTTACTAATATTATAATTTCGAAACTCTGTCTGTCTGTTACACTTTGACGGCTAAACTGCGCTTAATAAAAGTTAAGATTAAGACCTAACCCTGATTTGATGCGCCCCGTGTTTAGTCAGAAACACGTTTGGTCGAGGCCAGTTTATGTTTAATATTTAGCGGCATGTTTATATCAACAGTAAAAGATGTTAATGTCTGTTTTTGGTTGAAATTATACTTTTCATATTTTATATCCCTCGTTTATTTTTATTAACGCTTGCATCTTAATTTTTATAGAGTAGGCATGTCAGCAGGCCCTCTAACTATTTGTAAGTCTTATGATACGTAACCACGAATGTAAATAAGCATGAAATATCACAATTAGAAACGGGTGGTCGTTGTCACATTAACGTGAACTCGAGAGAACTGCCTGCCGACCCCGGTCCACTTTTGTTGATAAGCTGTGACCGTGGGAGGAGTGATTCCATGACCTCTCTATTTCATTAATTGAATGATAGGCCTCAGAACTCAATTTAACTGCTTCATTACTATTAATTTGATTGAGCATGCTCACTCAGTTAGCCTATTTTTAAAGCTCTGTGGTATGGAACTGGACACTGACAATGGATGTCTTATAGCGAAATCTATTTTCAAATTTTCTTCGAAATAGTAATACTAGTTATAACCAAATATCATCAGTTACTCTCTCACTCTATATTTTCTACCTTTTGCCGGCCCGGCTTCGCACTGAAGTCTTTCAAATTCTCGGAATTCCTCTACTACAATATGAAAGTATTACATTTATAAACATTACTCTTTGTTGGGATTATTGGTGCAGTGGATAATGCAACACGTCTCCGTTTCTGCTGTACAACCGTTCAGTTTATTGTGAGCACGACAAATAGGAGTAGGTACATTTTATAGAACTCTTTATCAACTTTTATTTCGCTCAATACTCACTCATAATGTAAATAATTATTTAGTTATTTTTGGAGGCTTTTTGTTACAATCAACACTCTTCAATCACTCTATCTATTGCTGAAAACTGCATTTAAATTCGTTGAGTAGTATTATTTAGTCATTTCGTATTAAGTAAATTTACATAATATATTTTTTGTTGATGAAGTTGAGTTTTTGTTGTCTATGTGTAAAAGTCGCGAAAGTTTAAGAACAGTAAGTTAAGTTTTACAATACCTGACTATACAAGTTTGCTGTGATGTTTGACCATGAAGATTATTTGAGGCTTAACCTCTAACATTGATAGAGCATTAAATCATATTAACAAAAGAAAACCATTAATCCCATACACATGTATATAATTACATATGTACAATGTAAATTAGTTTCAACATTAGTTTTTTTATTTTTATTTTTAAGTTAACATTAAAAAGTTAACATTAAAATATATCGCGGGAGAGCCACGCTTCGACATGAATGAGCCGGCTCGACCGGAGTGATACCACGGTCTCGCAGAAAACCGGTGTGAAATAGCGCTTGCGCTGTGTTTCACCGAGTGAGTGAGGATACCGGAGGCTCATATACCAACCCCTCTCCCCATCCCCCAAAGGCCGGCAACGCACCTGTGACGCTCCCGGTGGTGCGGGTGTCCATGGTCGGCGGTGCTTACCATCAGGCGATACGTCTGCTCGTTTGCCACGTACTTAATAAAAAAAAACTAACTTTGAAAATGTCAAACTGCCATACAACCGCTCATCCCTCATTTTACCCCCTTAGAGGTGTCATTGCCAAAAAACTTTCTTAGTGAGTGTATACTAAATAAAAATAATCAGGTGCCAAAATTTCAAATTTGTTACGCCACCGGGTTAAAATTTTGCGTTGATGATTCAGTCAGGTTAGAACAAGAAATTTTGCATGCTATACATATATAGATTTATATGTTTAATAAACATTTTAATCTAAGAATTGTTTTGCTTTTCAACTTAATCTATATATGTTTAACTAATTATACATTTTTCAAACTAATTCCAAAGGTTTAGTAAGACAAAGTTTACAGGTATTGTGCAACTACTTATTACTAAACAAAACTGGAAATATACGTTTCTTAATTATTATTTTTATGCTGAAATACGATGTTTTTTTCAGCAAAACAGGCTATGCTACACACATTGTATCGAATGACTAATTTATGCACCACTGAATTCTTTATAATAATGAGGTAAGTTAGGTTTGATGTAATTACTGTAGGTATAAATACCATCTCAGTAAGATTGAATGAGGAAAAGTTAATAAGAATAATCGTGTATACACAGTTTGAATTTAATTTAGCAGACATTGCCTGGTTTGCGCAACACTACAGTGTTTGTATGTGTTGCAACCTGGGTGTGGACACAGATGAATATACTGTCCTTTGGCGTGCCCAAATGTGAACACACACCCAACTTTAAAATACTTTTCTTTGTCATTTGGAATGTTATGTTATTTCACATCGGACTGTTACAGAAAGAAACTTTTTTCCGAGTTGAGTAATATTTCTTTGGATAACTTATTAATAACGTTTATTGCAATGCCACAAAAACAAGGACGTAAATGTTTACGTGATGGCGTTTGATGCCTAAATATTTGTGGGAATAAACTGAAACTAGGATACTCTTTGCTATAAACTCCGAACCGGAGTGGGTTAATCTTACTCAGAATAGGAAATATTTTGTGACAGGACTTGTCTCCTCCCCTATATTTAACTTTATCAAAGACGTTAGGGAGAATCAATTTTGTTGGAATTCCGATAGCGTGATCGGCGCACACAGCAGTGATAGCAGTGATTTATGTACAAAACTCCAAAGAGACCCTTGAATCGTCGCCCAGGGGCGTAGAATAATTACCCCATGTCGAAAAGATCCCCTGTCCGAACATTCATTACTCTGTCACCACTTACGCTAGGCGTACTAGTTGGCATAAATAAATAATGATGATGACATTGTAGTGCTTAGTTACTATATTTATATTAAAATAGCATCTGAATACGATGTTTATAGATTGTTTATTTGAGCAAAACGTTTGTATAATTAAATTTGGAATTATTCTATAAATATGCCATAAATTAACAGTACGTAAAGGTTCATTCATGATTTTTTTAATTGATAGATTTCTTCATGGAACATTACTCAAATCCAAATTTACTTTTGTTAAATTAGGGCAAGTTACATGTAGGATATATTAATTTATTTACAGGTTCTGTCGTCACATATAAAATCTATTAATAAGATCTTGATAAATTTATTGGTATGTAGGTATTTTTAACCACTTAAGTACTCTCAGTACCGTGCAGCTCTCTAATTAAATGTTTGATATATTTATAATAAATCATATGGATAGCACACCTTTTAAACTTTATTTAGTAATAATTTATGCTTTCATATCGTTGTCTACGGCCGAGATGACGTTATTGTCTGTGACGAATGAGCAACATGGCGTCGAGTGTTGACGGCAATTTACGCGAGGCTAAATAAAACGCATTAAAATGCCATGTCGCGTACATTAAATTTTAATTTATTTTATATTTGTTTACTGTTAATTTTTGATAAAATATACTTTTAAAATAAATTAACACCCTATTAGTGCAACAGTGTCAACGTAATTGAGTAATAGCGTGAACTATGTGACCATAAAACACAAAATTAAACGCTGCTTTACTGTTAGCTGCGTTTAGTGTCAAGAAAGTTAGTCTTAAATCAGCTTGTAATTATTGTTGTTTTGGTAATAATGGATTCAGTTTATGTCAAGTCAAGAACTCAGTAGCATCGAAGTAAGGTGGTGCAAATTTATTCGAGAGTTTACTTTCTACTCAATATCATTGGTAGGCGCGGCACGTGCCAGGTCTCTATCCAAGTCAGCATTAAAATAACGGAGCTTTTCTCGTCACGTTAAGCACGGAATCACGGATGTATTGCTCGTGAACAGGACGGAACTGCCATAACATTGTCGCGTTCTCCAATTAGGATTAAAATATAGGTAAATCAATTTCAATAAATAGTTACAGTTTCAGAATAGGATTATTAATATAGGCAGTTTGCTGTGAATATCTTTAATGTAAATTCCAGAATAATTTGTGTATTTTATGCAAACCTAGCCTAGCCTAGGTATTTTTGCCGAGAAACCAATAAAATTGAAATGTAATTAAATAGTTTTCAATACATTAAAAACTTCAAGCGGACTCGTATTACGTTATTAGTTTTTTAAACAGTAAGTAAGTACAGTATTAATCTTAGGAAACACCTTAAACATACATACTTACTTCAGCATATTGCCGTCTGCTGTTGAACGATGGCCTGCCTTTCGAAATATACTACTAAACATTAAATATACTACTTATGCTTAAATGGAATAGTCTGCTAGTTTTGAACTATGTTTGTAGTAGGAAAAAATGAAATCTTTTTTGCCAACATTAATAAACCTTCTTTCAGAACAAAAAATAATTAATTAAATATCTAGCTAGTGTATAGCTAGATATTTAATTCATAAGCCCTCATCAGGAAAGGTCGCTAAAAACCTATTAAGTCGGTTATAAAATGAAGTCGCTTCCACTATCTGTTCGCTTAGATCTTTTAAAATTTTCAACAGATTTAATGTAGTTTTCAGATAATAGATAGAGTGATTCGAGAGGAGAAAATTCGAAGATTTAAAAGACTACCGTACGAAGTCGGGCGGTTCGCTAGTTTTATGTAAACACTTATTTCCGAATCGAAGGCTTGGAATTACAAACATGTTTGAATTTTGATCTACAGTGTTTTTCCTGAAACACCTTTCAAATAAGTACTTAATATATTCTCACGCTTCAATAAGGCGATGACCTCTAATTCATCGTTAAAACGGTTTATCTCACGTACAGGTTCTTTGTTTAGCAGACATTACAAACTTCGCCTTTTTAAAAATTCGTAAATGGAGTTGCGAAATAAACGCAGAAATATAAAAACACGTTCAAATTGTACAAATAATATATTGTTTTACATTTAGGTGCGTTACCAGAAAATAGCAAATAGATAGATGACTGTGGACGCTTAAAACCACTATAACTTGTCCTTGAGCTCTAATGGTGTGTATCTGGACCGAGGGCCTATTTTACCAATTATTGCGAAACAATATCAAAATTCAAATGGAAATTAGTTGAAAATAGTAAAAACCTAAAGCAATGAGCCATAAAATTCTTAAACGTGAAATAAAGCTATTATGATCAATTAACTTGGGCCCTCAGTTCAGATACTTGTAAAAAATGATAGAGCCTAGATCTCAGAAAGTACTGCCTCTAGGTCAATGTTGTTATTTTTATACATCTTATTGGCTCTTACGGGCGACCTATGTAACCTTCAGAACCTTAAATAACCTTTCACAATTCCATAACCGTAATTCAGGTAAGATTTTTAACACAACCCTATATTATCGTATTTTCAATTAAATAGCACTCATTTCGATATAAGATTCATTTATTAAACAAATAGATGAAATTAGAATCGATTTACCTGTTTTTACCTGCTGACCCAATAGCAGGGCTAGGAAAAAAATAGACAACCCAACTTTTGTAAATTTTGAGGCCTCATATTTCGGTTGGTATTAAATTTAGTCATTAAACTCACGAGTGCAATAATGAATGGCAAGTAATTTTTCAATTTTAACCTAATCATTGTCTGGCCAGGAATTTTTCAGACTACCCATTCGAAATATATTTTGTAATGAATTAAATTTAATGTAATATACTTTTCATCAATTAAACAGATGGGTGAAGGTCGTTTATACTATATCAAGATGTGAGAAAGGGTAATTCTAGCGCGCACAAGGCGGATATTTGCTGTCACTGTTTATTTTATTTATTCTTGTCTTCATGAAACAATAATACTTTTATACCTAATTATATCTATACCTAATCCTCAACCCATCACACAAAGACAGGCAATAAGGTAAATCAATAAATTAATAATAAACTAATAAATAAAATAGGTACTTTTGACCTATGCAATTATGCTATGTGGTTTGATTCCTCATCCCAGAAAGTTAGTGGAATGTACGTAGAATTCATGTTTCGTTTGAGCCACAGATTAAACAGAAACCTAATTCCCTTTTTTATTATTCTATGAAGAGTGGGTTTCACTGAAAATATAACAATTTGAAGCTTTAAGATCAGTTTGACTCAAGGGCCGACAACGGTGCTACTAATCGAATATACCAGAAATGTAGATGTGCTATCTTTAAGTTGTGATAGCATACGAAACGATAAATGTCATGCAATATTGTAGTGAGAGAGAACACGATAACAAATGATCAATCACCAACAGTAATAAATAAGGGCATTAGGAAAGGAAATACATTAAATCTTAAAAAATAATTAAGGATATATAAGTTAATAGAAACATATAAGTATTGTTTTAAATATTTCCCTACTAAGTAACTGAATAAGCTATAACGTAGGTAGTTGGCATTTTAATGATGTAAGAATATTAGCAATAATTATACACATCGATAGACAGACTTGCTTGTTCCTATATAATCACTGGCCCATGTTATTTATAATTAGTTTACATAAAAATTCAGACCAAACAGAGCTAGCAATCAAGGAAATGATAGAGCCCATTATGATGGAGGTGGTATGGTCCATATTTGTAGAAAATATACAAATTAAAAGTACTTGAATATTTATTTATTTCAGAAATTACTAGTTTCATTTACAAACCTAGAAACTTAAAAAATAAAATAAAAATCAACATCTAACAGAAAAAAAGTGCGGGAAACTTCGAACGTGCATTTTTTCTGGATAATTGTTTTAATATTTTTTTTCTGTTTATGAGGATCAGTTTTGTGTTATATTGTAAAAATTCTTCATATTTAGTATAAACATATTAGTTTTCGTTTATAGTATGCCAGATTCGGTAAATTTTTAAATATTTTTCCATGTACGAGCCGCCTGACTTGGAGGACCCGGGGGTCTTTGTACCCCCGGGTCCTAATTTTATAACAGTTGCTTCATCAGTTGTATCCCATGAATCCAGAATGGAAACGGATGGTCCCAGTGCCCAACGTGGACACAAAATAACCATTTATATAACCATAAAATATGCAATAAAAAAAAAGGAAGCACAGTCAAGCTGTTGATGAAAGCAAGGGTTGTGGTTGTGCAAGTGCAGATAATGAAAATAGTAACTCTACTCCTACTGTTAGCACGGTTGAATATAATAATAATATAGGCAAAACAAGTAGTGGGTCGGGCCTCCAGGGTTCAGTATCTGGAGTTTCTAGGACCAAGTATGAAGTCAATGACATCGGCCTGTTTGTTGTACACGTCCAGAACGAGGTTAAGTCGTCCAATGATAATACCACCTTGCACCCGTTCACATTTGATAGGTTTCTCAAGAGCAATGCCACTCACACATTATAGCTGGATCTGTCAGGAGGATAGGTAGAAATAGAATTTATTTAATGTTCACAGATTTTCATGATGCTAATTCCTTTATTTCCAATACTGAGTTATCAAAAACGAATTTAAAAGCATTTATACCAACTTTTCAAGTAACAAGAACGGGCCTTGTTCTTGGTATTCCATCAGAATGGTCGCCTGAAGAAATAATTGAAAATGCTTCAGTACCTGATAACTGTGGTAAAACTCTTAAAGTTAAGCAGTTAAACTCTTAAAGGAAAAAAATAAAACTATTATGTATTTCATATGGCGAAGTTACTAAATTAATTGCTCCTGTTTCTAATTCCTATGCCACAGTAGCTAGTACTCCGGTTACAACTAACGCTCACTGAAACTTTTAATCTCCGTATATACAACAGTCCCACACTTTACATAAAAAAATATATATTTAATTCGTCGCCCTCCCTCCGAACCAAATAAAGGTTTCGATCGAGAAAAACATCAACAGATACTTAATGAATTCAGGTTCCCGACGCCACAAAATGGGTGTGCCGTTAACACAAATTCCACAAATCCTACGATGATGCCAACATCAGATATAATTCAAATTCTCATCCAAACGCTAACCCAATCTGCTATAGGAATACCGTCCAACATTGCCCTTATAGTCGATATGTTTAAACTGTTAATAATGTTAATACAAACTTGGATCATGTTACAATTGAACTGTAAAAGTGCAGTTTTTTAAAAAACCGTCCCACCTTCAAAATCAATGGTTTTTCTTAAGAGATAGTTAGTTAGCGATAGCCTTCCATAACGTATCTTCTTTTTTTTTTTAATCCCTCCATAAATTGTGTTCTTTCGAGTTACATTTTTAATAATAACATTCGTCTTTAAAAAGTATAAATAAATACATTAATATTTACAACAGTCTGTGCCTGCTATTTATTTAAAATACTGTTAAATTTCAGTATGCAAATATTATAATTTTTTCACATTCCTGATCCTGTTTCCTTTGTTCTAAATTCCGATAATTGCATTGATTGACGCTGGCAAATGCACAAAAAGCGAGCTAAGTTCTCCTGCCTAGCTGGGAGAAAAAAAAATCTAACAACATCTAGTTATCATCTAACTTTTTATCGATTGGCTATCTCACTGATTTCGCTGTCCCTTAATCGAGGTTAGAAAGTGGTCAATTAGTCCCAGCCTGATGGACCGAGACTCGATAGAAAACCACAGTGCGGCATATAGTTTTCACTCTTAACTGGGTCATACGCGAACGACCTGCTACTCTCTTGACGACAATGTCCGTCATTGTATTAATTACAATTTATATTTACATGTAAAGAGCACGTACTTATTACAAATAAAAACGTTGTATTGATAGACCAACAATTTACGTATGTATTAATATCAAGTAAGTATGTATTAATAGTTGTAGCTAGTGTCAGCTAATGCCCAGTTCCTATATTTGAAAAATGATCCGTTCTAGGTACGAATAGTAGTATATTATACGGGGCGTAAGCTAAAATCGTTCCTATAAAAAATAAATTGAGGAATGGTAACGACTCGTAGTTGGTTGTAGAAAATTTTTACACAGTATCAAAGGGATATTATTGGTACTCCACCACTGACTGTGCAGTGTATACTTTTTAAGAAACTTTTTGCCTCATGCAACTCATGTGTGGAACGAATTCTCGCCAGCTTTATTTTCGGACCGATACGACGACCTTCAAGAAAATAGCGTACTCCTATCTCTAATATAAAAAACCGATAGTGTGTTTGGACCTTATTCTTAAAAAATATGAATCAACTTTATACACGTCATTGAACAATTTAAGTAATTTCAGCACTTACGCAATGTTACGCAGATGATCGAAATGACTAAGCACGCTTGCTACATACGAGTACAGTTCAATTTCAGACTTAAACAATTACTCGAGGCGTCAAGTCAATATTCATAAATTACTGATGCCGACTCTGGCCACGTTGTGGCATTTATAAGATATACTGTTGTGTAATATTACTATCAACAACACTTACTGCATACTGATCAACTGAATCAAATTCCATTCATTATTGAAAAGCTCTGTAGTTGTTGTACGTATCTGTATCCTCCGCCGATTCTTAATAAAATGAAGTATATCTATACAAATAAATTGAAGTGTCAGTTTGTAATTTCAAATTAACAGCTTTCACTATAACCATATGAAAGTACATGCCTACTGTACCTACTTAGAAAAAACAGTTTTCTTTTACTTTTTTTACTTGTTTGTCCCGGATAATTCAGTATAATATCTGGAATGGCTGGACCGATTTTGACGGGACTTTCGCTGTCAGATAGCTGAAGTTATAAAAGTAACTTACGCTACTTTATTTTTAGAATAAAAGTGTTACGAGAAAGCTAAATTGAAAGCAAATAAGTTATGATCATTTTCAAAACCACCAAAAACCGCTGGTAATGTCTCGACGATACCTACGACTGAGACACAGGACTTCTGTATCAAGGAAAAGATAAAGAAACATGGAAAAGGGGCAGAAAACGCGAACTAAAAGAGATGATAAGAAGGTTTACCAAGTTAACTTACTTTAAAAACATGAAGCTGTTGAGCTTTGGAGGCGATTTTCTGACAGTGGAATGAATAGGTATAGGTATGTATGTAGAAATGTAAAAGTCCCTTGTATTGTACAAAAAAAGAATATAAATGGTTATCAAATAACATAACCCTTAATGTGGTTGCAATCATATTTTTGCCAATTAATAAAAACTATTACAATATGTCGTATATTTCTTACCACATCGATCGAGCCAGCCTTCAGCACGGCAGGGGTACTTTATTACCATCAACAAATTATCACTCCTCATTTTGTGCACAATCACTTTTTAATTTCAAACACTGACGAAAAATCCACGGAATACATTCCAAAATTTACATTTCACTTTACACCGATTGTACTTCGCTGATTTATCGCATCAAATGCTGGACTCCCCGACAACAAACACTTTCACCAACTGTCAATAAATAGACAACGAAATTGATCATTACAAATAGCAACGACATTAAGTTTTGAATATCAAATGCGTTATCTACGGATTACACAAACTAGTTCTATTTCAATCTATGCTTGCTGCAATTTTTATTTTTAGACAAAAAAATTCGAGCTTGTAGGCGACCTGAATTCTTGTAATGCGTTGAAGTAACCGACGCAATTCTTGAAGTACCTACCTACCAATTTAATTAAAAATAAACAATATGCAGGTATTTTTAGTTTTGGTCTGGATTGCAATGCATTTACCTTTAACTTTGTAGTCCGGGACACAATACATTTTAAAATTATTTCATCCTTGCAAAAATAATTCACTATTTAATTAAAACACCTTTCAAAAAAAAATATTTTAGGAACTAAGCACAATTATCCCGTAAGGTAATTTTTAAATGTTTACACTAATATTTAGGCTTAGTTATACCTTTAAAAATTATCCCGAATATATTTAAATAAGAATATATTTCCCAAAAAATCAAATAACAAATACCTCAATAGTCGAAAATTAAAAAACAAATATTAAAATTTTTGAATTTACGCGCACGTGATAATTACACTGAAACGTAATCCGTCTACACAACCAAGTCGCACACTATTCTTTAAAAAACTGAGAAATACAATCAGTTTCCCATTCTAGATACCCAGTATGTTGGTGTATCTGCTTGTTAGAATGAAATAGTATTATATCTCTATCACGTCGTTATTGACCCGCCCTCTTATCATTCATAGTATCAAGCTGCGCGCGCAATGTTTAAAAAGTGTCAACACTAAACTTTAATCATTTTACAAGATTCTAAACATTACTGATACATTTTATAGAAAATAAATACTCTTGATACAAATGATAGATAGTAGTAAATCAAGAAAATTAATATTTTTGAAGAGCTCAATATAGTCATTTGATAATTTTCAAGTCATAGACAATCCATAGTAATAAAATTTAGTTGTCGATACATCGATTCATACTTTATCGATACTTTTCATTAAAATCAAGCAAGTAAATGTAGTTGTACGTTGAACCTAATTGAACCTTCCTAAGTTATTAACATTAATTATAACTGATAATAACATAAATCGTTATTGATTGGCTTTGTGTCTAACATAGAACTCCAACCCTTTGGAAAGAGCGCACATTCTAACATCATAATCCCAAATCGGATTTATCTTATGTTCTCGAATGCTATGAAGTGTATGTGATAATTTGTCACCGTAACAAGTGTATGAGAATGTATGAAAGATTGTTCTTAAGTTTCTTGAAGTAAAATTTCCTTTTGGCACGTTTAACTTCAGGAGTAAACTGGTGAATGAGTGACGAGAGTGTTACGAAAAGTATGTTGGCGAAGGCGAGAGGAACTTGAAATATATATGAAATTACAGATAAGGAGAGATTTACGTTTTGCTTATTTAATGTGGGGTCAAAAGAGAGACGTGTGACACACTTTCTTTCTTTCCCTCTCTCATTGTCAGTTACGTTTTATATATCTAAGACAGTGCTTGAAGTTTCACTTCAGTCGTGTGGTCTAAAGCGCACTTGTTTTTAATATATTTATTTAATTATTTTGATTTCGACAAATTCGTTATAGTGTTGAAATTGCTCACTTATATGTTATTTTCATTGTTTTTAAATATATGCATTAGAATATTCTTAGGTGCAAACTATTCATTTTAAATAGTTGGAGTGTATACTACACATATAAAAATCACATATGTACCCTAAAAAAGTTGTACGTATCAGTTTACTTGATAAAAATCAAATTAATTTTGATAATTAAAATCTTTCTCTTCTTAATGGTAATTTTTTGAATCGATTTAATTTACTTCTACAGACAATAGCAGTTTATTCATTTTTATGACGTCTACCCTGATTTTGACTGACAGATCTCGTACTCTTCGGTAATCCGGTAGTCTAGTCTATGGTAGTTTACGATTCAAGATGGCTCTCAAAGCACTTGTCGGCCAAAGTGAGTTTAAAAAATATATTTTTAAATAGTATATCATACCCTAGTTTAGCTAAAAACAAAACATTAAAGACGAGGACTATGATATTGTACATTATATAATTAAACATTGTATTAAAGTGTCACATTGTGAACAACTTATTGCTGCAAAGTTATCATCAACACATCGATGACTAATATTGATGTTTTAGTTAGAACTATTTTTATGAGTTCAATTTAAATGCTTTCAGCGTCTTTTCATTATTACAGTTACATAATCATCTTAATCATTTTGTCTCCCACACCTCTGAAGACTTCAGCAGTTAACTTTTAAGTAGTAAAATATGGCAATATTTGTAATAAATAAGTATTAAATTAGATACTAGCATGTAGTAATACTAAACTCAGCGCCTTATATTAGCTAATAAAGCTTTCTACGAAGAAAGAAGAGTGGAAACGCTTGTACGAATACGAATATTGATTTTTTACTGTCACTTGGCCAAGGGGGTGGGGTAGAAAAGACGTCATAAACTAGTACCATAAAATGTTCTGATGTAATTTTCATTTCGCTACTGAAAGGCGTTATTTATCATCTAACAATATAAACATTACTTATAAAGAAAATACTACACTACATTTTATTTATTATAAGCCAATATGTATATAGCTCTTTATGTTTATTATACTTTACTAAAAAAACAAGTTACTTTTGTTCTCATGGAAATGTTCTATACTCAGAGAGAAGCAAGGATGAACACTGCTATCATTTGTCTGTAGTAAATTGCTAAAAGTTAACTTTAACCAACATGATAGTTAAATCATACAATTAAAATAAGACAAAATAATATTTGATATCCAAAAATAATACTATTTGTTTGATACAAAAATTAGACATATATTTCCATACTCCATAATAATATTGTAAAAGCAATAGTAACTCGGTCTGTTTATCAGTCTGTTATATCGTCACCACTAAACAGCTACACCAATTTCATTTAATTTTGGCATTGAGATACTTTGATTTCTGAGGAAGGATATAAGCTACTATTTACCGCAATAACCAACATACTTACAAGCAAGCCATTGACAGCAGCTAGTTTTATATAAAAAAACATGAATTCTTATAAGAATAACATGTGTTTTGCTTTGATTTCTAAATACAATAAGTATATTTTACTCAGACAAAGCAACTGGTTGTGCTCATAACACAATTATTTGTTATGAATGGGACTTGAATCCAAAAACAAACCTTTAGACTTAATAGACAGGGTAACTACCAAACAGGCTAGACATAAATACATAAATAGCCATTACCAACCATTACCTAAGAAACTTATAAAATTGACACAGTTAAAACAAACGCATAATTATTTTGGTATAAAATAAATTTTGCCAATAAATATAACTGAAGTGTCTGTTTGTAATTTCAAATTAGGAACTTTTCACTAACTGCATATGCCAGTATAATGACGCTTATATCACAAAAATATTTTTGCATTTCTGTTGGTCTGTCTGTTTGTCCTGGCCAATAAGATATATTTTTCCCTTTTTAAGTGTACCTACAAAATTAATACACATGTGAACCATAAGCAATATGACTCAGTTTGTTTTGTATCAGAAATGTTATCTTAACAAAATATGATTAATATTTGAGCCTTGTGAAATACTTTATTTATTATGAAGGTAATAAAATGTTGCAGATAGATAGTATAGATAGTATTATTGTTGGAAAAGAGATCTTTATAACTTGGTAATCATAATGCATCTCCACTCTAATTAATTATAACTCTAAATTTAATAAAATTGAATTTATACTTCAAATGTTTAGCAAGTTAGTAACTTAAATAAACATCAAATCAAAAAATTACTTTTCAATGTCAGCATCAAATTGAGCATAATCAAATTTAATTTTTACTGTATTAAAAAATGAAACATGTTTGTGTTAAACATAAATAACTTATTTTTTACTTATGACATTGACTAATATTATTAATGTGTACATTTTGCAGAGATTATGAATGAGGTGATCCGGTACAGATCAAAAGGAAAAGATAAAATAGAATGGCGTGTACTGATTGTGGATCAGCTGTCAATGCGTATGGTGTCGGCATGCTGCAAAATGCACGACATTTCTGCAGAAGGCATCACCTGTGAGTTTTAAGCATTTTTTGTTTAGAAATTGAATAATGGTTTCGATAGCAATCAATTAACATTTAGTAATTAAGCAAACAGCAGTCTGGAAATAAAAACCTATCATCAGAGAACTTATTCTTGGTAGAATACAATGAAATGGTGTAATATGTGGGAGAGCTATGCTTCAGCATGAATGGGTCGGCTCGACCGGAGTGATACCACGGCCTCACAGAAAACCGGTGAAACACAGCGCAAACGCTATTTCACACGAAATAGCGTTTGCGCTGTGTTTCACCGAGTGAGTGAGGATACCGGAGGCCCATACCCCAACCCCTCCCCCATCCCACTTCCCATCCCCCAAAGGTCGGCAACGCACTTGTAACGCCTTTGGTGTTGCGGGTGTCCATGGGCGGCGGTAATTGCTTACCATCAGGTGATACGTCTGCTCGTTTGCCCACTATTCAATAAAAAAAAAAAAAAATATGTATACATATAAATTTGGAATTTTACCAACTTTTTGTCATGGCAGGTTTTATTCTTTCATTCACATGATTGTAAAACATGAAAATCTGATATCTTTGAAACTAACATTGATTGACAATTTTTTCTTGAAAACATCTATTTTTGTAAATTAAATCAAATTGAATACCCTATTGCAGTAGTGGAAGACATTCACAAAAAGAGGGAGCCACTGTGCACCATGGATGGCATATATTTGATAACACCATCTGAGAAATCTGTACATGCACTTATCAATGACTTCTCTGTGGGCAACCGTATAATGTACCGTGCTGCTCATGTCTTCTTTACCGAAGGTAAGAGTTCTAACATTTCAAACAATGTATTTAAATTGTTTTCTCATAGAATGTTTTGAAAATAAAAAGCCTTTTTTCACGTAGTAGAACTTTCCATTCAATATTTCATTTTATTATTGTTTTTGCTTAAATGTTTATTTGCATTTATTTTTTTACTATTACAGCCTGCCCTGATTCACTTTTTGATGAATTATCACGTAGTCCTGTAGCTAAATACATCAAAACGTTAAAGGAAATCAACATTGCTTTCATTCCATATGAACAACAGGTTTGTCATATTTTTGTATGTAGGGCCATAACCCCTGTACATAGAGCCCATACTTGAAAATAATATACTTTACTATTGTTACACGCTGCCTAATATTAGTATGCCCTGAGGAACTATTCAATGAACTGTGTAAGTCATCTGCTGCAAGAAAACTTAAAACATTGAAGGAAATCAACATAGCTTTTTTGCCTTACGAAAGCCAGGTCAGTTGAGTCCTTTCAATCTAAATACAACATTATCAATATGAAACATTATGTCATCAGGATAGTGTTAATACTAGAGTTGGAATTGTATGAATGAGCTAAGATTTCATGACTATGAAAGTATTGTCAAAAATTAATCTTAATTTAAGTTGACAGAACTTTTCTATTCCATTATGATTTATTGTTTAACTGTTTACTCTATTTTTAGAAACATTCCCATTAAACACAATTAATTTGTTACCCGCACCTATGCAACTTTATCTGCTTCTTTCAAAAGAAATAAATTTTGCTAACAAATCAGAATATTTAAAAAATTGAATAACATAGTAGTATTATTTATGTAACAATAATTTTGAACTTTGTGACTTTTTTGTAAAATAAATAGATCTATGGATTTACCTAGACGATATATGAAGGTTAATAATAAAGGTACCAAATAAACTTTAATTGTAAACCAAACCTAAAATTTACATTTTGTGTTGCTAGGTATTTTCCCTGGACTCTCCAGACACATTCCAGTGCATGTATAATCCTGCTCTTGCCCAAACTCGGAATGGCAATATGGAACGCATCGCCGAACAAATTGCCACGCTTTGTGCTACACTTGGAGAATATCCTTCTGTGCGTTATCGCAGGTAGGGCTTCTTTGCTTTCACTTAAAGCATTTATCAAGCCAAAAATCTGACCAATCAGGTTCCAAGTTTTCGTACGAAACTATAATTTCCAAGATCGATCGTCAATATTTACGTAAAGTATTTAAACCTAAATCTGAAATACCATTTATACCTATACATATGTTTTACAGTGACTGGGAACGGAATTTGGACCTAGCCCAGCTCATTCAACAAAAACTTGATGCCTACAAGGTAAACAATTTTTTACCACATCTATTCTTTCCCTTCAGCCTACTGCCATCCACTGCTGAATGAAGGCTTTCATTCCTCTTGATAGTTCAGTTAATTAATTAATCTTATCGTTAAAAGGTATGTTAGGTAAATCAATTAAAATTTAAAATCGCTGTAATGTTATATTTATTATAAGTATCTGGTGATTTAAAACCTACCTAAACTTAACCGGTTTTGCTTGACAATACGGAACTGAACTACATTAAAGTGTGATTCACGCTGAGATTCAGAAAAGTCTTAAACAAATAAAAGAAAATATTCAAGTAAAGAAAGTATTTAAGTTGTAAACGTTCATAAAAATGAAACCTATAATATACTTGTTTTTTTAATTCTATTTACCTACTACCAAACTTTTTTAATTGGGAATATGCATGTTTTCTTAACTTCTTAATCTGATCATTTACGTCTCATTAATATAGAAAAAAAAACTATTTTTAAAAGTGAAATTTAAAACACTGGCTGAATTTAAGCTATACAATCGCCGCCATTTTGCGCCCGATTTTGACACGACCAATTTACAGTTTAAATTGCTATAAAAATCATGGAAGAAGTAAATTTTTCTCACAAACTACTAGTAGGAATTTCGACGTCGAGTGCCTATTGACGTCACATTTCGTTTTCTAAGTTTGAATTTCCCTGCCTTACTTTTCACTTTTATTTAATATTTTCTGGGTTTGAATAATCACTTAATAATAAAAAACCTTTTAAGTATATTTCAAAGACAATAAGAATGTAGAAAAAAATAAATCAGACAAATAAAATAAAATAAAAAATATGCATATTCCCTACTGCTTACTTACCTGCAGGCATAACTCAAAAAAGTAGGCAGAAGCATATTAAATTGCAATTTGTGATACTCGTAATTTTTTTTATAATTGAATATAACATGTTCTTAGGCTGATGAGCCGACTATGGGAGAGGGTCCAGAGAAGGCGCGATCCCAACTCCTCGTGCTAGACCGCGGATTCGACTGTGTATCTCCATTGCTGCATGAACTGACTCTTCAAGCTATGGCATATGATCTTCTGCCTATTGAGAACGATGTTTATAAGTAAGTCATAAAGCAGACCTGCTACTCACTTATGTGTGATTCCAAAACATGAAATCCTTAAGAAAAAATAGTGTAAAGATATAGAGGCTAACTTACTTATTGTAATATAGGTATGATGTTTCTGGAAACAATAAAGAAGTCTTGTTGGATGAGAATGATGAACTATGGGTGGATTTACGTCATCAACACATTGCGGTGGTGTCCACATCTGTTACAAAGAACTTGAAGAAATTCACAGAATCCAAGCGTATGGGTGGAGGTGAGTAGAGTGTAGCACAATATTTTTTGTTTTTCCACTGACATCATTTTTAGATATTCCGGCAAGTCTCTGTTATTATGCATTGTCGATGGCCTGCTTATAAACGTTACCTACAAATATATAAATACTTTTACAGACTATTCAAAAGAGTAACTCCATAGAGTTTCTTGTCGGTTCTCCTCCATAAGAATGACAATTTGGAACCGAGCAACTAAAGTAATAATGTAACATTCAGAAGTGCCTGAAAAGGCCTACTTGAAATAATATGTATTGTCAATATAGTCAAAAGTTAATGGTAGTTATAAATCATGTTTTGTTATTTTTTATCAGGTGATAAGCAGTCTATGCGTGACTTGTCGCAGATGATAAAAAAGATGCCTCAGTATCAGAAAGAACTATCTAAATATGCTACACATCTGCGTTTGGCCGAAGACTGCATGAAAGCCTATCAAGGCTATGTGGACAAGTTATGCAAAGTTGAGCAGGTAAGCAAGATCAATAACTAGTTACTTTAAAGAAACAAAATTTTAAAATATTACATTTAAATGTTAACAGTAGTAATCGAAATATGCACTATAAATTTTAGGATTTGGCAATGGGAACAGATGCTGAAGGCGAGAAAATCAAAGATCACATGAGAAGCATTGTACCAGTGCTTCTAGACCAAGTAAGTAAGGTTTCAATACTGAACATGAAAATTTGGCTAGTTTTAAATGATAACTAGATTTTATTCAATATCTATTTAAAAAAAGAAACTTATTTTCGTAATAAATATAGAACATAAAACAAAATTAAAAAAGGCTCGAGTCACAACATTAAAGCTACCTACATTGTTTTTTAAAATTTAATTAAAGTTTAATTTAACTAAACCACCTTTTTTCTGCAGGGTGTGGTGAACTTCAACAAGATGCGCATCATTGCACTGTACATCATGTCCAAGAACGGCATTTCGGAGGAAAATCTGAACAAACTTGTAACGCACGCCCAACTCGAACCGTCAGACAAGCAGACACTGTTGAACCTTGCGAACCTCGGTCTTAACGTCGTTGTTGATGTATGTACTGAATGCTTCTTAAAATAATTAATAAAAACATAATTTTTATAAAACTGGAAAAATAATAGAAAATCCATATAAATATTATAACGTTAACATTGTAAACCAGTGTTTATTATTTAAATTACTTTAATTTTCTCCCTGCTGTTCATGAACCTAAAGGCTCTAGAAATATGTAATGATTGTAACTTGGTCTTTCGAGCCGGATCACCAACAACAAGAAGCGGTAATAATAACTTTCTTATTATTGGTTTAAATGACAAGATCATGACACCACTGACATTCTTCATATCACGATTCTAAATTTAGAAAAATTAAAAATATAAAATTTTTGTGTACAGGGTAATAGGAAGAAGCAATATCAAGTCACAAGAAAGGAAAGAATCACTGAACAAACCTACCAAATGTCTAGGTGGACTCCAGTCATCAAGGTAATCCTATTATCCATCTAACTACAGTAGTTATTCTTTGTAGATTATTTTTTGTAGTCATGTTAATGAATATTCCTATTTTAACCCTGTAGGATATTATGGAAGACGCCATTGAAGATAAACTGGATCAACGTCACTATCCGTTCTTGGCTGGTCGTGCGCAAACTTCAGGATACCAGGCACCTACTAGGTATGACGTCTCACGTTTCTCTTTAAACTAAAAAGATTGAATCTGTATTGAGTTGAGACTTGACTTATTTGTTTTTTGTATTGCAGCGTACGCTATGGTCATTGGCATAAGGATAAGGCCCAACAAACTATCAAGAATGTGCCACGTTTGATTGTATTCGTTGTTGGCGGTAAGATTTTGATATACCTTAACTATTCGCTGTGTGCGATGACAGTGCCCCTAGTGACCATACTTATTATGAACTGAAATCAGTGCTGAAACAAACAAAAGGGGATTTTAATTGGAGCACGAAGCATAGTAAAAATGAAACATAATCAGTACTATCATACTTGTTCACGTTTTACTTTTCACAGTGGCTATCTGGTTATTTCTTTGCTCAAATTTTCATTTTATATTGGAAACAAATAAAATTTATACAACCCGCTTTTCCCATTGTTTCTTCACTTTAAAACATAATACATACTGTAACCCATATAAGATTTAAGGTTTTTACTTTATAAAGAAATATGACACATTACAGTCCAGACTTACTTCACATTATGCCACATCGCGCGCTGCGATCAATTTGACGGTCCCCACTACCCACTTTGCTTGATCAGCCTTCGTTAATTTAACTGAATTTCAGGATTCTGGCGTACTCCTTCTTAAAACACTTGTAACGCCTCTGGTGCTGCGGGTGGGTGTCCATGGGCGGCGGTGATCGCTTACCATCAGGCGATACGTCTGCTCGTTTGCTCCTATTCAATAAAAAAAACTAAATCTACAAATTACCTATTGTACTACATTGTTGATACAATATTTAAAAAGTATACATACCTTTGTTATTACTTTCAGGTGTATGCTTCTCTGAAATTCGCTGCGCTTACGAAGTTACTGCTGCAGTCAAGAACTGGGAAGTCATTGTGGGCTCATCACACATACTGACACCAGAGAACTTCCTCTCAGACTTGAGCTCGCTAACCGCCTAAATATACAGCTGCTACTTTATTTTCTGGGGATTGAAATATTGACATATAGCCTAGTGTTGAGTTCTCAAAGCTATATAAATTAGTACAATTCGTAGGCGCGTAGGCCCCTTCGACATAATCGAAATTTGTTTGAATTCAAATGTACTATTTACTACATTCAAATTAGCGTAGTACCTTGACTATTATTATTGTGATATAATCATAAAATTTTAATCAACAAAATAATAAGGGCTAAACTTAATTATTTAATAGGTTTTTATTTTCTTTTTAAACTGTTGTTTTTAATTATGTGCTATATATCTCCTGCTAGATAAAAATACCATTATTTTAATATATCAGTCGATTGTTGCTTCAATCACTCAAATAATTGTTATTACTAATGCTAACAAATGTTAGATTTTCTCTTCGTAGTCTATTGTAATATCAAATTGTTTAACTGTAATTGTTTATAAAGAAATGTTTAAAAACTATCAGAAGTTATTAGATATAAGAATTTCAGTCGAATGTTATTTTAATCGTTAGAGGTGATAACCAATAGATGGTTTGTAACTAATTAATATATATAAAATACTGTTATTTTATAATTTCTACAAGCATCAGGCATGGCTTTTTAATAAATTAATCAAAAATAAGTGTCATAGACCTTTTAGATATATTTTTAAGCCCAGGTCGCTTAATGTAATACAAAAATATACATAAGCCGAACGGCCGGCCATAGGGTTCACACGAGGCAAAAGTAATAGCACTTCTCGTAAACAGATCGTTTGAAGACAATCTTTGTTAAAGTGCTATCACGCACTTGGGCACTTGTAACGCTATGCGTGATATTGTAGTTGCGAATTTTAAATAGACATATCGAGAATTGCTATTTATTTTTATGTCTTGTTGTAGTCCACCATTTATTGTACTATTCATTATTATATGGTATTACTAGATTGTAATTTTGCTTCCAAAATCAAGTGCAGTTTGTTTAATGCCAAAAGCTAGAATCTTACGAGTATTAAACATAGTTATAATTGAAAGTATTGTTACTTGCACATGCGATTGCCTGTTTTATGCACATCATGTTCGTTGAGCGGTGAACAATTGTTTCTATATCACATATATTATATCATACTATTGATATTATTCAGCGTGGTACAAATATATAATAATCACACTTGTTTTAACATTCCAAACTATGTAGTAGGTATATATATATATATATATATATATAGAGGTGTGAAGTCTTGTAATTCTCATCTTAACCTTTTTGTAATCTTTCTGAAAGTACCTAAGGTACGTTTAACTTATTACGGTTAGATAAACGTGTAGATTCATATATTCATCTAGATGTTCAAGGATCCCTTTGAATTAATGTTATAAAACTTCACGTACAGATATCCTCTATATTTGATCATTCGGTCCGTTAGGGCTTTCAGACATCAATTTGCATGCATTGTGTGTTATTGACGGATTGTGCAATTATGTAGGAAATATTGGTACCTATAGATAACCAGTCTTAAGAAATTTTTAAATCAGTATTTAATTGTTAAAATTTCATAAAATTATTTAGTCATCATTAATACTGACTTTTATTTATTTTCCTTTAAACTGTATTTGTAGAAATTAAAATATATGAGCATTTCACCACTAATTGGACAATTACTGTCCCAAGCTAACTTCTTGTGATAAATCCTTAACAGTTCTGAGTTTTTAGTATGAGCAGTATTAGTAACAACAGAGGACACATTTTGTGAAAGTTGTATCTGTGTTTATATTAGTGCTATAACATTTAAGAGATTTTAGAAATCCAAAATCTATGCATGTTTATTTGTTACCAACAAAATTCACTTGTTAAAGCAAGGCGCAAACATGGACACTTTTGTGTCTTGTGTCAGATACAATACAAACTACCTATGACTATTTGATTTCTATAGAACCAGTACGAAATCATCCACTTCCTGCACATATTTCATTTTTTTGTGTCCAGTTGCTTCTACTTAACACATACTCATGACGATCGAAAAATGTTCGGTGTCAGTGATTGGAAACTAAAAGTCGTCAGTTGAAGACACAAACAACATTAACAAATTTCCTTACAATTGTACTGAGCTGCGCAAACAGAGAGTTGAATTCGGTGTCCGTCTCCTGTGCGCGACAAGCCATCCACAACGTCCATTATGAGACTGACGGAGAAAAAGGGACGAATTGTGGCCAGAAGTAGCGACTGGTAACTGTGTCCGATTGCCGACACCGGACACATAAAAAAATACGGTTACCAGTGACCAGTAGTAGCAACAGGCGACACGTTTGTATAGCGTCTTAGAACTCATTTCATCAGGACATATGAAGAACGATATATAATGCAATTCATTAATAAAAACGGGAATTTCTGACCAGAAATGGAGCTAAAAACAAAAAGATATATTTAATAAATACAATTTATACAATATTTTGGGTGTTTTTTAGTTACACTCAATTATGCCGTCGGAAAACTGTCCCCATATAAAATCTTATCTAAAAAAAAGAAATAGTTTTTCTGATTTACGTACAAAATTTAACGTTTTTGAAATTTTTTCTTTACTTGTGCTACATAACATTACTCCATACCAAATTTTATAAATCTAGGTCAACGAGAATTACCCTATAGGTTTTGATTCCCCTGCGAATGTTAAAATACGAGGCAAAAACTGAACATAAAAAGCTTTATTTTTTGATCGCGACTACTTAAAATGGTTTTTTTTCTACTGCCAGAGACAGACCTGACTATTTTGACATTAATTTCAACTTGATACCTCCAAGTATTCCTGTGAAAAAGAGTCTTGACGGACGGACAACGAAATTATTCTTTATGGGTTAACTCGTGACAAAGCAACCATTTATTTTAATTAACACAGAATTTCAAAAATTAGTCGGAAACCAAACTCTCAGTGAATTGAAATTTATAGCAAGCTGGGTATGGGTTTTTGTAACACATAATTTTTTACTTTTTATTAACATTATACAATAGGACTAGAGTTGGCACATCGAACACTTATGACTTCTAATGTGATAAAATGCTGTTAGTATTGACCATGATGGTGAAGGTCTGAGATCACGTATCTGAATTTCAGGTTCAAAGAACGTACACATAGCAACCGTTTCCATTTACCGCAACAATCACCGTGAGGCGTGTGCAACGCACAATACACATACACACTTAAAATACCTACAGTTTCGAGGATGATTAAAAACAGCTTTATCTCGCTGTTGTTATATATTTTAAAACTGCCTTGTAGGCTAAATAAAATAAAAAACACAGAAAACTAATATTATAACGCTGAAGAGTTTGTTTGGTTGAACGCTCTAAACTTAGCAAGCACTAGGTACACTAGTCCGATTTGAAAAAAATATTTCAGA
The DNA here is from genome assembly GCA_916048165.1 of Spilarctia lutea. Classification (NCBI taxonomy): domain Eukaryota; kingdom Metazoa; phylum Arthropoda; class Insecta; order Lepidoptera; family Erebidae; genus Spilarctia; species Spilarctia lutea. Next base: position 16,746,634 of record OU696471.1, on the reverse strand, counting down.
GTTAGATAGTCCAGTTGTCGAGAAAGGCAAAGGTAGTTCATAACTACGTATCACCACATTCACCACTATTCGACCAAAAGGAGCAAGCTTGTATTAATGAAAAATGGTGCATAAATCTCAAAGAAAATTAATTATTCCTATTGAGAACTTCCATTGCGAGCACTGCGGAAACGGTTAAAGTTTAACAAAAATAATGTATGAAAGAATTATTGTTCCTCTTAATACTTTGAAAAAGTCCTAGCTTCAAACTAAACAGAACGACAGATGAATTAAGTGATACAATACTAAACTTACTAACTACTTGTTTGTTCTTCATACATGCATGCATATCCACATAGAAAACATCCAAAATTTGAAATTAATGTTTAGAGATCATAGTTACAAACTTTTGGTCGGACCTACAAATCGAACTCAAATAAAGTCTCTCAAGCACATTGATCGCATACGCTTTACGTCGCGCCACCGAGACTGTCAATAGCCAAAGCAATGAACAAAGTTACAAATTAAATAGGTAACACTTTACATGTCGATATCCATCCAGTTGTTTAGATTGTAGGGTGTTGCGTTAGTGCGTGACAAAGAATTACACAATAGGTTTGTCGGGTAAGAGATTTTGAAAAACAACAGTTTTATAATCGTTTCACAAACGAACCGAAGGTTGTTTGAATAAAACAAAGTCAATGATACAAACGGTTAATAGTCCCGTGACATTGATAACGTAATAATAAAAATAAATGACGAAGAGTACATACTATGCTATTGTCAATCTACATTATCTTGTATTCTATATAAGCAATCCCTCAATGTAAACTAAATGTGTAAAAATATGTGTAGGATATGTAAAAATGTTAGCTTTTGTCCCCGCCTCCGCCCGCGTATATGTCGATCATCACGGTAAATTTTGTACCCAATCTTGTAATGTTTGTGCTTTTTTCTATAAAATATAAATCTGTTTAGTAGTTTTTGTGTAAAAAGTAACAAATATCCATACAATAGATCCTAAAAACCGTCGCATTTATAATAGTAGTAGGATTATTTATTTTAAGTATAGTTAATATGTAATTTATTTCATCATCTACCTTCGTTCTATCGCACTACACTACCCAACGAAAGCCTCCCCAAATGTGCGCTAACTATCCTGATCCTGGGCAGTTAGCCCACAGTCTGCAAGTCAAAAAGTAACTAATTATGTTCTGTGTTTTATGTGTCTTTTAAGGTTCCACGACCTGGCAAAATCCCTTAAATTTTTAGCTCTGTCTGTCTGTCTATTAACCGGCGACTTAGCTTATGATTGTTAATAAACTGGGGATGAATCCTCATTTTAATTCGTGTTGGAATGATATTAGATTGTTTTTTCAAGTATTGAAGATCTCTTGCCGTAATAATGTTACATGTGATATTGAGGGTCGTGCTTATTTTAGTCTTTCAACTAGATTGATAAATATTTTTAAGTTCTCTTTTTTAGTATCTTTTAATTCAAGTCAGTTCAGCTCTTTTTTACTTCTTTCTTCCTATATTCTTTAACTTTAGGTATCAATATCCTCAAATTTATATCAAACATCTGCAGGTAAACCTGTTATTTTTTAAACGATATTAATTACTTGACTGTATGCCTATGACTAACTACTTTTAACGGACCTTATAGATAAAGAACATTCTTAATTCAAATAATGATTTGTGTCTACCTATTACAGTATTACCTATGCTGTATGCTGCTATTCTCACCGATTGTGTGATTAATTTTATAAATTTGTTACATTTAAGGTTGGTCCCCATTTTTTGTTGAAATATTCATAATTAGCAAGTTCAAAACGTAGAAGTCTAAGAATAGTGATTAAGTAAATTAAAATAGCTAAGTAAATAAGATAACTGAGTAAACATCCAGCACCTAGTTATCGAGTTATTTAATGTCATGTGTGTTTCTATTTATTCAAACTGATTTTGTTAACCTGAAGGTTATCAATCTTTGGAGTTTATAATAACGATCATTGTCAGTGTCGCGGGCACACTCAGTCTGCTCCTAAACAATGGCTAAGGATCTCGTTATTCTCGCTTACTCTGGTGGTCTAGACACCAGCTGTATTCTTAAATGGTACGTAACTTTTTATTTTATTTTTACTCCAAGATAACTTACATAAGTCATATAATTCTGCTATAAGATTAGGACGGAAGAAATAACGTCCATAGCTCGTTGATTACCTACTCAGATACTGTAATTTGTTAAGAACAGAAGATGACCCATTTTATTAAGTTTTTTAAATTAATATATCTAATAAGTATATAGAAATAATAAAACTAATATATTCGTGGGAGAGTTACGCTTCAGCATGAATGGGCCGGCTCGACCGGAGTGATACCACGACCTCACAGAAAACCGGTGTGAAATAGCGCTTGTTTCACCGAGTGAGTGAGGATACCGGAGGCCCATACCCCAACCCCTCCCCTATCCCACTTCCCATCCCCAAAGGTCGGCAACGCACTTGTGACGCCTCTGGTGTTGCGGGTGTCCATGGGCGGCGGTAATTGCTTACCATCAGGTGATACGTCTGCTTGTTTGCCCACAATTCAAAAAAGAAAAAAAAAATTACCTAACGAGAAAAAACCGGCCAAGTGCGAGTCGGGCTCGTGTACCGAGGGTTCCATACAAACCTGTAGGCAGTGTTGGGCATAAATTAATTAATTTGCAATTGAATTAATCGCAGTAATTAAAACTAACAATTAAGTTTTTGGGAAATTTTGTTGAGAACGACGGTCCGAATACGTGCTGGAAGTTTAACGTTAGTTGTCCCCAGTGGTCAGCATTAATCAATTAATTTGATTAACATTAAGTGCAATTTACATAATCAATTAACTAATCAGTTGATAAAAAAAAAATTGCAATTGAATTAATTGCAATGAAACGTTAAACGGATTTCACAATTTAATTATTTAAATTAATGTACATCAATTCTAAAAAACAATTAAAATATTTGTAATTAACTTTTGAATTGATTAGAATTAATTGCAATTGAAATAATCAATTACCTAATTAATTGATTAAATAAATAATTTGATTAAATAAATTGCAATTGAATTAATCGCAATAAAACGCTTAATCGGGTTTTACAATTAAATTATTTAAATTAATGTGCATCAATTGTAAAAAGCAATTAATATAATTGCAATTAACTTTTTTAATTGATTAATGAACTAATTAAAACTAACAATTAACTTTTAGGGGGATTTTGTTGAGAACGACGGTCTGAATACGTGCTGGCAGTTTAACGTTAGTTGTCTCCAGTGTTAGGCATTAATCAATTAATTTCCGCACACGCACGTGCACAAGAATAAAAGTGATACTTAGTACAAAAATAATTGTTAATTTTATTTTTTTCGTAAAATAACTAAAATTGATCAATTGTTAACTGTGTAAAACCACGATTAACAACAAATTATTTGTTAGTTTTACTTTTTCATAATTACAATTGATCAATAGTTAGTTCTTAAGGTTTCGTTTCACAATTAATCAATTGTTAGTTGTTAAGGTTTCGTTTCACAATTAATCAATTGTTATTCATTAATTGTTATTGCAATTAAAATGGTCCAACACTGCCTGTAGGTACCTATATTATATAATGTAACCAAAAATTTATGCTTTTCGCAATTTTTCCTTTATCTGTGCTATAAAACATTGATTCGTACCACATTTCAAGATTTTGGGTTTACGGGAAGTACCCTGTAGGTTTTGATTCCCTTGCGAGTATTGAAAATTTGTAGCATTAACAGCTGTATCATTCAATTGCGTTGGCTTAGAAGTTTGTTTTTTTTACAGCTCTAAGTAGACCTGAGTATTTGATATGAATTACAGCTTGAGCTCCACACGTTCCTGAGAAAAAGGACAGACAAACAATAACACTTTATTGTCCTATAAGGGTTCCGTTTTTTCCATTTGAGATACAAAACCCTAAAAATCGTAATTAGGACTAATAATGGTTTTGAGAATGACATTTACTTGTAACCTACCATAAACTAATTAATATTTTCAATAACTTTAAAAGTCCAATTTAAACTGAATATATACTGAATATGAACTGAAATTTTAATAATAATAAGTTACGGGTTTTTATGTTTTCTAGGTTGATTCAAAAAAACTATGATGTAGTTTGTTTTATGGCCGATGTTGGCCAAAATGAGGACTTCAAAAAAGCCAAGGAAAAGGCTTTGGGCATTGGCGCCAAAGATGTAAGTAAACTAACTACTAACATAACATTACGATTTCGTGTGTATATCTCATTAATCATCATCATCATCAATCAAATGTTTGTTTCTCTTTTGAAAAGTATATATCTGAATAAATGGTGCCATCTATCAATAAAATGATAGTTTGCTGAATAGTTGGTTCTAGACTTTGGTACGCCATAAATGAAAATCGGGGTAGGTCAGAATACCTAATATTATTTGTGTTATATCTCTAAAAGCAATAGATTCTGTTTATGTATACCTAAATATGCAATCGTACAACAAAATGAGTGTAGGTACGTATTACATATTCAAAATATTCAATGATAATACGTAATTAATGTAAACGACATCCAGCGCAGACATAAATGAGGAACGTCTATCATTCTTATCAGATACACGTAATAAAAAAGCCACTACAAATCTAGAAGTTAACAATAACGAAATATATATAAAGAGTCGCTAATGCTCAATTTATCACCAGTATCATCAATCAAAGGTCCATACAAATCATTTGTATCTTCAGACTTGTAATTGAATTTTAAAAGAATACGATTCCCAGTAAATAGTAGGTATCTTTGTTGTGGAAATAGGTTCATATGATGTCTTATACCACTGAAGAAAATACATATACATACAAATATAAAAAAATTGGCCAAGGAAAACTCGCAATGATGAAGAAACATGTCAATAGGCCGCTATAGAGTGTTTCACCATGCTGCATTGTCTGCATTTACGATGAATATGGTGACCACTGACCACCAACTCTTGGATTTTACTCATGCTTTCCATCAGGCCGATACAATACAGACAGCATAGAAATTAATACGATTTCTTCGCCACTATGTGGTGATCCTCACATGGGACAGTGAATTGTGTAATCCTTGGTGGATCAATGTTGTGTTCTGAGTCTGAGTGTTCTAGTTGTCCGTTTCACGAACGTTTGTAATGTCTCTCGAGATGCAGGATATATTTCTAGTTCGGAAGTTTAAACTTACGATACTTCATGTTTTGTTAGTATGAGTAATACTGTAATAATAAATACTTAGTTCACAAAGGGTTGTTTTAATAACGTATAACATTAATGGAAGACTAGATATAGGTACAATTTTGGCTTAAGAGAACTTTTAGATTTATCTTTCTTTTTAAACTGTGACAAAAATGAAAATAAAACTTGTTAATCTTTATAGGTGATAGTGGAAGATCTACGAAATGATTTTGTTTCAAACTACATGCTGCCTGCGGTGCAGATGGGCCTGATATACGAAAGCCGATATTACTTAGGCACTTCTCTTGCTCGGCCTTGTATCTCTGTGAGTTTAGTCAACGCGGCTAAGAAACTTGGAGCTAAGTAAGTAAATTACACACGTCATATTGTTCTAGATATTATATTGAGCGAAGAGGTAGGTTCAACGAACTTCTGTTTCTATTAAGCAGCAGTGTATTTTGTTTATAAGGTTGTTACTTAGTTTTTATAACCTATATTTATTTTCCATCTTTAAAAAGTGTACGTTTTCTGTCTATGGCAAGTACACACCTACACTGTTCTTTCGGCGTGTGGCAGTTTACAAAAGATACTTTTTCCATATTTTTTATTTTCTTAGTTGTTATTTTGGGGTAACTAGCTATACAAAATTTATTATACAAAATTATGCATAACTTGAATTTTTTTATTCATAGATACATTTCTCACGGCGCTACTGGCAAAGGCAATGATCAAGTAAGATTTGAACTCAGTGTTTATTCGCTATGGCCCGAAGGAAAGGTAAGAACTGATAGCATTATAGAATCACACAGTTCTACAATTCTTAGCAATACTAATTAAACAAAATTTCTTAGATTATTGCACCATGGCGTCTGCCAGAGTTTTTCGAAAGATTCCAAGGTCGGAACGATCTCATAGAATACGCCAAACAGGAAAATATACCCGTGTCTGCTACTCCTAAAGAACCTTGGTCAACTGACGAAAATATTATGCACATCAGGTAATATTACTTAAATATAAAATTTTGTTTCATAATAAATCAACTATTAAAAGGTATTATATCTTCTTTACATGAACAGTTACGAGTCTGGTGTTCTCGAAGACCCTAGTGTCGTTCCGCCGAATGGTATTTTCAAAATAACACGCAATTTAAAAGACGCTGAAGATTACCCGAGCATCATAGACGTAAATTTTGAAAAAGGTCAGTTTTATGTTATTTTCAATACATCTCTTTCTACAATTGCTAACGTCTATATTCTTTAGTACGGCACTTGGCTAATATTTTGTTCATAATCTTTGAGATTACGTCATTTCATTACATTTATTAGTTTTCTAACGTTTTTGCTTTTGTAAAACGTAAACTTGTCTAGGGGGCTGGTATACATTTAATTTACATGGTGTTATTACTTAAACTGCAATTATTTATAAATTTTACAGGGTTACCCGTCTCTGTTCGAATACCAAGTGGACATGAAAAGTCTCTTCTTATTACAAACCCACTATCTATCGTAGAGACACTGAACAAGTTAGGCGGGCAACATGGAGTTGGTCGCATCGACATCGTAGAAAACCGTTTCCTGGGCCTGAAGGTATTAAAACTATAACACATCAACCAGGAAAATTGTAACCTCTTCGCTGGCACGACGGTACTGCGTCGTCGGTGTCTGGCAGCGAGTTTAAGGGGAGTCACCCCCGCTAGACACTGATGCAGTTTTTCGAATTTGTCTCGATAATTTTATAGGAACAACTACTATGTTTTTTTAGATTCACCATAAAGTTTCCTACCGATTAGTATATACGTACTCTAAAAAATTTAAAGACATTTTTTTTAAATAAATATTAGAAGTTGAAAGAGCACTGACAAAGCTATAAAATTAAGAATATTCCTTCAAAAGTCACGTATCAAAACTTATACTAGATAAATATAATTATTGCGTTTTAAAAGGTAGGTTATTAACGTCATTTTTAATAATGTTTGTAGTCACGCGGCCTTTACGAGACACCCGCGGGGACGATTTTACATGCAGTACACCTCGACCTAGAAGTTTTCACACTCGACAAAGAAGTTTTAAGGTATTATTATTATCTCCTTTATTACATTTAAATATACATACAAATTACATTTTTAAATATACACATGAAAATAAATACGTTTAAAAATATAAAAATAGTAGACCACCGACTTTGGGTACAGGGTAATGTATTTAAGGTATTATTATTATATTATTATTTATTTTAACCCCGCGGTGCTACCCGCGGTACGATGATAACAGCGGGCAACGCCGCGAGGCGAAGCTATATCTTTATAAATAGTAGCCTATGTGTTATTCTGATGTATAAGCTATATTGTGGTAAAGTTTCATTCAAATCCATTCAGTAGTTTTTACGTGAAAGAGTAACAAACATCCATACATACATACATCCATACTTACAAACTTTCGCCTTTATAATAGTAGTAGGATTATTTATTTTTAACTTATTGCCATATGGAAAATTACCTATAGATACTAAATTAAGTTTATAAATTACATAAATACTGATTTTAACCGAAAAATGCCTTTACAGAGTGAAAAAATATTTACAAGAGAAGATGGCAGATTTTGTGTATAACGGATTCTGGTTTTCACCTGAAGCGAATTATACGCGAAAGTGTTTGGAATTATCTCAAGATATGGTTAATGGCACTGTTACGGTTCATATATACAAAGGGAATGGTAAGACGATTCTATATATCTAATATAAATATTAATAAAACTACTTTGACTAACCCAAGCAATGTAAGCATTATAAAATATCAATTGTTTTCATGTCCTAAACTGTTAATGCGTTGGTTAGGTAAGACCGATTTACCAGTTATTTTAGTAAAAAGGGCTTAGACTATGGTGGCGCGCGAGTGGCATATACTACTGGACTACTACTATAGGTGCTGGAGTTCTAGGGATGGATTCCCGGATCGTACTAAATATTTATGTTGCAAATATTTGTTTCGGAGCTTGGGTGTCTTTATGTATCGTAATACTCGTAGCATGCGTGTATTTACAAAAAAAACGTATATATATATGTTTAAGTAAAGCAGTTATTATTAATTTTTATTTGTTATTGTTATTTTGAAACCATGTGGCGTTGCGTGATTGTAAAAGAATACCTACTATGTATTTTTATCGATTATCTACTAATTACGAAGAAATATGTTTTTTACAACAATTTTATCTCATTACAGTCACCATCTTGGCAAGAAAGAGTTCTACGAGCTCGTACAATCAAGATCTAGTGTCCATGAATATAGCTGGCGGTTTCTCTCCTGAAGATAGTACTGGATTTATCAACATCCACGCTCTACGCCTCAAAGAATATTCCCGTCTTGCTCAACAAGAAAAATAAGTGGCGAATATTAATATATCAATTGTTTGAACTGTATTAAAGGACGTAACATTGTTTAGGTACTATTCTTTGTCTTCTACAATACAAATCTGGAAATATTCGTAGAGATGTATAATTATAAGTGACGAAAATTTCCCTGTACCTCTTTTAAGCATATTTCTATTTGAATAAAATTTCAAATCCTTTAGCTTTCCACACATTCCACACAATAAAAAAAAAACAGGGTACTGAAGCCGAGGATCGAACTGAGTGGCGTGCAATTGACGAGGCATATGTCCAGCAGTGGACTGCGATAGGCTGATAATGATGATGAAGAATCATTGCTAACATTAGATCACTACACTCGTATTTTCTGAAATACTGAGAGCACAGTGAGAAGAAAGATGGCTTCCGCTGAAAAAATTGGGTGTGTTATTCAACCGTGAACCAATTGAAATATACGTTAAAAAAAATATCCAAATCTGCCCAATCATTTAGGAGTTGGGTGAAAAACACACGTACAGAACAATTTTTTTTTTTTTTTTTTTTGTTCTTTTAAAAAGACAACTCCCACATGAGGAATAAACATCCTGTGTCGTGGGGGACTTTACAAACATACATGAAACGGACACAAAGAACATCCAGACTCGGGACAACAATTCGTGGATCACACAAAGTGTTGTAGGTACCGCGTGGGATTTGAACCCACGACACTTGGCGCAGTAGCAAGCGGCATGGCGACCGCTGACACCACACTGAGACCCGCGTGGGGCGAAGATAAGTTACTACTTATATCATCAGTTATCTGCCAATTGCCATTGAAAGCAGAGGCGTAGCGTGCCTTGGGTGGGGATTTGTATCAAATTTAGTTTAGGGGACCCAAACGAAGGGAATTTTAACATAAAATCTCCAGAATTAATATTAATCAGAATTAGAACTAATTATAACATTAATTATACGATGCAATACATCGCTCTTGAATGTAATTTTACTATTGATTTTACTGCGCAACAGAATATTATCGATGGTATTTCCTTGTAACCTGTAAAATTGTTATAAGATAGGGATAAATTAATATGCTAGACTGTGAGTTTTCATGTTTAATACCTAGATTGTTCCGAAAATTGATAGCCACAAAATAAATACAATCTGTCTTAACGAGAGAAATTTCAACCATACTTGGCAAGGTACAGGTACTTTAAACATATTGACGTTGATGAGTTGGGAAGAAGTTTGATGAACGTTGACTAGAGCTACATTTCGTCATTTAGTTCAGTAAATGAAATGGTTGATATGTTCGACAGTTGTATGATGCCGGTTTTAGACGTCCATGCACCAATCAAGACCTGTTTTATTAGAAAACCGTCTTATTCCTGGGTAACAGATACAATCAAATGTATGATGAAATTGAGAGATAACGCTTCGAGTGCATATCATAAATGTAAGACCGCCAGCAAAAAAGAATATTATAAGCAGTTGGAAATTCTGGTGATCGCATCTCTTTACCGTGAAAAAAATTTCTGACCCAAATCTACTTAATCGTCACTTCCTTAACGTCCCTGGTAATCCTTCAGTAAATATATCAACAATGACGTACTTTGAATCCATCGTCCATCGTCACAGAAAAGGCGTTTTCACTATTACAACTGTTACCCACCCAGGAAGTAGTTTATAAATATGCCTCAACTCTTAAACCGAATGTGACGGTATCACGTTACAGATGCTGGTCTATCTCTTCTGTATACGTTACCCGCTATCACACATTTAGTAAACGCCTCGATTTTGACGGCAAAATTCCCCGATACCTGGAAAATCACTGATGTAAAGGTCACGCGATCAAGGCCTTTAAGTATACTGCCATGTTTGTCAAAAGTTGCAGAAAAGTTAGTTTGTGCCCAGTTGTCGAACCACTTAGAAAAAAATGATATTATAACAGAGTTTCAGTCAGAGTTCAGGAAGAGGCAAGGGACCGCTACTGCATTACTTAACGTGACTGATAACATCCTGTTGGCGCAAGACCAGAGTATGTGTACAATGCTTGTTTTATTGAACATTTTCCGGGCCTTTGATAGCATTAATACTTCTTTGTTACTGTCAATGCCAAAATACTATCGATAGAAATTCAGTTGAATGGTTTCATAGCTAGCTGTCAGATCGTTTTCAAAGAGTGGAACTGCGTCTTAATTGGGGAACAACAACAACTTAATAACATCACAATGTACAAACCATATTAAGTAAAATTAATAAAAAATCAAGTGAATTTAATATTAGACAAAATGAGATAAAACAAAAAAACGTAATGAAATATATGTTCGTATATCACAACCTTAACCACAATTGCGTACGGGTGTACCGACACTATCTAAACGAATGGACTACATATGCACTTTAATTTTTTAACAGTAAAAATATAAGAATTAAAAATTTATTAATTATTTTATATTGAACAGAACAATATTTTTAATGATGTCAGTAACCAAGAACCACTAAAATTATGTTAATTTTCTGATGAAACAGGGTTCATGCAGTATAAAATCGTATTTATTTGTATATTTCGAGCGAAATTAATAGTTTATTATCAAACACAAAACTACAAAATATCGCAATCCGCCATGTTAATTTGAACACCAAACAGAGCGAGTTACGTCACGTTTCTATAAGTCATTTTGTTTCGACACTTTTATTGGCTATTTGACACTGGTTGACATATGGTGACGTCACCTCTGCGACGTGACGTCACAAACAGACGCCATGACACGACCGAGCCTTTTGGCATCAAATTTTAAACTTAAAATTTAAATCGCATTTTTTTCCTATTGAAACTTTTTAAACTTAATTTTTTAAGTAACTTGATTTGCCAAGTAATGCGTTTTGTTTAAAACCAGCAATTTCTTATGAAAGCTTTATTTAAATATGAATAATGATAGGCCGTAAAATATCGCTTTGTTTCAGAATCTTTTGTAAACGGTACGTGAGATTTAAATGCACTATAGGTAAATGACTGATACGAGGAAATCCCGCAATAACTGATGTGGAATGTTGTCAATTTTTGGGCGCCCACTCAACCCAGGAAAAAAGAGATTGCTCTTTTTAACTTTTGTAATTTTTTAAGTGAAAACTGTATAGGCACGTATGACAATTTTTATTTATTTAATCCGAGGAAGCACGAGATTAAGTGACATTGTAGATAACATTTCACTAATTATTGCTTGCAAACTTCAGGGCCCCCCATCATTGGTAGCTTAGCCCCTGACTGAAAGTCCAGTCAAAATCGGTCCAGTCATTCTAGAGAATACTCGGAACGGAAAAGACTGACAATCATTTTAAGAAACTGCTTCGTGTTAATTGATGTGCAGATTACAAAATCTACTGAGTATACTTTCATAAGCAGTGACTTTACTTGGTGAAAAGCTGTAAATTTAAACTTACAGACACTTCAAATTTATTTATTTGTCTAGATTAAGATATATATACCTACATTAATAAATTTTATTGTAAACTATAGTAAACAGTGTTATGATGTACAATCGAATTATATTTATTTCGATTCCGATCCGAACCCTAAATCCTTAAAATGACATTTTATTAACTGGTAGTACTTTTTACACTGTTTTTGTGTCAATCGACTGTTGTTTATTGACGATTTGTCAATGTTAGGTTATTTTCCTTTGAAAAGTGTTAATTCAACCTTAATAATCACCACTTCATAATGCAAAGAAATTTACCCCAAAATAAAGAAGCCCTGCTAAAATCTTACACGACACGGTTGAAAGAAGATGTGAAGAGTATGTTAGAGAATTTTGAAGGTAAGTTTTTATAGTAGGTAATATTTATCAACTCCCTTTTTCCATGAGGAATTAGTAAAGAAATTAAACACATTTAACCTTCATTATAATTTAGTTGCCTATTTATGATCTATTCTTGTTAATAAATTAATAAAAGTGATTAAGTTGCTTGCACATTCTTTTTACAAGCCTATAATTTTAGCTAAATATTCATCTATATTTTAAAACTTATCTTTATCTTTAGCAAAACGATGAGCTACATATTATTGAGTCTACTGCAGCTTAACACTGTTACATATTCTAGGGAAGTGATACTTTAATATTGGTTTTATTGTTTCAGAAATCATAAAGCTTGCAAAATTAGAAAATGAATCACAGCTGAACAGAATGACACAAATTGAACAGGACACATTTGAAATGCAAGTGAGAGCTGCTAACATAGGTACTCTGAGACCTTTAAATATAATATAGTTTTATGAAATTAATAGTAGATGAATACACAGCCTTTTGATACAACATGCTGTTCTTGCCACACCTTAAAACACTCTGCATGGCCGCTGATTTATTCACACACTGAAATGAAGCTCTGTGGTCTAACAATGCTGGCGACATACCCACTCATTCTAACCTGTATTAGTGTAGTGTGCAGGCCCTAACACAGTACTGTGTGGATATAGCTTTCAATAGTTACAGAGCATTGTCTTTCACAAAACTAAGAACTTTGATTTAGCCTTTCTGGTTGACTTGAGATTTAATTTTTAAAGTTTGTGGGTTTATCGCAGGTAGATTAATTTTTTCAGTTTTATTATGAACTTTTTCTGAAGTCTTCTTCACCAAGGCAAATAGCAATCTATCTGTTATCATAGAGTGCTGAAATTGCACAAATCAGTCATGTACATTTTGTAGCAATTCTAATCAGAGTTATATCTGACTAGCATTTACCCGTGGCTTTTCGCCTTTGTATTTCAGTTACCAAGGTAAAGAGAAGCTCATGTCCTTCCTTAAGAATCTCTATGACAAATTTCAGTAAAGTAGTGCATTGGTTTAGACAAGAGTGAGAATTTTTTATTCTCATTAAATTCTGAACAAATATATGCCTTGCTTGCTTAGAGCAACCCCCGCCTACGATCTGCTTGTTGAATTATCAAATAAGGCAATCATATCTTTCTAACATAACATAACATAAATGAAGATCTTATTGCAAAAATTAATAGACAGATTTCAATAAGACTATAATTAGCATATAGCTTATACATCAGAATAATATCATCATCATCATATCAGCCGCAAGAAGTCCACTGCTCAACGTAGTCCTCCCCTAATGACCTCCACATTGACCGGTCGTTAGCGACCTGCATCCAACGAGTCCCTGCAATCTTAACCAGGTTGTCAGTCCACCTCGCGGGAGGTCTTCCTACGCTGAATAATATATAGGCTACTATTTACCTTGATAACCTACATACACATAAGCAGAACTGCAGGCAAAGGCTTGTAGTAACTATCATATAATTTAACTATTTTTTGCTTTTTATTTCAACTCAAAATTCATCTACACTAATATTATAAAGAGGAAAACTTTGTTTGTATGTTTGTTAGTAATGAATAGGCTCAAAAACTACTGGACCGATTTTAAAAATTATTTCATCATTCGAAAGCTACATTATCCACGAGTAACATAGGCTATATTTTATTTTGGAAAAAAATAGGGTTCCGTAAGATTTGGGTTTTTCGGACACAAGGTGTAAAAATGAACCAGAAAAGTTACTTATTTTGCGAAAATTTTCATGCTACGGGCTATATAAGACGCAAACGAGGTTGCGTGGGTTAGCTAGTACTTTATACAGTGATTAAATTATTAACTACAAACTATTTTTACAGTTCGTGCTGGAGAATCCCTAATGAAGTTGGTATCAGATATAAAACAGTATTTAATACTGAATGATTTTCCCTCTGTCAATGAAGCAATAACTCAAAATTCAAAGCTTTTCCGCACAAAACAACAGGAGTGTGACCAGAAACTCATGTCACTACGAGATGATATTGCAGCTGATTTATATGATTTAGAAGATGAATATTTCACTAGTATATATAAGTAATAAGAGTATTATTGGTATATAATATGTACTGTAAATTTTGATATAAAATAAGGTTAATGCTTTACCTAACATTAAACTCATAATAGACATAAAATCATAAATAATGAAACTAAATTAGTTATAATTTTGCATTATCATTCTCCCCACAGATCTTAATGTAAATAAAACTCACTATACTTGGTAATAAGAATTAAAGTTTATTTGTATTCAAATAAATTATAAAACAATTTTACAGAACACAATGTTTTCATTTTACTGAAACTACTAAGAAAAAGACCTCCTACCTATATTGTTGAACAATTTGAATATATGCTTTTTCTTTTCATTAATTTAATTTGCACTAAATAAATAATGAGGTCCGTTTGATGGCATCTGTTTAGCAGTAACAGGTCTTCCAATTTTGTAATCCTGCAAATAGATGAACAATGCAAATGATCCACCTACTGCACCCAAAAACCAGGTCCATTGGTGAAGCAATGAAAATCTCCTCTTCATGGAAGGGTCATAACGGTCACCTCCAAATATTTCCATCCTAGCATTCAACTAGAAAGAAAATTACTCATTTCATTTAGATGAAGAATATTATGGAAAATGCTCATAAAGCTTTTCCATAAAAATATAATACCTGTAATATTAAAATGTTTACAAATAAATAAAATTGGAGTGTCCCTTTATAGTATTAATACCATGGTACGTTTATGAAATTTTTTTTTTTTACCTTTTTTTGTCTGTGTTTGTTTGTTCCGGCTAATCTCTGGAAGGGCTGAACCGATTTTGACAAGACTTTCATTTAAGACTAGCTTCGACCTGCGGTATAACTTACGGTTTGTTATACCGCAAGTAACCACTGGTATCAGCTAGTATCGCATATGGCTAGTTTTAATCCATTTTGTCTAAACTACAAAGCTAATTTTTGAAATATTATTAAAATATTATTTGGTTCAATCAAATAAATGATAATAATTAAATAAGTAAAACTAAGTAAAATAATTAAATAAGTAAAAAAATTCTATGATGAGAACAAAGATTTATCATGTGGGACTCATTTAAATATAACATTGAAATATTTAATAAGACAGTACAGGCTTTGCCTAGTTTAGATATCATATCAATTAATATTACTATAAAGGCAACTTTAATTCCCATTTGTCAATAAAAACAAATTCAAGATTAAAAAATAGGCATACCGGTTCGTTAAAGTTCCTTTTTAATTCCGGGCAGTCATAAGGATAGTGAGGGTCTTTAGAATCCTCGCCAATGTCAGGTAATCTTGGATAGTCTCCATAACCCATATGCTCAGGGTATGGTTGATACTCTTCAACTGTCATCCCATACCGTTTAGCAGCAGCCTCACGCTGTTCAGGAGTCCTAGGATATTGGCCGGGTTGATATTGATAGTTCCAATCTAGAAAGACATGACGTAACAATCATAACACGCTCTAATGATAGTAACAACGATGTAGTTAGTAAAAACATTTTAATCCTTACGATTACGGGTGGCATTGTAAAGTATTCCTAAGGACTTGTTAATAGATGACGAGTTAGAAAAAACTGCTTTTTTCAGCAAATGCGATGCCAATGCCATTTTTGAAACAAAATGTTCACCAAAACATTTGACATTGACATCAACCACTAACAGATAGTCAAGTATTGCCCCTCTTTCAAATTACAGAATTTAGAGAAGTTTGCCAAAAGAAACCATTTAAATTGGTAAATTAATATAGGAATAGTATATGAAGTTGTGGGTAATTTATCGACCATATAAAATATTGTCTAATACATATACATAAAGAACCTTTAAGGAGGTGCATAGTTTTATTCATTTTTCATAATTTGGCTGATTATGTTAAAAAAGTAAAACCTAGTGTGTCACTGTAAAACGCTAACTACGGTAAAATGTATACCTAATATGCCAGCTCCTGATGTAAAAAGTCAATTTAGAAACATTCTATTCAAAACATACTTCCAAAGTTTTGAATATGGCCATACACGATCGAGCCTGGCTCCAAGCAACCTTACTAGTTCGTTTGAGTGGTTTTGGAGTACACACAATTATAAATATCAGCCTTCTAGCATTTTTGTTTTAGTTAACCAGTAAAATTCCTATAAACACATTGGTTGATTCTGAAGTATTATGCACGGCCATTGCCATAGATGCTTGGCAGATAGCCTGTCCCAGTACTATATTACCTGCTAATCTATTTTCTCATCGACAATGGGACTCTCGGATATCATGGCGTTTCTTGTAGCAGAAGTGCTGGAAATACAATATCGACCTACCAATATTAACGATATTATCCGTGCTGCTCTTGTTATTGTCGGTGTTCCAGCTGTACGTGAACCAAATGGTCTGGCACAGAATGATGACAAGAGATCAGGTGATATGGAAGGTGGGTAAGCCTTTGACACATTGGTTGATTCTGAAGTATCATGAACGGCCATTGCCATAGATGCTTGGCAGATAGCCTGTCCCAGTTCTGTATTACCTGCTAATCTATTTTCTCATCGACAATGGGACTCTCGGATATCATGGCGTTTCTTGTACCAGAAGTGCTGGAAATACAATATCGACCTACCAATATTAACGATATTATCCGTGCTGTTCTTGTTATTGTCGGTGTTCCAGCTGTACGTGAACCAAATGGTCTGGCACAGAATGATGACAAGAGATCAGATGATATGGAAGGTGGGTAAGCCTTTGGTGTGGGACGCAACTTGCGTCGACACCCTCGCGTAATCTTATCTTCCAAGTACAGCTGGCACTACTGCTGCTTCTATGGGAAACGGCGTAAGTACTAAAATATAATAGGTAATTAAATTTTTGAACCGTTTGTGGTCGAAAGGCTAGGTTCATGTGGTCCGAGTCCGATGTTTAAACAACTAGCTAACCAACTGATTGACGCTTCTCGTGACCAGATGGCTAGCCTTTTTCTAGCATAGGGAATTAGCACTACCATTTAACGAGACAAAGCTGCCAGTCTTTTGGTAACGCTACCAGTAGGCGATGATTCGAACGATTCATAAACCAGAATATATTCCCAAAACACACATTACCCAACTTAAACTAAAATAAAAAAAATAGTAACTTTTCTAATCTAACCAAAATGTTTTTATGGCATGATATATTATTTAATATTTCAAAATTTAAATACAAATCCCAAGATGTCCCATAATGTCCCAGTGCTAGGCTCGGGTCTCCTCTCAGAAGAGGGTTAAGGCCATACGTCCCAACGCTGGCTGAGTGCGGGTTGGGGACTGGAAACACAACGTTGTGACGTCCCCACGCTGGCTGAGTGCGGGTTGAGGACTAGAAACACAACGTTGTGGGTACGTAATATTGCCGTTGGATGTTTTTAGGCAGCCCAAAGGCCTCCAGCTAAGCTTCACGACTGTTATTCTATGATAACAACCAACATCGACTGCTTAACGTTACCTCCAAATTACGGAGACGCTCATGGTAACATCATGCCACCAGCGGTCACCCATCCAGGTACAGACTACGCCGCCACTGCTTACCCTCGGTGATTGTTTCCAAACATAGAGTGCAACTGGGCTATGAGCTTCTTCCAAGATACATCTTGGTTTAGTAGCGTCTCATCGGTTTTTATAAATCTATGTTTTTTTTATCTCTCTGTCTCTCTTGTTTTCTGTTGTCATTTATGTCAATTACGTTGAACTTTATTGACAGTTGACACTTGGCAAGTACCGAGGACCAACCAACTAAGTAGTTTCCAAAGAAATGTCAGATAAGACGTGTATTGTGCACCTCATTCAAGTTCAGCTGTTTTCACAAATGAGTAGATTACAATAGTAGCCTGATAAAATCTTAAATGATGGGTAACGAGAGTTCACAGCTAAGTGGTTTGGAAATTGAAGAAAAGGCTATAGAGATAACAGACTTTTGGTGCCACTATCAGGCTACCATTAATGATAGTTGTAGATATTTCAGTCTAAAAAGTGATGGTTCAGTATCTGTGTTTAAAGGGGAAGCAGCAGTAGGACCTCTATGGGCAATATCCACGCCTTTGGAGAAGTTTTCTAACGTAATAACATCTACATGACCAAAGTTATGTTTGTTGTACTTAAATGTTTTAATGTTTACTTACTCCTTGTTTTCATTACAGAATCTTCTGAAATACCGTCATCCTTGTATAGTTCGATATGTATCTGCTTGGCAACAACGTTCAACTCTTCATTTAGCCACTGAATATGTGCAGCCATTATCACATGTATTAAGTTCTCAGACTCCACTTCAAAGATGTATAGGTTTAAATAATATCTTGAGAGCCTTGGTGTTTCTACACGAACAGGTAAATGTATTTGTAATATTTTTGTGTTAAAAAACTTAAAAAAGCATTCAACTGTTTGTAGTTAAGATAATTATCAAAAACACTTTCTTTGAGGCTGTAATGATCAGATATAAGTATGTTGCCGCTCATGCTTTCCATCAGGCTGAGTAGAGACATTAAGGCAGGCTTTCAAAAAAAATTTATATCAGAAATCTTATAAGATAAATAGCTTCTGTGCATCTCTCCGCCTGCGTTTTTGTCAGTTATCACAGCTAAGAGTAACCTGTGGCCTTCCTCAAGAATCAAAGTATCTCCATGCCAAATTTTATTAAAATTGGTGCTGTATTTTTGAAAGCAGGACAGACTGACAGAGTTACATTCGCCTTTATAATATAAGTATGGATACATAAACTTTATAATTGTCCAATGGTAACTCTTTAATAGTTTTCTTTACATTTATTTAAATTTAGAATATCTATTTAGTAAATTGCAAGAGGATAACTAATAATACTCTACAAATAATTAACAGAGATCAAAATACAGACCAAACCCATAAACTTAAAATAAATATAAGACATCACATCAACAGCTGCAGCCTCTCCTACTGGCTAACCAGATGGTGCAGGGAGTTTCAAATTTTCCTTCTTTTTGTACTTATGTTGTCCTGTATAAGGTATACTAAAATATATTGTTTTTTTATCATTGATCAACATGTTAGTGTTATTTTTAGGCTGGTATGAGTCATAATAATGTCAGTGTATCAGCAGTATATGTTACTGGTGATGGACAGTGGAAACTAGGAGGATTGCAGTACTTGTGTCCAGTGAGTGAACTTACTTCCGCATATTTGAAACATGCCAGAATTCATAGGTAAATATTTTTTACTTATATGGCAATTAAGCATAATATATACACTAATGAATGAGAATTCTTGCATTACCCTATGTAAATCTTGCTGAATAGTAACTCAAACTCAAACTCAAATCATTTATTTCCATAGGCCCCAAAAGGCACTTGAACACGTCAAAAATACAAACATAAAACAAAACTCCTAATACTAAATTAAAGTAAAGTAAAGTATGTTACTTATACCAAAAGAAATAAATAAATCCCTAATAATAGTGTATCACTTCTATAGAGGAATCATCTTAATACTTACTTTAGAATTGCTCTTCGGCCACCTAAAGGTTTGATATGAAATTGTGTCCTGAAAGTAAAAGATGTATACTTAAACTTGTAATTCCTCTACAACTCTGTTACAACAGTCATCATTCTTAATTGTTCGATGTTTTTTTTCATTAGCTTGAGAAAAAAGTTATAACTTTTAAAAATATTATTTTTTTAGATATGATAAGGCAGTAGACCCAAATGAAGACTCATATGAGATTACTTCAAAAGTTGACCAGTACGGATTTGCAGCATTAGTAGATGATGTGTACAAAGACAGTAAAGATGGTAAAATAACGAAATAAATACATTTCATTCTGTACTTAATAAATCATTTTAAGAAATGTTAAACCTGAATAATTTACTTCCAGATGAGGTACCACATTTAAAAGAATTTAGAAAATATTGTAGAGATGTCTTGCAACACCAGAATCCGGTAAACAGGCCCAATCTGTCTGAAGTGTTGCTGCATAATTTTTTTAATCATGAATTTATAACCTTATATAAATTCCTAAATTTCCTACCTTTAAAAACAGAAGAGGAGAGATGCCAGTTCTTCTCCCACATTTTAGACAATCTTAAATGTTATGATGAAGAAACAGTGGCAAAACAACTGAGTGGTCTTTTATTATCCAGACTCACTATGTTAGACCAAACTGCTCAAAAAGAAGTCATACCGTTTATTCTCAAGCCTAGAAATGGTAATCACCTGTTCCTTAACTAATATATTTCTATATTAAACTTGAATATTTTTGTACTTACAGAACCTTTTAAATAAATCATTATTATTTTTGTTTTCAGATAGATTAACTAATGGGGAAATACCAGGATTTTTCAGTCTTGGTGTTTTTAAAGAACATATAAAACCAAGACTGATGCAATTGTTTGGTGTAAGAGACAGTCAAATTAGAATGCTGCTTTTAAAACATTTTTCAAAATTTGTTCATGTGTTTTCGCATGATGAGCTCTCTCAACATATTCTGCCAGAGGTAAATATTTAAATTTCTTGATTTATTATTGTCCTGAGGTTTTAATATTTTCGTTTATAAACTGATCATACTTGGAATGACAAGTAGTAAAAAATACTAATCAATTAATTGTTTTAATTTCAAAATGCAGCAGCTGAGTACTCAGCACAATATTCATTTAATTTAAAATCTAAATATTGATTAATGGTTTTCCCTATTTAGACCTAGACTAGCATTTGTCTCTTACTATTTTTTTCTTTTCATATTTTTAGTTACAAATTGTCTGTTTAACTATCATTTTTATTTCAATACAATGTTTCTTTTATATTATTAATATAAATATTATAGCATATTGTTAAATAAAACTTTCTCTTTTATTTCAGTTACTTTTAGGGATAAAGGACATAGATGATAATTTGGTTTCATCAACTCTAATATGTTTAAGTGAATTAGTACCTATCTTAGGAGCCAATACAGTTATAGGAGGGAAGAGATCTAAATTTTTCACAGATGGAAGACCTAACTCTAAGAGCAAGGCATTATTACCGGCAGTTAGTCAAGTACCGGACTGTAGTGTTTACATTCCATCGAAATCGTTACGAGATTTACCTTGTTCTGAAGATATTTATGTAAATGACAACAATGAATTAACTGCTTTTGAAAAAACTTTAACACTAAACGAAAGGCCTTCTCCTGTTGGTGGAGAATCCTTAGATGAAATTACATCAACAGAAAGATTAATCCAAAAGGTTGACAGTGAAGAAGATTGGAGTGACTGGGATAGTAGTCGACAGTTGACAGCGACTGTAGCTCCAACGATATTAGATGACATTATAACAGAGGATCACATCCAGAGGGATGTAGTTGATGATAATTTAACGCAAATTCTTAATACTGATCCCAAAATAATCGATACAAACATTATTCCAAATTCAAGGTCAATTCTTTTACAAAAAGCTGCCATAGAAGCTAAAAAGAATATTGTAGACATATCTGAATTAGATATAAAAAATCAAAAATATGATAGTTCTAAAAAAAGTGGAGATGAATTTGATTTCTTCGCCGACATGACGCCCGTGATAGAAAAACCAACTATTGTAAATATTGATCAAGATAGTAATACACAGCATGTAAGCAGCAACCTAAATTTCGTACCTGACGAAAGTGTTGATGAAAATGAAGGTTGGGGCGAAGGTTGGAATGACTAAAGTCAATTGGTGTGTGTATTTTTCTCGTCTTATTGAATGAATATTAATTATATGCTGTAAAGCTGAGATTAGTAAAGACTTATATCATTTCAAAACCAGTGTGGGATTTTTGGGAAATTAAAATTTTTTTTTCTCCCATAATTCCTTTAAAAACACTGAAGGCTAGGAGCATACATACAACTTTTACATCGACTAAACTATTTAGTCGATGGAGATGCGCATACAATCGATTTATCTCGTAAACAAATTCTGTCAACAGTCTTCTGTAGGCAACGTTCGAGTCAAGGTGCTAAGTACAATGCCATTTACCCATAAACTTATAGCTTGTAATTTGTTTTATGTACGTTTTATAAGAGATAGGAAAAGGAGGCATCCTATATTCAGTGACAGATTATTTTGTGGTATACATATTTCATATTGTTGCATTCTAAGTCAATAGAGCATCCAGATAAGTTTTTAAAATACTAAATAATGATCTGCAATGGTTCTCGCCATTGTGATAAGAATGGCGAGAACCATTGTAGGCGTGGAGCCGCTTCAAATGCTAATATGAGTTTCGGATTGACTTTTTAATCAAAAGCAATCGATTTAGCTTTTGGATTTTATCGATCAACTATCGTGCTGACAGTATGCGCACTTTTCATATATTGCTATGAACTTATGAAACACAACAAAATAGTTGTTTAACTAAAAGTTGTATGTATGCGTCTAGCCTTACTGCAGATAGGGACGCATTTGTATGTATATTATAGAATAAGGGGGTAGAATAATATTAAAACACTGCTTTTTGAAAAAACTATTATATGTATAGATTTTCACAATAAATAACAAATGCAAATGTAAGATAGATGTGTATAGTGACATTTTGGGTTGTAATAAAGTAATATAATTTACATGTGCAATAATTTATTAAGATTACTTTTATATAAGTGTATTTGATCTGCACTTGCTTAAAAATATGATTGTCTAAGGTTGTATAAAATTAATAATTGTGTCTTTAGATGACAAAGCTCTTGTGACAAGATTTATATAATGTTTCTAACATGAATATGTCATAGATGAAAAATTGTAATAAAGATGGGATTTTGATGTACTATTAATAATAATTATATATTTAAGTAGTCATAGGACATATCATATATATCCTAATACAGCAAACTGGATAACTTGAAACTTGATAAATACATATAGAGCACTTGCTTTGTAAAAAACTTGATTAATATGCATCAATTTCAACCTTGACCAACAAAATTGAGTTTTTGATGTTTTATGAAATTAAAACACAAGATCACCTTAAAAATTGTTATTGTTATCTCTTACACAGCCCAAATTATAGACTATACATTGCAATACGAGTTGGCTTAGCCAAATAAATAATTATCTAAGATTATAAAATATTGTTTTATTTTATTACAACAAATAAATAAAGTCAATGTTTATTATCATACATAATTTGAGGTCGCAAACTTTATCATAACATGGTATTGCTGGATCCTTTAAAAATAACAATTGTAAATATAAAAACAAGGTAAAACACTAACATAATAATAATGTGAGGGCCACAAAACAGGACTCATTCTTGTCTATTCAAACAATATTTAGGTACATAGGAAATTATATACCAGGCAATGTACTACTTAACGCATAAACAAATTTGTAAATGTCAAAAAGGAATATCATTCAATAGGAATATCAGTCGCCAAATGACTAGTAAAACTTACAACTAACTCAGGTAAATTGTTCTTATACACTACAAAAGCATAGATCATGACTAGATTTTTTTTTATAAGGAACTAAATGTCTAATATCTGGTTACACAGTAGCAGTAGTAGTAAGTTAACAATAAGTAACCCCTAACATTCTTCCGTGAATGATAGATCTAATTCTGCAAAATGTGTAAAGAGTCAAAGCAAAAAAAAGTTTTATTAATCAACAAATAATTGACTAGTCTTATGTGAATTTTAAATTTTCTTATTAAGCTGACCTCTTTGGACAAAAATACTTATAAGGAAAATCTACAATGGTATTCACATGATACACACTTCTCTTTTTAGCATTTAAGCCATGAATTACCTAACCAATATCATTATTAAAGCAAAATCTTCAATTATCTAATTTGAATTACTTATAAGGGATGTGATTCTAGGAAATACTTTCTAGTATTTATTTTGCCAATGGAATGTTAAGGTGGGTAGTAAAGTTTAAATGGCAACTTTTCTTTGCATGACAAGGTTTTTGGAACTATCATGGAAAACTTCCATCATCTTTTGATGAGCAATTTCTGACAATATGTCCACATCACTACTAGTCATACCACTAGTAGAAATTGGAGGCAATGTTGTTATAACTACTTTTCCTGTAATAATAACTTTTATTAGTATTTATGAAAAAATATTTGAAATTTAAAATTAACTATAAAATATAAACTTACCAGGTTCAAATGTTTTGGTCTCACTGTCAACGAAATAATATTGACTGAAGACCACTGGCAGAATTGGTATCTGTGCTTCTATAGCTAAATAGAATGCACCCTTCTTAAAGTTCTGTATACTTCCTTTATTGAATCTTGCTCCTTCAGGGAATATCCAGAGCTTTGTCTAGAAATATGATCATGCAACAGTAATTTAATAAAAGAAATAATATATAAAAAAAACTATAAATCAAAGGAATCCCTGAATACTAACTTTTTCTTTAATTACCCTTTGAGTAGCTTCCTTCATAAGTTGGCGTGCTCTTTCAGTTTTTAATCGATCAATAAATACCAGACCAGAGAGCCAGGCGCCGAACCCGAAAGCACCGGTAAACATTAGAGGTCTTTTCGCAACAACAGTGCAGCGTTTCATGCGAGGCCACATTTCAAACATACCTTTAAAAAAACGTTGTATTTATTATTATTCTTTAAATCTGAAATAGTAAATTCATTCCATAGGTTAATAATTTAATTTACCTAAAATATCTAGCGAACTTTGATGATTAGATATCACAATATAACATTGCTCATTATCCCAGTGCTCCAACCCCTGTAATTCCCATTCTATCCCTACAATATATGATGCATATCTGCAAAATCTGGAAGCAACTCTGCCGACAATAATAAAAATATATATAACATGTTTTCGCCAACTATTGAATTTATGGACGAAGTAGAGTACCTATATATAAATAAATCGATATCTTACATTAGGTTTGTTACGTCGCGAGGATATATTAAAACCACTGGCAAAAGCACCGTACAAGTTATTAATACGTAAGCATAGTACAGAAAAAACTTTAAATAATATCGAAAGACATTACTTTTCTCATACAAAAACGGCAAGGTAAATATAAAACCCGCCAAAAATAATTCAGGATATGAATAGGAGGAAGCCATAGCGAAGAATTTAGCAATTTGTCAGTTTGGAAACATTACCATATAAAAAAATATGTTATATTGATGTTACAGTGTTGCGGATATTTAAAAATAATTTAAAAGTCGACAGTAGGTGGATACATTTTAAACTAGAAGTAAATACTTCACTACTGTTGATTATAAACGATTCAAAAAACTGCATAATTTTTAAATCTATGACTAGCTCACATTTAAGAAACATAGATGTGAACTGAGTTTTGATATGGCAACTTTTAAAACGCTGTCATTCATCTTTAAAAAGCTCCTTTTCTAGTGGTGTCCGCAGTTGGACGCAAGCTAGATTCCTAAAATTTTATTAGGAATTTGCTAAAATGGTGAGACTTTTAACAAAATATGTTTAAAAATAGTTTGTGTGGTGATGTTTTATGTGAAATATAAAATAATTTAACCTTTTTTAAAAGGGATTGTGAAAATATAAATTGATGTTTTGAACCATGTCATTGAATTGAGTACTCTCGTACGTTTTAAATATAGCATATATGATAATAATTATTCAAAATAATTATTATTTAAACTTCGAATGAACTACTAAATACTGTATATCTGTGTTTTACATAGTATTTAAGTTTAGTACTTTTTCTAACCTACATGATGAAATACCGACACATGCGCGTCATCTGATGCTGCAAAGGAGACAAAACTGAAGAGTAATTTCATGTTTTATGCAATTTCTCGACTCGGTTTATGTTCGAATTTGCAGCGCTAATGATTATAAAGTGTCTCTGATATTTGCTCTCTGTTCCGTACATAATAGTATGTAAATATGTTTGTGCTAATGATTGATAATTTATAGGGTTTCGTGAAAGTAGTAAAGAACAAGCAATACTTCAAGCGGTACCAGGTTAAATTCAAAAGGCGTCGTGAAGGCAAAACTGACTACTATGCTCGCAAACGCCTCGTTGTTCAAGTAAGTTGACTAAATTTCATCTTTGTGCTCTTTACTTTGCTAAGTTCATTATTAATAGCATATGATTTATTTTAGGACAAGAACAAATACAACACGCCTAAGTACCGACTAATTGTCCGTCTTTCCAACAAGGATGTGACTTGCCAGGTGGCTTACTCTCGCATTGAAGGTGACCACATTGTTTGCGCTGCATATTCCCATGAACTGCCCCGCTATGGTGTTAAGGTAATTGATACCTATTTGTTATAAATATTTATCTCACAAGTTATTGGTTAATAGTAGTATATATCATAGCTGAATAGCTTGACAACAAATTGTAGATAGTTTTTAATAGAACCTTACTCTTTATACAAACCTTGTTCCGACTTGACGGTGGTTGGATATGGTAAAACTTATATGCATCTTTGACATTCATTATAAAATTTAATTAATGTTATTTATGTTCTCTCTATGAATGTACTTGTTATTAATAAGGTTATACAAAGTGATTAGATTTATACTATTAGGTCTAAAAAACTGATTTAAAATGTAAATTCTGAGTGAGTTTTTGTTGCATATGTAGTGATCTTTCAATATTTCTCCTATGTTCCCATCTGAAAGATGTTTATGGTCAACAATTTACTTTTACTTGACAAATATAATATTTAAATTAATTTAGGATTTAAATGATGATTTGAACGGGCGGTCTGAAGAGACGTACAAACTCACTAAAACTGTTGTTATATGTTCAAACACTGATTTGCAAAATCTTTTTCATATTTATATAGAATTTTACTTTCTTTATAATTATGTCTAAATTATTTGTAGGTTGGTCTTACAAATTATGCTGCAGCTTACTGCACTGGTTTGCTTTTGGCCAGAAGACTACTCCAGAGGCTAGGACTTGACACCTTATACACTGGTGCCACAGAAGTCACTGGTGATGAATTTAATGTAGAACCTGTAGATGATGGTCCAGGTGCATTCAGGTAAAAAACTTGATATTATTTAAACAAAGAACATCATATTGTACTCTTAGTTGTGAAGATTAAAATATAATTCTTCTAGAATTCAGTTGTCTTAAATGATAAAGAATGATTTGCTGAAAATTAATTGCTATAATGATGAAAATATTACGGGCGGTCTGAAAGCACTGTACAATGCTATCTATAAATGTTTAATCGTAATTTCTGAAATTAATTGTTACAATTAAACTGATGATACTTTCAATACAAATCTTCATTTACATGTACTTTTTATTTCAGATGTTACCTGGATGTTGGTCTAGCACGTACCACCACTGGTGCACGTGTATTTGCAGCCATGAAGGGTGCTGTTGATGGTGGCCTAAATGTTCCACACTCCATTAAAAGGTTCCCTGGTTATGATGCCGAAGCAAAGAAGTTTAATGCTGAAGTACATAGGTAAGATTTACTTATTACAACAATTTTTTGCTCCATTCATCCTCCAAATGAAACCTTGTATGTATTGTTTGGACAGCCAATTTTGGAGCAATATCAAACATCAGGATTTTTGGTTGTGATGAAAAATATTCTTAATTTTTTGAAACCACTCCTTATAACATTTAAATTTAAATAAAGCTTAAGTACATAAAATTTTATGTTCAAAGTTGAAAGTACATATTTCATAAACTTCTTTTTCTTCGTTCAGAGCTCACATATTTGGTTTGCACGTAGCGGAATATATGCGTAGCCTTGAAGCGGACGATGAAGATTCATTTAAGAGGCAGTTTGGAAAATACGTCAAACTTGGTGTAACCGCTGATTCTGTAAGTAATTTTATTCAGATTAAGAATATTATTATGTAAAAAACGTCCATACAAATTACTGTTCTTGGATCTCTACATGGACAGTGTCGTAGATGGACAATATAAATTGCAATGTCAAAAAATTTTAATCCTTTATTTTGAGGTTTAAAAATTTGAATTGCTACAGTTGTATTTATTTACAGCAGAAAACATTGAGTATTAAAACTGTTCAAATGACGTTGAAAATACATTTTTAAATATTTTTAAGGTTGAAGCAACCTACAAAAAGGCACACGAAAACATCCGCGCAGATCCATCTCATAAGAAGAAGGAGGAAGCCAAGAAAGACGCCGGTAAACAGAAGCGCTGGAACAAGCGCAAGCTGACATTGGCTGAAAGGAAGAACAGGATTAAGCAGAAGAAGGAGTCTTACATCAAGAGGCTCCAAGCACAAGCAGAAGCTTGAGGGCAATTATATTAATAAAAGCCTTTGACTTTCATATTTCTGTGTTTCACTATCAAAACCACATGTAGTTAATCTGTACTAATATTAAAAACTGAATAGTTGTTTGGTTGAACTCCCTAATCTCAGAAAGTACTGATCCGATTTGAAATATACTTTCAATCTTAGATGATACCCATTTGAAGAAAGCTGTACATTATCACTTTACAACCAAAAGGTGCAGAGTATAGTTACAAAACTATTTGAAAGTTTAAAACGATCATAAAAGTGCGCGACTGCATTCAAATTATACTCGCTTCTATTGGTCTAAACAAGCTGAGACAGGTGTACTTCTGGAATGGAGGCCCATTTTTTAAATTTTTGTGAAATCATAAAATTCAAATAAAAGTGAAACGTCAATCGCTTGCAAAAAATGGTAGCCTAGATCTCGGAAAGTACTGCCTCTAGGTCAATATTTTTTATTAAAGAATTTAGTTAAATATTTCTTTAGTTTTATGAAAGTTTTTAAAACTGTAGAATACTACGGATTTATGGCGGTATAATATAGGGCCCTCAGTTCAGTAACGTCTCTACGGATGAATTGGCAAAAATACCATCCAAATGGCCACGAAACTGGACTTCGCTCGATACGTCGACACCAAGTATTCCAATATTGGCAGTTAGGGGAGTGTCTCCAAACGAGGACATACGACTCACGGTAGTTTTTCAGTGGTGAACGCGCAAATTTGTGTCTTTGCCGGGTTGAATTGTACCAAATTAAGTTTACTCCAAACCGAGACCTGTTCCAAAATGGTCACAACTTAAGACACATGTTTGTATGACGTATTCCCGAGAAATATTGGCACGGCCGGTGTAGAGAGCATCGCCCGTACTGTCATCCGCATTACAATGAGTGCTGCTAATTGGCAGCATGTCATTGATATGAAAAGGAACAGAGTAGTAGGAGTCAGAGCATTTACCGTCGACTACGACCTTTTTATGCTTTTCTATGCTAGAAAGCTAGTGACCGAATCGCATAATTTCTCGTGAAGCCCATACGAAGGGAGCTTCGAAAGAAGCGCTTTGTGCCAGACCCGAATCAAAGGCTTTCACGATGTCCAAACTAACTGCCAAGGCTTCCCCTTTAGTCTCAATCGCCTGAGCCCAGTGATGCGTCAGGTATGCCAGAAGATCACCAGCTGATCGACCCTTATGGAAACTTTACTGCTGGTCACTAAGCAGATGATGATCCTCTAGGTATGGCAGGAGTTGATGGTTGATGATGGACTCCATTATTTTTGAGAAGAGGAAAGTTATCGCTATCGGCCTGAGTTAGTCGGATTTGAGCGATTGCACTTTTTAGGGATCGGGGGCACCAATGCTAGCTTACATGATGTCGGGACTACGCCAGTAGAGTAGGAGAGCCGAAAAAGACGCGTTAAGACCGGTACCCACTCTGAAGCGCACATCTTCACAATCGGAGGGATTCCATCCGGGCCACTCGACTTATTGATATCAAGGGAGAAAAGTGCTAAGCGCACTGACCGTTGGTGGAACTTGATATCCAGCATAGGGTCGGTTGTCGAACAGTGAACCAACCAGATACAGTGAACCACCGTCATATTTCTGAAATCGCGACGATTGTTACTTGCTCGATCGTGTCAAAACATGTGCCATGTACCCACTTCCCCTCTTCCGTAGTAAGCCGACGACCACGACTTGAGCGAAACATGTGATGTGTGCTTGTTTGTTTTTCGCCGAAAAAACGTACTATTTCCAAGTAAGTATCTCGATTTTTGTATTTTTTGGTTTTAACTAAGAGAGTAAAAGTTGTGTGGTGCAA
Source organism: Spilarctia lutea (assembly GCA_916048165.1). Taxonomy (NCBI): domain Eukaryota; kingdom Metazoa; phylum Arthropoda; class Insecta; order Lepidoptera; family Erebidae; genus Spilarctia; species Spilarctia lutea. The sequence continues at coordinate 16,716,210 of OU696471.1, read as the reverse complement.
ATATTGTTATAGCTTTGGAAATATCATAAGCATATTGCATTCTGAAAATTTCAAATAAGACTTATTAATTTTTAGCTTGAAAGTTGAAAAGTACCTGAATTGAACAGTGAACCAGGTCTGCATATTACACAGTGAACCGATTCACTGTGTACCTTACGATCCTGGTACACTGTTTCTTGAAGTGTTTTCTTTTTGTTTTAGGATGCCAAGGCAAAAAGATAAAGAGCGGAAGATAGGAAAACATAAAAAAATGACATGATGTCAACTTTACGTATGGTAGAAAATGGGAACTCTGTTAGAACGGCGGCAAATGCTTGTAATATTTCATACCATAGATTGCGTCGTTATGTAAAAAAGAAAATAACATGGAACAGTGAAATCACAAAATTTGCCTAATGCTGCAGTTTCAGCAATTCTCGACTTCATGTAAAAGCAATAATCAAGAAATTCAAGATTAAACTTCTGTGACTGAAGTTTGACAAGACATGACGTTCAAATTTAAGTAACCTTCTAGATGCACTTTCTCGATCTGGGGTAACATCTATAACATCGTCTACGCAAACGTCTTATTAAATATTAATGCAATGTGAACTTGCCTTTGTTGAATATGGGATGATTAATTTCAAGTATTTTGATTTCATTATTTTAAGTGATAGGTACATTAATGAAGACTGATAACTCTTGTTGGCAGAAATGTTTTATTTTTTTTCTTTTATTTTCTATGGTCAAATAAAAAGATGATTATTAAAGATTGTGTTTCTTTTCTACAAATAAGTGTCCCATCAATATAATTATATTGTGGTTCACTGTTGAAATAAGGGTGGTTCAGTGTAAACCATCCATAGTACACAGTGAGCCAAATTCATTTATTTTTTAAAACCTCTATACCGTCTTAATTAATTCTTTGATCTTTCTGTAGTCTATAACTAAGACACCTTATAAAATTACCTAAACGATGACACCTAAATCATGTTCTTATCTTTATTTTCTAACAAGATATATGACTTAGAAAAACAGCTGGTTCACTGTTCGACGACGCACCCTACAGCTTTTGCACCGCGGCATGGTAGGCGGCTCCTGTCCCCCGACATCCAAGGTCGAGTTGGACGCAACGTGTTTTGCCAGAAGATCGGCGTTCTCCTTTGCGTTGTGACCTATGGGTTCTACGCATTATTTCCCACGTGAAGAAGTGGAAAGGATGGCTTACCAAAAATCCCTTCGATAGCCTTGGCAAGAGACAAAAATGCCCGAGTTCCCGAAGGAAGACGCTCAAGCCTCACGCCAATCCTAGCGATGTGCTCCGACTTCGCCCTTGCAATGTCTCTTTTGAGGGTCCTGGAGGCAAAGTTGTACTCCTTTTTCAGGGCGCTGTTTAACGCCAAGTACGATGATCTCTGCAGAGGGGATCTGCTGCTACTCGAAGTCTGTAGCCATCTGGATGTGCTCGATGAGTCGGTCAGTTTCAGCCTCACCGCTATGGGACCTATAGAGGCACGCATAGACGCGGGGATGGTCGTCGCTGTCACGTGTACACGGAGCCATAAGATGAAGAGGTCCCAACGTTCAAGATTGCTGAGGCGACAAGAGCTGACGTCTCTGACGTACACGCACACTCTGGCCTTAGAGATGAAGGAGTGTTCTAAACCGTACCCAGGGTAAGTGAGGTAGAATGTGTCCGCTGGAGACGATATCTGTGTCTCTGTCAAGAAGAGCAAGGCTGCCTTTGCTGTATCGAGGTGGTCATGTAATCATCAAGATTACTATGTAATCCCCTTTGTTGCAAAAGTCCACGAGGTGGGGGGGTGCCATGGTGCTACTACTCTAACCCCGAGCATGATTGAACGTAGTTTTGCCCCCCTCAGAATAGGAGGGGCAACCTGGGCATCCACACTCAGGTGCGTTGTGTTGAGTGTGTACGTCCAGAGAAGGATTCTCCAACGCTAGCGCAGTTGGTATCTTCCTGGGGTAATATGTGTTTCAACTGCGCTATCTTAGGGGGATTGGAGGATGGGCCTCCGGTATCCTCACTCACTTTGTGAAATACAGCGCAAGCGCTATTTCACACCGGTTTCCTGTGTAAAATAGAAATTTCTATATAATACACAGATCACTCCCAAGGAGTGATCTGTGGGCAAATATCACTAATTATTCAAAATAAAAAAAAAACAATTTAAATACAGTGATGACATTCACAAATCTTTGTTTCTTCCTCAAATTAGTGGGAGAATATGTATTTATTTAATTAGTTTTGATTTATTCATGAAAATAAAGATATACTTTCCCACTTTATAATTGCCGATGATGCACTAGAATGGTTCTCGTCCTATCTTTGGGGACGCTAGCAGTCCGTCCGAACCGATGAATCTTCATCGATGTGGGCCGAACTCGACTCTGGTGTTCCACAAAGCGGTATTATTTCTCCTCTTCTCTTTTCTTTATTTATCAATCTCATTACCCGCGAATTTAATACAGTCGTATGTGTAATCATTGATATGTTAATTAGCAAATTAATGTAGTTGTAAAATTTCGTGAACATATGAAATTATGAACCTACCACGAAATTTTATTGCTGCATACGTTGAAGCTAGAGTCTGGCAAACGAAAGCCTGACCTGGACTTTTTTTAAAGTTTTAATATGGCAACATTATTAATCCGTCAAAGGCACGTCAAAGTATTTGGTTAGAATTGTCAGTATTTTGTGAACTCATATATTTTTCTAAAATAATTGCCGTAATATGGGTAAAACAATAAAAAGTAACGTGCGAAAGCTGCTACATACTATGATCAGTAAGTTCAAGCAAAAACAAGAGGAGAAAGAAGTTGTTTTCCAAGAGAAACAACAATGTTTAGATGCAATGTCGGATTTTTTAGGTTAGTATGACTTTGTAATCTTAATCCTTGTTGGCTGATTATTTGATATATTGACGATTGATTACGCTTTCTTATGTTTACAGATAATCTTGAAGGTATTCAAGGAATCTGCGAAATGAAAAACATTGTTGAAAGGTTAAGGAATTTCGAAAAAAAAAAATTAATAGAAACTCAGACTAAGTTCTTAGTAGAAATATCTTCACTAACTGGTATGTACCTGCATCGGTTTAGAATGATTTATGTGTTTGTTCCATTTGACAAAGTTCTGTTATTTTTAACCGACTTCCAAAAAAAGGTGGTTCTTAAAACAATGAACCGATTTCAAAACCTCTTACTGAACTAAAAAGACTTACTTTTTTTTACCATTTTCTATTCCGTTTTTCTTTTTTTCCTTTTTTATGTCGTCAAACTGTTTGGGTACTACATCAATAAACATGACGCCCCCACAAAAGCACAGTGTCGGATTTAGACAGTTTTGATATTGATGCAATAAGAAATAAAATCAATGAATTTTATGTTGTGAGAAAGGAGGTACCCACATTACGATCATTATTAGAAGAATTGCGTTCCAGCATTGGCTTTAGTGGAAGCAGAGAAACTCTGCGTAAAATATTAATAGCAAATGGGTACGAGTTCAAGAAAAATAAAAATGAACGAACGGTTCTTGTCGAACGTTATGATATTGCTGCTTGGAGACATCGGTATCTACGTGAAATTGCAGCAAAACGAGCGGAAGGCAAATCAATCGTCTATTTAGATGAAACGTATGTGCATAAAAATTATAAGCCTAAAATGTCATGGCAAGGTCCAACAACAAGTGGTGCCCCGCAACCAAGCCCACTGGAACATATCTCTTCAGGGAAAAGATATATTATAGTTCATGCCGGTTCTGAAACAGGGTTTGTGCCAAATGCACTGTTAGTTTTTAGTACAAAATCAAGGTTAGCGGACTATCACCATGACATGAATGCCGAAAATTTTGATAAATGGTTAAAAGAAAAATTAATACCTAATTTGAATGAGCCCAGTGTAATTGTGATGGATAATGCGAGCTACCACACTGTACAACAGAATAAAGTTCCTACAACACAAAGTAGAAAAGCTGAAATACAAGAGTGGTTTGATTCCAACGGAATAAATTACGAAGATTACCTAACAAAAGCAGAATTATTGTGTTTAGTTAACAAACATAAACCCGAACCCCTATACGTAGCTGACGAGCTTCTGAAACAATACGGCCATGAGGTACTGAGACTGCCACCTTACCACTGCGATCTCAACCCGATCGAGCTAATATGGAGCTCAGCTAAGCGTATGGTGGCAAAAAAAAACATTAATCTGCCAGCAAAAGAAACAGAAGCACTGATAAAAACTTCGTTTGGCTGAATAACTGCAGAAGATTGGAAAACAATGACGGACCATGTAATAAATGTAGAAAATAAATACAAAAAAAGAGATAACATAACAGAAGAAGTATTGGAAAAATTCATAATAAGTGTAGGTGATGATGACTCCTCTGATACAGATGAATCCTTAGAGGTTGAATTTTTGGACTCTGATTTTGAGTATGATGTATGATATATGTATGATATGATGATTAACCAATAGACATAATTATCATCAGCCTGCACTAGATTAACCATATTGTTGAAGAAATTTAATAAAGTAAATGTTTAGTAGGTAAATATTATGTAAATTCTAATAAATAAATCAACACACTCGTTTTTTTTACTCACATCAATGTCAGTCAAGGCTTCGTCACGCCTTAGGTCACACCAAACGGAGCCTTTAAAAACAAATGACTTTTTAAGGTGTGTTGTTAACTACAGGTTAATATTTTTAAGGATGTAGTGTGTTCCTCAAATTAGAAATTCAACTATTATACAATAAAATGATTCTCATAAATTAAAAAAAAATCAAGTATCAAAACATTTTTCCCCTACTATAGTTAGTAATACCACATGTATATTTTTTGAATTTGCCGCGTTTTCTCAGGTCACGCTTTCGTTTGCCAGACTCTATATATTTATACTAATTTATGCCATTATTTATACAATGATAAAAATTTTGGTCCGTCATTGTGATGTTTATGCTTGGTTTTTATCTAATCATAGCAACGTAAATGTTCTTGTAACGCGTTTAAGCGAGACATGCGTATATTTACTTTCAAATAACTAATGGTTTCAATGCTACATCATCATAGTTCTAAGTTGTTAAAGTTTTTGGTACGTGTGGTACAAATTGAAGTTTACGCTTATAGGTACATCTCAATGTTGCCATCTCATCAAAAGAAGTAAAGCAACATGGCGCATGGCGGTTTGACAGCGCTCTTCACATTCTGTCATAATTTTTGTATACGAACACTTTAGTACTTTAAGTTAGAGTTTAGAGACACTTGTTTATTAATGTTACAATCAAAAGAAGGGCTTGCACTTGCATAGTTTGTTGATAAAATATTTGCTTAATAAATTAAAAAGTAATTCAAAATCCTGTCTTTATTTATTAAAATTGCCTGCATTTGTAGCTATCTGTAGAATAGAATGGCTAGTTCAGTAAGAAATGTTTTTAACATTCAGAAAATGTGCCGACTTTGTTTTCTGATTGGAGAAATTGATCTATTTTCGACGGAAAAAAATATTCACAACAAAATTTATGAATGTTTTCAAGTAACTTTACCTTACGAGAAGGACATGCCTAGTTCTATCTGTAAGACATGTTTAGAAGAATTATATATATCTCATAACTTCAAAATGAAATGTCTCACTAGCAATGAACGTTTTAAGAAATATTGGCAAGAAAGTGAGAAGAACAAAACATACAGAGAAGAAATGATGGCAGTTGCATCTTCCATTTCCTGTGATGAGTCAGATACTGATAACAGCTGTTCTAAACCAATTGTCAATGATATTAAAAATATTACAACAAAAACAGATGGGATTATTATAAGAACAGATGAAGCAGAATGTAATTTTAAATGTGCTATGTGTAATAAGATACTCAAGACAAAAACCTCACTTGTTAAACACTATACATCAATGCATGAGAAAAGAAAACACATTGGTAAAGTATCTGGCAATGGTGCTGCAAGGAGATATCATTGTACAACTTGTTCATACTCTACTCCACATAGTCAGACTTTAGTTAACCACATGAGGAGACACAATGGGGAGAGGCCGTACAGTTGTGAGTGTGGCAAGAATTTCACACAATCATCGAGTCTTGCAGCTCATCGTAAAACACATAGCACAGCAACATATTTTACTTGTGCTCTATGTGGGAAACAATTTAAGCATGCATTTGCTATGAAAAATCATTTAAGAGTCCATGGAAATGGTAGCTTTTCTTGTAGTGTTTGCTTTAAGTTGTTGAAGTCTAAACAGTCATTGCAGTCTCACATACGCAGACATTACAACATTTGCAATTATAACTGTGAAGATTGTGGAGACACTTTTGTAACATCATCAGAATTGCTAAATCACAGAAGGAAACACAGTTTAGAAAAGAACATTGAATGCCATTTATGTGGATACAAAACTCACACCAAAAAAAATCTTATTATTCACCTTAAACGGTTAGTAGTAGTCGTTTCTCAACACAAGTTATTTAATTTCCTTCAAAGATAACTTGATGATTTATGGTCAAAACTGCTCTCTCTTGACTTGTAAACAGTCATTAAAAAGATAACGAGTTATTTCATTAACATTATAGTTAACTATTGTTGCTATTTAGAATTATTAACTGTACCATTATTACTTTTTATTGTAGACATTAACTGTGACAGAATTCCTATAACCCAATTCTTTCTAGTTAGGCTTTTTTATTTCCAGGCACACTGGCAACAGATCTTTCAAATGCAATATATGCCAAGTAGCATTTTACACGCAAAGTAACCTTCAAAGACACCAGCGAGTACACACGAGAGACAAACCTTTCTCCTGCCCTACTTGCAGTCAGAAATTCACCTATAGCCCCAGTTTAAACAAACACATGAAAACCGTTCACGGAGTTGACTACAAATGGGCCGATTTTAAATGGAAGGAGACTAAAATTGCAAAATTGAATATAAAAACTGATGTGACAAGTACTTGTAATAAAACATAACAAACATAGAAATTTATTTTTTATTGATGCCAAAGCACTTACCTACATAAAATCTTATAATACTACAATCCTGCATTCTAAATAACATTGTAATGAGATTAAAATGTCAAATAATTTAAAGGTCATATGTAAAATATATAGCTGAAATGATGTTGTTGACAAATATAACATACCAGAAATAGTCCAATATGATTGAGCATACTTCTAAATTATACCATACATTCTTTTTATAATGATTCATTTCTATAGATGTCCTTATTTCTATAAAATGTCACTACTACTCATAATAAGACATTTGCTATAACCCTAAATCCCTTCTAACATCTAAATAAGAATATAAAACTAACTGGTTTTAATTTGAATAATATTTAAATGTCAATTAATAAAGAACAATTTTTTTTTCTGATAATTATTGTTATCAATTTTGTCAAATGGTTTCTCAAATGTCAAATGGTTTCTCAAATGTCAAATGGTTTCTCAAACGTCAATATGGCTTAGTACTAGAAGGGCTTATTTGTTTACGATTCTAATCCTCCTCATAATCTTCATCGTCAGAGATGTACTTGCGTTGTTTTCTTTTCCTGGAAGGTGTGTTTTTAGTTTTGCCCTTTAATTTGATTTTCATCTTCATGGACCGATTAGACTCCCCGTCGGAATCATCTTCATCTGTGAACAAATTGTTCGTACACATATGAACAAAACATTTGTATGTTATAATTTCTAAATGATGAACATTCAGAAGGTTAAATGAAGGATAATTTTAAATTTCAAAAGCATTCAATATCATTGCAGTCTTTATAATCTTTCAAGCTTCTGAGTATCTAGATTTCACGCTATTAATTATTTGTAATAAATATATAGTAAGGTATGTAAATTAGGACTTAATCAGAAAAGCAATTTATTACACAACAAGTTGTGGCAAATCACTCGTTCATACATAATGCAATCGTCACAGAGTTTTTTAGTTGAAGGGCCCAGGTGTGTTTTACCCTGAAAAAGGGTTGAAGAACAGGTTATTTATATTATATACTAAAAGTATTAAAAAATTACTAACCTTTCTCATTTTCATCAGAATCCTCGGAATTTTGACCGCTCTCGTACCGGCGGCGGATCTCTATGAACACGTTGCGTAGGCGCACAGAGTCTTCATAAATCAATGATGCCTCCTCATTATATGTTTGGGCGTTCGCGCAGAGTGTGAAAAAATCACGCTCAAGATCCAAAATATCTTGGTACTGTAAAGATTTATTTAGTTTATAGACAAGTACACGTAATATTATGATAATTTATGATTTGTTAACATAAATCTAATACGAGTTTTAATCAAAGTTAAAGTTTTCCTAAACTTTATTAACAAGGAAAATTTAAAAAATGTAATGAACAGACAGAATTAGCGGCCTACAAAGGCAATTAACTGTGAATGGCAAAAATTAATGTTACTTTTGACAATTGATGCTGTAGTTCTCAACTCAATGAAGTAGTCCATTGTCATACCATTTTCATCCTACCTCAGCTTGATAGCTTTTGGTTAAATTTCAAATTTAATTTATCAGTGCTACTTATACCGTATACGACCTTATATATTGTTATACTTTTATGACCTACCTTGCCGTCTTCAATTCTGTTCATAATTTTCTTGATATCTAAAGGTTTCTTGATGACATCGTAGTAGTCGGGTAATTCGCGTCGCGATGGCAGCTTCATGAAAGGCTCAGACAGAACCCGACCTCCCCTAGAACATTTGATTTTATGTCAATCGGACCAACAAAACATTGTTCAAGACACATGATTCCTATCACAGTAACAAGTTGCTTATTACTTACTCATCTGAATAATCAATAACCTTCTTCATAATATTCTTCAACCGTTTCTTAAGTTGATTGAGCTCTGTTTTACTCTTCTTTTTAGAGGAACTAGGAACTTCTTCTTCATCGGAGTCCTCTTGATTGCGACTGCGAAAACAATTTCATATAAATACAAACTGAGATATAAAAATTCCTTAGACAGGCATCGCATCCATACCCATAAGAGTAATTAAATTAATAACTGCTATATTAGTTGTTTTTAGTTTCTTGTTAATGATCTTTGGTTGATAATGGCAATAAAGATCAAGTCGAGTTTTTAACTGTAATTTTTTTAACAATGTTTATTACATTAATAAATAATATGTGATTATTAAGTAAAATTTAAATGAGACTTTAATCTATAAGCTGCCTTCAAGAAAATTACAGTTTGGCCACATGAATATTTAACGTATTTGTCTTACCGTCGCTTGCGTCCCTTTTTACGCTTCTTGTCCAGGACTTCATCATCATCATCTTCCTCCTCTTCTTCTTCAAACTCATCATCGATTGCTTTGAGCCATTCTTTTTCAGTGAGCGAGTCCGTGTAGTCAACCTCTTTACGCTGACGCGAACCACGCCCGAGGATTTCGTCATCATCTAAGTGCCATCCCTGGCCCTGTAATATTTTTTTATTTAAAAGCAGCTACTAGATTTCAAGCAACTATATACCTCATTTTTAATAATGAATGTTAAGTACTTGCAATTTTTTTACTGTGTGGTAGGACTTGGTTTATAAAGAAATTTTTATAAATAATAACATCATTAAAAGCGGTCTACGAAACGTAACTTAATTGTTTGAGGTAAGTAAATTATATTAAGATTTTCCATTTCGGAAGATGTGAAAACGAGAATACAAGAATAACTAACGCCTGTTGCAAGTATGTATTTGACGACGTATGCAATTAAGATAAGTTATTTATACTTAACGTTTACTACATCTGTTTAGTTAGCTATTAGTATAGAACAGTGTACATGTGATTGTAAAGGTATGTGTGTATGTTTGTGCATGTGAATTGTGATGTGTGGAGACTCCACTTGTTATTAATCACAATTAACTCCACAGTGGTGTTGATATGAGTTGTGATTGATAAAAAAGGTTAAAGTTTAATTATATCTGAACTAAAATAGGCATGTGTTAGTCGATTCAATAAGCCAAATTCGAAAGTAACTTTGTCTGGCCTGTCTGTTACATTTGGCAAGGCTAAATCGTCGGAACAGATTTGGATGAAATTTCGAAATGGAGATCCTTTGATTATATTGTAAAAGTGTTTACAAATATAAAATTCATTAAGTTTAGTTTACCTTATTACAAACAACTTCATCATCTTCCTTGACAAGCCAATCTGGTAGCTCAGACTCTTCGACCAGCCGCGATTGGGTCTCTGTCTTCTTCCGTTCTATGTCGATCTGCTTGAATATCTCTAGTTCTTCCTCTGAGCGGGCGATCATCTCATTGATTAGGTCGTCTTCCGGAACTTCATTCTCTTCCTAATTACAATTTTTAATAACATATACACATTGGAATCTATTCAATTATTTGAGATGGTAGTTGCATATATATACTAATATTATAAAGAGAAAAACTTTGTTTGTATGTTTGTTTGTTTGTAATGAATAGGCTCTAAAACTACTGGACCGATTTTAAAAATTCTTTCACCATTCGAAAGCTACATTATCCACGAGTAACATAGGCTATATTTTATTTTGGAAAAAAATAGGGTTCCGTAAGATATTTGGGTTTTTCGGACACAAAATTTTCATGCTACGGGCTATATAAGACGCAAACGAGGTTGCGTGGGTCAGCTATGTTTTATATACGTGTATTTAGTATCAGCATTGCACCCGTGCGAAGCCGGGGCGGGTCGCTAGTTAATAAATAAACAGAAACATACCTCTTCATCATCTCCGTCTTGATGCAGAATACTCTGCAGGAATTGTTGGCGCTCAGAACCGGTGGACTTTTGATCGAACATACCAGCCTGGATAACTTTTTCATCCATGTTTAATTTATATCTAAACAGAAGATTAGTGTTTATGAAATTAGAGAACGATAATGGTATCTACTTTACTTACTAAATGTACGTTCACATACATTTGATATGCAAAACTATTGTAGTCTTAAGTTTTTTTTTATGGAATAGGGTGCAAACGAGCAGACGTATCGCCTGATGGTAAGCGATTACCGCCATCCATGGACACCCGCAACACCAGAGGCGTCACAAGTGCGTTGCCGGCCTTTGGGGGATGGGGAAGGGAAAATAGAAAATAATTTTGTATAAATTCAAAAAGAAAAATCGTTTTATCAATTTATTTTAGCGTTTTAGCCATATTGATAATATTATTAAGACTAAAAAAAGTAGGTCAAAGAGAGTTTAGAAAACAAACCGGTAAAGATAATAAAAAAATACTTTTTTTTGTTTATTTCCTACTTTTACGTAATAATTTATTTCGACAATTTAGTATATTTATATCGAAAGTTTAGTGGCAACTCAATCTCAATAATACATACCTAGCAGCCGCAAGGATTCTTTCTTCTACGGAGTTTACAGTCATGAGACGTAACACGCGCACTTCGTTGCGTTGACCGATACGATGGGCGCGATCTTGCGCTTGTAAGTCCTATAATATACCAGAAATATACATACATAGCATAAAATAAAAGCATTTTATGAACATATCCAAAATGCATTATTAACTTAAATAAAACCATGTCTATAGTCGTTCCAATCGTTTCTTTAACTTTTGACAGATCACGCACATAAAGTTTTGTAATAAATTTTGATACAATGTACTACAGGGAATACTGTACTTCATGGACGGGCTCCGCCCACTTAGAGATGTGTAATTCGTAATTAATGACCACAGACTATAAAAACGGTTTCGAAATAAATCGATTGTCGATTATGTCGCAAGACAAACTCTCTTGTTTGTCCTTTGAGTACTTTATTTTTGACATTTTGACAGTGACGAAGGGAGGGACGATACGCTCAACTCAACCAAACGTGAGAATTCACAAATAAATCAATACGGAGGAATATAAATACTCAACTCGACGTATAAAAATGTGGATTAACACTGACAATAAAATAGAGTCGCGCGTCGGTCCGCGTCCGGTGTTGCCGTTTAGTAATCGATAAAAGTACGAAATTATCTATAAAATAATGAGTGTGTTAAATCGATTAAAACTTCTTCACGCATAAAATCGATCGATAAAAGAAATCGAATCGGTAACAGGTCAGAGTATCACTATTTGATTAGGTATTAGAACTGTCAAAATTTAAAAAAACGATTGGAACGACTATAGTCATAATTGAAACAATTCATTTATCTGGCTGGGGTACCACTTATTTCTCGTTTCAGATTTGCATTTGGTGTTTGCATTTATCAGCTTCTGTCATTTGCTAGAATTACATACATTTAAATACTCGTTCTAGAACCCAATTACAACCGAATGGTCAAAACAGCGCACTAGACATGCACAAGTGCGAACTAGAGCGAATTTTACTTAAGAGTTCTTCTATTATTTACCTGATGCGGATTCCAGTCCGAATCGAATATGACGACAGTATCGGCGCTTTGCAAGTTGAGACCGAGACCTCCGGCACGCGTCGATAACAAGAAAATAAAGTACTCCGAGCCTGTTTCATTGAATTTTTTCAGCAGCTCCCCACGATCTTCAGCCTTAGTCATACCGTCCAATCTGTATTTAAGAAAAATGTAAAGCTCTGTAAAAGTTTAATTGTAAACATAGTGAACATATTTCTTTATGGTTGTAATAGAGATTATCCAGTACGAATTAAAAATCTGAATAACACCATACAATTGTGAGAAAAGTTCATCACATTTATAAATTTTAATTTATGTATATTTAATGACACATTGTCACTTTAAAAGTAATTCACAATTGGTAGTACCTATTACCAATGTAAGAAATGATCTTGTATATAAAAGTATTTTTCGAATAGGATTTTATTTTAATATGAATTTTTTTTTTGTTCTTACAGATTAATTTCACTTACCTCAAGTATTGGAATCCCCTCCAGGAAAGATAATCTTCAATTATGGTCATGCACTGGGTCATCTGACAGAAGACTAGAACACGATGGCCCGTTCTCTTCAGTTTAGGCAAGATGCGGTCCAGTATTTCAAATTTACCAGATACTCTGTATAAGTCTGGCCTGAAAAAAAAATGTACAAATGGTTATTTAAATCCACTCGAGCGTTGTGTTTCTTTACATAGTATGAAACGAAGTTGCTTTTTAATACTTTTTTGTGGTATAAGGGACAAACGGGAAGATGTGTCGCCGGATGGTAAGAGCTTATCGCCCCCCATGCACACCCGCAACACCAGATGCCGGTTTTCACCAAAAAAAGTGATTCAAGAGAAAAGTTTAGTTAAGTATTATTTTATGTTGCCATACAAAGACTAGGCGCATCGCTAGTGTTACGTACCCACTGACGACATTTCCGCTGGACCCAACATGGTCACAGAACTTCTCCTCGATGTGCTGGAACATGAAGGGGTGGTTGCACAGCTTACGAAGCTGGACAATAGTGTTCATAAGAGCCTTAGCACCGCCCTTGCCCTTATTGCCTTTCTCTGAACCATCTGTTAGCAGGACACCCTTGGACTGCATATGCCTGAGGAAATAGAAGGCAAAATTAATCACAACCTTGATTTCGACCGATTCTCTTTTCCTTTCCCTTTCTATATTAAAAGTGAACTTTGTTTTGTCTACATCGGACATGTGTGTGTGTTATAAGTGTGAGCTCAAAAATAATCTATTACTGTTGAACGATTACAAAATATAAATAAATATTTATCTTAACGCAAAACATGTTTGTAACATTAACAATAGTAAAGTGAATCAACTACATTGAAATGTGGACAACAATTTAAAAGTAAATTCCTAACTTTTTTTTAAGTCGAGGGATAGGCTATCTGCAGATTAAATATTAAGACAATAAAGTTACGATTCTAATTCTAGGAAAGAGCTGAAAAACATAGATGTATCGAACAGCCATAGTATATTTATACAAACTAGTGGACTCCCTCCCTCCTAGTGATCAAAATTTGACCATAATTAATAAATAAATAATATTTTTTTAGCTTTCTGTACTCCTCTATGCAATCTATAACTGTGCCAAATTTCATCAAAAAGTTATTGCTTCACGTCGTAATATATATATAGCTGAACTTACTTATACAGTACACGTTGTAGACCACTCATTTCGCACTTGATAATGTATTCGACCTTGTCGGGCAATTGACTTTCTACTTCCTTCTTCAATCTTCTGAGTAAGAAGGGCCGCAGAACTTTGTGCAGACGACGGATAATAAGGATAGTTTCTTCCTCGTTGAGCTCCACCTGTTTGTAATCATTGGTATTTTAAGAATACTATCTACGAGTATAAGGCGATATGATTTTTCATTCTTACTGCGTCTTTGTCTTACGATAAATTTTACAAGTCTGAAACTGTCGAGACATGAATTTATTGTGTAATTGAATGTAGATAACTGATAGGATTCGAAAGGTTATAAGAGAACGAAATTAGTTAAAAAGAGGTAAATAATACTTTCTTTTATATTTTGCAGAGATTGAAAGATTGTTATAAAAAGGGTTTGAACAAATGTATTCGTCCTTTAAATTACGAATACATTTATTCAAAACCTTTTGCATTAACTCTTACGGGCAGTTCTAGGAGATTTCAAAAATTCGTTAAATCGAGGTACTCGTTATATCGAACAAGTAACAATTGAGCGTTTCTGTATAAAACATAACGCCCTTTTCGTTTTTATATGGTTTTGACCAAGTTCAACTATTATTTTCAGTAAACCTATAACTACGAATAAAAAATTAATTTACTTAAAAAAATATATTCGTATTTCACCACAACAACTACAATTGCGTGCGGGTGTACCGACACTGTCTAAACGAATGTACTATACTCGATAATAAAAAAAATGCAATTCTTGATATTTGCAAAAAATCATGCAAATTGGGCACATTATGTACTGATGTTAAAGAATATAGAGCCTAACCTTTTCTCCTGTTGTAGCAAACGGAGCATTAAACCATTGTTCGAAAGTGGAACAACTCTTGAATATAGAGGGCAGCAGGAAGTTGAGTAACGCCCACAGCTCCGGGAGCTTGTTCTGTAGCGGCGTGCCCGTCAGCAAGAGGCGGTGCGGAGCGATGTAGTGCGTGTTCAGCACTTGGGTCAGCTTGCAGTGGTGGTTCTTCATACGATGTCCCTCGTCAATAATCATGTATTTCCATTGCACCTACGAATAATATAACAATTACAAATGACGGTGAAAGTTCTGTTTAGATTCGTAGCAAATTATGTATTTAGAAAAGTTCAATTACATTAAAAATAGAACAAAGTGTTTTAAAATTATAGCTAACACTGGTAAACCGTTTGGAGCTAAGAAGCTTTAACTTATATAAAGAACATAGTTAGTGCACTGGGTGGAGTTCAACCAAAAACCACTCTCATGACCTTACAACTACACGCTATTACCGCTTACATTATTCGAGTTCAGGCCCAGTAACAAAGGCTCAGTTATGCGCATCAATTATTTGTCAGACGAGTGTAAGGTGACTTTAATAATTAATAACTGGGAACACTAACCTTAGCCAGCACAGCTTTATCCTTGATGACATATTCATAGGTGGTTAGCAATACGTTAAACTTAGTGGAGCGCATTTGAGTCTGCACCGTACGTCGCGATTGAGGGGAGCCCTTGTACGAGACCACTGTTACTGTCGGCGCCCACTTCTCGAACTCCAATACCCAATTCGACAGTGTACTGAAAATTACAATTAATACTATTAATGATCTATATTCGACGCTATGTTTATCGAAGTAAGGTTTATTATCCTATGCCACAACTTTCCGATGTTTAGGCATCGCGAGCGTTGTGGAATGGAATCTGGAATAATCTTTCTTCGTAACAATACATTTTCAATAACATTTAAAATAGCGTCTTGATATTAGTGATCGTGACTCCTAAGCCGAATTCCATGGGTTTGAATCCCATCAAATACAAACGATGTACTGTGGGATAAGTACAATATTTGTACTGTGTAATGATGTAATTTATGTCCGATGAAACATAGTTAAATATTACGACGTACGTTAGTATGTTTATCAGCACTCTAGTAGGTAATTATAGCGCAGTGTTAGGCTAGGTAGAGATTGGATAGGTTTGGGTAAGGTGTATGTGTTTTATATGAGACAAGTTATTATTTTAAATTTAGTAGAGTATTATTTATATTTCCCTATTTGCGAATGCCTGTAAATGACGTATATGCCATCAGTTTTATTTTTAAATTGGTGTCCATACAAAACTATTAAGCTATATAATTACCTGAGGGGCACTATAATCAGGAAAGGCCCATTGACTTTCTTCTTTTCCATTAGATAGGTAACCAATGCAATCGTTTGAATGGTTTTACCAAGACCCATCTCATCTGCCAGGATGCCATTTAAGTTGTTGTTGAATAGTGAAACCAACCATTCCAGACCCTAAAAAAATACATATTACAATTTCTAACAATGATTAATCTGGAATAGGTATATAATTTTTACTATTAATAGGTAAATGATTAGCCCACTTTCAGTTTTTTCACACAAACTTGCTTTTGATAGTTGTTCAGCATTGCGTTTGGTAGAGATTTTAGAGTCAGTTAATCACAACGCCAAACACGGTTACCATCACGATCAAATGTATACTAACCTTGATTTGGTATTCTTTTAGGTTTCCATTCACAAGAATGCTAGCCTGTTCTGTAACAGACTCGTGGACCGTGTGAGCAATACTGGAATGAAATAACACATAAGTAAACAGAAATAACACATACACACTATATAATTATAACATTTGGTTTCGTTTCATTTCCCAGCCTCGATGGTCTAGTGGTTGGCGTTTACGACTGCTGATCATGAGGTCTTAGGCTCTAATTCCTGGTTATAAAAGATCTCTCCCCAGTCGTGTCAGATAACCGTTCCATCGGATTATGAGAGTGAGGGAACAGAGAGTGCACCCGTTTGCGCACACACTTGTGCACTATAATATCTCCTACGTAGTTCGGCTAGGAGAACATCATAACATTTCATTGTGGTGAACTGTTCACTTTCAACACTTGATTGTATTACCAAAAATTAAAAAGCAAATAGTACAGGGTCAGAAGTCTTAAGGCAATAGTAAGATATATCGCCGCTATTTTGTTCCTTAGTACTAAGATTTTGTACCTAGTAAGTGGCCAGAGCGACAAACCACTGACGACTCATCACATAGGTTTACACCTGGTTTGAAGGTCAGACTCGCCCTTGCCCCAGGTAAATTCTTAGATTTAAACTTACTTGTATAAAATTTTTATGTTGTATTCCAATACCTGTAATAAGTTTGTTCTTCTGTTTTATACTCGTCGTCTTCGACTTTTGCCTTTTTAATCATGTCTTGCGCCCTTTCCTCATCCGTTTTGTCCTTTTCGCTTTTCTCAACTTTGTGTCTATCCTTTTTCTTGTCTGAAGAACAATATTAAAATGATAGTATAAAGTTTCCATAATAAGTATATGTAATCCTTGTTATATCTACATAAATTAAAATGAATCATAGAAATGTATGTACGCAGTCGTGCATTACTTCCGATCGACTGCACCAAACTGGATAATTGTTTTTTTATGAGTTTCTTATTCTTAAGATGAGGTTTATAATTTCTTAATCCGCGAATATATACTACCTGTGGTAAGCTGAAGCGGGGTTCGATATATATTTATTGGTTATAATGGTAACCCCCGGTTATAAGGACATGCATTTCGAGAGACAAAAGTTAAGTGTTTTTCCCCATCCACAAATTAGAGAGAAGAATTATGAGAATCTAGTAACTGTTTCTGTTTCTGTGAGACTATGGTATGGTTGAGACCGTCCATATGTGCCCAAGCACTGCTCTCCTGCGGCAACATTACTCAAAAAGTTTTTTAACTAACCATCATCGTCCTGGCTATCATCACCAGAATCTTCAGAATCTGACAGTACTTCCCAACCAGGGTGAGTCTCCATCCAGTCTTTGAGCTGAGACAACAGTGGCGCGTCCTCTCCTTTTAATATCTATAAAACGAAATGAGGTTTAATAAGTGTAATTTAATATAACTCTTGACATCCATATTTATGGATATCTAAATAAGAAATAAAATTCGTGCTGGTCTGGTCACATACTCAGTAAACGCCGATTGGTAGTAAACGGATATTTCATAGATAAATATGAGAGGTGATTGCAATAGAGATATATTTAATTTTGACAATAATAGAAGGTAAGTATATTAATGAATCACTCACCTCGCCCGTTTTCGGATCCATAACGCCGACCCTAGAATCTGATGTTTGCGAGCTATCATCCATAGCATCTATTTCGCCACCTTCTAGCAGCTTCCTCTTCCTCGATTTCTGTTAAAAGTAAAAGAATAATCAATGTTTTTAAATAGTTACATAAACAAATAACCAAAACATTATACGTTTGAATTACAAAATTGGCGCGTATGAGCTTATTCGTATTATTATGGGCAGTTTATATCAACTGACAAGTCACTGCCCCTTGTTGCAGCACTAAAGCAGTATGTGAAAATCTTTTCGATAAATTAAAACTAAATTTTAACAAAAACAAACGACTAAGAACTGGACCATATTGCATTGGGAAGGACACACACAAAAAAGAATCTCAAAATCTGTTCACTGAGATCTGAGGTAACAAAAAAAATACAGTCGAATTAAAAACTACCTCCTTTTTTGACTACAATGTTTACAAACCCTTTTTCTTCGCTCTTCCTCTTGTTGTTTCTTGCGCTGTTCCTGTTTGTGTTGTTTTACCATCTCCGTGAGACTGGCGATATACTCGTCTGTCTGTGACAGTAGGAACGCCAACCGCTTGTCTTTCTTTTGATCGATAAGCTTGCGGTAACCCTCTTCATCTTCCGCCATCAAACTAAACAAATAATATAATCATAATCAATGACACATCGAACCCGATACACTGAAAATTGTGTAGAATGATACATTTTAAATTATTTTTTTAGTTATTGGGTGTAAGCTAATACCTACCGCTAATAATTGGCCTTTGCCGGCCAACAGTTTACAAAAAGATATAGGTAAGTAAAGAATTTATGATAACAGTCATCATATATCCCATGTCATAGATTTCGATGAAATTTATTTTCACATATTTCAAGTTCTTACCGTCTCATACGTTCTTTTTCTATACGCTCTTGTTCCTTCTTCTGCTCTCGCTCCGCATTTGCGTGATGGTTCATGATGGCTTTGTTAATACGAGACAATTTCGCGATGTTATTGCGGTGGTATTCTTTGAAGTCCTTGGCTGAAAATGTTTTAAATTTAAACTTTTGTCTCTCTATTTATAAAAATTATAATCTTTATTTAAAAAAAAAACAAATAATTCTTACCATGTTGCAGCACTGTTTGTAAGAACTCTTGATGCTTCTGACGGCGCTTTCTCTCGGCTTCAAGTTTCTGTTGCTTTTCTAATTTTTCAGTAGCTCGGGCTTCACGTAATCCCTGACGTTTCGTACGTTTGTACGCTTTTATATTTACGGCCGTCTCTAAGGTTGTATCGCGACGGACTTGGCCTAATATCTAGTAAAATGAAATTCAATTTTAGAGATAGTTTTTTTTTCTTTACCTATTCATAAATAGCAAAGATGATAAATCTAATACCTCTGCTCTCAATTGTTTCTGGAAATTCAGCACACGAAGAGCTCTTAGTTCGATTTGTGCCTGCAATCGGAGATCATCGGGCATGTTGGCTGGTAAGTTCGCTAGCATATCGATACGGTGCGCAATACGAGCTGCAATCCTGTTTGGATGGGATTATAGAAGTGATATAGAAAATGCTTTAAAAATATACATTCCGAAAACGACTTGACATTGATTAATATAAATTAAATCTAATGAAGTGTACATACCTGTTTTCCCTTTCATTTAAAATTTGTAGTGGGTCAATGCCTACAGGCTTGGGCATACTGGTGATACGGTTTTGTTTAGCTCCAGGTATAGGCACACCCTAGAAAAGTATTGAGTGTCAATTATGTTTGAATATATATGTATAAAGTTAAAGAGTATTTATTTATGAAATTAAATTTACCTGGTGCTGTGGTTGTGATCCTGGAGCAGCTTGACGCAACGGCGCCGGTCCTCGCAAGGGGGGTCCCCCACCAACAGGCTACAAATAGAAATTTGGTAATTTTTAGGATTTCGTACCCAAAGAGTAAAACGGCACGGGATTGCTAAGACTTTGGTGTCCGTCTGTCTATCACCAGACTATCTCATGAACCGTGATAGTTAGATAGTTGAAATTTTTAGATATGATGTATTTCTATTGCCGCTTTAACAACGAATATTAAAAAACAGAATAAAATAAATAACTATGGGGCGCCCACAAAATACACTTGATATTGATAACAGCAACAGGTAGACGCTTGAAATATTTACATGATGTTTAGATATATATTCACTTTAAAAATAAACCATTAAATTGAAATAAAAAAAATTAAAGCTTTTTTTTAAATATAACGTAATTTTTTGCTCGTGTTTGTAAGTTAGATAATAGTACGGAACCCTTTTGTGCGCGAGTCCGGCTTGCACAAAGGGTTCCGTACTATTGGCCGGTTTTATTAATTTACGTGAAAGCCCATCAAAAACTGTTAAGAGATTACAGAAATATTTACCGGATTCACGAGAGGCGGTGTTAATTGTGTTGGTGGAGCCATTTGGCCAGTCATCGGTAGTGGAGTGGGTGGTGCCCCTCCGCCACCCCGCGCATCTCCCCCCGTCCCGCTGGCGCCTGGCTTCCCGCCGGTCGCTCCCACACCGCCGGACACTGAGGCCGGTGCACCTTGGCCCTCCCCGTACAGCGGTTGAGCCGGCGGCGTTGGACACTCGGGTGGTGCCTCTCCAGTTCTCTTACCGGCAGCTATCATCGCTATTTGCTGTGATACAGGTTGGTTCCGCGCAAGACTCCGGTAGGCGTTTATTTGGGCCCTTAAATCATACAACACATAGAAAATGTTAATGGTGTAAAAGTTAATGGGAAATCAGTAATCATATTGAAAACAACAGGTATTTGTTGTAAATATCTTAAAAGACAATAAGACAATTTCTTTGTTGCACAAAATTACATTTTCAACAAGTATCAACAAAACTAGTGAAAAGCTCTGTTTTCCTACCGTTATAATTTGCATGTGATTTAATAAATTAATCACAGATAACTTTCAGCATTAAAATATTTTTAATGTCGAAAAATATTGAATTGATAATATTGAGTAGAGTAGAATTTTAATGTAAAATTTTATATTTTTATGTTATTGATGAATTATATTTGTGATCTATCCATTATGATAGATTGATATTAAAGCTACTTACTTAAGCTGGCAAAGCTGATTGTTTGTGAATAATCCTTTATTGCCTGGGTCCTGCAGGTTCGATCGAGCTCGGAGTGCTAGTAGCTGCGAGAATCTGGGATCTTCCTGAAGACCCTTTTCTTCCATAGAGTCTATAGTACGCTGAATGGCATGCAAGTTGTCCGGGCCAGGTGCAGGGAGGGACTGCATTGGTGACGAAGCTGGTGGAGCACCGTTAGCCGATGAGGTCGAAGGTGGCGGCTGACCATGTGGTGGCGTTTGTGCGGCGGGAGGATGTGGGGGACCACCACCCTGTTGTTGCGGAGCAGTTGGACCAGAAGAGGGTGGCGCTGCAGCACCGCCCGCAGTAGCAGCTGGAGGTGCGTGGCCATAGCCAGGTGATGCACCATGTGGTAGAGGTCCCTGGCCCGGAATCATCGCGTGGTGTGGTGGCATATGTCCCGATGCAGCCGTTGGCATGCCTTGTCCATGCACGCCATGGGGTGGAGGGCCTGACAGTGGCAGTGGAACTCCTGACGCTCCTGGTGGTCCATTACCCGGTGGCGGACCTCCACCCATTGGTAATGGGGCCTGCAATAGTTTTTATGTATTATTTTGTAATACACTGTAAATTGATGATGTATGATGTCTGTGATGATTATTATAATATGATGTGTAAATGTTTTAAAAACAAATATTAATATTGTGAATGACGACAATCTAAATTTATAGGTGTCTCTCATAAGATTAAAAGTTATGGAAAATGTTTCTGCAGTATAAAAAACATTTCACATTCAAGGTACGTTTAACAGTGAATAAAAAATCGCAAATAAATGTTGATTAAAATATTGAACATATTGTCTATAATTTGTTTCAAGCTGTGTGAAACAAACCATAGCCTCATAGATACACTTTGTATCAGAGATAAAATGTTGGGTTTTGCGCTAAATTCAGTTATTTTCTTATTATTATGTGTGGACAATATCTTCTCAACAGATATTTACGTAGAGAAATTCAAAAATTATAGCATTTATCAAGTAACGGCTTTCAATAGACGTGAGCGAGCTGTGTTGTACTCTCTTTACACAAAAGTAGATGACATGGTATTTGTCAATGGGATTACTAATGAAGCCTCCCTGCCTATGGATGTATTTGTTGATAATCAAGGCACGGAAGAATTCGAATCACTATTGCATTCAAATGATATTGAGTATGTAAAAGAGGTTTCAGCACAAAAGTAAGTCTTATTAATAGATCTAATGTTCATTCTTGCAAGTCAGTATTTTGA
Source organism: Spilarctia lutea (assembly GCA_916048165.1). Lineage (NCBI taxonomy): Eukaryota > Metazoa > Arthropoda > Insecta > Lepidoptera > Erebidae > Spilarctia > Spilarctia lutea. The sequence continues at coordinate 16,693,689 of OU696471.1, read as the reverse complement.
CATGCACACCATGTGAATGAGCTGAAAATGAGTTCTTCATACAAAAAAATGTACCACTTACTAAATTATCTTAATATATATAAATCTCGTGTCACAATGTTTGTCCTCAATGGACTCCTAAACCACTTAACCGATTATAATAAAATTCGCACAACATGTGCAGTTCGATACAACTTGAGAGATAGGATAGTTTAAATCTCAAATTATAGTCGCAATTTTAATTTATTGCTAATTATTTGTCTGTTATTATTTGACAGTCACAATTATCTGTTAACTCCAAATGATTCTAACAGATGTCGATACCTTTCGACTGGGTTGAGTAAGTAATCAATAGATGGCGCTGCTATGGTAAATTTATAGGCTATATTTTATTTTGGAAAAAAATAGGGTTCCGTAAGATATTGGGGTTTTTCGGACACAAGGTGTAAAAAATCAACCCTATACGGGGGAAAATTTTTCGCTACGGGCAATAAAAGACGCAAACGAGGTTGCGTCGGTCAGCTAGTATTCTATAAATATCTACATAGCATCAGCATAATCATCAACAGCATTTAACAGTACACTACTTGACATAGACCTTTAGGAAGGAGGTTCCTTTTAATAGCATTAATACTAAGAAAGTAGGCCTTGTAGAACTGCCATGAACATTGAAGATATTTGTGATAGCAAAATAAAAGCAATATCTTAAAGTATAATAACATAAATGATAGTAATTATCATGTAACTTTGATTAGGTACATACCCAGTTATATTTCTATGACTGAAGTCCTATTTAAGTTTGTATTTGACGTTTTATTTGTTGCCAAATCGTAACAACTAAAATTGAAAATTAAATGCTGTGGTTTTTTTATCAGAATATCAGAAACAGGTATAAAGGGTTGTCTGCATCAGCATTTCCATGAGGAAGTTAAAAATATACTAGAAAAAGAATTTATGTGCTATAATGTTATCAGACAGTGGATTAGAAATAAAACAGAAAGGAGTAACATGATAAAAGAAATAAAAATTGGTCAAACTTATGAGAAAAGAGATATTTTCGTATTGCAATTATCTTCTGGTAAAAAGAAAAAAGCTGTTTTTCTCATGGGAGGTGAGGAAGGTAGAGATTGGAGCTCTCCGGCTATGCTTCTATACTTAATTGAATATATGTTGGATAAAGCAAATGACTTTGAAATTCTGATGAAACATTATGATTTTTACATTATGCCTATTTTCAATCCTGATGGCTATACATATAGTATGGTGAAGGTATGTTTATGTAAAGAAAAAATATAAACATACTAAATATAGAATCTAAATAAATCTATATCCAAATTCTTATTTCAGGATAGACTGTGGTCAAAAAACCGCAGAATTTACTTTCCAAAAGTCCCGTGTTACGAAAATGGAACTGCCGTAGGTATTAGTATCGATCGAAATTGGTTCTTTCAAAATAAAAAACATAGTAGGTACCCAAAGCACAAGCTCTGTTTAGTTTGGTACTAGATCGCATTGTGTCTGAAGTCCAAAATAGTATTATTACAAGAATATATCACAAAAAACAATCAACGGAGAATATTGCACCCCTATGGTGCTTTTTTGTTAGTTAATAAGTGAAGTCAATTAGGATATTTGAATAAAAGATATGATCCGAGAACTGGTTAGGAGTTTCAGGCATTTTGAAAATTTGTCAGATACCTCTTCCGTAGTATCCTTATACAAAAATGCAGATCTGCTTGAAGGGTAGTGGTCATACGGTCTTCAAATAAAAAGGTTTTAAATTTCTTCTTTAAAGATAAATTTAGTCAGTTGCAATACACTATGATATAAGCGCAGTGTAGGTACTTTTGAAGTCAATTATTTTTATCATTACATTAATAAAATATTGTGTTCATGGGAAGCAGTGTAAGCCTAAGATCTATATGCCACCAGAGTAAAACTTATTCTGAGTAAAGTGCCCCAATGACATTCCTTTTGCAACAAGATTATTACTTAAATAGAATGTAAATATATTTTTAATGAAAAAAGATTTATAATGTTATAAAATATTTCAGATAGAAATGTTGAATGTGATCCAGCTTTCACTGGCCTGACACCATTGTCTGAAGAAGAAACAATCTCTGTTTCTAAATTTCTTAACAAAATTGCTCTTTCCTTGATGGCATTTATCAATATTAGAGGTTTTGAAAACCTTGTAACAATACCCTATGGTTATGATAAAAAGTATTGTAATAACTATGATGTGTTGGTGAGTAACAAGTACATAATACTCAAATATGATGTCATATAGCTACTAGATATCTTTATGGTCAATTTGTATATTTAATAAAAAAAAAATACTAGAAATAAAAGTTTTTTCTGTCTTAAGGCTCCTACATAATATTGCAAACTAGTTCAAAGTGGCCTGAGCAAACCCGTCGTCAGCTAGGCTGCCGGCATAGTGTGTGTGCCTTTAAACAAAACAACAAACTATTTTTCTTGTCAAAAGCAGCTAACAGTCTACTGCTGGCTTTGGCCTACTATATAGTACACTACTAAAGATATGCATATTTTTCTACTCAATAGAAAAGTAACAAGTTGAATGTTCAAAAGTGAGAGAAGTGAAGAGAAAGAAGAAGATTCTCAGTCTTGATTACATATTTGTGTATTAAAATCAAAGATAGAGAATATGGGATAAAGGCAATTGAGTTTAACATGAATTTGTTTCTTTCTTGTGTTTAGAAGGGTAATAACCTCCTTTCTAAATAGAAGCCCCTGTCCAGCCCTCCCTAGCCAATTCGCAAGCATTTTTCTTTCTACAATTGTAAATGCCTAAATTCTCATGTGTCATTAGTTAATCTTAGGTAAAGACAAAGTATTAGCCGATGACACACCAAGAAGTTAGTATTAACAATTGCTAAAAGAAAAACACTTGCAACTTGGCTAGGAGGGCAGTACTGGAATTTTGAATGTTGTTGATGAAGTTATCAAACATTTACAGATGGATATAGCAGCGGCAGTAAGAAATGCAGTTAGAAAGACTCACAATTCTACTTTCTATTATGGTTTAACTTCCAAATATATTTGTAAGTGTAATATACCTACTTATTGCTATATACATACTACTTTTTACCTGATTGCCAAGGAAGGTTTATTAATCAGTTTTATTGTAAATATTTAACATACACTACTGCACATATAACAATAAAGTATGTTTGATTTAATTAAGATATAGGTAGGCAAAGTAGATGTTTCCTGCATCTCAGGAATCACAAGTGTGATGATGATGGTGAGGTTGTGACACATCTTTGAGAAATTTCATTGCAATTTTTTTAATGGGTTAACATAGGCAGCAATTTGTTGAACGCATTGGATGTGTAATGCAAATGTAAGGAAGATCTTATCAAGTTTGTTAACTCAACTATGGGAAAGCTAAGTAAGTCTGTTTTGTGTCAAGGAAGATATGCTAAACCTTATATTTTAGTTCTTTTGAAAACAGCTAGTGAAAATAGTTCAATTAACTTTAACCGTTAAAAAAACTTGGTCACAGTTGTACATTAATTTGACTGTCCTTTTTTTCAGACAATTTTAGTGGCAATGTTGCTGATTGGGTTAAAAAAGAATTGAATATTCCAATAGTATATACTTTTTATATGAAAGTGGAGCCCTATATTCTACCTAATGCAAAAGATGTGGGACCACTTTCAGATCAACTTGTGACAATGCTCAAAGAAATTTTACTTTTAGCTAATACTTTTTATGGCTCTTTATTTAATGGACAACTTAGAAATTTTAATACTGTTTTTGTTTTGTTTTTAAGTTTCTTTTATCATATTATGAGTTCAGTTTGCAGCATGGAATTCTCATAGAATTATTTATAGCATGAAACTCTTTTCCTAATAAATATGTGTGCTGATACTGTCTTTATTCTTATTATGAACACACAGTTTTTGTCTATTCATACCTATGGTTGCTGCATAAAAAACTAGTCATTGAGAATATTTTACAACATCTTATTAAAAGTAAAAGTTTAGACTAAAGTAAAACTTTAAATTGACTAAGTAATATTGATACAGCCTATGTCACCAAAGCCATTATTATGAATCTATTGACAACTAATTCATTAAATACAGTTCAGTAGTTTACGTGCTGTGGTAGACACACAAACATATATAGACTGCCAAAAATAATACCTTTCCTCTTGGCTTTGCCATAGTCGAGTAAAACCCTGTTATAATATGTATGCAATTCAATTTTTAGACTGCATTTGTTTATAGTTGCAGTTTCAAATAATGGATAAAAAAAACTAAACCCAAATTTTAATTCATTTTAGGATGTGCATTAGTTTCCTTTACCCCAAATTTTGTCTGTGACATTACTTGTGTAGATCAACAAATGTTTGATCAATAAGAAAAATATGCTCCTGAATTAGTGTAACTCAAATGAACCACAAACAAATGGTACTCATAATTATTATGTTAGTTAATAAGTCTATAAACCAATAAAGTCAATATTATGATAGCAAACGGCAACATAATATAATAGGAACTTTTCATAACTGCATGTATGATTTAGAAATAAAACAGTGTTTTTTTAATACATATAAAATGTACATCTTATAATTACCTGTCCTGGTGGCATGTGTCCTATTTGATGCTGCATATATCCATGTGGAGGGCCTTGACCAGTTATGTTAGGATGTTGAGGTCCACCAGGCATATTAGGATGACCATTAGGACCAGGCGGGTGAGAACCACCAGGTCCTATAGGATGTCCTGGAGGTCCCGGAATATGTGGACCAACCATATGTGGAGGCATTTGATGACCGGGTGGCATACCAGGATGTTGTGGCGGCCCATTAGTATTTTGTGATATAGAATGAGACGGTCCCGAAGCTGACATATGATTGGGCATCGGTGGTTGACCTGCGCTAGAACCATGAGATGGAGGCGGACCGTTAACATGTTGTTGATTGTATGGACTATGCGGTGACTGCGGCGGCGCCGGACTCTGTGTCGGCGGACCCATTGGGCTTGGCGCCTGCGGTGGCGGCATTGGGCTACTTTGAGGCGACGGACTAGCCATCTTTAATAGGTTTTCACATTAAACGTTCATATCACAATTATTTTCACAAGGCACTGACACACGCTTGTCTTTTTACGTTATAGCGTCTATGCGAATTCAATGGAATCCTTACACAACTTTGTCCTATTTGAACTTTGAACGGTGTTTTATATATCACTTTATACTTTAACGGTATTGCGACATTATTAATGCTCGCGAAACTATTTTATTTATTAGATTAGTGAAAAAGACACCGAAATCAATGAGATGAATTCTATGGTCGATGTTGCCACACTGCAGTAAAAAGTAAACTGTTTATCATTTAGAAAAAAATGCATATTGGTTCTATGATAAACTTAGAGTTTTAGAAAACAATGTGCTTTCCAGGCATATTAAGGTGTTTCTGTAGTGCATCTATTCTATCACATCATTACGGTATTTAGTACCTTCATTTTTTCATTCATTTTGGCTCTTTTTAATTGTGTGTCATTTTCCGTAATTTAATAATACATATTTGCAAATCAAATGATTATAATTGCCTCGTTGGTATAGCGGCTAGCGTAAGCGTTCGATTCCTGGGTCGGATTGCTGTTGGGTTTTTCTTACAAGAAAATATTAACCAACCCGAAGTATAGTAGATTACGGTGTTTCCCGTCCGTACCTCGGAGAGCACGATAAGACATCGCTCCCGGTTGTCATTAACATCTATGGCAATCGTTATAGGGAAGTCAGTGCCCTCAAATATATTGAAAACTAGTTCAACCTTCGAATTCAGTTCACCCTCAGGTTTGCGGAAGTCCGATGCCAGTCGCTCCGTGGAAAAACTGATATTTAGGTAAAACCTAGTTGAGGGTTGAACTAGTAGCCAACCCGCATTAATCTTGGGAATAATAAAGGCTAGAAACTTCTTCCTTAGAATATCACGAATTAAGAAGAAATGAAAATCACATGAACTTTACGTTAGGAAACTATCGACACGGCTTACTATTCTGGTAATAGTAGGAAAAACTATTACCATGACTAACGTAACGCCGCCAGACGCCATGATACCACTAAGCGTTTTGGTGTGAATTTTAAATTTAAATTGCATTTTTTCCTACAAAATCTTTATTTTTTGTAAAAATATGACTGTTTTTGACAATAAGAGATACTTCCGAACATCGTAGAACAATTTTTCAAAATTAGTCATTGTCTAGTTGACATCGGCAGTTTACTATACAAAAAAAACACATCTGTCAACAAATGTGTCAACTATGCGTTGATGCCGTTGATGGATAGATTGGCGAAATTTGAGAGTGAACAAAATGTGCCGAACCGGTTTACATTTTTATACAATTTTTATTACCGACGAATTGCAATGCTGAAATATTTTATGATATGAGGGGTTAATGATGAACCCTTGAATCGCTTGTTGGGTTAAATCTGAACGAAAATCTGAAGTATAATTAACGACCGGCGCAGCGTGAAATGATGGAATTCGAAGATGATTACACTGAAACTGCTTGGACATATATTACTTTATGTGGAGAACCTACTATATACGAAGGTCTTCGATTTGCAAAGGATTTGATTATTGCCAATGTCGTCCTGCGTCTTTTTATACAATTTGTACCATTACCGCATAATGTTCGACACAGTTTAAGTTTAGTCATAGGAAGCTTTTTATTGTATCACAGTATTGGACCACCTTTTATATGGACAGTTGGTCTCACGACTGGTACTTACATTTGCATCATATTGTTGTCATTTGTTACAAAAAGATTTCGAGGGTTGTTGATCTCCATAACAGTTATTACATTCCTGATATCATGTGAACTGTATGTGCTTAAGCCAAAGATGTGGCAACAAATAAGAGGTATACAGATGATTGCAGCTATGAAGATAATATCTGTAGCAATTGAATTGGACAGAGATCTCTTTAAGCGCATGTTGAACCCTGTTGAATTTGGAGGATACATCCTTTGTCCAGCTAACTGTATTTTAGGACCATGGATATCGTTTCACACTTACAACCATTACTTAGAAGTTAAATTCATATCAAGGAGATGGTTAAAAATCATGTTAGTTAATCTATTTTTATCTATATTATTTTTGTTTTTATCTAATTGTTTTGTGCCATGGTATATTGATGATGAAATGCCCAAATGGTTAACTGCATACAGAGATGCACAATCATTCCGAATGTCCCATTATTTTGTATCCAGTATGTCTATTGTATCAATGATTAGTGCAGGTTTTGGGTTAACAAATGATTGCCACTCAGAAATTAATGTTACAAAGCCTTTCTTTATTGAATTACCAAGATCATTAGTTCAAGTTGTAATTTATTGGAACATGCCAATGCATCAATGGTTAAAAAACTATGTCTTTAAAACATGTCAACCGTATGGTCAGTTTACAGCCATATTTATAACTTATGCGGTATCATCATTACTTCACGGGTTAAACTTTCAATTTTCGGCAGTCCTTCTTAGCATTGGTACATTTTCATATGTGGAGTACAATTTCCGTTACAAGGTAGCAGGTGCTCTTGAAGTTTGTTGTTTAGCTAACCCATGCTCTAAACAGTGTGATCATAAGTACAAAAAAAATAGTTTACTCGCAATAATTACAAATACTATATTTTCATTAATTACTATTATTCATCTTGCTTACCTAGGTGTTATGTTTGAAGCATCGTTTTCAGTACAAGAGACAGGTTATTCTTACTACCATACTATGAGTAAATGGGAAGATCTAAATTATTTCAGCCACGGTCTTGCTGCATTTATGTTTATCATTTATTTGATGATGTGATATTTATGAGTTAATTGTTTTTAGTATATTTTGAATCTCTTGTGATCTCTCTCAGTATTACCTTTTTCATACTTTTATACTAATAGAATTTCATGTAGGAATAAAAATAGTCTATTTCTAGTCTAGACTTGACTTGACATTAAGCATTTGAAGTAGAATGATTTTATTAAAATCTATTTTTAATATTAAAAGGTACTTAATTGCTTCCTCATAATGAGCATTGCAACTCATCACTTCAGCTTTTTCTCAAGGCAATTCCAAGTTTTCTAATCAAGTATAGTTTTAAATTATTAATATACACTTTTATAATAAGTATTAATAATATATCAAGGGTACTGTAATTTCATAAACAAATAATCAGTATAGGTTTACAAAAGTACCATAAGTGCATAAATCATACAAATAAATAAAATTGGAGTGTATTTTAGTAATATTATTACTTTAGCTGTTTACTAAATGCATATGTATGTATACACAGGAGAACATCACATATACCAAAATATCAATTTTCTGTCTGTCTGTCTGTTTGTTTCGGCTAATCTTTGGAAGGGCTGGACCGATTTTGACAGAACTTCCATTGGCAGATAGCTGCTGATATAAGAACACACTGCGGGGTTCATCTAGTAGTACATAAAGAGGTATTTCTGAAAAGTTAACCAAGTTGTGCCACAGATGGTATTAAAGTGTCTTTAGTAATACTACATATATATACTACTATTAAGTTTAGGTTTCATCCTCTTATTCATAAACATTATTTAACTATAAGCAATGATTTGGTGTTATTTTCAACTTTAAACTTAAGTAAGACAATTAATGAATAAGGAGGTAGATCTACAACCATGATAAGCTTGCAGCTTTTTAATAGTCATTTAAAAGTTATTTTAAACTTTTGAGAGTAGGTTTCTTTACATAATAACTTTAATGACATTCTTCTCGCATCTTTGTTAAATGGATTAACTTTGTACAATATAAAGGTGCCATGTTAAAAATATTTAAGTATCAGACATATATAATTTAGGTTAAATTAATATGCAACTTAGTTTTTTTATGAACTTTATAGATTTGATATGGTAATACTGCCAATATAATAAATAACCATAGAGGAATGGAATGCAAATAAAAGTAAAATATGTTCATATATATTGCCATTTTATTAGATTGTCTAGAATTTGAAAACATTTCTTAAAATTAGAATCTAATGTTTTTACATTTACTTCAAAGACTTCTCTTTTATAATCTAACTGAACTTTAAAATTTACACCATCTGTTATCTCACTTGTTTCAAAATCTATAGTGTCCTTTCTTGAACTAAAATATGCTGGTCTTGTATATACTAATATTACTTTATATTCTCTAGTAACCTTTTGTATCATTCCAAGTAAATTTTTTACATACACATCCATTTTTGTTATTTTAAAACCTTGCTCTGACCAATAGAAAGCTGTTAATGTATCAAACAATAATAATGATATATTTGAGTGCTTTGTGAAAATGTTATCTAAACTGTAAATTGTTGTGTAAAATTGTGTTGCATCATATATTTCGAAGAGAAAAAAGTTACTTAAAGTTTTCTGTAACACATTATCTATTTCTTTTTCTGATGTTTGCTTATCTATATCACTATTCCAATTTAATTCAATTCTCTTCTCTAAAGTTTTAATAAATTCATGAAAATTAAACTGTCCTGCAGTATTAAACATAAGAACACCTACTGATTCTGCGTTTGCTTCAGTCTTGACCAGTGCATCACAAATCATATCATTAAGTAAATATGAAGAATTGTTACTACTGATTATCTCTACAATATTTCCGTATTTTAATCCTCGTTCAAATAAAACCGGATAAAAATTTTCAATTACTGGTTTCTTGGATAATCTTGCGAGGAGCTGTACACCAGATTCTAATTTGAACTTCGCTGTGGACATTATTTACTTAAATATTGTACGTTGTTTAGTAAATAAAAAGTAGGTATTTTTGTAATAGTCACTTGGATAAAATAAAAGTCAAAAAAATTCGCGGTAATAAATACAGGTGTCAATGTGACTGTGTGTTGCCAGTTGCTATTTATTAATTTTCAATTCGAACTTTCATTCTCGATTTCTTTAAACCACATTTATTTCTTTAACTAGAAACCAACTAATCAAATACTTACTTTCGTAGACATTTCGGTAATGTACGACTAGCTGTTCTTTTATTTTCCATGTTTTATAAAGAAAACAACACATCGAGGTTTTCGGCTTTTTCAATACCTAATGCCTATAAATTTATTGTGGTCATTTGTTGTGGTACAGTATTTTAATAAAATTCAACTACATATTGAATACATTCGCTAGAGTTACAAATTTTATTCTTGCTAAGTTAGTTTGGCAAATAGCACCAAAGATCTCTTAAGATCATTGAAATTTTGACTATTCGTCTTTGGAAATCATTCGAAATGTGAAGTGCAATCAAGGTTAAAGCACATTAATCTCAAAAGTTTTCTACAGACAAATAATATTTTTCAGAGTTAAATATAAATAATATTTTTACTTACTAGTAATACCAAGACTGAACATAAACAGAAGTCAGTACCAGAACTTGTCAAAAAATTTCAATTTGATATTTGTACAGTAACATTTTATCACATAATTTATTTTTAAATTATGATAAAATGATAGAAAAGTTTTGAATATAATTATTTCATTCTATTCTTGCTTTTCATTGTGTGAACAAAATATTCTCTATTTTGTAAACGTTTGTAAATATGTTTGCAAGAAAAAGTTTAGGTTGTTTAATAACATTAACGCTTTTGTTCGAATGCGTAATGACAGAACTTATTACATTGTCAATAATTGGTTCAGCGGTAGCAGCCAGTGGTTGGTATAAATGGGATACGGTAAAAGATTATACCATTTGTAAATACATGGAATGTTGTAATGATGACCATGTGCCTTTTGATGTTAATAGTAAGTATTGATTTTCTTACAGAATTTATAATTATATACTACTCTTTTCATTATATTAATAAATTCGTTAAATTATCCATACTAATATTGTAAATTCGAGAGTAACTTTGTCTGTCTGTTACGCTTTCGCTTCTAATCCGTACTAAATTTAGCAAGGAGATACTTTGATTATACTTTGGGGAAGAACATATTCTACTCTTTACCGCTTTAACTGATAAACACGCAAGTAATTTAAAAAATAAAGTAATATGCCTACTTTCAGAGTTAAAATTATCACTTTCACAAAGAATGTTTGGACAGCCTTTAGTAAATGAGTTAGTCAACATCCTACATGCTCATAAAGAGGCATTTAACAACGATAGTAAAGGTAATGAGAAAGCTCTGGTAATAAGCCTGCATGGTTGGCCTGGTGTGGGCAAAAACTATGCATCTACTATGATAGCTGAAGCACTTTATAAAAAGGGTATGAAGAGCAAGTTTGTGAAGCTATTTATGGGAAAGAAAGACTTTGACTGTAGTAACTTGGAGGAAAAGAAAGTAAGTATACACATTTCTCCTTTTATTATATTACCATCATGCTTATAGGCATAAACTGGCATATAAATTTTAAAGCTAAGTTCAACTACCACGGAACATCAGCATGTTTGTAGTTAATTATTTTTGTACTGAATGGTTTTTCGTTGGAATAAGCTTATATTTAGAAATGGTAAAAAAGTTAAATATATTTTAATTCTATTGAACCAAGTTAATCATATTTTAAAATATAATAAAACATTTCATCTCTCTCTCTCTCTGCATGTGTGTATGTGACATAAATGCACACACACACACACACACTCGCACGAACGCACGCTCGCACGAACGCACGCTCGCACGAACGCACGCTCGCACGAACGCACGCTCGCACGAACGCACGCTCGCACACACACATGCACACACACACTCAAACATACAACATCTCTCTAGCGCATTAGGGCAACCTGTAATGATAGTGAAGGTGATGTTGTAATACATAAATAAATAAAAATAAATAAACATACTTAAACTACACACATAGTATCTCCATACATACAAACCTCGGTGCCTAAATGCCTCGGTGGCGTAGTGGTAGCGTATACGACTGCTAAGCTTGAGGTCTCGGGTTCAAATCCTGGGTCGGACCAAATGTTTGTGGAATCTACAAATATTTGTTTCGGAGTTTGGGTGTTTTCTATGTATAATATGTATGTATTTACAAAAAAAAAAAGTATATATGTATTCATATCAGTTGTCTAGTACCCATAACACAAGCTCTGCTTAGCTTGGGACTAGATGGCGTTGTGTGTTAGATGTCCGAAATATTTATTTATTTAAACACTCTTCTAAACACATTTACATTAGTTTGCTTACTAAACTACTACTAAATGCTTTATTAATTGTAAAATTTACTAAAATTCATGCTTGGATTTCTTATCATGTAACTGGAACAAATTACTTTCTTACCTGAGGAGGGGCACTAATAAAATTGATACAGTCTTATACTGCTATTATCATTATTTCAAATTGTTTGTGTATATAACAATTTGTGTTTCTTATTCCAAAACATTTTTTTATTGTTAATTTTGTCTTTTGTCAATTGTTAAAGTGTAGCAGTTTAGCTATTGACAAAAGTAGTTGACAGTATTAAGCATTTAAATTACCTACATTTCAAATTGTTATTTTTTACTTGCAGTGTTTACTAGTTTACATAATTATGTCAATAGGCTCACTCCAATACGGGTTCTAATGAAATGATGATAATAAAAATTATTTAATAGAATAAATATATTTACAGAAACAATTGGTGGCTACCCTGAATGCATTAGTTAAAAAGTGTCCAAAATCCTTGATTATATTTGATGAGATCCATGACATGTGCCCTACAGTGTTAGACGCTATAAAGCCTATGTTTGATCATCACCATGCAGTAGACGGAGTGGATTACAGGCATGTATTTTAATTTTTTTATTGAAAACAAACAGTGATACAATAATTTTTAACATACACAGAAAGTGTATGTTAAAAATCTATTAACAGGTTTTCCTCCTTAACTAAAAAGTATATATCCAGCATGCAAATGAGAACATGAAATATAGTTTAAATAATAGTTTAAAAAGTTTAAATACATTCAACATTTATGTTATGAACTTAATCGTATACACTGCCCCATTGGTCCAGTGGTTAGGGTAAGCGACTGAGGTCACCGGTTCGATTCCCGGGTCGGACTGCTGTTGGGTTTTTCTTACAAGAAATTGTTAATAGCAACCTTGAACTTAGGCGGTTTATCCCGCCCGTGCCTCGGAGAGCCCGTTAAGTCGTCGGTCCCGGTTGTCATGAACATCTATGACAATGTTATTGGAAAGTCAGTGCCCTCAAATATACTGACAACTAGTTCAATCTTCGAATTCAGTTCACCCTCAGTAAGTCCGATGCCAGTTGCTCCCTGGAAAAACTATCATTCAGCTAAAACCGGTAAAACTAATAGCAAATAATATTAAAGGCTAGGAAGATGATGACTTAATGACATTTACACTGTCCACTTATAACATTGGTTATTTTAAATTTTAAAAATTGTTTGGAACATGTTCCTCATGGAAAAAAATAATATATCTACGCAAGCATTAGACATTAAGAAGACCAAATAGGGCAACTATAATCGAGTGTGCTACGCACGCAACCAAAATAAACCAATTTCAGCTATACCAGTTCTTTTAAAAGGCTGACAAGATCTTAAAACAAACCCAATGTTTTAGAGCAAATAGTGTCCGAAAACGATAGTATACTGTGACTCTTTTAATTTGAGCGCCGTTAAAATTGTATAAATAGTGTAATCGTTGCTTTAGGACTGTGACATTTATTGATATTTACAGAAATTTTATTCTCACTGTAATAATCATTCAGATGGTTTAGGTCAGATCGAAGTGCCAAACGATCAGTAAGGCATACATTAAGTATTTAGATAATTACCATGAACATTTTTTTCAGTCTCACCAGGAGTAAAAATATGTAAAAAAAATAATGACAGTAATTTAATTTATCATTTACAGGAATAGCATATTTATATTCATATCAAATATTGGTGGACCTCAAATAGCAAAAAAGTTGTTGGAACTTTATGAGGCAGGTGTAAAAAGGAATGATGTAGATTTTCATGATTTTGAGCCGATAATTAGGAGAACTGCATATTTCCAAGGTCAGCAGTCCCACATATTTATTATTCTATGCAGGAAGAGTAACGGAAACTTATAAGATAAAACTGAATAAGAATGTAGAAAATTTATTGTAATTTTTATTTATAAAATTCATGCACTCATTTAGATTAGGTACACTAAATGCAAATTTTTGTATGAATTGTTATTAACTTTTCATAATTTGGGTTTAAGAACGATTCACTGAACTTTAAAGAAATTGTTTCTGTACTTTATGTACATGGTGGTGGAAAGGGTGGTTCAACTATCTTGTCATTTATAAGAATAATAATTCTAAATAATACAATTAATATACAGGGTGCATAAGACAAAACGATATTAAACGAAACCACGGTCTATTCAAATGTGCCTAAAAATGGAAATTAGAAAAATGAAATTTTCAAATAAACATTTATTATTATTTAAATTCTTAATGTGTCTACCACGTATATAATACACAGATCGTATCTTTTAGTAATGTTATTTCGAACCCTTGCAAGTAAACTGCCATTTGTAACCATACTTTTTAATTTTTCAAATAACAGAATTATTCTATTCTATTCTATAAGTCCCTCCACATTTGCCACATTCGTGCTATAAACATGATTTTTAACGAAATTCCTTTAAAAAAAATCGAGCGGAGTAAAATTAGGTAACCTAGGAGGCCAACGTGTTGGCCCATAACGTCCAACCCACTGTTATGAATGGCAATGTTGTGTGGCTTACTTGAAAATGACGAGCAACTCTAAGCAAACTACATGTCGGTGTTTCAGCAAAGTAATTTAAAATTTGATCGTCTCGTGTCATTGTTACAACTGGAGGAGCACTATCCCTATTTGGAACCAAAGATTGATTTTCTCGTATCTTCTGGATAGCTTGTACCTACAATTGTCTGACTATTCGTAGGACAAACACGAGTGTTCCCATAACGTTCACGATATGTACGTAAAGTCAGAGCTGCGTTCCTTCGGCATTCTTCATATCCGTGTGTTCACTATATACAGGGTCTGTCGTAAATAATGGATAAGTCGTAAACTGGAGTTGGTCCGGCTATGAGACTATTAGAAAATCGTATCTTTTTGCCAGGGTTTCTAACCGTATGGAAATGGCGTAGACTTTTATGTTTTTTTATAAATTTCGCTACTCTTTGCATTCATTCCGTTGCCATTTCGTTAAATTTAGGTATTTCTGTGTCATTTTTTTTGTATTATAGTCTTGAAGATGTGTATTATTTAGTTTTAGTACTGTTTTAGGCGTTTTTAACGTTGGTCATTTTCAAAATTGTCATTTTAAGATTTTTTATGTTTTTGTTTTACTTAGGGTCAACTTTTGATCATTTACTGTGTAAAAAAAAAGTACGGCGCTATAGCTGCCCATGATCTTAATAAATTATCTAGTATGTGTAGATTCTAAAAAGGTATAACAATGCATACTTCACAAGTAATATTAAGCTACATGAGCGAGATCAATATCAAGGTGAGAAAATATTTTTTTCATGTAATGTTGTAAATGGTTATAAAACTTCGTCATAATGATTTATTTCTGCCAAGATTCTTTACACAAACACTATGGGGTCACTATTAAGGATATTCAAAAGAAAACTAGGTTGTTTTAGTACGTAAAAATATTTATTCAACAACTTAAACTAAATGTTAGAAGTGTCCTCCGCCGGCAGCTATGCACGCTCTACATCGCCTAATAAACGATCGCTTAATCCGGCGCACATAACCGGCTTCTTCAATTTTTCTCGCTGCTACTTGAATGCGCGCACGCAACTCTTCTACAGAACTTATTGTTTCACTGTATACTTTTTCTTTTATACAGCCCCAGTAAAAGAAGTCCAAGGGGTTCAGGTCTGGCGAACGTGGAGGCCATAAAATTGGCCCCAATCGCCCTATCCATCTATCTGGATAAGTATTATTTAAATGTTCCCTGACACGAACAGCGTAATGTGCTGGACACCCATCATTTTGTAGCCACATCTCATTTCTTATCTCTTGTGGGACGTCTTGCAGTAAACTAGGTAAAGTATTTGCTAAAAAATTCAAATACATATCCGCATTTAATATTGCCGGCAATTCGAATGGACCAATGATTTTGCCATTAATAATGCCAGTCCATAAATTAATTTTAAATTGATATTGCGATCGGTCTTCTCGGATAAGTCTTGGGTTTTCGAGTTGCCAGCTGTGTATGTTGTGAAGATTCAAAAAACCATCTTTTCGACACGTTGACTCGTCACTCAATAAAATTTTACTAAAAAAACTTTGGTCTTCCCTCATCTTTCGCAGCATTATGCGACAAAATGTTATTCTCGCAGCAGCGTCCCTTGGCATTAATGTTTGGACCCTTTGATAATGATAGGGATATAATTCATGCCTTTTTAAAATCCTGTGTACAGATTTTTGAGGTATACCGGTGCGCCTTGAAATTACACTTATGGACGTACCATCGACAGAACATTACTTAGATTTGTTAGTACTTAGTTGTTTTTTAATGATTAATTTGTATGAGTGTAAATAAAACAATGCCTCGATTTGGTTATACGTCTATACAGGGTCTGTCGTAAATAATGGATAAGTCGTAAACTGGAGTTGGTCCGGCTATGAGACTATTAGAAAATCGTATCTTTTTGCCAGGGTTTCTAACCGTATGGAAATGGCGTAGACTTTTATGTTTTTTTAAAATTTCGCTACTCTTTGCATTCATTCCGTTGCCATTTCGTTAAATTTAGGTATTTCTGTGTCATTTTTTTTGTATTATAGTCTTGAAGATGTGTATTATTTAGTTTTAGTACTGTTTTAGGCGTTTTTAACGTTGGTCATTTTCAAAATTGTCATTTTAAGATTTTTTATGTTTTTGTTTTACTTAGGGTCAACTTTTGATCATTTACTGTGTAAAAAAAAAGTACGGCGCTATAGCTGCCCATGATCTTAATAAATTATCTAGTATGTGTAGATTCTAAAAAGGTATAACAATGCATACTTCACAAGTAATATTAAGCTACATGAGCGAGATCAATATCAAGGTGAGAAAATATTTTTTTCATGTAATGTTGTAAATGGTTATAAAACTTCGTCATAATGATTTATTTCTGCCAAGATTCTTTACACAAACACTATGGGGTCACTATTAAGGATATTCAAAAGAAAACTAGGTTGTTTTAGTACGTAAAAATATTTATTCAACAACTTAAACTAAATGTTCGAAGTGTCCTCCGCCGGCAGCTATGCACGCTCTACATCGCCTAATAAACGATCGCTTAATCCGGCGCACATAACCGGCTTCTTCAATTTTTCTCGCTGCTACTTGAATGCGCGCACGCAACTCTTCTACAGAACTTATTGTTTCACTGTATACTTTTTCTTTTATACAGCCCCAGTAAAAGAAGTCCAAGGGGTTCAGGTCTGGCGAACGTGGAGGCCATAAAATTGGCCCCAATCGCCCTATCCATCTATCTGGATAAGTATTATTTAAATGTTCCCTGACACGAACAGCGTAATGTGCTGGACACCCATCATTTTGTAGTCACATCTCATTTCTTATCTCTTGTGGGACGTCTTGCAGTAAACTAGGTAAAGTATTTGCTAAAAAATTCAAATACATATCCGCATTTAATATTGCCGGCAATTCGAATGGACCAATGATTTTGCCATTAATAATGCCAGTCCATAAATTAATTTTAAATTGATATTGCGATCGGTCTTCTCGGATAAGTCTTGGGTTTTCGAGTTGCCAGCTGTGTATGTTGTGAAGATTCAAAAAACCATCTTTTCGACACGTTGACTCGTCACTCCATAAAATTTTATTAAAAAAACTTTGGTCTTCCCTCATCTTTCGCAGCATTATGCGACAAAATGTTATTCTCGCAGCAGCGTCCCTTGGCATTAATGTTTGGACCCTTTGATAATGATAGGGATATAATTCATGCCTTTTTAAAATCCTGTGTACAGATTTTTGAGGTATACCGGTGCGCCTTGAAATTACACTTATGGACGTACCAGGGTCTTCTGCAACTATTTCCAGTACTTCGGCTGCACTGTGGCGTTGTGGTCGTCCTTCACTCGCCCCGCCTACGCCGGTCCCAGGAAATCGTCCTTCCAAAAATGTGTTGTGCACTCTTATGAAGACACGATAGTCAGGATGCCGGGCATTTGGATATTTTTCCCGATAAACTCTAGCAGCTCTATTGGCGTTGCCATCACATAAACCATAAATGTAATGCATGTTTACGTATTCGGCCGGCGTGTATTGTTGAGGCATGATATACAAAATTTTCCAAAATAACACGTGCAATCGATAGCACAACACGATGCCCATAAATGAGAGCTGAGTTGTCAATATCACCAGGTTAACAAGTCCAAATCACAAAGAAAATCTAAGTCCGATATTAGAAAGCAGTAACAAATTGACGACAGTAATGAAAACGAGAGCACATGCGATGGTCAAAATCACACTGAGAGATGTATCAGGAGTGCGCCCTAGCTAAACGCATGCTAACCTTTTCACACATCGTGAGTGTGAAAGGGACGGTGCATCATGCAGTGTGCCTAGTAACAATGTCCTTTTCACGCGGGGAGACCCTTTGTATTGCTGTCTTTGTTCATTTTTTTACCTGATGATCCTTTTTACGAATAAACTTGTAACATGTTTGTCGCATGTAACTATTAGAGCACATCAATTTTAAAATTAAACACCTTTATGAAATGAGGAGGCATGAAATTTTTTTGACAAAAAACTACCTAGTTTTCTTTGAATATCCTTAATAGTGGCCCCATAGTGTTTGTGTAAAGAATCTTGGCAGAAATAAATCATTATGACGAAGTTTTATAACCATTTACAACATTACATGAAAAAAATATTTTCTCACCTTGATATTGATCTCGCTCATGTAGCTTAATATTACTTGTGAAGTATGCATTGTTATACCTTTTTAGAATCTACACATACTAGATAATTTATTAAGATCATGGGCAGCTATAGCGCCGTACTTTTTTTTACACAGTAAATGATCAAAAGTTGACCCTAAGTAAAACAAAAACATAAAAAATCTTAAAATGACAATTTTGAAAATGACCAACGTTAAAAACGCCTAAAACAGTACTAAAACTAAATAATACACATCTTCAAGACTATAATACAAAAAAAATGACACAGAAATACCTAAATTTAACGAAATGGCAACGGAATGAATGCAAAGAGTAGCGAAATTTATAAAAAAACATAAAAGTCTACGCCATTTCCATACGGTTAGAAACCCTGGCAAAAAGATACGATTTTCTAATAGTCTCATAGCCGGACCAACTCCAGTTTACGACTTATCCATTATTTACGACAGACCCTGTATATCTAAGGTATATTTTAGAGTGGCAATCATTAGAGTAGTTAGATCTACGGTCGTTAACCCGTTGATGATAGCGTTGCATTGAATACATCGTTTAGTAAATTTAAAAAACAAAAAATTGTGTCCCGTGGCTAAAATACTGAACCGATTTCATTGAAATTTTGTAGGTGGACTTTTAACATGTGTTGGTACATATCTAGTTAAAAAATCTCTTTGTCGTATCCACCTTGTATAATGAAATAAACGAAATATATTTTACAATGTTGGAATATTCTAATATTAGCTTTTGTTTACAGGTGGCTTTGAAAAATCAGCAACAATAGCAAATCATTTAATTGACCACTATGTGCCATTTTTACCACTAGAACAGCAACATGTAGAAATGTGTGCCCTTGCTGAATTCCATTCGCGGTCTATATACCCTTCAAAAGAAATGTTATCGTAAGTATATCCTATATAATAACAGCTCAAATTTTAATTTAAAGTTAAGAGGAGGAAAGAGTTTAGCAAACACAATATTAAAAAAAAAACAACTAATACCAGCCAAGGTTCCACGGTTATGTTTATGAAACAATAATTTCCTTCACTTTATTTAATGCAAATGGACCATGATCAGTTTTTTTCGGAAATCTGACACAACGCCAACTAGTTCCAAACAGCTCTGCTTGAGCTTGTACCTATGGCCATGGGCGTACCGAGGGTAGGGCAGGGGAGGGCAGCTGCCCCCCCCCCCCTTCCCTGGATGTTGACGTTCCTACTATCTTCTTCTGTCGATAAAAGCAAACTCAGACGCGTAAAAACGTGACTTAGAACCTGGGTACGCCCATGTCTATGGCTACTAGACAACTGATAATTTTATAATATAAATACATAAATATACTTTTGGTTTGTTGTCATAAATACGTTTATAACGGTATATATATATATATATATATATATATACGGTTTATAAGATAAAAGTCATCATCATTTTTTTTGAATTTGTGCCTGTTTAATTTACAGGGAAGCGCTGTCTGTCATTACGTATGGTCCAGATGAAGATAGACCGATATTTGCCAACAATGGATGCAAGCGGCTAACGAGGCAGATTCCTTACATCATTGCTAAGAATAAAGTAAACACTGAACTGTAGAAATTAATATTAATTTTAAGTTTACGCTGTGATATTTTCAGCTGATAGATTGTTGAGTACTTGGTTTAAATATTTATTTCGCATTTTCTTTTGTACAAAAACAAAGTATTTATTTGTTATTCCAGTTAATAAAATATCCCTTTCAGTGTTCTTATCTCATGTCGCAAGTTGTATAATAATTGTTCTTTTTTTGTCTTTACACACTTAATGACATTCAATAATGAATTGTAACCAATATTTTTGTAATAAGGAGTATTTTGCAAAAGAGGAAATGTAAGTATAAATCGAAGAATTGTGGAAAGAAATTCTAAAGTGCTATGGCTAACTATGGGTACACTTTTACCATAACCCATTAGGTTGGTATGATTATGTTGAACTGAATCACACAACTTTTAAAGTGTGATTAGTTGCTGTGTCTGTATATAAAAGCATTGTTTATTTCTAAATAACAAAACTGTTAAAAAACTTTTTATATGTTTTAAAAGAATAAATATCTTTTTCTGAATTTCTGGATACCCACCTTTCGTAGTCAAAAACAAAAGCCATTCCTTAGTTATTTATTGCCCCAAGATGTACATAGTACACTGAAGTCCTCTAACATTGCGGCTTAAGTATAACTAAAGATAGCCTTACTAGACTAATATGTAAATAATGTTTAGCTTTACTTATTTAATATACAAAATGAATTGGTGTTTTCTCTCTATTTGTACAATAACTTATTTTGTCTCACTAAAAGTGAGTTAAAATAAAAAAGTCTAAGGGAATATATTGTTTTATTTACTGAATGTTTCTAGCATATTTTAAATGTTTGCAGATGCCAATTATCTAAAAATAAGTTCTACCGTTTAGATAAACTTTGTTCTTTATAACTTAGATGTGAGAGGATATTATTATTATAACTTAGATAAACCCAGTCTCAGAAAATACATGCATTTACCATTGTCTTGTCGGAAATCAATAAAAACGCCTTTTGGTCTGTAGTGTTACCATCTCGTTTCGTAGAAGATAACTTGTGAGGAGGAATACTATCTATCTATATAAATCAAAATGAATCGCTGAAATATGTATGTACGCGCATAACTGCCAATCGAATGAACGGAATTGAATAATTCTTTTTTCTGTGTTAATTATTGTTAGAACAAGGTTTGTATAGAAGAAAATGAAATGAACTTACCGTGGGAGAGCCATACTTCGGCATAAATGGGCCGGCTCGACCGGAGTGATACCACGGCCTCACCGAAAACTGCTGTGAAACAGTGTTTGCACTGAGTAAGTGAGAATCCGGAAACTGCTTTTAACAACATATCCGGACAAGAAAAGTCGCCCGAGGGCAGAGGCAGCTTTGGAGCAAGATATCGGAAGTGCTCGTCGAAGAGACACACCTACTGTCGAGGATCAGGCCCAGATACTTCATCTGGGCCCGAAGGATACTGGAGGCTCATACCCCAACCTCTCCCCCATCCCCCAAAGGCCGGCAACGAACTTGTGACGCCTCTGATGATGCGGTTGTCCATGGACATATATAAGTATTTAGTCAGTTGTCTAGTAACCCATAAAACAAGCTCTGCTTAGCTTGGGACTAGATAGCGTTGTGTGTTAGATGTCCGAAATATTTATTTATCTTATTGCAGTTAACATGAAGAGAGCTTAGCGACAAAGCCTGGGATATAACGTCGTATCAAGCAGGATGGTGTATTAGGTAAAAATCCTAAAGCTATTCTATTTATACTAGCTACCTGCTGCCTGTTTCCAAGGTCTGACTGATAAGGTTGATCTTAATATTAATTTGGCAGGAGTAAAAAGTCGATTTTGTTGTCGATTAAAAACAGCGATTGACTAGTAACATGATTGAAAAGTTATAAAATGTCATGTTTGTTAAGCATAAAACTGACGACGATAATGATCATAATGATGATAGTCATATCATCATTATGAATGTCAATGTTGATTAAAATAACATACATGTAATATTGATATTTATTTAAAATTTATATACTGCTTTTTGAATAGGGTACATGATTTTCTTCACATTATATATGGCCTAAAATATAAACTAAGCAATCATCTTTAATAAAAAATCAAGCATCATCTCAATAGCAACGGTATTTAAAAATAAAATCTTACTCTTGTGTATGCCCATGTTAAGAAATGGTAGTTAATAGGAACTGGCGAGTTCCATAAAAAGATGGAAACTCTTCATATTACATCTAAAGATGCTAGCTGCTTGTGTTTTGATTCCATCCAAATGAATAAACTGAGTTTTACTTTATACAGTTTTACAAGCTTATAAACAAAGCCCACAAAAACAACCAGTGGGCTATAAAATGGCTTATAACTCACACCTTTCTTTATAAAATAAACATTTACTATACAATTCTGCCGGTGGAAGCTGCATACTATACTTTCAAAGACCAGACTTCAAAATGATTTATTACAAGTGTGGACAATATAATGGAAAAAATCATGAATACCAACATTCTTCCATTCTTGCTTGCAGCGTAACTGAGGATCGGCTTAATAAAACTGTTTAATGATCTAACTGTAACTGGTACTTTACCACTGGCACTGACCATTGTAGCTGAATCTCAAATTTTAAAACAAGTAAATTGATAGCAGCTCAGAATTGCACTGATAACAGTAATTGGAAACAGAAAAGAAAAAGAGTGCTTAAATGACACTTGTGGAATATATAACAAATGCAGCATGGTGTTTAGGAGACTGTTAGATACGAGCAGCACGGGACCGGTTTTTGTGGGAAGCCTTGGGAGAGGCCTACGTCCAGCAGTGGACGTCTTTCGGCTGACATGATGATGATGATGATGATGTAAATGTACAGTAAATAATACAGTAAATCATATAGCATTCATCAGGTATAGCATATGATTATTTTCCACCTAACAGTAGCGTTTGGCGTATCGATACGCCTGCACTGAAATAATCACTAATCGCAACTTCGAAACGGTCGCCTTCGAGAGCGAGCGAGTTGATACGAAATAAATTCACACAAGGTTTAGGTGTTGGCATGAATAATAATTCATTACTATATATCATAGAAAGCACAGCTCCTCCTAGGGTTACTCAGGAATCAAGTATTTGCTATTAGTACAAATAGTAACAAAATATTGTGCTTGAGTATATTTCGAGAGCTGCTACTAACAGCTAACACTTAGAGCCTCAATTAATTGCAGTGTACTTTGTTGCTATATTCTGCTTATAACTGTTTCAGGTATATATATTTACAATAAACATAAATGAAGAAAGTTGTCTGGATAGCTTAAATGTTCAGAAAGCCATTGTAGTGGGGTATCAGAAGGAATCACCACTCCATGTGTCCTCAATTTTACTGAAAAAAGAAAAATATTTAGTATTAGTAAATGAGTTTTCCTTACAAATTATTTAGAGTGTATCACCAGTAATATAAAAGCTGGTTTGTTTTTTATTGAGAGAGAAAATTTAGGTACAACCTAAGGTAATATATTTGAAAATTAACAAAAGCAATCATTAAGTAATGTATATGGGCATTAAACTTATTTGAAATATTTGCACAACAGCATCCTTAGAATAAATCAAGATTATTTTTTATTATTTTAAAATAAAAGCCTTTAAATAAATAAAGATGAAGCAATATATGTAGGTAAGACAATTGCCTTACCTACATACATTACCTATTTTTAAATATATATATCTATAGATTTACCATACTGTTTATTGATTAATAAACAGCAAAATCTTTTATGTGACTAGTAGACCTGGCAACATTTGTTGTCATTTAACTTTATCATAAAACGAAATGGGGGGAGGCATCAATTGAAGTGTAAAAAACACTTTACTACCTATTCTCATTTGTATCAAGTATCTATACAAAAAAAACATCAAAATTGGTCTAGCCATTTTTGAAGAATGCCTGCAACGGCATACAGTATTACTGTTGACAATAGTGCAGGAATAATTTAAAAAATATACACACCATTTTTGTCTGGGTATAGTTCTGCAATCATTTGCTGCAAAGTTTTCCTACTGCCGTCAATGTTCTTTGGGCTGACTAGACGTTGATTACATATTCCATCATCAGAATATATCTTTATAGGAATGTGTTTGAACCCTTCACTATCTCCATGTGATTCCATCAATCTCCTATTGATAGCCCAAAATTGATCAAATTTATCTGGAAATTGTAATTTAAAAATGTGAATTTACATTATTCTTTATTCATTTATGACTTTCATTTTTGTGTACTTACTTACTTGCTTTGGAATCAACTTTTATTTTAAATCTTTCAAAGAACAGTTCTTAACAATTTTACATTAGGTGGTAATTTATCTATACTAATATTATAAAGAGGAAAGGTTTGTATGTAAGTATGTTTGAAACGAATTGGCTCAAAAAGTACTGGACGGATTTTAAAAATTCTTTCACCATTTGAAAGCTACATTATCACTGATTAATATAGGCTATTTTAATTGTAAGAAAAGAAAAAAACAAAAATAACAATATGTAAACTTATAATTGCAGGTAACACCGCAAGGTTCAGCTAGTTTGTAATAAAATGAATGTCTAGCAATGTGGTGATATATTAAGAATACAGAATGTCATCACTCCCTTCATCAAATGGGTGTTGTTAGAGCTAACTAAGGGAGTAAACTATGCAAGATGAGTATATATACGCATACACACATAAAGCTGCGATAAACATTCTAATCTGTTGTCTAATGTATATCGCATTTTATAGTAGGTATTATCCACCACTTGAATTTGTGTTTCTTCTTTTTTTTTTCTTTTGCTTGTTCCTTCATATTTATGTATATAAATTAATAAATATAAGGTAGTTAGCTCGTAATTAGTAAGTGTTTGTTACACATTATTGAGATCTTTATGAATGTACTTTATATTAGTTTTAGTGTAAACAAAAGTTGGTGAACCTAATTAAATAAAAGACAATAGCACTTTTAAGGGACGGAAAACTTGAAACAAACTATAGCTACTTGACTGGCCCATGTGTAATAATATGCCAGAACCTCCTTTCTAAACAGAGGCTTATTTCCAGCGGTTGATTATTAGTCTATTAAAAGTTATATTTATTTAAGTATTACCATTTTGCAAGCCCAGCCATAACTGGTTATGGTCCTTCTTCTGCATGGTAGACATAACTTGTCCTCTGTGTTTTAGAACATCAGCTTCTTTTATAGTTGACATAAAATGAGCCTCTACAACATCCCTGAAATAAGAAACAATATTAGTTTTGGATTTGCATTCAGGTTAATGTTGTTTCCAATAATGTCTGTAGCAATGCAGATAGACAAATGATCACAGTAATTTTAAGAAGCATGCTTCTTAGAATACTGCATTTTGTCATCATTAGATTCAAATCACTTTTAAAACCAGGATATACTGCAAAAAATCTAATCTGAATTTAAATAAACATTAGAGATTGTTTAATTTTTTTTAGAATACTGATATATACTGTTACTTGTTAGAGCAACGAAGCAGGATTTCTTCTGGGAACTTCGTAAAATGTACAGTTAAATTCCAAGGTAGTTGAGGATCCTGGCCACAATATAGGTCGTAAAGAAATCCTATAGGGTAATGCCATTTCAGGGGTTGTCCATTATAATCTAACCACATCTCATTGTCAGCAATTTCTTGAGATATGTAGCGCAAAAAATGTCTTTTCATCTGTAATAACAAGAGATTATACATTAAACTGAAGTTCAAGTCACGATACGATCAATAAAACAAATCGTTCTTTGCATACCTTATCCGTCACGAGAGGAAAATAACTTAATCGTGGAACCATCACATAAAATGGATCAGGCTGTTGTATTTCCATGATCTCTTCTTGAGCCAATTGAAAACAAATAGGGAGTTTTCCGTCCCATATTTCTCGTAATACTTCCCTATCGTTAGCCATGTAGAAAGAACTAAAAGATAAAAGACTAATAGAATACAAATTTAAAACAAGATTTTGCTTTCAGATCTCTCGATCTTGTTTTATTAAATTACGAATTACTTCTGTTTGTTTTATTCTTTACGTTTTCATTTCATAGATTTTATTTACTACCTTTGACGTGATTGACGTTTATGACTCGAAACTCGGACCCGAACGTCAAAATTATCTTTAGTATTATTATTAACAATTATTAAAATTAGTTGGTGTGGGTGTACTTTATGTACTCTACGTACATACAGTACACCCACACCAACTAATTTTAATAATTGTTAATAGTATTTACGATAAGAGTTTTCGTGTAAAAATGACAGTAGTGGGTGTAGATCGTCTCTAATCTTCATAGAATTTGATCATAATCACCTTTCTAAATCTAATTTACCACTATTATTCCTGTGGAGCATTGTAGTGCGGTCCTCTCTAACTAAAACATTTGCAGTTGATAGATTAGTGTTTAAAAGATGTCAAAGGATTTTTTCTTCAATAGTGGTTTCGTGGCTCCAAAGGGAATGGGTAGAAACTAGATACTAGGCGAGAATAGCATCGGACTCTTTTTAAATGTCAACACTCAACACTGTCATATGAAGTCTGTCATCATAAAATGCCAGTATTGCCAGTTTGCCTCATGTTCTGTGGTTTGCCTCCACTTGTCACTTTAAGTTTCTATTCCACGTGCTTTTATTTGG
Organism: Spilarctia lutea; assembly: GCA_916048165.1. Taxonomy (NCBI): domain Eukaryota; kingdom Metazoa; phylum Arthropoda; class Insecta; order Lepidoptera; family Erebidae; genus Spilarctia; species Spilarctia lutea. Next base: position 16,666,614 of record OU696471.1, on the reverse strand, counting down.
ATATCTGTGTAATTTAAATATTTAAGCACAAACTGATCTTCATTGAATAATAGTAGTGTTTTTGTGCCTATACATTTAAGCAGCAGCTTAAATAATAAATATATTACCATGGGTAAGAAAAGGAAAATGGCATCAAAAGATGACGAACATGAGTACGATCCTGTACCAAAACATTTAGTTACTTCACATATAAGGAAGCAAGAAAAACGACTAATAGTAATTTTAGAAAATGCACAACTAGAAACTGTAAAGGTACGTTCTTTTTTCAAACATATATCCTTAAAATTTAAAGTTTTCAATGCTTGTGAGGTACTGATATTTTTTATTTATTTATGTTATTATTTTATTTTGCTTAGAAACATAGATAAGAATAGCAAAACTTTGAGAGGAATCAAAGAGATCCAGCCCAAAATCTCGGAGTATTGCCGAGTTTCTATGGATTGTAGCATTTTGTTATTTAGCCTTCCTCGATAAATGAGATCCATCCAGTTGTACATCACACATCATCAAACCCTACTCCAACTCGTCTGGTCAGTGTAGTATAGTTGGCTCAAACCTCCTTCTCGAGTAGAGTAGTAGAGTAGTAGAGTAAACTATTTAACTAAAAAGCAAACCCTTGAATTTTAGAGTTAAAGCCATTTTGCAGTAACAAACTTTTGTTAAATATTTTATTTAATATGTTTTCAGAAAGAGAATAGTTTTGAACTATTAAACTGTGATGATCATGCTACAATTCTAAGGAAAAATAACAGAGACCCTGGTACTTGTCGACCAGACATCACTCATCAATCTTTACTTATGTTGATGGACTCACCACTAAACCGAGCAGGGCTCTTGCAAGTTTACATTCATACAGAGAAAAATGTCCTTATAGAAATTAACCCACAAACAAGAATACCAAGGACCTATAAAAGATTTGCTGGATTAATGGGTAAGCATTTTTAAAATTACATCTATTTTCAAATTCTTACTAAGGTTATCATTATATGGTGTTAAAAAGAGGCTCATTTGAACATAGGTTGATATATATGGTCCTCTAGTAAGCTGTTGGTTTGGGCTCTGGTTTCCTGACTGTAATTTATGCATAAAGTTGGTTAGATAAGCTGAACCAGCTCCTTCCCAAAAGCCAAGAATCCTTTTGGAATATGGCACCAGTTTTGTTACTGGTAATCATACCAATACGGCCACACAATGGGCTACTATTAAGTAGCCCGTTGTGTGGCCGTACCCTTCAATCCAAGATTATAGAATCTTGGCCATTACTAAATCTTTAGAGACGTTCTAAACAAATTGTTGTAATGTAACTTGACACTCGCGGGCTGGGTCTTCGCAACTCAACAACTTCAGTGCGCCTGTTTTGCGTGAATTGTTGTAATTGTATTGTTGTAATGTAAAAGTTTTGTATTGCTTTACATTTTACTTCTATTATTCTGTTCAATTGTTTTATTATTTTTTATGATTTTTCAGTTCAACTCCTTCACAAGTTCGCAATAAGAGCATCAGATGGTCCAATGAAATTGTTGAAAGTAATTAAAAACCCAGTTACTTCACACTTACCAGTTGGGGCAAGAAAAGTGACAATGTCATTTAGTTCCAAAGTTGTCAAGAACTGCAGAGAGTTAGTGCCGAAAGATGAACCAATTGTTATAATCATTGGTGCTATGGCTCATGGCAAAGTGGAAGTAGATTATTCAGAAGATGTCATATCAATAAGTAACTATCCATTGTCGGGCGCACTAACTTGTGCTAAGTTATGTACTGCTTTTGAAGAAGTTTGGGAGGTTGTGTAAATAAAAATATTATAAGTATCAAGTTTGTTTTTGTTGAACAACAGTGAATGATATCACTTCGTCATTAATGTGGATGTCTTGACCACAAATTGAATATGTCAAAAAATCTATTAATTAATAAGTAAACAATTAAATGTTTTATCACCCTCTACACTAGCATCAACCAAGTTTGTACTGTTAACTGTAGCAATAAATGTTGCCAAACTGTGATGACAGTTGACACATGTTCAGTATTCTACACCATGTCAATCGGAGTTTGTAAGTTAGTGTCATTTCTACATCAACTAAGAAATGAGTTATCACAAACTATAGCTAAAAACCTCGTTCACTTTGGCTTTCAAAGAAAAGAACGCATCATAATCATAATTTGTTAAAGATCGGCTACCTACCGCCATCCACCGCTGTAAGACAGCCTTCCCTAAGAAGTGCTAACAATATATAATAGCCCAGGCCGCAGGTCTTGTGGTGTCTGCATTAATCCATTGTTAAAAAAAAAACACTGTAATCAATCCTTTAGGAGCTATGATACCACAAACGGCACATGACATCCTCTTATTTCATCAGAGGGTTATAAACATAACGCAGTTAGTTTTTCTTAATTTTTCAATTTACCTATAATCCAGAAATTTTGAAATAGAAATAATGGTTAGGAATTTAGAGTAATTTCTTAGGGTACTAATTTATAAAACACTGACATCTATCAATCTTCAGTGTCATTAAAAAACTGTTACTTCACTTTTTAACTGCTAGAGGGCGCTTTAACGACTTTTATTTCTCGTATTTTAAAATTAAAACGGGCACCGTTTCTTCCATTTATACGATTCTTTTTAAATTTCATGTGTGATGTCAAGGATTTACAGTTGCAATTGGAAATAGCTATGGGTTGTTTTTTGTTTCGGTACTGGTTTTATTCCACTGCTACTATACCTACCCGCTCCAATTACATACATCAGTTAATAAATAGGTGATGGCGCTTCTGTCCATGGTCCAGCAACAATTTAAAATACCTTATCAATTGTATTATAAACTTTTTATTTTCGATTTTTATATGAATTTAAGTTAAAATATAAAAATAGTGCAATAAAGCATTGGTAATTCTTTTAGCACTTTACAAACCTACTGACTGTAATCAAATCTCGGAAATTTCTGCACAAAATTTGGGGATTTACGGAACGGAAAACATTTGGCGAGACTTTAAATTAATTATAAATTGTTTGATAATGGTAAATTTTTTTTAATTAACACGATGATAACGAAATATTGTATGCATCTCTGTTTAGATTAAAATTAATTTAAGCCTAGGTAGATACAAGATTTTAGTTAGATTTTTACAGATAGACATGCTACAAGCATTTCCAAGTCGTTTACATTGTAGAGAGCATTTAGACACACAAACTACAAAAAGGAGTGGCTAGGAGAGATTCCCTAGCTTCACAGAAATCTTAATAAGACCTTTCATATTAAGATTTCTGTGCCGGGCTACTACCAGCAGATTCTCAGAAGTCTGGAACGTTCACGGGCGCCTGGATCTCTTATGCACTTGGATGATTTCCCCTATGTGTTTCCACTACCTGAGAATAACGTGGGCTTATAGAAAGATTCCTCCATGTGTGCGTGTAATCTGTAGATTAAACGAGTATTTAAACAATTCCGAAATCATGGAACGAGTAAAAAAATCCTTGATGCTATCCTAAATTGAATATCTAAATTTAATTCTAAAGCAATAGCAACTTTTATAAACATAGATACCGAGATATTTATTGTTTGAAATGAATATCAATAGCATTTACTTCAGCAGCTGGCTACAAACATCTACTGCAAAAACTAATAAGTAGTTCTAAGCGGTTTCTTTTTTTCGAAGGAAACTATGCCGTCTTTAGAGATTTACAAATTAACTAATTAGTACCCTAATCCTCTGTATATTTATGAAGCCGAACGTTAATATAGATCATATTGTACTTATTGGTATTTCATAAGAATATCTATCAATATAATACCTATACTGACCTTCTTTTAATAAAATACCTTAAAATGCTTAAGATTTTCATATGCCCTTTTAAATAATACCATAGTTTTAAATTAGATGATTATTGGTTACCTCGTAAACTGAGCATTATTTGCCATTGTAGAGGCGAAGAGGTTAATTTGATCTTTTCTCATGCCATCAATCTTTTTTTTTGTTCCAGTGAACTTTATCTAAGTATAACTATCTCTATGGAATGCGAGGGCGGGGCGGAAGGCGCGAGGGAACTATGGAATGCGTCTAAGATGTGCTTGTGTTTTGTTTTTACGTGGTTAATAAAAAATAGGAATGAAATTATTAGTATTACCTATCCTTTAAATTAAAGAGCTTTTTCCTTATAATAATATTAATGTTACATATCTAGACTTGGACTAAACTAAACCTACGTTACTTATAACATAACTAAATTTAGTAAATTTTATACCTACGGAATGTATAATATTGTTAGGGCAGTGTTTTGGTTTGCTGACGTAAGGGATGTCGTTTATTATGAAACAATGTAAAGCATTTAGATGCTGCAAAATCTTGTCTAATCATAAGTCTCTTTGTGTATATAACAAAAGTCTAAAACTACTTTTATTAACATAACTGCCTTATTAAGAATAAGGAATGTAAGAAATCCGTTTAACTATCATGGCTCAGCGTTTGTGCTTGCAACCAAGTCGTCTTAACAACTTCCAGATTCCAAAGGGTCGTCTAAAGGAAGACCATGACTCTAGGGTAGTGTTTAGTTAGTTAAATAATATGAAGGAAGGAATGAAAGAAGTAAGAAAGTACGATTTTACAGCGCGTAGATTGTTTTTAAGAATATTTCCTTGTAAATAAAACACATAAGTATGTATCACAGTATTCACAGTTACTTCAAATCGTGGAGCTTTTAATACAAAAATTTAAATGTAGCAATAATAGTTGTACTTACCTAGAATCGTGGGCAGAATCATAGCTGGGCTCCGTTAATCAAATAGTTAACTTCGTTAATCGTTAATCCGATATAAAAAAAGTTAGCTTCGTTAAACGTTAAAGCGTTACATTTCGGAAGAATTAACGCAAGTTAACGTTAATGTTAATTCGTTAATATGTATAAAATTGCATAACATGCACTGCCTCGTTGGTCTAGTGGTTAGCGTAAGCGACTGCAAATCAAGAGGTCTCGGGTTCAATTCCCGGGTCGGACTGCTGTTGGGTTTTTCCTACAAGAAATTCCTAATAGCAGCACGGAGTATGGAAGATGGCGGTGTTTCCCGCCCGTGCTTCGGAGAGCACGTTAAGCCGTCGGTCCCGGTTGTCATGAACATCTATGGCAATCGTTATTGGGAAGTCAGTGCCCTCAAATATACTGACAACTAGTTCAACTTTCGAATTCAGTTCGCCCTCAGGGTTGCGGAGGTCAGATGCCAGTCGCTCTGTGTAAAAACTGATATTCAGGTAAAACCGGTTGAACTGGTAGCCGACCCCAAATATTGGGAATAATAAAGGCTAGGAAGATGATGATGATGTATAAAATTGCATTTTTATATCGTTGCGTCAGTGAAGTTATAAAACTTGTCGGTTTAGGTTCTGAAGTAAATAGGTTAGGAACAAAACATAATACTTGTATAATTCAAATGAGTAATTTAATCGTCGGACATAAGGTGCATATTCCCCTTCATAAACATTAACATGTTGAAGTTCTCATTTGAAAGCGAGGCTCGTTTTGGTGTTAAAATGTATTTACCCGTGGAAAAAAGACGTTACTGCAGCACTTCAGGGCATAGCAGTATTGTATTTAATGAATAGATTTATGAATTTCTGTTCCCCGAGGAATGCAGCATCGTTGAACGAGTCTATTGATTTTATGTCCAGCCACATTTTGACGAAACTTTGCGCTTTACTCTTTAAAGAGTTGGAGCTCTTTGGTTTTTCTATAGACTGGGTGACAGAATTTAAAAAGTCTTCCTCGTCATCATCTCTGTCAACTGTCTCTGTTCTTCGAATTTCCGCTGGTTCTTGTCGTAAGGCATCTTCTACCTTTTTTCCATGCACTTTTTTACTGCATTCACTCTACTGCTGTCATACGTTTCCAGCCATATCAACCGGAACTTTGGGTAAAATGCCGCGGCAAGTTGGTACTGTTCATCATTCAGGAGTGGTCCAAACCTTTTCTCTTTGCCATTGAATAAGGCATTGGCTAAAGCTGTGCAATTTACTAGGCCCTTAGATTTAATATTTTTTAATTTATTGACAGTAGCTGCAATCGTCGGTAGTAGTGATCCGAGATATGCTTAAGCTTCTCCTTGGATACGTTCGCTAGCAAAGATGCAGATGCTGCCCGACACTTATCGGTGCCGTGCGGAAACTATTCGGCATTAGATTAACGATTAACGGATTTCTGCATATTAACGGAAGTTAACGTATCCGTTAACATTTTTAAAAGTTAACTTAAATGTTAATCCGTTAATGAAAATGTTAACTTCGTTAATTAACGATTAACGGATTAACGAGTTAATGCCCAGCTATGGGCAGAATATAGTATCTATCAATTGCATTGTTTATCCTTATTATTAGGTATCAACAACCTCCACTGGACTTGTGCTCTCTTTAGAGCCTAGGTATTGGCCTACTAGATACCACGCAGATAGACAGACTGGTATAGGGTTTATTTCAAAGAAACTTCTCTTTACAGTGCTGTTGTCCTACGTAGCTTGTTTCCTTAGTCGCCTCTTACGACGCAAACGGGATAACAGAGTTGTGACACTCTGTATTCTAAATCAGTCATCACACTTTCCTTAATAGTATAAGTGTAAATAAATGTATGTATTGTGGTGGTATTGTCTGTAGTCACTTTATGAAAATTAAACTTTAAACTCAATGCAAAATTGAGATAAAAGATTTTACCTAATTTGAACATTTTGCGAAAATCAAGTACGGTAGTTTCTGCTTTTGCATTTCCTTATAAAATTTGAAAGAAACAGCTTTACATAAAAAGTTCTGTCTAAATAGACACTGAAAGAATCTTTAAAGACGAACATACGTAACAAGTTCGTTCAATTGCACAACTGCCGGTGCGCAGTTTAACTTTTCCATTTTGTTTTAGGTAGACAGTATTAAAACTTCAACGATCATACTCATAATCTTCTATTTTAAAGATGGCCTAAAGCATGTGCCTGCAATATTGCTAATTATTAAACTTAATACAGATTAAGGAAAGTTTGTTACGTTAAATACTGTCAACGGTTTTATTAATGATTTAATTTATTAAAGAGCTTCAGTTCTTGATACGTAATAATATGTATATGTGCTAATATATGTGTCATTATGGTCATAGTTATTAATAATATTATAAGTAACACTGGACAGAAGTAATTCGTAACATGATGAAAGCGGTTGTTCGGTCACCTCGCACCGGCTCGTGGGACTAGATTCTCGGCAACTTTCCGTATAAGGCGTATGGACTGACTCTGTGAGCCAATTAACTACACAATAATATATACAGCTACCTACTAGAACGTACCTACTAATGTACATAACGATTAACTATTACAACTGGTGATAATAGATACGTACTACTTACAACATTGCTTTGTTTGAATCAAGGAGATGCGTCGTGTGACGTGTGAACGTGTGTATATATATAAGAAGAAGAATATTTTATGACAAGTGCCTTACTATTTTTTATCATTTATTACAGAATTGAATAGCAGTTATATAGACCCCGAGACCTCAAAACTGTCAAATATGTTTAGGTACCAAAACAGGTTTTGAGACAGTAAACAGTTTCACAGAAAGCAGTAGGTAACTAAGCAGCAGTAATGGAGTTAACCAAATGTGATACAATTTAATATTCTGTAAATAAAATATATAGCTATATATATAACAGTGTATAATATATTGTGTGGCGCAGTCACCAAATGTCAGAGTCATTTCATGTCAGTCAATCAGAGTGGAAAGAGATGGAGGAGGCCTTTGCCAACGCTGGGCAAACAGACGAAGTTGTCGGTGTCAACGACTCATCATACTCACTCATTTAAATTTTTGTAACTATTTTGTCTGAATAAAGCCTTACATTATTATTAATATATTGTGTTCTAAAGTCTACTATGGTTGATTTGTTCTAGGTATAACTCTATAATAGACTAGATGAGATTCGAAAATAATTAGGCGCAAGATCAACTGTATTCAAGGACGTGATATTCGAATGTTATATTTTTGTCATTGGTCATGTTACACACCCTCAATTTAAGCATTATTTTAATTTAAAAGTAGAGGTGTCATAACGGGAAAAATATATTTAGGTAAGTTTTTTTAAGGACAAAACGGTTTACACGGAAATAAGTTCCCATGTCGTTATATTATTTCATCATAAAACTGGAATGTTGCAAACCGAGTAGCTAATTACGAGTATTCTACCTCTTACTGCGTCATAATCTTATAAGTAAGTACATATTATTCTACAGCAATATCCCTGGTGCAGATTCTTAAATGACGTCACCAGTGCATGACAATGCAATGCAATGTTTATTGTGACTATCGTGTAAGTATATTGTTCATCAGCTCTTGTATGAAAAGGACATGTAGATGTAAAAACTGTGAGATACGTATCAGAGGTATTACTTTTTGTCTCTGAAATTACGTATTTTTTGGGACTGGATTCTACCTTGATATCTTTTTTTCTATGACCGGTCAATAATCATATTGCTCTTTATTTTATAATTTATGATAATATTAAGATGTTTAGCATCCAAGTAACTATTAAGAGACCCTAATAATTAGAAATATTGCTATAGGTAATTAATTCGGTTTCGGTTAGATCGAGTTCTTTTTTTATTGTTAAGCTGTAGGTAAATCATACTTTAGATTAGGCATTTTATATTCTGGTGACATTCCACTTTTTACATAATTAAATTAATAATTTAGATGAAAATAATTACCGTTTTAGTGAAATTTAATGTTTTACCTTTTATGACTAATGAGGAGCTGTTAAAATAAAATATATTTCTAGTAGTACATTTTTCATGATCGTGTATGTTTTTAAACGTCTCTTTTCTTAAATGTATTTTTAAGATACGGGAAACTCGCCGGGAAATGAGATGGCTGAATACAATGGCTGGTGGTTTTGTAGGCATGAGAACATCTCCAGAGTTTTTGCTCAGAAAACTATTACAGACGGAGTTATTGATAAATCAACGTCCTTCGATATCAGTTACAAAAAATATGTTAATCGAATTAAAAATATTAAGTAAAATTCGTCTCTGGAGTTATATGCCTGTGTTATACATATAAACTTTCGTCGTAAATCATTGTTTCTATTAGTGAAAATTCAAAATTGTATTAAAATCCGTTGCGTAGTTTGCAAGATTTTAGCATACCTACATGAAGAGCGACTTCATTTTATACCATTTAAAGAAAAGATGAATAATTTTTTATTCATAACAGTATAAAAATTCTATAAAACAAAAAATTGTACAAATCGGCTTAGCCTCGTTGTTCTTTCTGACCACATTATAGGGTACAGATAAAAAAACGCTAAGTAGATACGCGCCTGTTGCAAGGCCCCGTGCGATTCCAAGAATTAGAAAACATTCCACTTTGGCCGTGTTAATCAACATATTTACTACAGAAGGAATAAGTACTGGTATATCTAATCTGATTGTTGAATTTCTGTTATGCGTATTTATTTTTGGGTTGCTGTTGATTGCTTCACATACCTACGTTATTTATTGCTGTAAATAGTTGTCATAAAGAATGAATAAACACTGTGATCCTGGACAACAGGTTAATCCTGCTTACAAGATACAAGATGATGATATCACTGAGAACAATAGGAGAATGTCGAGATTCAAGAACGAACATAAAATTGCGAACGTACTCGTAATAAAAAGACTTAGAAATAGGGAAAATTGTAAGTACTTTTAACTAACATGTAAATTGATGCAGCGACTTTGCCGTGAAAACGTCACAGACAGACAGAGTTCCTTTCGAATTTAAAATATTAGTATGAAAGTATACCTAAGTTGTTCCGAAAATTGATAACCACAAAATAAACACAATCTCTTCTTTCATGAAACTATTTTGGATTAACGGCTAATTTCAACACAAATCTCCTTTGTGAAAATCACATACGTATACGTATGTGTATGAACGCTTTGCGATGAATACCTCATTCTCTCACCGATGGGCTCTCGCTAGTGCCCAAGGAGCGGCGTCGTTTTTCACCAAGATGAAGCGCCCGCTCACGCAGCTGCTAGAACTATGGACTATTTGACAACTTCGGGGGTACAAATGTTACATCCTACCACCCATCCTCCGTACCGCCCAGATTTATCTCCATGCGATTTTTTTTTATTTCCCACAGTAAAAAGAACTTCGTGGGCGAAAATTTAGTACTGCAGACGAGGCCGTCGAAGAATTTCAGCGGTTATTTTTCGACCTCCCCGCAAGACACGTTTCTTAAATGTTTTGAAAGCTAGTGGATATTTTGAAATTCTATCCATTCCATCCGTTCCATCCGTTCCATCCATCCATTCCATCCATTCATTCCATCCATCCATTCCATCCATCCATCCATTCCATCCATTCATTCCATCCAGGATACAGGCTGCAATAGCTAGCTATTAATAAAACGAGTACCTATAGAGCAATTTCTGGAGTTAGAATATTCTAATTCTGTAGTTAGTGTCGTGCTCTAAGACCTGAGTACATACGACTGAGTAATTCGAATTAAAATAAAAATAAAATTAAACTAAATAAATGAATGCTAAATAATTAAACTTTCATTATAATAATTCGTAATGAAATACAACAACATGTACTTACTAGTAACTCTCAGCAATATAAACGCAAAGCATGTAAGTTATACTTGTCAATAAAGTGTTCAGTATCATTAATAACCGCACAGGTATCTGATTACTTACCTGTTCCTTGAATTTGGTAGCGAGCTCGTAACCTAATAGTTATTACAAGTGCAATACGTCATTATTTAAGTTATATTTAGTGAGCAACGTATTTCAAATCGTTATTAGTAAAATTTGGGTTTTGTTTTAATATTCTGTACTTCAGTGGTATTAGTTTTCACTACTAAATTATCACTATTGTAACCAAGAGCATAAATCGTAAACGGTGGTTTATATTCTGACGTTACTAAATTAACATTTTCAGACTTCTCCTTCAATTCAACTTGACTCTGGATTTCCTAGCTCCTACATATTAGTGACCTAGTGTGTTGCAGATTAAAATAGCTTCTACCTAAGGTTAAAAGGAAGACTCACAGTTAGTTTTCATCTATGACTGAGGTAAATTGGTATTTGCTTGTAAAAGACCACAGAACTCTCTGTTCTTTGTAATAAAAATATAAGCAACCTATCAGTTAACTTCAACAAAGTAACGATTCAAGATAGTTGCACATAAAAAAAAGAGTTTATATATAAAGTATTCATAAAAAAATTCATTCACAGTATTTTGAAGAGTTTCTTTAGTGAAAAGTAACAGTCTCGTAAATATGAATGAAAGATGAATTCGTATACAATACAAAATAACAGACAATGCTATAGCACAATGTCCTTTAGATGTTTTGTATACAGTAAAGTTACATTAAGTATTTAGTTCCACGTAACTAATCAGAATTAGTTTCACTGACCGATTTTTGGAACCGAACCGAAGGTGAAACGACCGACTGTCGTTGCCGCCAATGGTGTAGTCTTGTGTTTTATTTTATTGGATAAACTTAAATAAAATTCAATTGAATTATTAATTGTTTATGGTATAAAGTATTATAGCCTGTATCTAGTGCTAGACAACAAGATAACTTTAGGTACTACGTGTGCATTAAGAATGTAGCTCTATCTTGCGTTCCACATTCCAAAGATAAGTAGTTACGTCGCCACATTTCATGCTTAGGTGTGATAACATTATCTAGAGAGTAATCAACAATGTAGGGATGTGTTTTTATTTACTTCGATCCGATTTGTGTATCGGATTGCATAAATTTAATGCGATTTTCAAAAACTAAATGATTTATGCTACTTAGCCGTTAGACGTTTTTTCATATAGGTACATATATTATGGAGTTCTGGAAATATAATTTTGATCCTATTAAATTTACAATCTAGTTAAATATATCAATCGAATAGTTAAATTGAAAATTTACTATAAAAGAGTAAAAGAGAGTGTGTCATTAAACAGTTGTTTTTTTTGTTTATTAACATGATTGACACACATTGAGCTTGAGGAGTAGTGCCGTTTTATAACCCAACGCAAATAATAATAAACAAGCGTTTATTCTTTACGATAGCAAAATATTAAAGAAATGACGTGTAGGTAGGTATGTCTCTTTGACATTGATGAAAGACCCTAGTTCTAAATTATAAACATGTACAGTAGAAATGAATAGCCTATCATGTAACCCACAAACTATGGATTAAGATTCAATATTTCATGTAGTTGCACTGACCGACTGGAATCCGAACCGAAACGATTGGATCAAATACCTACGATTCGATCTTAGAAATATGGAATCGAATCCGATTTGCCCATAGAAATGCCTTACATTTGTTTAATCACGTAGCCCAACGTTGACTCACAAACCAGCATTATTAAGTACATCTACTTACAAGTTACAGCCAACCATAATTAGAAGATATTCTACAGTTAATTTATCATCCAATATCTGTGCTGCTGCTGAGATACGAGTAATCAATATTTTTTTTGTCATTTTAATTTTATAATTTCTTTTGTTTTAATATTACTTTACGTCTTTTTAACTTAAGTATTATAATTTATAAAAATGTATCCTGTACGTGTCTAATTCCACTGTTGCATATTTTTGTATTTTGTGGCGGCCCAAGAAACAAGCGTAGTTTAGTTTGGGTGCCAATAGCAATTACTGTAACTGTAACTGTTTGTACAAGTATTTAAATAAAATTTGAGTAAATTGAATGTAGTACACAAAATATGTTTTAGTTTGTGTAAACTATAAAAATAATTGTCTCCTATATTTCTGGTCTATGGGTTAAACTTAAAACAAGGACAAAAGAAAATTATTGTGTGATGGACCAAAATGTATCATCGTTAACAGTAGGTACAACCGTTGACGAGCTAGCAAGGGGCTGTGGGTGCAGGAAAAAAGTATTATATTGTATAGAGATACGTACGCGCATTAGCTCTAGTTTTAACCCGCTTGCCATATAGGGATCGTGGTTGTGAGTGACAAAGCAACTAATACTAAGTGCACACAATAGCGAGCGAGCACGCCAGACATAGTGGCGCGGCAGCGCGGCGTCGATCACGCGCCGGCCTGGCTGCGCCCGCGCCGCCGACACACCAGACCGTTCGGCGCCTGCACTCACAAAGGACTCATTGTATTCCTCGCCGACCGATTCTATAGAATGGACCCCTTGGCTTCTCCATTTTTTTCCTCGAAATTCCTAATACCAGAATAACACTCCAACAATGGGTTTCCGTCCCTTTATTGGCACCTTATTTTTTGTTGCATCTTAAATGGCTCCGACTATGTCTTAAATAAAATCACAACCTGTTCTGATGTCGGTGAAGTTTTCGCCGCCGCTACGCCGCCCGTTAGAGAGTTTCTCAATTTATGGTTTTATGGTTGTTTCGCAATATTTTTGGGTTGTGACATTTTTTAGTTTGATTCATTGTCGTTTTGGGCTCGTTATTATAATAAAGACGAGAATGATTTGAGAGATATTTTTGTGGATATTTACCAATATCTAATGACTCCGTTAACAGCCTTTAGTATTAGGTGGGGCTAGAGTGTACGGGTTCGGCAGACGCCCACGATCGCCGTCGGTACCTACTCATTTCAAACAGGTTTCCTCTCACCGGCACCACCGTCGACGACCACGCCACGTTCACAGTTGCCGCCACACCTCATACAAAAAACTGCAGATAGATAAAATATTATATTTAAATCTTAATAAGGAGTTTGGGTGTTCGTACAGAATTTAATGAAGCAATTATTACTTATAATTAATACTCAACATTACTTACTAACAGCCCCAGCTACCTGTTATTGAAACTTCCTAAACTACAAATTGTACGTAGAAAAACATCTAAAGGTCAATAGATTATAATAATAACAGCAAATGCATTCTTGTGTCTTATATAATACCTAGTTTGCAATGCATATGCATCGTAATAAAACTATTTTAGTTTCTGTAATGGTTGTAGCGTTTTCCCCGTTATCTTCGTTACTAATATCCCTCCTAAAACTTCTGTGGCATGATGTCAACGCAGTGAAATGTTATCTACATCCGCGTGTAGGGTTCTGTTAGTAACAAACATGTAACATTCGATATTGTACCTACTTGGATGACGTGAGTGAATAAAAATGTATCAGATAGATTAGTATGCTGTTGCAATTATTACGTTTTGCATCAAACGGTAAATGTTTCAAACATTTACCGTTTGATGACATAACAAGAATACAGAGTGTCACCGTTCCTAGATATTCATTCCATAATTGGCCGAACTAAGGCAGACAACTAAGCAGGCAAACTAAACTGCAAAGAGAAGGAAAACTTGTAACAAATTTCAAATATCAATCCGTATGGTGAGCGTGGTATAGTAGCCCAAAACATATTTCTTAAGAAGAGTCTATGTGAACATAGACATCTCTTCTTAAGAAGTACTAGATTATGAAAGGCTTGTACACATTGAAACACGCTTATAGTAGATTTTCAATGTTTGACAATGCAGTGGATCAATTTGTAGTCAGAAATAACTCGAATGGCCATGATTAGCTTGCTGGCTAGGCGCCACACACCGTCGCTGTTGCACAATAATCTGCTGAGCTAACTTTACAGTCAATCTCGTGTGATCTAAATTCAGCGAGGAAAATTATCTGGACTAGATGATCTAACAGCAGAATTTAGAGGCTTCAGGAGCCTCTAAGTTCACATAATGAGCCTATATCATTATTATTACGTATATTGATAGTCATTACCTACTTTCGTTTTTTTGTCACAATAAAAGAATTATTATTACTTAATGTTTTGATGTAATTTTGTAACCAGATGTCGATTTTCCGCGAGGTTTTGCTAGGCGATATGGTGTTGTGTTAACTCGTGTTACGTGTTTTAATTCCTTTATGTCATTATATTTCTAGGCTTTATTATTCCCAAGATTATTTGGGGTCGGCTACTAGTTCAACCGGTTTTATCTGAATATCAGTTTTTCCACGTAGCATCGGACCTACGCAACCCAGAGGGTAAACTGAATTCGAAGATTGAACTACTTGTTAGTATATATGAGGGCACTGACTTCCCAATAACGATTGCCATAGATGTTCATGACAACCGGGACTGACAGCTTAACGTGCTCTCCGAAGCACGGGCGGGAAATACCGCCATCTTGCATACTCCGGGCTGCTATTAAGAATTTCTTGTAAGAAAAACCCAACAGCAGTCCGACCCGGGAAACGAACCCGAGATCGTCAGTTGCTTACGTTAACCACTAGAAAAACGAGACAGTCTAGTAATCTAGTTAATGCCTTTATTTGTATTGTTACATATGTCTATGTATGTAGATAAATAAAAAAAATATTATTAATGTTTTCCATCAGGCACAGTAGTCATTTGGCAGGCAAATAATAAAAAAGAAACATTATCTTTTCTTTTTCATTTATCACGAGAGTATTAACTTCATGTTTAATCAATTGACAGCTGTCAACGCATTTCTAGTGGTGGTCATATTAGTACCAAACCACAGACTAAGTAATAAAAAGGTCAACATAGAAATGACAGTAAAAGTAAAATTTACAAATCATTACAGTTATTTATGAAAAAATAAATAAAGAAGTTTGTGAGAATGTATGGATGTTTGTTACTCTTTCACTCAAACAGTATCAGGTATTGAACGGATTTATATAAAAAAATTGGTTGCCTGTAAAGTCGGTATACGGGCGAAAGTTTTACGTGACAACGACTTTGAGTGGTAAAATAATTTTAATGTGAATATTCATTCGTATAGTAGGAAGAAGGATGAAATAATAGTAACAATTTAAAACATTTATTTATACAAAGAATTATATTTAAAACATTAATTTTAACGTTTTAAATATAATTCGACGCGTGCCTTTCACTTTTTATGTCTGTCTCTCTCGCTCTTAGGCGGGCTAACCATGCCCGAGTGGAAGGGACGCGTGCCTCTCACTCGCTCTCATTGTGAGCGCATAACGTGAGCGGAGCGTAACGCAGTTTCTTGAAGTGTCACCCGGCAAACCAATTTATAAGACGTTGTCACGTCAAAAGTTTATTGAAGGTACTAACATGTGGGCGGAGACGCAGGCAACAGCTAGTAGCAAATAACTTGAATTACTTGAAGACCGTTTGACACGACCCAACTTGTTTTTAGCAATTTAATGTGTGGTTTAGAGAGTTTTCTAATAACAGAATTAGGTTGATTATTTGAATAAATAGCAAACTGTTAACGATATTACAATAAGTTATTAATTTATCATTCTCATTCAACATAGTCATATTCATGATAAACAGTACGTAGAGTCGAATAATGCATACATATACGGTTGATATACTGACCTGCACTGTTAATAATGTTTATCACTAACTGTCACTTGCCTTGTATTGTTGTTATCATTGAGAGGTTACTTGTGACGCAAGACACGAGTGGGAGCACTATTAGATTATATTATTTACTAGCTACACCACCACTGATGAGAAAAAACAACAGAACTCGCAAAAAAATTGAACACAATCGATGCAGAACTACAAATCAACTTAACATTTTTTTAACATAGATTACTAGCAACTCTCCGTAGTTTCATCTGCGTAGTTCCCGTTTCTGTGGGAATATGGGAATAAAATATAGCCTATGTTAATAAGGGATTATGTAGGATTCTTATTACAGTCCTACTAAACCACTATTGTGAAAGAATTTTTGAAATCGGCCAGTAGTTTTGAGTTTATTCGTTCCATACAAAAATACAAATCTTTCCTCGTTAACTGCTAGTCTTTAGTCTAGCCGTTAACTATATTGACGATGACGTTATGACATAATAATATGACGAACCTAATTAGAAGAGTAACGGAGTTAGTAATGGCGCCCTGTATATTAACGGCAATGTTTGACGTGCGTTTGCCTCCACAACGCTACGCTTACGCAATACCCGTTCAAGCAAATCGCCATTGCAACTGAACTTCAATACCGTGACAGAATAATAATTATTTATACAATAAGTACGTATATGTTTGGTCGAACAGACAATGTAAACATAAATGTAACTTTCCACTATTGAGGTACTCTTATCACATACTGAAATATCATAATATAATAAGTGATATGAGTATTTGTTACATGCTATGCTCAACTTTCAGGTCAGAGGTCTTTAAGACGCAATGCGAGCATGGGCTTAGGAGATGATTTCAACGGAACGCAATTTAAGGGGAAAAGAGAATAGCTCAGTTTAAGTTGAATTACAAATTAACAGTTTTTCACTTAATATATGTCGGTACGTACATGAAAGTATAAATGGTACTTACATAAAAAGGAATGTTGTTTTTTTTTTTTCTCTGGAACGGCTGAAACAATTTTGAAAGGACACTGGCCTCGCCCCGCGTGTTTCCCGCATAGTTTTAGTTTATTATAAGACGTTAATTTATATTAGAAGCTGAGACAGTATAGGAATTGAGTTTTTAATGAGAGAGGAGGTGAATTAATGACGCCATGGACAAGAACAACGCAGCAACAAAATAAATATTGTTTATATTTTTTTGTAACAACAAGAGATCGGTAAGGTTTGGTATTTTAAATTACTACACAGACAAAGAGATGATATTGAACTAAGATCTCTATTCAGTATGTAGTTTTATGGAATAAGAAGAACGTATCATCATATTTTATAATTATAAACTTGTCGTGGGAGAGCCACGCTTCGGCATGCATGGGCCGGTTAGACCGGAGTGATACCACAGCCTCACAGAAAACTTACCCTATAATAAAGAATAAAAATACATTTATAATTAATCTGCTTTATAATGATATCGATCCTAAAGTACAATTTAAAAAATAACAAGAAGGGAACTCTTTTGCGAATGATAATTGTTTGTATCCATTGACTTCATCTGTAAGTCTACAGACATACTTAATATTCCTACGGTGACCTCCACCAAGTTGAGCAAGAAATATAAATCAACAAAACTGTGAAATAAACAGTATCCTGCTGTGTTAACACATTATTTTACACTGCTTTATTTTCCTTCTCCAAACTACACTCTAATGCACCAGACACTAACCTACACGTCAACCCAATAACGTTTGAATAATACACGACAAATTCTGCGAAACCCTAATGAGTAATCCTTATGATTGGGAAAGTTGCTTAATTAGGCTTGTTTATGAGTAAAAAGCATTTTTCCAATACTCGGGAAGGTAACAATAATGGAGTAGGTTTTATTTATTTAATTATAGCCTGTTGCAGTCTGCTGCTGAATATAGGGGTTTCCTAATGTGTGCGATAGCTACCACCCGGCCATCTTTTGGCATCCAAATCTGATAGATACGTAGAGGCTGTCCTATCTTTCATTAATTTATAAATTCTTGTTTTCAATTCTAGTACTTATAAAAAAGTCAAAGAATATAATTTGCTACCAGTTATAATAGTGTTCTGAGTTCCATTTGCTTTCAATGCTAGTATTTATTACACCACCACACAATAATGAGCGCATTGTATGTTATCATTCAGTAGGTATTATTTATTTACGTATACAGCTACGTAATTGTAACTGGCAACGCGAATTGTAGCACGTAGGCGCCACGCCCAGGCACCCACTTGCGAAGATATGAACGCAACCGTACATAACTTTATCACAAATAATACAAAAGAGATCGCGTGCCTTTTACAAGCCGCACTCTATATTTTATTGATGATAAATAACTTTTAATTTCAACTAATGGTAGAAGAAAGTTTCTGGTATCACTGACGGATTGCGAGTGTCCCTGATTGCGGTTCATTCTACACTGGCTAGAAATCGTGCCGGTTTTTGTCCCAGGTTTTGATCTATGTTTCTGATGAGTCTTAGTCCTCTTTTGTTTTATTCATAAAACTTGGTAATAAAGTTGAAACCCGCGATGACTGAAAGTTAATCTGGAGTAACGTGACCTATGACCAAAACCATGATAATGACCAGGACGTTTTGCTTTTCTGCACCCGCGCTCAAGTTTACAATATACTTATAGAACACAAAACAAAGCTTAAACTCACACAAACGTTTTTGTATTAAGTTAATGAATTGAAAATTTACATGTTAACTCAAATTCCCTATGTACAATTTTTCTTAATCTTCCATTCCTTACTGATTCAACCATGTCATTTTTTAAATATTTTATGAATGTAATTATTTTCATATTGAGGTGTGAACGACAGCGAACATTTTAATAACACTTAATCATGTACCATTGAGAAATATCATTAAAGTTAAAATCTCACCTTTTGGACATATTTGAAAACTTATTTAGTTGTAACTTTCGAATACAAACGTTTCATATTTTAAGTAGTAGGTACATTATTTAAGTGATGGGTGGTTACAGGTTAGGTGTTTTGTTCTGTTTATCTAGAGTGTCTTATGAGTCAATTTTTGGAAATAATCTTGTCCTTAAACGAAATATTGAAACATAATGGTAGTAATTCTATTGTAGCCATCACTAAACTTAAATAAAAAAAAAAAGTCGTTTTAAATATAGTGACAGCTGAGATGTGAGACATCGAAAAATGAACTGTGAGCTGATGAGCTTAAAGTATGTAATCCAACAACAAATTTTAGTAATTTTTAATTTAGCGATGACAACAACAGAATCAGCACCATTGGTTAATTAAAATGATTAAAAATATACGAAACTAAGATATCAGTTTATTGATTGGCATTGGCAAATAAGGCTTTTTACTTACGTTTATTTCACGAAAAGAGACACTTCAATTGACTCCATTGTAGTATTAAGAAGATCACTTTACTTCCCAAGGGACGATTAAAGTACAATTGCGCAAAGGCATACAATGATAGAAGCGTAAAAGTTAACAATAGGATAATAATTGTTGTATGTATATTGCTATTTGAAGATGTTGGACATATAACGAGTAGAAAATAATAATAAAGAAATCATATTAACTAATACCTACTAAAGTCCTAGTGCTTAGTTGCATAGATTGACGTTTTATCAACACGTGATTGCTGTATTTGGAAGTGATGCAATCGCGCAATTTGTTATTGATTCGGTGAATGACTGCAAAATTGTTTCACAAACAGTTGTAGTAATTGCCTTGCTTGTTTTATGATGTCCTCACTTTGCTTTATTATACATATTTGTATTATGACATAGTGGTTTTACTGTAGTTTTATGGACATAATTAGTTTGTAGTTAATGATGCAAGTCAAGACCCCTCTGATAGTGTGTGTGGTGACGATGATGTGATCGTTTATACATCTCTTACTGTATCTACCTACCTATAATGAGTAAAGAAACATAATAACTGATACAGTTGGTACCTACATATAGACGTACTTCCTTTATAATACCAATAACTCCGATAATGACTAACTCAATCTACACGTACACAATAAATATTTATAAAGCATAAGCATGTGTTAGGCTTCCACAAAGGAGTGTTCTATGTGGTACGTAAGTTGGAATCAACAAAGCACTTCATAATCTCGATATTGTCCATAGTGTCAACGAGAATTATTTTCTCCGTGATTTCTAACAGTGACAATATTTTAGTGATCTTTTTAGGATCTAAAACAATTGTCTGTTTTAAACTTTTAAACATCATAAATAGTTATTAACCTAAAATCGAGTAAGCCTTACCTAAATAAATAACTTGTAATCACATAAAATTAGGTGACCCACCTGCTCGATTGCAGTATACAACTAAATTCCGTATCTACTTTTTAATAATATTCAAATTACTTCCAACTCAAATTATTGTTAGTTGATATTTAGATAATTATTTGAAATAGGTCGCACCATGAACGATCGAGGATAACGGTTTGTTTATGTCAAACAAGTCTAGCATAAACTATGATTAGCTGTAGGCGGCGCCAAGCGAGATTGTGTGCTGCGGCCGTGGCGTTCGCCAGCGACCCACACGCATTCATTAAAATATCTCTCAGATAATAACATGTAATAACTAACCGCCAGAACAACACGATAATTTTAAAATACAATTTGTTATTTCATTTTCAAATTATACCTACCTGCCAAAGTATTTTAATTTTATCGTTGTATTATAGGGACCACGATTTGATCCTTGCGGTACACTTCTAGAAATCTAAGCGGTCATCTATATAAATATATTTAGTACTTAAAATGTAAGTAGTTGGTCAGTATTAATATCAGGTTTTATGACCAGTATTTGACTTTGTTATTTATCTCGCTAATATTATCTTTATGATTGGTGCAAATATAATTACAAGACGTAGATATCTTGTTTCAAGATATAAAATGCTTTTCATAAAGTTAAATAATAATTTATGTAATTAACTTTGAAGTTTTCTCATGTGTGTGTCGTAGAAAGCTACGATCATGTTGTGAATGAGGCGAACAGGCCTTGTGTAAGTAGGTACTTATCTGGTATCGCCTCATGTGCAGAGACCGAGCGACGCAAAGCGGACCGGGCGCGCCTCTACGGCGAGAGGAAACGCGCAGGTGAGGTGAGATGACCACAAACCGGTTGGTTCGTATCGTGTCGCCACATCTTCGATTCAAATCCACATCTAATACTTATTCAAATTAGAAGCTTAATAGATATTTGTGTAGATTTCATCATCTGTTATTTTAGAAATTAATGAGTAGCAAAACGGACTGGCCAAATATGCTACTAAAAATGAGTTTGTATTTCTTTTAAAAATGTTCATAGTATGATATCCTGAACATTAAGAAACTGAGTCACGTTTAATTATTATTTAGTCACTTTTAAGTTTTAACATAAGGTGCTAGGTAATCAAATACATGCATGGCGCGCGTGGGCTTAATGTCGATTACTGTCTTACTAAATTAATATATATAAGTATGTACATAGGATAAATTAAGATAAATACAGAATTATTATTATAACCTTCGCAACTTAGTTAAAAAAGTGTAGTAAGGTTGAGTGCTAAGCTCAAGACCAAACGCGATGGAGGATTACTGTGGACACCGTCTACCTTATTTCGGTTACACAAGATATTTAAGTACTGTTTCTGAAGTAGGGTATTACTATATACTCATTATGTCAAAAGCAGTACCAGGCAGAGAAAATTAATTAAATATATTATGTTTCGCGTAACGCGAAAACGTGATCCTCATTGTAACGTTTTTGCGAAATATTGCCAGTTTAGAGTGACTGAAAGTGACTATAATGTCATCAGAGATGATACAACCGCTTTCAGAGATCGTATTCCGTCACAGCCAACTTTCAGTTAATTATGTATTCAATTTCATTGAATGCATAATTTTGTGGTATTAGATTAGCCCAAAGCGCACTTTCTGTTTTCTCTCTTCTATCGACGCTTACCCATTGCACTAATCTAATCTAGTAATATAATTAAAATAAGATACTCAAACCGTGCTGTAGTATAACTGTAGTAAAATAGTGAAAAAATATTTTCGTGCATTTACATTTTAACTAGAATATATAATACATATCTTTCACTATATAAACCTCTTTTCTAAGGAGAGGTCTATGTCAAGCAATGGACCATTAAAGCCTGTTGGTGATGATGCTGACTCACTAGAAAAATATGTCATGTTTGTACTTTGCCGCACCTTTACCTTTGTCACGCAACTTTCTCAGAATAACAAGAAAAAATATAGTAGGTGTAGATCTTCTAAATTCACTGCTGTATTCCTGAGACGCTACAAATGCTTAAATAAAACTGTAAACAAGTCATAATTATCCAAACGGGATAATGTGTACGGTCAAGTGTAAGTCAGTTCGACTTAAGTTAATTTGTTTTCCTACCTTTCACAATTCAAATCCGAACTGTTGGTAAATGAGAATGGTGCTTGTGCTACTGAATCTAGAAGTGGTCTTAGGCCTGTCATTATCGCTTAAAACAACATGCCAAATTTCATAATATATGTCAATAATTATAATTTACCCAGTAAACGGACAAGAACATAAAACACGATACCTCACAAAGTCTTTATCTACTCAGTTGTATTTCCATGCTAATATATTATTTCCGTTGCCGTTATATGGAAGCACAGAATATTGCTAAAAAAGTAATTCATTTGTCCGAGTGTCTGATGCGCTTATTGGCTATAATAGGAAGAGTAAACTGACACACGATGCGCATCTCATTTGTGATGAGAGTGAGAGTTCACAATTCGTCGTCATGTATACCAACTAACAAGGAATCGCACATTAAAGACACCCTGATATAATAATGTAGGTATGCAAGTACCAGTGATAGTAACAATTTAAGTTTATATTCAGAGAGAAAAGAACATTTCTACTTGCAATCTCTGTTTTGTTCTAAGTTATACGTAACATATTATTTATGCATTCTGGATATTAGGAGAACTTGGTCATTTAATATGCAAGGCTATTCACAATTACTACAGTGAAAAGGCAATCGCAGTACACTGATATTAAACATAAAAAAATATTTGTATGTAAATGTTTATTAACGCAACATGAACTTTTCGATAATAGCAATGATAACTAATTTAATTAACACTATCGATACCTTGATCAATAATTAATAAATGTTTGAAGTTATCTTTACTAATTTTAACTATAAATAAATAGATACCGACAATTTCAAGAAATTCCACAAAATATAATCTGTAGTAGTTTTATCATATAATCTGTGGTGGTAATCAAATTTATGTTATCCAAGTCTTGGGAAATAGTTCTCTTGAATTGATATTATAGGACTGATTCTTTTGGATTTGTCGATTGTTTATGATTTGTCAAGCACCTGTTAGTAAATATGAGTACCACAGTCCGCCATGGACACCTGCAATTCAAGAGTCACAAGCTCACAAATGCTTGCCCGCCTTTTGAATCCATTTTCAGAATTGCTGGAAAACGATATATGGGGATTCAGGTACTCAATGAAAAACAACGAAAACATCTTAACACGGGTTTTATATTTTAAAGTTCTTCAAGTATTAATGTAATGAATTTCATTTTACAAAAGGTAATTTCTTGAGACGCCTCAAATTGTCCTTCTATTGTAAAAAGGAACAGTTTTATCACAAGAGATGTGTCTCATAAACCCCATAGTAACTAATGACGCAAGAAACAGCCCATTAAGATCCGACAGAGGTCGGTATTGATACAGTTATCAATGCTACGATCTCAGAAGATATATTATGGTACTCGAACTGGTCCCCATTTGGGTGACGCTTAAAACACACGTGTGCCTAACACTTCAACCTCCACAAACTCTTACTATTCCCGTTATACAAAAATATGTTCTCTTGGAAAGACAACAAAGATTATTTTTAACTGATGTTTCATGGATATAAGGCTTTATTGATACCAGATTGATTTTACGACTACAGTACTTTATAGCTTTAGCGTGTGTTCTTCTAGATACAGCCATATATCGTTTGTCGTAAAGTTGATAATTTGTAAGCTCGAATCTTGAGATATGTCACTTTGTTTTGATAAAAGACTCATTGGTATGGCGAACAGGCAGCGGCGTCGATGTGTCTGTTGGTTTGATTAGCTGATTTTATGAGCGGCGACTGCTTGTCTTGTCGCTCTGGCAGTTGGGACTAGGTTCTAATGTTTCTCAACTAAATGAATTTGAGGAAAACGTTGTTGCTTTTAAGTGGACACTGTAATCGCCGCAGTAAATATCACTTTTGAACTACAAATGTCAAGATAATTTCTTGGTAAAAGGATAATAAAGAAATAATTTAATGGACTTCCAAGAACCGCGCTTTAATTTTGAAGGTAATCAGATAGTTTGGTAGCAAAAAGTCATAACATTAAGATTATTGAGTTTGGCGCCTATCAAGATTTCCATTACCTTTAAATCCATTACAAATAATGTACTTTTAGAAATATATTTTTTTTAGGAACATTAAACAGTTTCCTACTTAACTAAGAAAATTAGGAATCAAATATAGAAAATTAAGAATAACATATTTTATTAGTATTCATCTGTCTTTAGTAATATAAACTATGGTGTGTTGGAGGGATTTACATAATTATTACTGAGGCGAAAATGGTAGGTAGTATGTAAAAACTTGAATGTTTTGCGAACTACTCGTAGAATACAGCAAGTTGCGAGCACATGTATTAAGATTCTCGTATTAAGCGCTGTTGCTATGGTAGGAACTTGTACTTATGGTGGTACATCGTGTTCATCGCAATTAACCATCCTGTCTAAATGTAATGTAGCATGGCGTAGCACCATGCAAAAACTGTGGAATATTTTACGAACGCCATGATGTCATGGTGGATTAAATTACTGAGTACTATGACCTTGCTTGTCAGTTGTAGGTAGTCAACGAATATTATCGGCGAAGCACTTATTTGTACTAACATCCATGTTTTAAAGGTACAATATTTTTTATTTTATTTCTACACAACTGAAGAGTATTAAGTTTCCTTTAGTATTTTGATTTTTGTAACTGTTACCTTACTCCTAACACTGTATTATTAGGTGTGTTATCTCATATGGTGAATGTTGTGTGTACCTGTAATGGGCAGATTTTTTAGATTTATTATTGACTATTTATGAAGTATGTAATACATGATGAACCCATAAATAAAGAGGCAGTAAAGTCTATCAATTTTTCCTTTTGCTATCACTATAATTTAATTGTATAAGTTTTGATAACTTTTATTAGAAGGTATATCTGGGGATATTACCTACGTCTCATATGCTATAACAAGTCTAAACTTGTTTCGGCACGAGCGACGTCGCCTGAAGGGGCCTCATATTAGCATGGTCGCATGGATTAATTTCAATCAAGTGCATTTGGTGCACGCAGATGAATGTTTAATAAATGCTGACAGCGCGATGGCTACAATTACTATTTTATTTCTTGATGGGTTCGGTGCTGACCTGTGCTGATTATTCTCACAAGTATCATAAATATTTTAAAAGCTTTTACAAAGTGGGTAATTTTTCAACTACAACACTAGATCTATTATTTAGAAAACAATTACGAAAAGTGCGCAACGGGTACTCTTCTCACTGCTGCGCTTGTGCAAGTTTCGATTATTACATTATCGTGTAGTGTTTAAAATATCTCATAACGAGTCTGTAAAAATTCCATTAGTGGTCTAAAACGTGGTGGAGATAACAGTTCTTTAAGCAGACTTTAGTCGTGCTGCTTTTTCGAATTTCGAATTTTAGTGTCAACACAAATTTAGTGTTAGTAAAATATAGGGTGTTTTTTTAAGCTAGATAGAACTTTAAATTGTAAAAAGTAACACAAAAAATTAAATTTTGATGAAACTTTTTTTTTTATTTGTTTCAGTATACTCTGACAAATCATCATGAATAGACTCACGCTTGAACAACGCTACGAAATTATCCAAATTTACTTTGAAAATCAGTCGTCGATTCGCGCAACTTTATAACGCACGGGTACTAGGAGCCGGGGAACCAGGTGTACCCTGGAACCCCGACGTACCTCGGGCCACCTACCAATTTGTAGGTGGCCCCCGACTGTAAGGGAACCCCGATGTTCCCTTTACTGTCCCCGGGCGGTAAGTACCACCCTCGCATAGAAGATCAATGTAAAAAGACAGCATTCGTGCTGTCGTGTTTTGTTTGGTGAGTGCGAGACCGGTGTGGGTCACCGGGCCGCATTGTCTGCATTCGCAATGATTATGGTGACCACCACTCTTGACTCGGGATCTGAAATAAAAGTTTATATTTACGTAGGAAGATAACCATGTTAAAAGATTTTTGTTCGTGAGAAGAGAAAATCTCTAAAGCCCTAACCTCACCGGGGTTTGTTGGGCGGTAAGTATGTCAATACTACACCTGATATAGGAGGGATCTGTGAAACCATGTAAAAGTTAGTCATTTCATGGAATGTTAATGTTAGATAACTTGTTACAAAGCTAACTGGTTTATTTACCGCTTTCTACTTTTTATCTTTTACTAAGCTGTAATCATAATATTGAATATGTACCTCCTCTGATTGGTACAAACTTATTATTATGAGATCACCATATCAAGTTTTCAAATATGGAACTCGTAAAACTTCGTACCTACCTAGCAACTTTTTGCTTACTATTCTTTTTATGATAGCAAAACGTCGTTGGACTCTGGCTGAGAGAATTATTTAAAACCACCCACACACACACACACGCACACACACAAATTATTACAAGATGACAGTGTAACTAATACTACATTTTGTATCTTCAGTAGATAGTTGCTAAGCTTGCAGTTTGAATAGATTGAAAGAATACTTAATAACATAATCATTAATTGTAGTTTCAACTAAATGTTGTCAATTGTTTATTTGATTTTTAAATGACATACAACATAACGGTAGTTTTGTTCAGCTCTTAATTATATTAATATAAGTATTGACGCATACAGTACCAAATAAAATATTCGAATCTTTCAGTAGCATTGTTTGGCAAATGGTATAATTCTTCATTAAGAGTTTATTTTACTAGAAACAAATAGAGATAGAGTATGTTAGAACTTAGAACAATAAAGAAAAAAATGAAGTAAATAGGTAGGTAGGTACCTATTAGTTACAAGAAGTAAAAAGTTTGGACATCTAGAATGACTTAGTACAAATGTATACTATCTTTAGTAAATCTGTAACAGAATTCCAAATCTAGAAATGAAAAGGAAAAATATAATAAACTAGCTGAACTCCGCGGTGCTACCCGCGGTACGATAGCAAACGCGGGCAACGCCGACAGGCGAAGCTAGTATCTTTATAAATTATGTGATGTTTTGCTGTATAAGCTATATTATTGTAAAGTTTCATCAAAATCCATTTAGTAGTTTTGCATGAAAGATCAACATACACTCACAAACTTTCGCGTTTATAATATTAGTAGGATAGATACTTTGCCTTATTAATATTTTTTTCTTTTCGGTAAATCCATCGACTTATTTCATTCCTTCAATCAGTCAATCAAAAAAACAAAAGAACAATTTAAAACAGCAATTTACGTCAACTGTTACGGTCACCAACGTAATGTGTGAGTAGGTTGGTTTAATAACTGTCGAGCCACGTTACCTGAGGGTTCGTTTAAAATCGTTTAGCGTTACCCTTCTCTTACGTGCCTACTTGTTATGAATTAAATGAACCAACCCAATGCGGCCGGTATGGGCTCACTAAGGTGTCAATTCGTAGCCTTTTCCTTTCCTGAATCCCGCTTGTGCATGTCCTGTATCATATGTGTGTTACAGAGCTGAAACTGAAATTAAAATTTGGCCAGATGAAATGAAACACTCGAAGAATAAAATTTCTAAAAACTGGTCACAATTTTTTTATTAACTGAGAGCGCCATTGATCTATTTATTATATACACTAGATTAGCAATTATTGACCAAAAATGCACAGGACAAAATTAAGAGATTTCTCTAAGAATTCGAGGCAAACGTCAGTTTAGTGTTCAATATGGCGCCAACCGAAGTTGACGTACACGTAAGAACAACAATCATTATAATGGGCAAATGCGTAGTGAAATAATGCGATACGAGGTCAAAAAACTGTAACAAGTCAAGCAGAAATACTTTTTATATATACACTAGCTAACCCACGCAACCTCGTTTGCATCTTCTATTGCCCGTAGCGTGAAAATTTCCCCCGTTTTTGAAACATTGGTGCTCCGCTCCTATAGTTCTTAGCGTGATGATAAATAGCCTATAGCCTTCCTCGATAAATGGACTATCCAACTCTGAAAGATTTGTTCAAATCGGAACAGCGGTTTCTGAGATTAGCCCGTTCAAACAAACAAACAAACTCTTCAGCTTTATTATATTAATATTTATATATATAGTTTTAAGTATTAAAATTAAGGCGCTACAAATTATATTTTATGTGATTAAGAATGATAATATTTTATTAATGATCGAGTAATACAATGCTGATACAAAAATACATTAATTGTCACACTGAACATGAATCTCTCTGGGCGTAATGTAAGGGGTGCATTAAATCCACCCTACAAAATATCTAGGTTAATACCTGTTGCATAGAGTAGAGTTGACGTTCTGACACACGTTGTACGATAGTAGAATTGGTAGGACTCCATAGAGAAACGCATATTTGACTTTGATCAATGTCACTTAGCTTTTAAAATTTGTATTAAATTATAAATTCTCGATCTACAAAGAAATTTCTATTAAAACTAACTGACCCACGCAACTTCGTCTGCATCTCATTTCTGCGGTATTCCCGGACCAATACGACCCTCAAACCTTCAAGAAAAGAGCGTACTCCTTCTTAAAATCTCGGTAACGCACTTGTGACGCCTCTGGTGTTCCATCAGGCGATACGCCTGCTCGTTTGCCCATATTCAATTAAAAAAAAACATGCTTAGCCCCTATTGGTCTAAGCGTGATGTTATCCTATCTTAGGCGTACCCGCAAAACACATAAAAAATGTGAAAATCGGTTAGTTAGATAGTTTTGGAAGTCACCGTAAACAACCACGTGACTCGAAAATTATATATAAATGTTCATACTTAACGTATAAGTATATATAATTATTTCTCCAATGTATAAACGCCAGTTGATGACCTCTACCAATATTTCTCAATGACCTCTACTATCAAAGACAGTGGAACACGCGGTCCCGGCCTTTGCACTAGTCTCGACTCTCGACCCAGCCCCATTTCTGATATCCTTTACTATAGCCCCTTAATTCATTCCACCTACTTTCTATTTTCTTTCTCCCTTTATTCCATCCAAAACCAATTACATTACCAAGGTGATGTAAAGACGGCGTCTAGCTACATATAAGTGAAATCAACAAAAATCTAAAAGAAAATTGAACAAGGAATTATAAAAAAAAAAACCCGACTGCGTATAACTTTTTTTTCACTTTTTTTCTCTCACTCTCACGACTAAGACGAATGTATTGACACCACTCACATAAAAATACGTCAAGCCGTTTAGACTCTAGGGCGTGCCAAAGAAATATACATACACTCGAAAAACATAAGCCTCCTTCTTTCGCACCCGGGTAAAAATAATAAGATCAGGATGGTCTCTAATCTAATGTAGGTACTACCTAAGTTCCGGCCACGAAGTTTTTCTCGCTAAATAAATAAAATTGGAGTGTCTGTAATATTAACATAACCGCTTCTTACTAAATGCATATGTATGTATACGGTACATGTACCAAAATATTAAAATGATTTTTTTTAATTTTTTATCTGTCTATCTGTTTGTTCCGTTTAATCTCTGGAACGGCTGGACCGATTTTGACGAGACATTCACTGATAGGTGAGCTGATGATATAAGGAGTAACTTAGGCTACTTTTTAGACTAGCTTCACCCCGCGGCGTAAAACCGCTTCGGCTAGTTATTTTACTTTTTAAAACAGTCTAGATGTGCATAAGGTTCAGCTGACCTACTTTTATTATCAAGTTCTTATAGACTTTAATCATTAGAATTTTAAGTTTGACATTTTTAAACTCTGTAACATCTGAAATTAATGCTACATTAGCTAAAACTAACTTATCAATGTGGATATTGTCTCAACTTGGTACCTATCTATCTACTTCTCGATTTTTCTAGCTTTTGAGAAAATTAATTGAGTGTAACTTGAAAGAATTAACAATTTCAATGCTGTTAGGTATCTACTTATAAGAAATGATAACAAGAAATGGTATTATCGATTATGTTTCAATGATAAATCATGATAAAACATGTAAGTCATGCTAATGTCACAACTAGTCACAAAGTATTCTAATCACCTTAAAAATATGTAACACGCAACAATAATATTAGTACCTGCTCAGGTAGGTAGGTACTATTTTGTTTTTCTATAATAAAATGTAAGTAACAAGAGACAGGTACATTCACACCTACGTACACCGAAGTCCACAGACTAATAAATAATACAGTGCTTAGTATCTACACGTATTTGTTCGAGTAAAATACTTAACTTTATAATGGTTTTAAAATCGTAAAAAATATTACTTAAAAATATGAATAGTTCTCAAAAACCTAGTGTTTCCTTTTTTGAGTAGTATCGCTGTTTTCACGGTCGCCGGACGCAAGCGAGGCAGGCTCAGCAGGCGGCCGCTGAATAAAAAAAACAACTTTCCTCGAAACAGCGATGGCGCTAAGTTTGTAGCATAATCGAAAACGTCGTAACAGCCCGTTTTTACCATGTTACTTAAGATCTTATAACTATGCCACAGGCTGGGCCGAAATAACTTGTTGATGTGAGTTGCGGGTGGAGCGGTGTGTGCGGGTGTAAGGGGGACTAGCGCCGTCGAGCGACGGCCTGTCTACGGCGGCGAGTCGGCGACACCCTGTCTGCCACGGTCGGCGCCGCTGCCGTTCCGTGCGCATTCCTATCCGCCCGTACCCCTCGACCGCCCGCGCGCTTGATCTGGCAACGTCGCATGCAAACTTGTTTCGTAAACGGATGTGGCAGCGACCAGGGCAGGGCATGTTTGTCTATCTCGTTCTGTAATGATAAATTGAATGTGTCTGAAAGAGATAGAAATAGTGGCGCTAGTGCTATCGGCTCCCACTTGCGGCATTTTTTCACGCCGAGAATGAGGCGAGATTACTGAATAAAGCGTTTTACACACACGCTCTTTAAAATTCGCACTTATTTAAATTTTAACACAGTGTTATCTATCACATCAATAAGTGCTACAATGTTCAAACATAATATCTACCTTGTTTTAATAACAACGTTTTTGTTTTGTATGTCTATCATTCTAAAATAATTATTGAAATCATTTCCCTTTAATCATTTGCTACTAAAGATGACATCCGTATGTATTTAAGTAAATATGTGTGTATTTATAAATACGAATGTTTCATGAAGTTTCTAAGGTAAGATATAACCAGGTACCTATAATAAAATTAATAATAGTAAAATCCGGTTCCTACTCAGGTACTACATTTGTCTGAAATTAATTACACACAAAATGGACCCTTACAATAATTATATTAAAAAAAAGTGGAGTCTACTGTGCTCGGATTGTCTTATTATTATTATTTACATTGGTTACCTCAGAACTTTCAACAGGGTTTTTTTTATTGAATAGAGGCAAATGAGCATACGCATCGCTTGATGGTAAGCGATCACCGCCGCCCATGGACACTTGCAACACCAGAGGCGTCACAAGTGCGTTGCCGACCTTTTAAGAAGCAGTACGCTCTTTTCTTGAAGGTTTGAAGGTCGTATTGGTCTGGGAATACCGCAGGCGACTGTTCTTGCCGCAGTTTTGTTGTATGAGGCAGAAAGTTATGTACTGCCAGCCAGTCAGCCCGTTCTTGAAGTAGTTTTTTTTATGTTAAAATTATTTAATAGACGAGCAAAACTGAAAAACTAAAATATATTAGAGAACTGCGATTATAAATCAAAATCTGTTTTGCCAACGAAATTGAGCAATAATATTAAGAAGGTATATAAGTTATTTAATTTTAAATTAAAATAACTTATGTCGATTTAAAATACATAGGTTCAGAATATTAATGTAACTCACTCTAAAAATGTGGAATTCCATTCCATTTTTAGAGTGAGTCACCAACTTACTGAAAATTAATATATGTTTTCATTTCATTTAGTTTTTTTAAATGTTTTGGTCTAAATTAACACTTAGTTAATATGTATAATATTTATCAATAAGAATGCATGTCATTAACAAAAAAATAGTATATATTAAAAGGCTTTTATTTTATTTATTTATATTTTTAATTATGTTCTAATATATGTTAACAAGAAATATCAATGAATAGCTAATATTCGTTTGATATTTTTAAATAAAAAAGTTTTCTTGAGACTACAAAAAGAGTCACAATGTGAAATAGCCTTAATGTGTATACGAGACTCACGTCGCACACTCACGCACGACGGACAGGCAGCGGCGCGCCACCAACATCCGCGCCGTGCCGCCGCGAGAGAGCAGCCACAGTCAGTTCGGCGCCGACAACCGCCACGCGCACCCGTATTTTATTCACAATGGCCGCCGCCCACACGCACACGGCCCCCGCGCCCTCAGACCGTCGTTCAGAGGGCCGCGCCGGTTCCCGCCGTATCTTCCCACCACAATTTAAACTGCAAGTTCTCGAAGCATACAGGCGCGACGCGCAATGTCGCGGAAATCAACGTGCTACAGCCAGAAAGTTTGGTATACATCGGCGTCAAATCCAGAAGTGGCTTCAAGCTGAACCTGCATTACGAGCAGCACTTCTAAGACGGGCACCTCAGCCGGCTCCGTCACCTCCACCATACTCAGCGGGATCACCAGAGAGCGCCCGTTTACCTACACCCCCTCCAGCGATAGTACCCACACCTGTTCGAGTGCCTACGCCGTTACCAGTGCCGGTTCCTGTGCCGATGCCAGTCGCCGAGCCGATCGACCTGTCTGTCCGTCGTTCTACACCGCCACCTGTGCCTCTGTATGCATATGCGCCTCCAACCATTCCAGATCCACCACGCAAACCTTTTAAATTATTCCGTCCATACCTCCTAGAGGACGACGAGGAGAAAAGACCAGCAGTAGCGTCGCTACCTGTGACGAATGGTGTACATATGTCAGCCTTCGTACCGGTGCAGAGTGCAGCAGGGTGCGCGCTCTCCGCATGTTCAGTGTCCCGCTGGTGCTCTACCATGCCTTCGTTTCCGGCTCCGCTCAGATGAGAGCATGCCTTCGGGGTTGTACCCCGCATCACCTGTGATCTAGTCGCCGACGCCCGCGTGGCGCCGCCTGGGGCGTAGCCCTCTTTCATCGTGCCTTAATGTTCACGCCGCCATAGTGCATTATGCCGTCATCTACCGATGACAGATATTTTGTGTACCTATAATATTTTAAGATGTATTTTTTATATGAAGTGGGGTTTATGAAGCTTACCTACATTTATAAATATTAAATATTATAACTTCTATTATTATTATTAAACAAATAAAGAGAGTTGTTTATTAAAACGCATTTTAATTCATTGAAGGTGGTAAAGTCCGTCCATACAAATTACAAACAGGTAACGTTGATGGCGCCATCGGTACCTCCTTACCTGATGTAATCTCTATTATTCTTCAGCTTCGTTTTGAAAGAACGCTGTATAGCGAATGGAGTTTTTGTAGAGTAACATTACCTTATTGTTCATCGTTTCCTGTCTCATTTTCTTATAGTCATTTCTAACTCCGAAGTGATTATTAAAGTAACTTTATGTTAAGTATTTATTTTATCAATTAGTAAGACCATTTTATTACAATAGTATGCCTTTCATATTGTTTAGACGCATTGGTAGATGCTGTCATTTGGCAAGAAAAAAATATCAATTGTATTTATTTCCATTATTAAAGCTTTGGTGGCAACCAAAGCTGAAGTCAATCTACTACGATAGAACTATTTCTCATTGGAGCAAAATGTCTCTTACCGATTACACTGACAGCTTATAAGAAGATTAACAAACATTAAAATACAATGCAGTAACTTACACATACAATGTATTATCATTTCACAAGACCTGTTTAAAATACTTTTTATGATATTGTGTTGTTTACATTTATTCTAAAGTTTGATATTCATTCATTTGTCATTGGTCTCTTTCCCGTCTCTTTCCCGTCTCTTCTAATATGATGAGGATACTGTGTTGACTGCACGTATTGCGTAGTAATTTGAGCGATCACCACGCCGCTTCATATTGCGCCAAGTGTTGTGGGTTCAAATCCCAAATGGAACAACAATGTGTGATCCTCCACGGTTCCCACGTGGGACAACACTGTGATTCGCAAATTGTTGTTCTGAGTCTGGGTGTTCTTTGTGTTCGTTTCATGTATGTTTCTAAAGTCCCCCGCGACAAGATTAATCCCAATGCGGTTGATGTATTTTTTTTAAATAAAATAAATAATCCCCAAATTGCTGCTCTGCGTTTGGATGTACTTTATATATTTCTAGTGACGGAGAAGTCTTTAAGAATTATTGATACTGGCATATGTACTTTAGTTTTTTTTTTTCTTTATTTATTTAGTGAGGGCTTGGTCACAAGTGATTATGTCGCTCTTACTTTAGTTAATACACATTATAATAACACAACAGTTATTTTTTTTAAATGTAGACAGAAGAATTTTTTTTGACGTTTTTCTTTGGACTCCTGGCACAACGCCATCTAATCTAGCCTTAAACTAAGCAGAGCTTGTGCTATAAAAGCTAGATTGACTGATAGAATATTTGTTTACTTTTTTGTAAATACTTACTTAATAATCAATGTCTTTATTGTACTAGGTCATTCAATTGGCGGCCTAAGTACATAACACAAACACCAAAACTCCGAAACAAATATTCGCAGATTATACAAACTGAGTATAAAAATTTGTTGCGAACCGGCAATCGAATCCGATTTCTCAACACAGCAGTCGCATACGCTACGACTGCGCCACCGATACAGGCAGTTGCTTAAAGCACGTTTCAAAAAAATCTAAACAGATTGAGCCCTTTTACACGTTATACAAATCGAATCAAATATTGTTTTTATTCATTTATCACGACAGGATTGTTCCTTATTTCTTATCAATGCACCCAAACTGTGTCAGAGCAAAGCGTGTCAGAGTACAGTACAGCTAATATTAAATAAAATTTCGGAATGTTTCTAAAGGACTACCTTTACCAACTTACTTAATAATGGTATCATCCGAATGGTGTTTAATAGTTCTGTGTTGGACGTGGGTCTCTACTTAGAAAGGGTATGTGGATTGTCAGGGTTATCACATCACACTTAGCATCACACAAACAGTCGAACAGTCCACTGCTTGACAGACATAGGCGTCTCTTTAGGAATGAGGTTTTGCCCTTACTATATATTAGCACTATATTGTCCGTGGCTTGGCTTTTTCGGATTACTATAGTGTATACTACTAGACTACTAGGTTCCGTAGATCTATAGATTCCTCCCTACAACCTCACAAACTTTACCTCCTCATAATATTAGTATAGATAAGCTATGTGTTGTTCTTTCGGGGGTTAGAAATTTAGTTAATTCTTCTTACCAGTGTTATTACTAATTATATTTCTAAACAAGTTTTTTGAAATAAGTAGAAGTACTCAAGTTTGAAGATATAGTTAATACACTTAGGTATTAAAACATTGATAAGATTGAGTTGATATTGTTTCCAAACTAAATCGTTTAAAGTATTTTATGATTCACGTCAGGTTATGCAAATAAATAAATGCGTCGTAGTTTATGAACAAAATAACTTGAACTCTCCGAAAAACAAAAGCACGTTCAGCTGACGTAAATGATAAATTAAAGGTTTTTAATAAATTACTCTTTGTAAAGAAAATTCAAAATTGGAATGCAGGAGTTTTAAATGATTCGAAGTAGTTGGGAACTTAGTCTTTTATATCAACTGTTTAGAACTGTTAAAAAATCAACCCACTGCAGTGAAAATTCATATTTCATGATTCCCATCGCTTTCCCATTCCTGTAAAGACATAGAACTTTGAATTACTACATGAATATTTCTAACACAATCACAATTATATGATGTAATTCAAATACAGTACTGTGTTAGAACAATCGCAGTTACTTTAGCTATATGTATAATATTGTATATGATACTCACACTATGGCCGTTTCTATAAAAAGGCAATAAAAACACGTATTCTTCACAGCAAAAGGAATTTACTGCTCAGACTGAAACAATAAAGTCGTTGTTTTATTATAGTGAACATTTGCAATGTGGGGTAACGTGAAGGCGTCGAGCAGTCTGTCGCGGCGAGGGCGGCACGAGGCGCGCCGTTCAGCTGTGCTCGCGGTGTAACCACCACACATGTGGCAAGCCTCTCCTTAAACTTCACGACATTCGTATCATTTAATGTGTTGAGTATTAGGGCTACCAATGTGAGCTTCATAGTTTTTTGTTTTTATTTGCCTTTTTCATAAACTTTAAAAAAGAAGTAGAATTTTTATTTATTTGTATTTTTCA
Source organism: Spilarctia lutea (assembly GCA_916048165.1). Lineage (NCBI taxonomy): Eukaryota > Metazoa > Arthropoda > Insecta > Lepidoptera > Erebidae > Spilarctia > Spilarctia lutea. The sequence continues at coordinate 16,629,747 of OU696471.1, read as the reverse complement.
TATTTATTATCTGAGAACTCTGTTATCTATGAACTAAAATTTATTTTTGAAAATCAATGGCAAAGAAAATAAATCGGCCAATGCGGGACAGACTCACGCATTAAGTGTTCCGTACCCTTCTCTATACATATAGGTATTTCAAGCATAGCATAGCTTTAGCCATTATTAAAATCGAGCAAAAAAAGATTCCGTCCACTAGGATCCCCTGCTTAAATCCCGTAGAAAATTCCAAATGAATCCCTCATTTGGAATTTTCTACGGATCTTTTTGGATTTCATTTCCAGTTTCCAAAACTTATAAAAACTCCAAATGAATCCCTTGGGATTGCCCAAGGGATTCATTTGGAGTTTTTATAAGCACAACGTCCATTTGGATCCCCTGCTTAAATCGATGGGGATTTTATTTTAATTTTTTTGTCTACACAGGGATCCTGAAGGACGGAGCCCAAAAAAATTACGTTTGTTGTATGGGAGCCTTTGAATATTTATTTTATTATGTTGATATAGCGGCAACAGAAAAACGTTTCTGTTAAAATTTATTATACAGTTCATGAGGTGAGGTGAGGCCTGGTGAGAAAAAAAACGGACAGTCAGGACAGAAACTTAGTCTTCATAATAGGGTTCAGTTTTTACCCTTTCGGTACGGAACCTTAAAAAAGCAAATAATTTGTCGGTAATAATGTTTTTGAGTAATTAAGTTATAAAATAAGATTAATTCTTATTATTAATCTTAGTTCTTTGCAGATTATACAAACATCCCGGGAATCGAACCCGAGACCTCAAGCTTAGCAGTCCCATACGCTACCACTACGCCACCGAGGCAGTCAATACTTATAATGACGAAGATGACCAATGAATTACGTCTATAGGAGTACCTAGTAGGTCTCATCAGTTAACTCATAGCTGAATTGTATTTGGTTACGATTAGACTAAGAAATGACTGCCTCGGTGACGCGAGTGGTAGCGTAAGCGACTGCTGTGCTTGAGGTCTCGGGTTCGATTCCCGGGTCGGACCAAATGTTTGTATGATCTGCAAATATTTGTTTCGAAGTTTGGGTGTTTTCTGTGTATAATATGTATGTATTTACAAAAAAAAGTATATATGTATTTATATCAGTTGTCTAGTACCTATAACACAAGCTCTGCTTAGCTTGGGACTAGACGGCGTTGTGTGTTAAATTGTCCGAAATATTTATTTATTTATTTATTTAAAGTCAAAATAGTTCAGCCCAAGTTTATTGTTCAATAGTTTCATTATTTATACTAAAATTTCAAAATATAAAAATAAAGCTGAAAAGTTCGTTTGTTTGAACGCGATAATCTCAGGAACCACTGGTCCGATTTGAAAAATTCTTGCAGTAGTTGGATAGTCCATTTATTGAGGAAGGCTATAGGCTATATATCATCACGTTACTACTAAAAGGAGCGGAGCACCAATGAAGAATGTTTTAAAAACGAGGGAAAATTTTCACGCTACGGGCAATATAAGACGCAAACGAGGTTGCGTGGGTCAGCTAGTTTCAAAATAAAATGATTAAGTAGCTCAGCATCAAAAACTAAATAACAATAAATTAGTCAACAAAAACATAGGTAATGTCTTGAGAAACTTCAAAATGACTGAGCAGATACTGTTAAATGGATCTTTCTGGAAAGCACATTATGAAAAATTTTTTTTTTTTTAACTTTTTTCATTAATTTAGCAAACAAAGAAGTTTTAGAATAATTAGATAAATAGACGTCGTCAAATGTCATAAATCTAATTAGACAGCTAAAAGAATCCCTCTTTATTTTATTTTCATTTCAACTTCAAAAACAGTATTTAAGTCCCTACAATTTGGGAATTTGTTTCATTAGGTTTAAAAGACAAACTATTTAGAAGTTAAACTGGACCGGAATACTGACGTAGATATAGCCCTAACTGAGCAAGGCACTACAGACGGACTTCTGCCTATTTAGCCCATTGGCTTAAATATGTTGGGACCAGATGGTACAATTGCTCATAATATCATAAAGTAGTCGAGCATTTCGTGAAATGGTCGCGTTCCATTCAATTGATCATTTATAACAGTTCTATTACGAATATTGCATACGACGAATAACGTTGCATTTTATAAAGGCAAACCACATTTTCCGAGTGAAATACGGAGTGTCATCACTCCTAGTGATCGTGTCGAGTCTTAATAGTAATCCGACACACGTAGGTAAGTGTCGGATAACTATTAAGACTATTAAGGGCTATTGATAATGATGATGAAATACATCTAAAGAAGTTATGACCTGAGATATGCCAGTAAAAGTGTCATATAACAGGCCAATACCAATAGTCATTTAAAGAAAGAAAAATATATGTTAGCCATGCCAGGTATTTTGCTCGTACCTAGTCCACCCTTAAAATGACGCAAGTCAGTCGACTCCCGGTATCTAGGGGCTATTTATACGGTATTAAAAATATTGTCACCTGTGTATTTCAGAACTTTGGCGTTGACCGCAACCGACTGACGCATGACTCTTGTCTTGACGTCTTGGAAAATTTCGCCATGTTTTCAAACTCATACACGATACCTTATTCTGCATGTCATATAATACCTAAGTCTCAAACGAGCTGCATTTCCAGATGCCGGCTGCGAGTGTAATATTAACGATGCTCTGCCGGACGGGCGTGATGGGCCATAAAGCTGGAGCTGTAGGCACAGCATCTATGATGTCAAGGATATTTTTGGCACTCGTGTAGGTATACAGGATGCACTTGCTTTTATATTTCACGGGTCATTAAACAAAAGTCTTTATTATTTTTAATCTTTGCAAGCCACTTTAGAACTTATATTTTGGTTGTTAAACAACACAGTAATATGTATTTTGTAGTTGTATTTTAGCAATTTTAAGTGTTGTGATAAAAATAATCACGTCTTTGTCTCGACATTTAAGTAAAATTACGCATTATAACTGGTTTTAATATTTTTATACCTATTTACATATACAGAGATATTCGATTTTCAATAATGTGTTATTGTATCAGTTTGAAACGCATTTTAAGTGACCTAAAGGGAGGCCGTCGATATTCTTGACTCTTGACATATTATTTTGTTGAAGTCAGTAGCTTTTTACATTGAGTTACCTACAGCATATTCAATGTGTCTGGTGCATTGTGGCTTGCAGTGTTTCATTATTGGAAACTAATTTTATCTATAACATAAGTAAATATTTCACGTGTGATGTTACATATTCACGAATTGAGAAGCGAACTTTGAATTAATTTAATGCCAAAATAGAAAACTCTTTAGAATCTATGAAAGCATTACATACCTACTCACAGCATTTCTTAAACAAATCTGCTGGTTCAATTGGTTCTAGAAATGCGAAACACATCCATGCAGAACAAGGATTGGCAATACATTAGTTACTTACACACGAATATATAAATTCCAGGATTCTGGTGGAAAGTCTGTCACATGAATCACAGAATTATGAAATACTGAAATTGTGTGAGTCACTAATATATTGGATATAACACGGTGGAACGTGGTTTGTTCAGTTTGTATTTGCCAGCGAGTCTAAGGGTGTAGCAGCTAAGCTTTTTACACTCAAAGAGATGTTATATCTTACGCGAATATCTAGTTTACTGAGTTACATTATGAAAATTAGATCCATACTTTTTGCACACCTTTCAACATTTACTGCAAAACTTTGGTTAATAGACTGTTATACGTTTTTTTTTTTATTGTGATCTTTAAATATTCATATCTTAGTCGTAATGTAAATTATATTTCAAATCTCAGTAGACCATAACATTACAAATACATCGAATTAGATGATGATTATTATATGGAGAGGGCGGCAACTATTGTTGTTTTTAATTGTTTTCCGGTAACAAAGGTGTCGGTATAATGCATAATGAATGTTGTAGCTTTTTAAAACTTGTTTGTGTTTTGTTCAAGTAAATAGAACTCAATAACCGCATTACCCTTTATTTACTTCTTCCAGAAATTGCTTTAAATGTGGCCTCTCGTGACGTTGCACCTCGATTTCTAATATGGCTCGCTTTGATCTCAGTATCCAGTCCGGCTAGTCGTAATCATACAGAAATATCTAAACTCTCTACTGCTTTGTTGAGGTTACAACTCAGATGAATGGAATGTGGTCCCTCCGACTTGTATTATTTCACTCCAAACTTTGATTGTTATCAATATTTCAAATTTCAACCATGCATTCTGTTCATAATAAACTTAAAAGATGCAACATAATATTTATGCTGCTTATGATGAACTGATAAATGTAGGTTGGTAAGTTCTTGATTTTGTGTTTGTCTTTACTGCAAACACAAAAACGCAAAAACGCGCAGGCGAGACCTTTCATAAAATAACTAGTAATAAAGCAAAATAACGGAAAACCTTTTGAAATCGTACACGAATGAGAACATACAATACAATACCTATACAATAAAATACAGACCACATTAGCTTAGTATTTAGTTCTTAGACATTTAGCATAATAAAGCATTAAGTTAATGATCGAGTTGATTGTCATTTTTAGCACCTAGGTACTTAGTTTACAAATACTTAAATAATACAATAGTTGTCTATTTTTTGTCTTCTTTTGTCAAGATATAAGTAAGAAGTTTAAAAAATAAAATAGCTATATTTAAAATAATAGAGCAAGTTTCACGGAGATTCCATGAGACGATCTTCAAAATAAATCAGTTGAAAGTCACGTCATTCTTTAGCACATAAATAGCAAGTCACAAAACAGACTGGTCGGCGCGCCGCACTGCGATGCGAGCCGATACGGACGCGGCGCGGTAGCACAGGGGGGATGCGCGCGCGCTGAGCTCATGTGCGCGGTCCTCGATCATCGGGTGCCCGCGATGGCCGCTCTGCTTGGCGCCAACACCGCCGGCGTGTTATTTCCGACGCCATTACTCACACCGGCTTCGACTAATTATAATATTCAGCGAGCTCACATCGGTCGATTGTCCGACGAGTTGAGTCCGTTCACATATCCTCCGCGCATAGCAAGCCAAAATGTATTCTCATAAATGTTATTTTGGGGTCTACCTAGAATTGTTGGCATCAAGTAATATATATAACCTCTTCTCTGTAGTCTGTCTCGTCAAACTTTACAAAGTCATTCTATCATGCGATCATCCTCAAAGGAGGTATTCTTAAAAGGCACACAAGCCGCCTGATACCGTTAATTGATGTCGTCTGACTTTGATAGCGGGCGGTTCGGTGAGATCAGAGGTGTCGGCGTTGTTGAAATGGCTCTTCTCTGTAAACATGGCCGTGTTGTCGGTGTCGGATAATAACACAATCAGCACGCCCTCTGACATCTCATCATCAAGTACCTCTTCGATAATATTTCTTGAGTTCATCGCTCTGTTTGGCATAATTATTTGCAATGTTAACCTATTTTAATTGCTGTTTTAATCTAAGTTGATTTATTTTTACCAAACCTATTTAGTCAGCGATTTAATATAGTTAACTGTAATGAAAATAAAATACGCAATAATAAAATAGTATACCTTCATTTTATTCAAATATTCAGTAAAATTACTTCATTATTTGAAATACTATCGTAGTGTAGAATGGACTATTGTGCTCTGTGCAAAGCATTTTTAAATGAATTCTTTCACAATTCAATATTATTTATGTGTCATTGTTTTTTTTAATATCCTTCAGTCCCTTGAAATGTTAAAACTGAATTAATTAATACCTACTTACTCTTCCTGCATACTAAACTTAAAATTCAGTTTGTTAAGACTTATTTTTAAATATATCTAAAGTAGAATGCCACTTAGCCACTATGGTAGGTAATTACATATTACCCAACAATTGTGAAATCAAGTTTCAAGAAAAAGAATGCGTCAAAGAGAAAAAAAGATCAATAGCGATGACCGGCCATGACGTATTTATGGTTGGTGCCAAAATTAATGAAACGATGTGTTATCACTTGACAAAATTCTTTCTCATTACTGTAGCGGTATTGTTAGTATCACCCAGTGGGTGTAAAACAGGAATAACAAAACAACACTTGCATTGTTTGCTCAAAAATATCATGAGATCTCTTGAACAATACACTTTAAGGCATATAATATCATTGCGTTAAGGTCTATTTTTGTTAAAACAATATTACTAAATAATTTAGTATACTTAGATGTAAGAATTATGAGCAAAACCCTCCATGTGTAAGCAACGGAGAGGCCTATTCCCAACAGTTGGACTGCAGTAGGTTGAAGACGATTTTTTTTATTATATAGGTAGCAAACGTGCAGACGTATCGCCTGATGGTAAGCGAACACCGCCGCCCATGGATACCCGCAACACCAGAGGCGTTACAAGTGCGTTGCCGGCCTTTTAGGAAGGAGTACGCTCTTTTCTTGAAGGTTTGAAGGTCGTATTCGTCCGGGAATACCTGAGGCGACAGCTCATTCCACAGTTTTGCTGTGCGTGGCAGAAAGTTTCGGAAAAATCGCACAGTTGTGGACTGCCAACCATCTAGAATCCAGCGAGCACTTCCCATGGTAAATGCGGTAGAAGATTCACAGCGAAGCTACATCTCTACGCAGCGCCAGAGAGTCTAGCCAAATTGGAAGATTCTGGCAATCGACGATGACGAAAGAATATTATATACCATTTAATATTTTATTTTGATGTTCAGACTCCTGTTTATACATATATGCCGAACAGATAGCTATAGCCACATAGCACAAACGTTATCTAATTAATGGTCAAAGGTTCGGCTGCAAAATCAAAACGTTCATGACGTAGACACCCAAACTCAAATTTCTACACCTCTTTTTTGAATAGGACAATACATTGGTAACAGATTGCCAGTCAAAAAGTGCACGAAAATATTATATTAAAAAAATGGTGATTAATTTTCTAAAAAAATACTCAGCCAATAAAATTCTCCTGGCTGATAAGTAGTTGCGGCAAGAATAGGCAACACCACCAGTGACTTTGAAAATTTTCTACATACATAGCTGTATTAGCAATGATATTTTATTTAATAACAATAACTAATTCAACAAATTAGTTTTTTGAAAAATTAATTACCATTTTTGTAATTACAGAAAATGAAATGGATATCGGTTTTAGCAAAATGTTTTTAAAGTAAACCGATCCAAGGCCCATATTTTAAAAAGCGTCTCAGTCGTGAATCTAGTTTTAAAACTAGTTTCAAGAAGAGATTTTATTTTTGAACGTCTCTTGAAACAAGTTTCACTGATCTTTAATCAAGTGAGTAAAGTGCCTAAATTACTTTAAATCGGAAATACCTACAGAAAAAGAATACCATTATAACATATTGGCCCCTCCACATTACTCGCGAATAGTCGCGAAGTTACTCGACGAAGTACTCGGGAAAGTTGACTGCAGTCCGAATACGTAGCGTCTACACTACTCGCGAAGTTGAACGAGGTTAGGCAAATACGATAGTATGGAGAGGCTCTCCGTCTTACTTCGTACAACCCTTGGGTCACCTCGGGTCGTCTCGGGCAACTTCCATTTCTTGTCGGTTTTTGCAAGCGAGTCAAAGGATTCCTGAGTCAAAGGAAGTTACCTGATGTGCCTACACGCAGTGCTTCTCTATACTTCTCGGGTACAGTGTAACCAACCCTACAGTTTTAACTATAGATCTACAGTTTTTTGGAAATCCTCTCAGTTTTTAGTTTAGGCCTCGATGTCTACAGTTTTTTATTACAGATGCGCCATCTATTTTATTTCCTAAGTCTGTACATAAACTAAAGTAAACTATACTCTCGTCTAGTAGCGGTATGATTGCAACGTCCTAGTATTATGATAACGTTAAAGCTTTAGATTGTATGCGACTTGTTTGTAGTATACCCACCTTAAGTAATTTGTTGTTACCTTTCTTGATGTGTCCTTTTGTGATTTTCTTTTAAAAAATAAAGTAAAGTAGTGATTAATTATTTCTCTGTACACTCTTTTAAGCTTAAATTATAAAGATTTGTTTCTCAGTGAGGCAATTGTGAATTCTTATAATGAAATAACGATCTTAAACCTTAACTATACCCTTTTCTCCAACTTCTACAATAAACAAAAAAAAAGCTATAGATTTCGAGGCCTAAACTAAAAACTAAGGGTATTTCCAAAAAACTGTAGATCTTCAGTTAAAATTGTAGAGAGGCGCTTCGTGTATGCACATCTTGTAACTTCAAATCCTTTGACTCAGGTGCAAAAACCGACAACAAATTACGCTGGATGATTTCCAGTAATTCCAGTGCATGATATTAGAATAGTGCATCTTGATTGATGTGTTTCGTTAATAAAGTAATTAGGCAAATTGGTTGAAAACAAAAGTTGCGTGTACTAGCGTACACTCGTAAGAAGTGAAACTTGTTTATGACGTTATTTTTCAAAAAATAAATATCATATGTCGACGTAAGGTATAACGACAAAAGACTTATAAACCAGCAATATTCGTGACAATTCTTATTTCAAGTGCAATAAAAGTTAAGGAGCGAGACCTGAGTAAATATTTCGCGATCTGTGGTGTGAATGAAGTAAGTTTGTGGAATGTGATGTGTGTAGTTATTTACATTGTGGACTAAATAAAATAATATTGTTTGTAATGTGATATTTCATTGTAGTATTAATTTGGTCCTGTTTGTGTTTGAAAATGTTTTTTGTTTTATTTTATAATTTTTTTTTGAAGGATTGTATATAACTACTCTCAATAATGATAAAACATTTTATCATGGCCGAAAAACGTCAACGTCCACCATCGATTTACAAGCAGAATTTAAACGATTGTCTCTGAATAAAGTATAAATCTTTATTCATATAAAAGTTTGTTCACAAAATAATGTACATAATTTATGAACCAAAAATATCTCTGGTCCCCACACTAGGATTCCCTGTGACGTGGGGTCCAGTATATATTCAATTTACATTCTTGATCAGTGATTCTACTAACAAAACATTCCAATACTTAAACAATACTAGATAACCAAACCAACTAAATATGTTGCTAAAAATCAAGTGTAAGTAATGACAATTTTAAATTAAAAAAAAAAAAAAAAAGTTAAATTATTTCAATCAAAATCACCACAAATTTTTTTTTATTGATGACAAAAGTAAAACATTATTATGATATTAAACATACGTTAGTATATCTACAAAATATTCAGACGAGCGTGCATTGTATCAGATAAATATTAAGTTTCAAAAAGTCTCATAATATGTTATGAGTAAGTAACAAGTAACAAGAAACTGTTTTGCAGCAAAATAGTTATACTCGTAGTTCTTAGCCTTTACCCTCAAAGTTTTACTAAAAGTTGATAAAAAAATAACCAACTTTGCAAGTTACAAATGCATGAATTCTCAATAATGCAGTTCCTTCGAGAGGTAATTTTGAACTATTAGCTGCAAAAATATTAATTTCAAGACTTATTAAATTACTAGAAAATCTTCTTTGTGTTGTACTGCAAAATTCTGAATATGTAAAAGCCTATTTGAAAACACAATTATACATAGTTAAGACAGCGGTGCCTTTTCTTATAGCGGTAATTACATTATAAAAAACCAACAAAAAAGAAAATAAAACATAAAAACTTCCCCTTAAAAAAATATTTCAGCACAGAACAAAATTTGAACGTGTTCACATCACAATTTTTTTTTTATCTGACTGATATAAGCACATGATCTCTGTCTTAGCAGTTTAGTTCACTAACCAATGGGTTCATAAACATTAATTGACAAAATATACGTTTATGACACAAAACTAGCGAAATCTACCCTCCGCACTAGTTTAAAACTGTGTTGCGGCAGAGTAGTCCTCATCTATTACGCGACCAATTCGAAACGTTATTTTTTGATATGTGAGTGCAAGTGCAACGTAGCACTTTATCAATTGTTCGCACATTACAGTAGACATAGTACACGTGAAATTAATACATGCAATTTGTATTTCTAATCAAACACTGTGTCAACCCACGTCACCTACAATAATATAAATTCATATCTTTCTTTTTTATTTGGCACAGAAGGATATGTGTTTTCAATATATACATTACATACACATAAATAGCAACCACTACACCCATGTATACATAGATACATACATAACACTATTAAAAGCACATCTGCAAATTTAATATAAATAATACTTTTATACAGAATCTATAGAATAAACTATACTTAGAAGAGTATATAAATAGTATACTAGAAATATAGTTGCACACTTTCATATTTATTTACCCAAGTTTTTTTTTTTTTTTTTTAAACCAATTTTAGATTAGGGTCTGGAGAATAGCTTCAGTTGATTGATAGTCCAATGTTAATAAATAATTTGTTATTATTTTTTTACAAGATTTAATCGTTTTATCTCTCAGAGACGGAGTAGTTATTTCACCAAGTTTATTATAAATCCAAGGACCCAGATATGTAAAACAATTTCGAGCAAAGATAGTTCTAAAACGTGGTACTGTAAAAACAGTAGCAAGTCGCCTTCTTGAGATTACTAACGGTGGTGTGATATGGTGTTGCCTTAGAACTATTCGTAGTATAAATAGCTGACGTACAGTCAGAACGGGAAATTCTTTATATAACTCTGAGGTTGGGTAATACATTTTTTTAAAATTCAGTATTTTTATTGCCGCTCTTTGTGCTCGTTCAACTCTGATTAAGTTAGTTTTTTTAGCACTACCAAAAATAAAGTAGAGACTATAAATGAACAATTGTTTCAGTTTATAAATAACAGGAAAAAAACTCAAACGTAACTACTCAAAACGGGCCGCAAAATACATTGGAGACATTTACCAATCCCTACTCCGCTGGAGAAAGTATACTTCGAATCACGCGTGGTAGGGATAAAAAAAAGATGGCGCGTAACGGATAAATGTGACGCGTAACGAAAAAATGTTACACTAAATTTTTTGACAACCCCGAAAAAGAAGTTTCACTTCAATAACCGGACAGACTTGGAAATTATTATTTTACGTTAGGTATCTACCTAGATTAAAAAAATCTGTGTAATTCAGCTTAAACCTTTATTAAATCGTACTTATTTGTGTGTCCTTATGGCTAAATCTATTTTTTTTTTACTGAAATAGCTAATATTATATAATTTAAATTTTATTACTGTAGAAGTTTCATTTATAAGTTTATTGTAATAACAGCCTTCAAAAAACGGAAAAATAACATTAAATAAATGTAGGGAAAATAAAAGGCATTCTGAATGCCACAATTTTTTATGTTTGACAAACGATATTTATCAAATGTTAATGCTTTTTGATTGATTATTTTATTGGGTAGATAGGGTGGTAAAACAAACATTGAAAACATCGTGGTCAACGTTGATTAATAGCTAACACAGACACTTTCAACAGGTAGGTATGATTCAGACTAAATTGACATTGAAGTGGTTCTTATTTTCTTAATGAAATTATTTTTAAATGACAGATGTTTGTAGTGTGACAGCAGGTATTTTTCACATAGTTTCAGAACCGACGACCGGTCATGACGTAAATGAGAGCAAAAATTACTAGCTATATGCTTGACAGCATAATTAGGCCTGCGCACGAAACATTAAAATTTGCCAAAACGTAAATAAGTCTGTCATTCTGTTACCAAGCTAAATTAAGTCAGCTTCGGCAAAAATATTTTTATTCTCTCTGTAGCTTTTATGTAATCGACCATCTTAGAACTGAGTCACAAATTAGACAGGTTGTAAAGCTTAAAGGGTCATTAGTGAGCCGGCTATTGACTGAAAATCGGCATTCGTTTTGTCCATGTGAGTTGTTGTTCGTGCTGATCATTAAAATGGGTTCCTATCAGTTTCCATAACTTTTTTACGGTTGCCCTCTTGATAAACTCCTATTGATAGTGCGCCTTTGGCACTCGAACGGCGGACCACCCGAGTGTAGGTACATCTTGTGACCGATGTCATAAATTTCTGTGGCGTAACAATGATTATCCAGTTCATCGTCTTCGTATCGCAAGAAGCTCTGATAAGCTTAATCCTAAAGTATTTAAAAGATAACGCACAGCTACTAAATCTGGACTTAATATAATCCGTTTTTTTGAAATGTTGACTAGACCGATTTAAAGTTAATCGTTCACTCGTAAAAACTTGGCAACAAACTGAGACACAAAAGCCAGCATGTACTTTAATTAGTAAATAGCAATGAAGTAATAGTTTCAAAATCGTTACTCTTATCAATTAGTAGTAAATCCATATGGAGCAGATGACCTACTTCACTAAACAAAGAGTGACTCAGAGACGTTGTCATTGTGGTAATATGTACTTGCTCACAACTGCTATGTTGCGACCCCTGCTCGTGCTCGATAAATACAAATAAAGGAAATAACAGCCAAATAAATATATAACAAAATTAGCAAAAACAAAGAGAATGTACTAAAATATTACTTTTTAATAAAAGGTGAAGAATATTATTTCGCAATACTAGAAAAATAATGTAATGAAATTATTAGTTAGTAACTTGAAATTTGCCTTAGAATTACTTCTAATATACCAAATATTATTATTAATTGCATTTATTGAATAATAACTTCTATCTTTTGTTTTTCACAAATTGTTGATTTTTGCAACTTCATTTATTCAACATTTTTTAAAGTCGAGGACAGGATGAATGGTTGTTGCTATATAGATGGTAGATTTTAGATAAAAAAAAAAGATAGATCGGCATTTTAGATGTGTTAGCGTTAAGATGCTAATGATGTTGCAGCTATCGAATTCAACATAGATTTTAAACTGGTTGGTATAGAAGTTGGTGCGCCAAGTAATTTAAGCGAGCGATAGTGAGGCTACCGGGCGGTGCGAAGGCGGTGGTTCCGTGTTTCAGCGACAACTTGTCTGGCAGGCCCGGCGCCCGAACCGCACCCGTGCCCCTCGCATTAATATGGGCTTGACGCTGCCGGACTAGCACTCCCCCCTCGCATCACGCCACCTCTTTCCCCCCGCCTGAACCACTGAGCGCCCGCGCAAGTCGCGCAACTGCTTCTCAGAAAACAAATCGGCCGATATGGTGACGCACACACTGACATTCTGACATTTGGCAGCCGATACCACAGTTTCTACGACCAGCCGAAAAAGAACTTTTATGTTTTATACAAATCAATGTAGTCCGCAATCTACATTTATTTATGAATAAACTAATCCTTTTAAAACTTAGCATTAGTATTTTAAAGATCGCATGACGTAATCGTTGAGATTTTAGTACAGATGAATTGGATAAAAACCGACCAAGTGTGTGTGAGTCAGACTCGCGCACGATGGGTTCCGTAAAGATATTTATAAAAGGCGAGCAAAAAAAATTTTTTTTTTGTATGGTAGCCTTCTTTAATATTTGTTTTATTTTAATTTAATCATTTATTTTTAAGGCGAATATAATATATCTAAACATTCCGTGAATATTTCAAACGTATACCTGTTGCCATTGTCAATATCGCGAAAAAACGAGCAAACGGTATGGTTCATGAGATACAGCCTGATGACAGACGGAGGGACAGAAAGAATCACTTACCATCAGGCGAAACGTCTGCTCGTTTGCCCGCTATTCCATAAAAATATATACCTACTTTATGTATATTTATCAAATCAACCAAAGAATAAATTACAAGAAATAAAATACATACAATACGTAGAACGTAAAATATAAAATTCGATCAAGATTTAGTACCACTTAAGTCAAAATACCTTTTAATTTGTGTACAAAGCATAATTCTATTCAAAGTAAGTAAGTAGTAGTATTACGTAGAAAATAATTACCACTCTGAATCCTACTACTATTATAAAGGCGAAAGTTTGTAAGTATGGATGTATGTATGTATGGATGTTTGTTACTCTTTCACGTAAAAACTACTGAATGGATTTGAATGAAACTTTACCACAATATAGCTTATACATCAGAATAACACATAGGCTACTATTTATAAAGATATAGCTTCGCCTCGCGGCGTTGCCCGCAGTTATCATCGTACCGCGGGTAGCACCGCGGGGTTCAGCTAGTGAACAATAAATTATATCTAAAGGTATAGTGCAGAGCGCGATAATTTAAAAAAAAGAATTACAGTTGAATTTCGACCACTGGGTGACCACTATATTATTATTTATATTTCTAGTATTATTTAATTACTACAAACTATTATGAACTGGAATATTTATATAGGTACTAAATAACTTAACATAACAAACTAAAAGTGTGTAAGTGTATTTCAAGATATTTACAGTGATATAATATATCTGAACTAAGTTTTTTTCTTTTTCTTCTAAGATTTAAATAATTTTGTAGCAGTACTAAATCGAGTATTCGATAGACTAAGGTTTTAAAAGACTAGATAGCTAATGGATCGGCCAGTTTGAAGTAAGATACTCAGAAAACATAATATGTATGTAATTACTAGACTTGCAACGAATAGTATATTCGGCAGTATACCGAATACCGAATATTCGGCGAGGCCCCTTACCGAATAGCCGAATATTAGGCAAAAGTATTCGGCTGGATTTTAGCGCCAAAAACTTGTACTACTACTACTTAATAAATGATTATGAAAGAAATGAAAACCTTACCCTTCTAAATTTTGATTACCACAATACTTCAAATACATCCTCCATTTTTCACATTCAGAAGATGTTTATGTACCTGTGTTATGTACCAATGACTACATGATTATAGCAGAAATGAAAATATGAATATATGTATACGTTATCAATCGATTTTAATTTTTCATTTTACCAATTATTTCTCTATGACAAAATATATTATTTAAGTATTCGGTATTCGGCCGAATAATATGTAGATATTCGGTATTCGGCCGAATATAATAAAAGCAGCCGAATAGGCCGAATACCGAATAGTAACCGAAAATTTGTTGCAAGTCTAGTAATTACCTTATATCAGTTTAAATTAAATTTTCATGTTTAATACAAAAGTAGTACCTAAATACAATATCAAATACTATTCGAGTCGTATTGTTAATCATATTATCAACACAAAGGAAATAATTAATGCGTTTGATGTCAGTACTTCATTGACGAATCATAGCACTCCCACATAGACATACTGGCGCTACATATAAATAAATATCTATGTATGTATATATGTAAATGTTGTTCTGCTCTGTGTGTGTCACTGTCAGTGGATAATTTATTGAGTAACAGCCACGACCTTATACGTTTTTAAAGGGAATTTGAATAATATTAAATACTTTTGTACTGGAGAACGAGCAAGGTTAAGTAAAATATGTCAATATAGATTGTGATAAACGAGAATGTAGCAGAGAAGCAGTAAAATAAAAAAAAGGGGGAGGAAAATGATCGTTGCTGGAAGTACCGTTATTGAAATACCTACAGAAGATAAAGTAATTAAATTTTCTTGGCTTTTCTTATGTCCCTAAAATTTAGATATTATTTTATCAAAAAATAATTTTACTAGTAGGTACCTACCCACTTTATGGCGTAGTCCAGTTACAATGACGAAATTACTAGAAAAAGTTTTCAAAATAAAATATATTTAAAAAAAGAATAGATGTTTAGTTTTAACGACGGCAACATTACCGAGTGGAGCGAACCGTTCGGCGTCGCAACTTGAACGTGGTGAGGTGGGTCGCACTTTATATGGAGAGTTGTCTAATCCACTGAATAAATTACCACTGGGCCTAGGTTTCTCCTGAATGACT
Organism: Spilarctia lutea; assembly: GCA_916048165.1. NCBI lineage: Eukaryota > Metazoa > Arthropoda > Insecta > Lepidoptera > Erebidae > Spilarctia > Spilarctia lutea. Next base: position 16,614,089 of record OU696471.1, on the reverse strand, counting down.
AATGGACATTTAAAGAATTAGCTCAATGCGCATGCCATACGCTTTCCAATTTCTACCCGCGTAGAACGCTTCACACGACTTTAATTTATTACAGGTGAGTTTTATCGGATTGTTTACTTTAGAGAGAAACGGAGAATAAATAATATATTTTGTAATCGTGATTTGGGTAATTCTGAGACATGTTAAATATTTATACAAAATTAGTTCTTTTAGTTTCTAATAGAAAGTTTTTAAATATTATTTTTTGTAATTGTTGATGGTACCTACTTAATTAAAACAGATTATTTTGCAATATTTATTTACAAGTCTGTGAAGAACGTATAACGAAGTACTTTTATAACTATGAAAATTTTGGTGAACCCTGAAAATATCTGAAGTACCCCAGCCCATTTCAGTCCCACTCAGAAAAATAAGCAGTCAAATAAAGTTTGATCATGCCTAACGGGCCAGTTGTGTTGGAGGAATTACACATTTTAAAAACAATGAAATAAGGTATTTTGCAGATATTTAATAAACAGAATAAGAGCTACTAAATATATTCAACAGGCCACCATAATGAAGTAGATAAGAATGAATGTTTTGTAAGAAAGTAATCCAATTGAGATGAGATATGTTGAGAGGCCGAGGCGGCATTACGCCCGAGGCAAAGCGGCGCTACCTGGCGCTTGCGTTCTTTTTTTTCACTGTGCACGAGGATTAAATAGAATTACTTTTGTACGTACTATTAAAATGTGCTCATGTATTAAATATTCCAAATGTTGGTTTTAAATATTCCAGTTTTACGAGTCATGTAAAGGTTTTTTTTGAATTATCACTAGTAATGGACCCAAATGCATGGGATTTGGGTATTTTTTCATATTCAATACCATACCATCTATTACAGGATTTAAATGGGGATAAGCAGTTAATAAAATTACGTATAGTCTTAGAGTTTAAACATGAAATTCACGTGTTAAGTTGAATAAGTTTTCCTTGGCTTGTAAAAAACATATCAAGCAATCGTATATTTTATTATTCCTTTATATAATATAATAATCTGTAATGTATGTTTACACAAAATTTTTCAGTGTTAATCTGAGAAAATTTACCTACGTTATAAACTTTCGTTATTAAATACAGCATCTATACAAATATAGTTTGTATTTTTAGAAAATGTCTAAGAAGATAGTAGATTTTATATTATTTTATAGTACGAGTAACAATGGAGAATCATGATTTCTCTTAGGAATTTTTAATTATTCAGGATTAAGTATTCCATAAAATGAACAAATAAAAATCTAATAAAGAGAATTAAAAACGATTAATTATATTTATATGAGACCTAAGTACGAGAAGATCATGGTGTTTGTACCTAACCCATGTGTTTATATTTTTATCACTGGAATAGACTCTTCGCTTTTGTTTCGTTTTATTCCAAGTAACGTCTATCGTGTGAACACCATTATCAAACTATAAAGCATCTTCGTCTTTGATCAAACATTTTCCTGTTTCTACATTTCCAAGAAACCTTCTAAGCAGTGCGTCCAACCTGTTATGACTGTGCCGAGAACTGGACACAAACGATAGGGATAGTCCACAAACTTAAAAACGTCTATCCATTACATAGGAATATTATTAAGAAGAATATCTTTATTAAATTCAGAAGAAAGGATATCTGTTATAAATTAGAATAGGTATTAAAATAATTGGACTTTCAGGATAATCAAAAATCATTTCTAGAAGCTCATTAAAGTCGATTAGGTAAATTTAATGAGCTTCTTTGAAAAATAATTTTTTTTCTCAATTTTTGCAATATTTAACATAACTCGTAACTTTAACTTTATTGTTAAAGTTCTTTTTGCTCGTAACTGTTGTTGATGTTACATGGTCTTCTCAATAAATGGGCTATACTACTAAAATCATATTTCAATTTGAACTGGCACTTCCTGCAATTACCACATATAACAGAACAAACAAAAACTCTTTAGCTTTATAATATTGGTAAAGATTGAAGTTTTTGGCGATTGGTTTGTGAATAAGATGAAATAACAAAGCTGTCGATATTTCATTAAGGGCAACTAACTATGCATGTTATGGTACGGGTGTTCTCGACTTATTAAGTTCAGAAACACAAAGGCAGCGAACCGTTGAAGGTCAAATACTCAAGTTACATTGCTGTGCATAATATACATACATGAATAACAATCGGCTAATAATACCTATGTACGTTACAAACTATAAGTATAGCGATAATTACCTCATAAGAATTCTTAAGAAGCCCTGGTGCTATGTATTTATTAAAAGGGTGACGTATCTTCTGAATATCTATAAAAGAGTTCCATAAATTGTCTTTAGTGCTGTGCTGGTTAATCCTGTAGGCCCTGAAAGTCAGGGTCTTGCTCAGTGTAGGTCGGTAGGTTAGGGTGGCTTAAGTGGATACAACACATACTCCTGCGTACCCGAGGAGCCGGATATCCGAAGATATTTTCCACCCTGTCAACTAAGAAGAAAAGGTATTTAATTAGTATACCTACTAAACGTCTATCTTAATAAAATACCAAAATGTTTCTTTGGATTGTAATGAAAAAGAAATAGGCATGGTTGTACAAAGGTCTGTAAACATTTTCAAACGAACACAGATTTCTGGAGGATCTTAGAACCCCAATTAAACCAACGATGAGGGTTTACCAGGCTTAAAAGTGACAATTGAAATGTTTTTAAACTAAAGCCATTACATTTTTGCAGAATAATAAAAATGGACGGTGCTGCGTTTAAATAAAATAAATAGCAACTATTAATTTAGTAATAATAGAGTTAGCTGTCACGCAACGCCATCTAGCGTCAATCTCATTTGATCTTGTACTATGAGAGCTCATTGGATGATAGACTACGTGTATCCTTTTTATACATAGAAAATATCTACCACTGCGCCGCCGAGGTAATCAATTAATACAAAGTTAAAGGACGTGTAAATCTTATCACAAAAGTAGAGAAACAGGATACTGTGAGATGATGGTAGTATAGGTATTTGGGTTGAAAGTAATAAATAAATAATTAACTAGCTAGAACAACGTTTAACTTGTTAATTTCAATTAACTGCGTTTAATGACTACATAATCAAAATTTCCTGTTAGATGAATACATTTGTGTCGTGAGGTTTTATCTAAGTAAGTACGTATTCTACACCTATACTGCTCATCATTTTTTTAACGCCTTTTCCGTAATAAATCCATTAAATTAAGTTGAATCTTGTTTTTGATTTGTTTTTTCAAGTAAAATACCTTACTCGTTCGACTTGGCAAATTGTGCCTATTGGTCAATATGAAAACCTAGCTAGGAGAAACATGAGTAATATGAAATGAAGAGGTTATCGCGAAAACAAATGCCTATTTTGCGGAGTTTAAAAACATTATTTTTAGAACGATTTCTAGAAGCTTTGGGAAAAGTATATAGGCCGCAAAAGAAGCCTACAGAAAAATAAAATTAAAAAATTGCGCCCATATTTATAACACGGATCTATGCACGTTATTTAATGTTACCTGACCATTATTCCCAATTTTAATGGAGTGTTGTATAACCTTTTTTATGCGGGGAATGCTTTTCGAACCATACCTTCTGTGGGGAGACGAATGACTTGTGCGGGACTCCCGCAGGACTGCTCTACCCACTAAAACCCCGCGGCAGCTTAGCTAGTCCCCCTTGCCTTACCCCAAGGCTAAGGTACATCCCAGATGACTAGAGTCTCCTGCGGGACAGGACGCTGTCACGCCTCACACCGTTCTACGCGATAACGAATACCTTAGAAGATACCTCCGGCCGCATCGGGCTGTCACCTGTTCCGGGTCGTTTCCAGCGGTCACATTTCCCCAAGATGTGGCCGCAACGACTCTCACAGCGCGTTGGCTAACACAGCCCTGCATGAGTTCAGATTAAGCAGAACAAACAGACGGATAGACAAAAATTTAAACATTGTTTTTTGCTGTTATTTTGAAGTTACGAGTATAAACAGACACTTCCATTTTATTACTTGCATATATGTATATTGTGTCAGTGGTACGTATAGATGATAAAGTATGAATTTTTATTTTATACTAGCTGACCCACGCAACCTCGTTTGCATCTTCTTTATTGGTGCTCCGCTCCTATTAGTATTAGCGTGATGACATATAGCCCATAGCCTTTCTCGATGAATGAACTATCCAACGATTATCTACTCCAATGCACATACGCACACTGTTTTGATAGATATAATTGAATTTGAACTTTGTATAGCGGTAATAAAGTGCAAATTGACTCATTGACGTTAGGAACACATTACTTAGACAACAGTGAGCGCTTGTAATATATGAACTTTATACAATGGCAATAAAGCTCAAATTGACTTTACGTTTTAGTTAGAAAACGTTTGTATTGAAAAAAAAAAGGGGCTGTTTTTAGGGCTTTTCCGGCCATTTTAATTTTTTTTCTCGCCGTAAAAACCATCCTTGAACTTCAAAGAACATTTAAAAAAAAAAATTGGCCAAATTGATCTAGGCATTGTTGAGTTATGCGCTTACCAACACATTGAGCGATTCATTTTTATATTATAGACTAGCTGACCCACGCAACCTCGTTTGCATCTTCTTTATTGGTGCTCCGCTCCTATTAGTATTAGCGTGATGACATATAGCCCATAGCCTTTCTCGATGAATGAACTATCCAACGATTATCTACTCCAATGCACATACGCACACTGTTTTGATAGATATAATTGAATTTGAACTTTGTATAGCGGTAATAAAGTGCAAATTGACTCATTGACGTTAGGAACACATTACTTAGACAACAGTGAGCGCTTGTAATATATGAACTTTATACAATGGCAATAAAGCTCAAATTGACTTTACGTTTTAGTTAGAAAACGTTTGTATTGGAAAAAAAAGGGGCTGTTTTTAGGGCTTTTCCGGCCATTTTAATTTTTTTTCTCGCCGTAAAAACCATCCTTGAACTTCAAAGAACATTTAAAAAAAAAAATTGGCCAAATTGATCTAGGCATTGTTGAGTTATGCGCTTACCAACACATTGAGCGATTCATTTTTATATTATAGATAATAGATTTTCATAGTTATTATACATATTTACATTGTCACTTGGTGGACTTAAAATTTTCCTCCAATATTGTTTAGAAACCTGTCAACACGAGTTGTGGTGACAGGTCTACAAACAATATTCACGCTATGAAACATTTTCTTGTTATTCAAATAAATATACCTAGGTGTATTTCAGAAGTATAGAATTTATTATTGACATAGCTACCTTACTACTTGCATTAAAAACACAAAAAAGGTATTGGTTAAAGGGTTTTTGTGTTGGTATTAATAAAATAATAAGAGAAATAAGATTATTTGAAGTTTAAAAATCTTGAAGAAATTGACGATTTGAGTCAATATTGCTATATAATACTTACACATGGTTAACTTTATAAATAATTTTTGAGTGTTTTAACCTAGTTAACGATAAATGGTTTAGGTATACGCAATTTCTAAGAAAAGACTAGCAACGGTACAATTACGGGCTATGACTAAGTGGGTACTTGAAACTAAGTTCTAAATACTAACTGTCAAGAATAGTCATTAAATATAAAACGTATTCAAGAATATAAAATGTACAAAACGAAAAGTAAGATTAAAACTTTACTGTAGATATTTCAGGCAGAAGATGCATTGTGTATCTGAGATTGCACGATTTGCAAGCAAACATTATCTGCTCACTTACGAGCTGTTTAGTACTAAATTATACCCACCCAAGTATGACCAACTGATCGTAAGACCGATCGGATCTCTGACCTACTTCGTTTTCCAATTTAAAAATATACGAATTAGTCAATGGGTTCAAAAAGCGCAGCCATTAATTTAATCCGCTTAAATATTACTTAAGTCCTCAACAATAATAGCAAAACGGCCCATTATACGAAATTCTTTAATCCGGAGCGGAGTACTTAATCTTGAACACTAATCATTGTTGGCATTTTTGTAATTAAAACTTAAACTGCGCCATTAGATTTGTTCCACTCGTGCTATCCATGTACCTATTGGCATTGATAACGTTAAATGCCTTTTGCACTTTTTGTTTACTTCAAGATTGTAAAGATGAACTTAGTGAAGTAAATTTAACTACGTCAGTGCGTACCATAAATCTTTAACAGCTTTTAAAGTACTTATTGACTGAGAACTGAACATCGGGTCGTTTTAAAGGTTTACGGGTTGTGAGTTTATTTTGAGATTCAATTACAATGTTGAGTAAGTTACTAGTTCTCTAATATTAATCTTCGTTTCAGTGGACATTTGAAGTCTCCAAGTATGTAGAATAGATCCTTGCACACTTATGAAACTTGTTAATACTTGTTTCATTATAACTGTTACCACTGAAATTATACGATATATTTAACAGCTGCTATTTCTAACAGTTACATAAGACACTTAAATGTGTATTAAGGGCTCTTCAGCTCGGCGATCGTCAAGGTAAACCGGCAAAGCTACGCAGCGCCACAGAGTCTGGTGCAGACGAAAGCCATGTTCCCCCTCCGCTTTCCTCAGCCGCCCCCGCACGGCTATGCCTCAACACGTACCTGTCATGCTGCCCACGCACCCGATCGGCCTACGCGCCTTTGCTGTTAGAAGGTACGTTCATAAGTATCTACGCATGATGCATAGTAATGCGCAATCGTGAATCGTGCGTAAAGATGTCTAAACAATGTTGACACTTGACTACGGTTCATTTGACTTGTTGTTAGATTTAGATTAAACTATAGAAACATGATTTTTTTTAAGTGAAACTACTTTAGAATCGTTATGATTTCAAACCGGATGCAACGGAAAAAACGACAGATAAGAGACAGAAATACAAAAATGTGTAGGATGTGTAGGCCGGCAAAGAATGAGACGGAAATATTATATATATATTATATATTCATCTCATTCTTTTGTCGATTCACTGAAGTCTCACTTCTATCGTGTGTGAATCGCACACACACCTTTTTGTTTTTTTATTTAAAAAATTAAAATTTAGATACCATTGATGACAACTCTCGCGTTAGGAATATTAATCCTGTGTCGCGAGGGACTGTACAAACATATATGACTGACATAAAGAACACCCAGATTTAGAACAACAATTTGTGGATCACACAATGTGTAGTTCCATGTGGGATTTTAACCCTCAACACTTGGCGCAGTAGTAAGTGGCGTGGCACTGGCAACCCCTTAAGTCACTAGGCCAATCGTGCAATAAATTCTTTGTATCTTCTGGCTAATATTTTTTCTGTCCTTTGCTTTTTAGCGTTACTAGGGTTGCCAGATAAAAACTTACATATACAGGACGTTCTAAAACAACAAAGGACAAAACAAAAAAGGACAACGGTGTCAGGTCGTAAAGTAAAAGTGTCTATTTTTTTTATTTTCAATGGGTTAAATTTCGGTGCTACATAAAATAAACCAAATTAAGCACCTCTTTATAATGATTTGTTAAGCTTTGATAGAAAATCAATTAAAAATATATTTTAATATTAAAAAAACACTCTTGTTTTATTAAAATAAAACTGTGCGCAGGTTATTTTTTTAAATTTTAAATTTATTACTAGCTTTAGCCATTTTTTTTGGTTTTTATTCGTCAACTCTTTGCAAAACTGATTTAAATTCTGACTAAGACACTCTAATATTGATAGAAGTCTGCAGTTCGGGTTTTATTAAATTCATGGAGTTTCGGTTTCACTCTTTAGTCTATAAACTATTCAGTTGCCTAAATATTCTTTCGCAAAAGGCATTGCTTGTTAGAATTGAAAGAAAAAATCAAAAAACTTTCTTTAAATTCTTAAAATTTGTGGATGTGTTATTTCACAAGTGCACAGACATGTACACTATGTATAAAAGGAGGCAATATTAACAGTGTCCTCTATATTCAATATTGATTGAAATTCGGGAAGCATTTCCCTCACTCACAGGTAGGCCAGCCGTTTCATTTGTTGTTAGTTTCTGTTAATATTTAAGAAAGTCACCTTCACGGCGCTAGAAAATGTCTCCACATAATCACATAAACGATCACTTTGTAGCTGGACCACTCATTATGGTTTCCATCCATTATATAACTCACTGCGTTATATAAGTAGATATTTACAACCATATCCACAAATTCTTGGTTTATCATAATTTCATTCCCCGAAGAAGCGCTTAGGTCTACGTTTTGGTGCTAGATTGTCATATCTACAAGTGTGTACCTACCTACCGTGCAAACGACGTCAATAAGGCGATTAAAGGACTTGGTAAGTCGATGCGACTTATCTAAACCTCGAGGTCAAGGGGTGTGCATATAATTATAATAATTATCATTTGGATAGCGGATCCGCGCGACACTCGGTACGAGTTGGTTACTGGTGAGGTGATGAGTCACCAACGTGATCGTGATACCGCGCACGTTCGTCGCCAGCACACATTCACTAACAATTACACAGTCCTCATCAAATATTAGTTAGATATGTACCTACATCGTATGTATCGTACTTATATTTACCTATGTCTACTGCCTATCGTAGAAGTTGACTATTTGTAGGTTTATATTATTGTGGTTTACGATGTTATGCTTGTCGAATCTTTGTAATTGTTGCCTTCGGTTGTAAATAATATTAAAAATATTAGGTAGGTTTTATATATTGCTGTCAAATGGTATGGTATAATGGGCATGGATGCACTTGTTAATATATAAAGAAATTACGTCATAAATGTTTTGTTTAAAACAAGATGTAAGTACAAGAAGATCTTATTATTTCTACACTTTATACGTAAAGAAAAATATAGGTACTTACCAAATAGGGGAAAATCAAATATGCATTTATTAACAAAGCTGGACAAACATCAACTAGTGATGCGTCATATAACTAGATCCGAATCCGCTAGGTACTAGGTATAATAAATAATATTATATGTATATGTAGTAATATTTTGGACATCTATCCCACAACGCCATCTTGTCCCAGACTAAGCATAGCTTGGCCTATGGATACTAGACAATTGATATAAATCCATTGAACTTTTTTTGTAAATACATATATACCTACATATTATACATAGAAAACAAATATTTTCAGATCATAAAAATATTTGGTGCGATCCGGGAATAGAACGCGAGACCTCAAGCACAGCAGTTGCATACGCTACCACTGTGCCACCAAGGCAGTCTATGGGTAGGTATACTATTATACCTATGGTGAATCTCGAATCGTACACACATACATAATATTCAATTGAATTTATGAAATTGTGAAGGTACATATTTAATTTACAATGTCGTGTTTATATTTATTCGATCGATCAGACTCTCACCTCCAGACCGCACGAAGAGATCTTTGTATTGAGATTGCGTAAATTGATATATGTTTTTAAAAACCTGCGAGATACAGCCAACCAACATACACTTAAAATGGTTTATTTTGCTTTTTGTCAGTCGGTGATCGACTATTGCATTATATCATTGGTGCTGCCAAGACTATTCTCTTAGAGGCTGAGCGGGCGATTTTGAAGGTGGGCTGCGGTCTACCGTTCCGGTATCCCACTGTTGATTTGTACAGATGGGAAATTCTCACAATCCGAAAGACTTTTATCTTACACGTAGTCTTGAAACAACATGCAATGCTCAACTACGATCCTGCCCTGCTAAAGGATAAACGCCGTAAAGGGAATGTATGTGTAAGACAGTCTTCGCGCACCATGACCTCGGGAAGATTATTTTGTTCGGCTGGTCCATTTCTCTATAATAAGCTAAACAAAGTATTAAATATTTATCCTCTTACCAGATTGAAATGCAAAGGTGTAGTAACTTTATTTCTGAAAACTCTTGACTATGAGGCAACTGAACAACTACTGATTTCACCCGTTTAGTGGTGGAAATGATTAGGTGCTAAAAAAACTAACTCCTGTTCAGTGGCTCGGACTCGAAATATCAACCAAAACTTGTTGGCTTACGTTACAACCTGTCAAAGCTTGTTACTTTTAAAGCTCGCATCACACAATACTTACTTAATTCAAACTCACACACTTTCTGAATTTACATTATACAAATATTTCTACTTTACACTATCTCAGTACATATTATTCACTCTCAAAGCTTCTGGTTCTTTAAAAATTTAGGTGGTCAATTATTTTTGAAGATTTTGTCTTACATTACTTCCCTGATTACAGAAATTGTTAACTGACGACAGACTATGTGGATCAAAGTTCCTGCGGGTTGGGCCTGGTTCCCTGTAATACAGGCTGTGCTCTAGTATATACCTACTACAGACACCAGTCTCTCACAATGTTAGCTTGATCTCCACAATTTTGTTATGTTACCATTGTGAAGGAAGAAATAAGGTATATTATTATTATTGCTCAAAGACAAATATCGTCTCAAGGTCATGTGTATTGACACTACTGAAGCCTAGAACAGAAAGTTTAATAAATAATGCTAACTTTTTGGTCTTATGTCATGCAAAAGAAGTGTTGTTAATGCGTATCCTACTTCTATGTTTAAGCGTTACGGAAATAAACACAATTATAACTTTTAAAATTTTCTGTTCGTTTCAGTCAGGTTTCAAGATTAAATGAAATAGTCATTAAGCATATTATTGATCTGCTTATGCCTTTTCTAGAGTAGGTAGCCAACTCTCCTCCTCCTTGCAAAATGGACCAGAAAATGGAGGCCAGTATGAAAATACGTCAAGCTTTTTTTTTAAATTGGTTATGTTTACACGACTCGCAGGAGCTGGATGCTAGAAGCACAGGATCCAACCAAGTGGCGTGAATTCGGGGAGGATTATGCAGTGAATTGTAATAGGCTGATAATAATGTCTAAGAGTCGGGCTCGTGGCTCAGTCCTACCCAAGGGTGCGTAGTACATTAGATACCCGGTTACCATACAAACATTTTGGGCAATCGTTACGAGTAGTTGGAACCTAAAAAGGTTTAATAACAGTCTTTCCATAGAACTTCAACATCGCCTAGTACCTGGGTTGTGGAGCTCTGATGACAGTCGCTAGACATAAAAAAACGTAGTTCAGCCAAATCATAAAAGACTTAAAGACGAACCTAACATAGTCTGGAAACAATGCTCAAGAGAAACAAAGATAAATTCATGTTAATATATTTAATCCAACATAAAAATAAATTACAAATACTAAAGTGACTTTTTACACAAACTTCATAGAACGGGTACTGTAATGTTATAAACCCAACATTAACAGGTTTCATTGAATTTAAATCAATAATCAGTCTCTTAACTCCAAACCGATACTGTAGCTTTACAATGAAGTTTTGATGATGATGACACACAACATGACTACATACAACATAAAAAATGTTTGTTTTTTTTACTTATAGTTATTTATTTGCGTTTATCACTTTATTCTTAGAGTATTTCCACTATTTTTTATTGAATAGGGGGCAAACGGGCATACGCATCACCTGATGGTAAGCGATTAACGCCGCCCATGGACACCCGCAACACCAAAAGCGTCACAAGAGCGTTGGCGACCTTTGAGCGATGGGGAGAGGGAATGGGGGGAGGGGTTGGGGTATGGGCCACCGGTATTGAGGATACACACTCGGTGAAACACAGCGCAAGCGCTTATTTCACACCGGTTTTCTGTGAGGCCGTGGTATCACTCCGGTCGAGTCGGCCCATTCATGCCGAAGCGTGGCTCTCCCACGGAAAAAACTACACTTTGCACAATATGTTTACTGTATAAATGACGTGAAACTAATGTCTTTTTTTATAACAACTGTCTCTAAACCTGATAATTAGACAGAGACTGAATCGTATAAAGACAGGGCTAGGCACCTGTCATGTGGCCAAGCCGTTTGTAGTCTATTTTATCCAGTTGTACAAGGGGGCGGAGCTGATCAGCGAATGCACGCATATCCTCTGCAATAGCGTCTTGACCTTGGGGAGCTAGTACCTGGAAAATATAATAAATAAATAAATAAATATTTCGGACATTTTACACACAACGCTATCTAGTTCCAAGCTAAGCAGAGCTTGTGTTATGGGTACATTATACATAGAAAACACCCAAACTCCGAAACAAATATTTGGTTCGACCCGGTACCTCAAGCACAGCAGTCGCATACGCTACCACTGCGCCACAGTAGCAGTTACTTATTAACAATATATTGAGTTATGGTAGATTACTATGCATCTCTTTTTGAAGTTAAACTTCTTTAGAATCGTTGTGATTTCAAACCGGATGCAACGGAAAAAACGACAGGTAGAAGACACAAATACAAAAAGTCGCCTGTAATTAGTGAGCCAGAGCGAGAGAGCAAATGTCGGTGTGTATGTATAAATTAATCAAAATACTATCATTTTTAAACAAATAAACTTTGTAATTATCCTACCCTTGTAATATATATTCATCTCATTCTTTTGTCAATTTACTGAAGTTTTACTTCTACTGTGAATCGCACACACACCTTTTATTTATTTTTTTTATTTGATGTACTCGACTAGATGTTTCTTCTAGATGTTACAGATAAACATAAAAGGCAGAATTAACAAGAATAACTTCAAATATTATAAACCCTATAGTGAGTATGTTGTAGTGTCTTACTCGGTGCTAGACTTACATGTTTTTTACCCGAATACTGCAAAGCTAAAAGCAAGGGCAATAGTATTGGCAGTCTATGTATGTTTGTGTGTTCTACAGTAGCACCTAAACTACTGGAATTTTAATGAATGAGTTTCAATATATTCATAATAATGGTACAGATGATATACTCATAAAGTTTTACATAGTCAGGTTATAGTTTTTGAACATTTTCACTCTACTTTTTTATAAAAATGAATCGCTCAATGTGCTGGTAAGCGCATAACACAACAACGCCTGGACCAATTTGGCCAATTCTTTTTTTAAAATGTTCGTTGAAGTTCAAGGATGGTTTTTACGGCTAGAAAAATTCGAATAATGGCCGGAAAAGCCCTAAAAACAGCCCTTTTCTTTTTCCCATACAAACGTTTTCTAATTAAAACGTAAAGTCAATTTGAGCTTTATTGCTTTTGTATAAAGTTCATATATTACAAGCACTCACTGTTGTCTAAGCAATGTAGGTGTGTTCCTAACGTCAATGAGTCAATTTGCACTTTATTACGGCTGTACAAAGTTTAAAATTCTATCATATCTATCAAAACGGTGTGCATATGTGCGTTAGAGTAGAAAATCGTTGGATAGTCCATTTATTGAGAAAGGCTATAAGCTATATGTCATCACGCTAATACTAATAGGAGAGGAGCACCAATGAAGAATGTTTCAAAAACGGGGGAAATTTTTTACGCTTAACGGGCAATAGAAGATGCAAACGAGGTTGCGTGGGTCAGCTAGTAGTTAGATAAATTTTGTCTTCCTAGAGTTTTTACAGTTAATATTTGAATAACAAGAGTATGCGTATGCAGGATGTGTTACTTACAGATAATTCTACTAGATAGCTCTGTGATATAGGCTCTGGAGGCATTGAACCTTGTGAAATTTTAAACACCTTTGCTACTGTTATCTTCATGCGACCTTTTCTGAACATGTAACCTGTAAAATGAGAGAAAATAATACATTCAGATGAATCATTTTTAAAGGAAAGGAAAGATTATCCTACATTTAATATTAAAATGAAAATGTTGTTTAGGGACAAATCACTCATATTTCAATATTTAAACTATTTAAAGCTAAAATGTAGAGAAATTAAAAGAATTAAGACACTTGAGCCTTGAGGTAAATAAAAAAATAATTTCAAGGTAGAAAAAACATGTACTTTATAACCAGAGAAAAGCTGTTCACCAAACAATACTTAATTAAAATGCTTAAGAAATAAAATTAACGCAGTATAAGCACAGTCAATAGTTAGTTTTCTATTAAAACTCATAACTAAAGCAACCTTTATTACAAAAAACCATTGTCAAGATTTAAATCTAAATAATGTCACATTCTACTGAAGGTTACTCACTCGTTCTCTATACTCAATTATTTTCATATATATTTCTTTGTAACACATATGAATTGGAGTCAGGACAGGACTGTTACAAATGTCTTCACATTCATAGAACAAAGAATCAGTTTCAGAAACATTTTTACATGTACATTACCTTTTACACTGTATTCAAATTCTATCCGACAGCCTAGTTCATTGAGAAACTCAATGAGCATGCCACTACAGGCTATGTCAAGGCTAGATCTGACAACTGTGGGTCGGTTTTTGTCTCCCAGATCTGGCTGGCCAATATATCTGAGTTGGAATGGCATTTCACGAGCATCCAGGGCTTTTCTCACACGCAGCATTAATGGTGCTGCCTGAAATTGTGAAGAAAGAAATATTTTACTTAGATAAAAACAAAATAACTAAATATTGATTTCCAGTAATAATTCATTAAAGTTACAATGACACATACAAAAGGTTAAATTGTGATAAAATGTGAGTTAAATAACAATAATACATATTAATGTTTAAAAAAAGGTTATAGAGGTTCCAATTTACAACTAACCTGTTGATTAGGATCTCGCAAGCTAAAACACACTTCTTGATCATCGAATGTCTCTGGTCCAGCGTCAACATTGTCACATAAACCACGGAGGCGATGCAGAAGGACTTCGACTGCCGAATCCAAAACAGAACCCTGCAAGTAAAGATTATTTCCTTTATACTTTATAGTCGTTTAAAATATGTTGTTTAATAACATATCTGTAATAGTATGTAAATAACCTGCAATAAGTATTCTTGGTTAGGGATTATGTTAGCTTTTAGCGCTTGTGTTAAACTGTCTGTGGCCGTGATAGGTGCTGCGTTTGCAGCTGACATGCCGCCCGTTCCGGACATAACGAATATTTTATGTTAAACAATTTATCAACAAATTCTCTATTAATAAAAACACCAGAAAATTTGCTTGTGTTTTTTTTTTTCTTTTTTTTTTGATGAATGGCAACGAGCCGAATCTCTAGGACCAGCTATTTCTGCCAATGTCAAGTATTTATCGTCTTCAATTATCAAATCTTCGAGTCCTCAAGTCGTCGTCGTGATGAAATTAATGATAAAAAATATATAAAATGTGGATGACATGAAATGGGGACCGTCTTCCGAAAAAACAAAAAACGATCTCCATTTGCTTGTGTTATTACAATCAAAACAAATGACTGTCAGAATGGCAGATGTCAGACTAGTGATGGTCAACTCGAGTAACTAACTCGAGTTAACTCGAGTTGGAAGTAACTCGAATCCACTCGAGTTGAATTCTCTCTAACTCGAGTTCGAAAACCGAATGGAACCGACATGGAGAGAAGTTTGCCGATCATTTGAGACCAAATTCATTCATTCATAACAAACAAACAAGTGTCATCACATGTAGATTTGATAACTTTAAAGTGCCGGTTATTATTTTAGTTTTTGCGTGTTATGCGTTGTTATGTTTTTGAAAAATGCCGGGTCCTAAAAGAAAATCTTTAGTTTGTGATGTATTTGAATCGCCAGTGAGTGGACGTGTTACGTGTAAACAGTGTTCAAAATCATTCAAATATAGTGGAAATACGGCCACATTATTAAACCACATTAAAAGAAAAGCATCCTACCAATGTTGCCATCGAGGAAAGTCATTGTTCATCATCATCAAATGAAAGTAATACGAGTACTTCGGTCGATCTCGATTCATCTTCATCGCAGTTACTGGTATCGACAACCACATTGAATGTTGACCCTCCTCAAAAAAGGTTAAGGCACACCCAAACCCGTCTCGCTGTGCCAAAAAAAATAACGCAAAATTCGGGTGATAACGCTTTAGTTAATCTGAATAATATAAAAAATAAAGAATTGAAACAGATAAAAATATAATTTGTCTGTCTCAATTTTTTAAACTATTAATGCAAAGCTGAGGGAATAAATTAGTAAAAACTCAAAAAATCATTAACTTGTCCATCCAGTTAACTCGAGTTACGTAACTCGAGTTCAACCCGAGTTACGTGGATTTTAACTCGGGTTAACTCGAGTTTAGTTTTTTCCGAGTTGGCACATCACTATGTCAGACCGACTGACCATAGCCAATAGTCTATCTAAAATTGATGTTAATCGTTGTCGCTCTACGTCTCTATGCACAGTATGCACAGTGGCAGCGCAAGATCATGGATAAAAGAATGATAGAAGTCTGAATGAATTGACCATGCATCTATAATGTATGGTCAATCTTACCCATTTTCATTAATCGATGAAAAATTATTCGCTATTTTAATACAAAATAGAAATAAAGTTGTAGTAAACATATCGAAATTTAGCACCACGGACAATGCCCAACATATTCAATGAATAAAAATGGTTTAGATTAGAATTTAATGAATATTTTTTAAATTAAATTGTGTTTAATACTAGCCGCGATGTTTGCCTTACACCGGAAGGCGTATATAATCAGCTATCTGCTTGTAAAAGTCCTAATTTTTATTAATCTAATATATGCAAATTGCTAATGCACTGGAATTTTGTCACATCAAAGGCCACGTGTCGACTTATAAAGTTAAAAGTACCTACAGCTTGCAATAAAAATGTTATTGTTTTTAGGTCAGGTCATATACCAATAGCTGGATGTGGCATAACTGTATCCTTTTTGTAAAAGTAAGTTAATTCAAATTCGTTCGGTAATTCAAAAAATATTGTGTACATCACTGTTTTTCTTATAGTCATTAATGTTGTGCCTAACAAACATTATATTTGCAAATATATACTGTCATGTAACAATTAAAATACCCATATATTTTAACAACTCTCGAAGAGAGACTTTAGCTCCTAAATTGAAAATTAAGCGAATGGCTCGTTTCTGTAAAATAAAAAATCGTTTCAATATCAGCCGCCTTGCCCCAAAATAATATATTATAGGACATGACGCTGTGAAAGTAACTAAAGTAAACTAGCTTAGCTGTGTCCGTATCAGTGAGCTGACGTACCTTCCATACTGCATAAACTGCCGAACTGAGTCTATCTGCAAGGTTATCTATCTGGGCTCCCCATTGTGCTTTACTGTCTAATGTGATTCCTAAGAATACTGTTGAGTCTACAATACATGTGATTTCATTATTTAGAGTTAGATTAGTGCCTAGCTGTTATACATTTGGCATAGTAAATCTCACACACTTTGTTTTATTTGAATTGAATAGGAATGTTAGTTGTAAACCAATTCAATACATCATTTAGTGCCCTATTCACATCGTCAAAAACTGTTTTCTTACGATGGACTTTAAAAATAAGGTTCGTAACATCAGCAAATTAAACTATATCACAGAGATCTTTTAAACAATATGGTAAATCATTTATAAATATGAGAAAAAGCAGAGGACCCAGTTTAAAACCCTGCGGAACGCCCATAGTAACAGGTAATCCAGAAGACCTCGTACCATTGATATCGCCATGTTGAATTCTATCTTTATTTTATCTTATCTTCTACGAAACAATTAGTTCCAAAGCAATACCATTTACACCAAAATGTTTAAATTTAAGAAAAAGCGTGTTATGTTCTACACAGTCAAAAGCTTTTGAGAGAATGCAAAACACACCTATCGCATCCTGCAAATTCTCTCATGCATTAAATAAATGTCTCAAAAGAGTTGCACCAGCATCAATTGTTTAACGACCCTTTGTAAAGCTTAGTGAAATAAATTATTTAGATTAAACAGTAATAGTTTTAAAAGCACCTTAACAAATACTTTTTCTCCATTTACATGCATATTTAAAAAACAAAAGGAATTAAAAACTAGGAACGTTGTTTTAAATAAATATTAAGTAATTTTAGATTCGATCATAGACCAAATATTATTACTAGGTTACATAATACCTTTATAATCGGAATGGGACCAAGAGCACCCCGATTCCGAGCGTAAACGGCGGCGATACCAGCCGTCGGCAGGACGGCAAACTGCGGTAGACGGCCTGATCGCAGCAATATATATTAAGTAATTGGGCCAATAGGCAAGAGGGAAGCCCGGGCTTCCCCCAGGATAGGATCTGAGTAGGCGCGGCGTCGATCCTGGGGGGACCTGAAATAATATGCTGCGGGTCCTCCTCAGAGCAGGGAGCCTGAGGACGGTCCCCGAGGGTCCGACGAAGGGATTTTCCAGCCCGTCAAAAAAAGGATTAAATCATACTTAACATAAAGAACGAAAAAAATAATTTTTAAGACACTGCCCAACTAATAAAAATCGTAGGCGGTTTAATTAATTATTCTAATCATTTTCTACATCTTGTCTACACGTATTGGATATTCTTCAAACTGTCTCTCTGCTGCTCTCTACTGTCTGCTCTGTCATTTAAATACATCTTAGTAAAATAAATCAACTTGTTTCACTGCGTTTTTAGATGAACGTGCAAAAGTTAATCATTAAATTTTCAGGGATTGTGGACAGTACGCACTATTCCGCAGAAAATTCAATTAATTTTTATTATATTCTTCTTATGTAAGCATTATAATTGAAAGATAAGAAAGTTAATAAATATATCACAGATTTAGTTTTAAAAATGCTCCGAGAATTGACGTTGTGCACACTTTTTTTAGTAATAAGTAAGTGAAAAATCAAAATAATTTCAGTATAGATACTATATTTGTTAACTCTAGCTAATCACCTACTTCACTTTAGTTAATTAGTTCTATATAAAATGCTGAAGTAGTATTTAACTATCGCACTACAGGTACATCCTTTAAAAATGAAACCTTAAATGCTTGTTTTTAAGATTTAAGTACTAAAATTGCATCGAAAATATTTTAGATTGCAGTTTATTTATATATAAAGCTTAGAGCTCTTTCAAGTAGCATAGAAGCCTTCTGAGGCGACAAGCTTTAAGAACCGCTTCGTACTCTCGAAGCTACTTGTCCCTTATGGCATTCTTTCACACTTTAAAATAGCGATAGCGTCTCTTTCCTACGCATCAGTCTAGTCCTCAGCAGAGACAGATTATTTAGGAGTATTACTTGACTTGAGTTTTGTCAACTTCTATGGAACGGACTCCTTGATACATAAATAAATTAAGTCTATTAATTCTTCGCCACATTACAAATGGTGACAATACTGATGCGAAAGAACCCATAAAAATACTGTGAAAAACAAAACTGCATTGCCAAATGTACCTATGATGATTGAGGATATTATTACATTATTATTTTCTGCACGTTGCCATCGTCACTAGATTTTATATTGAAAATTATTTTCAAACTAAAGATTTTCAATATCAAACACTTTGTATTATATTCATAATAATAAAAATAAGATAATTTGCCCAGGATTTAAACCAGTATACTTTGTCGCATATTTCAGAACAAGCCAGATGTATAGATTTCGGTGCTTCATCCGATGAAGGTCATTTAAAATATAAACAAAACCCAGCACCAGATAGGCACAGGTATTGTATTTTTATGACAATTACTATTTTGTTAAAATACACAAGGAAACTCAAATAGAAAAACTCGTTTACAAATCTGTCGTGTAGTGACATTCTAATTGCTTTTAATTTGCCATATAACCAACCACGTTAATGTTTTAGATGCGGTTTATGCCCCACATACATGCAGAAGATTTGTGCTTTTGACACAGATACGACTTCTACGTATATTTTTGACAACCACTGCATAATGGACCTGTTTAACTGCCGAAGAGGCACCCGTAAGCTCAATGATTTAATGTTTCATGTTAAAATTATGTTATAAAAGTGTTTTTGGGGTCTAAGTATTATTATCCACAAACATGAAACGTACCTACGTTTATTCTGTTTTGACGTTTTACGTTACTTAAAAATGGCTTTACTTGGCATGTAATTTAATATAAGTTAGCCCAATAACCAGAAGTAATAAACAGGCAAATATATATATAGTAAAGATATACATAGCTTCTCTTCATATCTCAACATTAATGTCCGTTGAAATGTTAAATTTACTTAGGTACAATATTCAGCAATTAATGTGTACTTCCATCTAGTTTTTCATTATTACTTTTAAATTATACTGATAAAATTGACTGCTTAGGTGGCGTAGTGGTAGCGTATGCGTGCTGTGCTTGAGGTCTCGGGTTCGATTCCCGGGTTGGACCAAATATTTGTTTCGGAGTTTGGGTGTTTTCTATGTATGATGTATTTATATCAGTTGTCTAGGATCCAGAAAACGAGCTCTGCCTAGCTTGTGACTAGTTGGCGTTGTGGGTTATATGTCCGAAATATTTATTATTATTTTACAGATTTTAAACCAGTTGGGTACGATAAGTGCTTATACTTCGGGAACTTCGCTTACGTTCATGGATTCAAATATGAAGATATGGATTACAACGAGGACCACCTTTTAGTAATGGGCTCGAAGAAAAACTTAGATTTTATCAGTTAACATTTTCTTTTAGTTAACTATTAGTTTAATTCGTGTATTATATATTCAAAAAAGATTTTATAAATAGCAAACTTGTTTCATTTCTTTTAAGAAGGTACATTGTTTTCTTCAGAAGTAAAATTACCTAAAGGCACCTAATTCTGCGGTAATTTTTTAATAATGTAATGTTTTAATTAAATTCGGCATCAGAATTTCCGGTTTTTTTAAGGAGAAAACTCACCTTGCAGATTATTTGATCAGGGTGTAAAATAGTGCTTGCGCTGTGTTTCACCGAGTGAGTGAGGATACCGGAGGCTCATACTCCAACCCCTCCCCCATCCCTCTCCCCATCCCCTAAAGGTCGGCAAAGCACTTATGACGCTTCTGGTGTTGCGGGTGTCTATAGGCGGCGGTAATCGCTTATCATCAGGTGATACGTCTGCTCGTTTGCCCACTATACAATAAAAAAAAATCGACGGGTTGCAATCCGGGAGTGCCGGCAGAAGTGAAAACTTGAATATTAACGTTGTGCATTTTTGATATTTTGGAATGCTTAGAGAATAATTTTGTACGAATTGCTTTCATTATCAGTATAAAAGTACTATTATTTATGTGGTGGAATACAATATTCATTTATTGCACTATCGTACACAAACATGACAATTTATATTACATACACACACGAACATTCGCGCAAGCGCCCTGCGCCGCCTGTCCTGTCCCGTGACCTGACGCGAGTTTATACGTCCTCTCTCCATCCGTCTTACGAATTTTCGATCAGGTCACGTGACCTGACGCGAGTTTATACATTTTTACCCATTCCAAAAAAGTACACAGCGCCGCTAAAGAAGTTTTCACTTCAAAAAAAGTAATACTTTTGGTTAGGTAACCAATATGTAAGTACTATTTACTTATTTTTTACTTTATTTATAACTAAAGTAATTGAATCTTCCTTACTCAGTCTCAAAGAAGATAGGGATATTGTTCGGACCTTTCTAAAATTTATCTTTAAATTTATCTAGGTATGGACCTAACTAATCAGTAATGGTGGATGACATTATAAATAATAACAAATATTTTAAACATTTGACACGTAACGCCATCTAGCTTTAAACTTAGCAGAACTTATACTATGACTGCTATATTGACTGATAAAATATTTAGATACTTTTTGTACCCAAACTCCGAAACAAATATTAGGCAGGCAATACAAACATTTAGTCCGACCCGGGAATCAAACCCGAGACCTCATGCATAGCAGTCGCATGCACTACCATTGCGCCACCGAGGCAGTCGACCTTGATTCATCTATGTATCTATCTTCTACATAAATAAAAATGAATCACCTAAATGTATGTACGCGCATAACTTCCGATGGACTGCACTATTTTTTTTTGTGTTCGTATTCGAAAAAGGCGATTGTACACTACCTTTTGGAAGCCGAGGTGGGCATAATTACTGAAATAAGTTAATCAGAAAAGTTTAAAATATTTACAAAAAAAATGTGGCGCTACAAAGTTCGCCGGGTCAGCTAGTATTTGATAAAAATTATGTAATAGGTACTGGTATTATCTTCTCAAGGTTATTGACTTATTTGTTTTGTTTTTTTTTTGTGGTAAAATTGAAATGATATTATTGCCTGAATAAGGTTTACATTAGAATACTTACAATCAAAACAGTTTGACAGTCAAATACCTACTAGTTATTGTAATTAGCGCTTCAAAGGATATCAACGTTCTAAACTTACTTTCGCCATTAACATATGCATAAAAAATCATTTTATAAATGTACTCCAACGTTGTCACTGTACTAATATACTCGTATAATACGTGTATTATTCATTATCAAGTAATGAATTGATATCCTAGGTTTACAGAAAAGGTGAAGTCGTTATCACCAGTACAAATATCAGATAAGGAAAATGGGCCGGTATCGGCATGTATTTGAGAACGCAGTGTGTTTATAACATATTGTATTTGAATGAACACCATGCGTTCACGGAGACCATAGTTCATTTGGAGCACGTAATGAGTAATAAAAAATTTAGAAGGAATCTGAGTGTATTAGTGTGTTATTAAAATGGCGTGTGGCGGGTGCTGCACAGCGCCGCAAGATCTTAGTAAGTGTACACATGAAATGACACACATGGAATTATGGTGACGTGTGCAATGTGCTAGATATCATAACTTTGAATTCACCTGTCCGAAATCTTCATTGTGGTCAATTCTTAGAACCTTTAGTCAATTTTTTTTTTTTTTTTTTGTTTTAAAAAGACAACTCCCACATTAGGAATAAACATCCTGTGTCGTGGGGGACTTTACAAACATACATGAAACGGACACAAAGAACATCCAGACTCGGGTCAACAATTTGTGGAACACACAAAGTGTTGTACCGCGTGGGATTTGAACCCACGACACTTGGCGCAGTAGCAAGCGGCATGGCGACCGCTGAAACCACTCGGCCAACCGTGCAGTCATTTATAGGTGCACCACACGACCTTGGTTCTGTTTTTATCGACACACTTTCTTATCATAAGACAACATACCTACTCATATATCTTTTGTTATTGATGTTCTGACAGTTATTTTATTGATTTGTTTTAGTGCTAGTAGGGTATATGACGAACAAATATGAAGATGTAGGTTGCTTTATACCAGAATTGGATGTCCTGTGACTGGCTATGGCTGACATGGCAGTATATGATAAGAAATTAGATTTTAATACGCCTTTATAAGCTTCACCTGTATGTTTGTTTGTAATCAAAGTTTGTGAGTGTGTTTCTTAGTTTATTTTATACTAGCTGACCCACGTAACCTCGTTTGCGTCTTATATTGCCTGTAGCGTGAAAATTTTCCCCCGTAATAGAAACATTCTTCATCTGGGCTCCACTCCTATTAATAGTAGCATGATGATATATAGCCCATAGCCTTCCTCGATAAATGGACTATCCAACACTGAAATAATTTTTCAAATCGTACCAGCGGTTCCTGAGATTAACGCGTTCAAACAAACAAACTCTTCAGCTTTATTATTAGTATAGATTAAAACTTTTAACTTTAATGTTGGTTGTCAGTTATCTTATGATATAAAGATATGAACATAACCCATACCTACCTACCGAGCTGCTGAGAAAAACAATAACCCAAATCACGAATGAAACTAAGGGAAACAACGATTCACAGAATCGTGAAAAATCCGTTTTGTTCAATTAGGCGCTTCTTTAATCCATTAAGGCTATCAAAACCAGAACTATTATGCTAAAAGAAATTTTCAAATGTTTCCAGCGGAGGTGCCCCAGTATGATCCAGACTTTGAAGGGCCCAGGCGTGATCGATCATGCACCGATGTTTTCTGGCTTCTTCTTTTCGTAATATTCCTTGGCGTGTGGGCTGTTGTAGGTATTTATGGTCAGTATCCATGTGTCATTATTAATTACAACAGGTTATTTCGAAATAATAGTCAGATCAAATACTAATCACTAGATGTACCTACATAGATGGGTATGGTATTCATCATCCTGCCAAATGGTTTCTGGTGGTTTTGAAATGTGTGACATTGCAAAAGGGCTGGTTCTTTATGGCATGCAGTCTGATCTTGGCCCGGATCTTGGAGATGTAATCTATAAGCTAAGTTTGAATTGAGAAACCTTCTCCTTTTTTGAAGTGTTACTTATACAATACGATTGTTTACAATGATACGTCCTTATTACGAATTAACAAAGTATACGAATGCAGAGAATCATAATATGCTTACAAAAAATGATTTTCTTCTGATATAACCAAATTATTGCAAAAACAATACCAGAATTATGTAATTATTATAACTAATATTATTATTTTTCGGACATCTAACACACAAAGCCGTCTAGTCCCAAGCTTAGCAGAGCTTGTGTTATGGGTACTAGACAACTGACATAAATACATATATAGATATTCTCCGTGTCATGATTAATTAAGAATATGGAGCGTCACTACACCTTTTCATCTCGCGGGTGTCGTAAGAAGAAACAAACTAGGCAGACCAACATTACTGAAAGGGGAAGAAAAAACTTGGCCAGCGGTTGGTATACCTAGTAGACCAAAACCTTCTTCCTAAAGAGAGGCCTAATGTCCAGTAGAGGACATTTGAAGATCACACGATGAAGACTTCAAAAACACTTGTGTGCACATTTAAAAAACCGTTTATAGATTAAATATTAAATAAATAAATAAATATTTTGGACAACTTACACACAACGCCATCTAGTCCAAGCTAAGCAGAGTTTCTTCAGAAGTAAAATTACCTAAAGGCACCTAATTCTGCGGTATTTTTTTAATAATGGAGTGTTTTAATTACGAGTAAATTCGGCATCAGAATTTCCGGTTTTTAAGGAGAAAACTCACCTTGCAGATTATTTGATCAGGGTGTGAAATAGTGCTTGCGCTGTGTTTCACCGAGTGAGTGAGGATACCGGAGGCCCATACCCCAACCCCTCCCCCTATCCCCTTTCCCATTCCCTAAAGGTCGGCAACGCACTTGTGACGCCTTTGGTGTTGCGGGTGTCTATGGGCGGCGGTAATCGCTTACGATCAGGTGATACGTCTGCTTGTTTGCCCACTATTAAATAAAAAAAAAAAAAAGAAAACACCCAAACTCCAAAACAAGTATTTGTAGGTCATACATACACATTTGGTCCGACCCGGGAATCGAACCCGAGACCTCAAGAACAGCAGTCGCATATGTTACCACTGCGCCACAGAGGCAGTAAAAGATTTTTATCTATCTCTGTATGACCTGTACGAAAAACTTACCCTACTTTGGCATTGGTATGAAACTAGGACCGTTTCGCTGGAGAAGCCTTAAGACGGGTGTCTCTTCTATTAATATGTATTTACAAAATGATTTGAAGTCTTTTAAAGTCTATGGAGGTTCTCTATGTACATGTACGTACCTACTGTCAAGTTTTAAAGTGTATCTGATTTTAATACACTTAGCGATAGAGTTATTTTCGAAATAAAAAATAGATAGTTAACAAATTTTCCTGCCAGACTAAAACTATCTCCGGCCCACATAGTCTTGATTAGATCCAAAAACAACCTTTTTACAATTTGGACTCGGTGTACTTAAAAATCCTGTTTACTCGTGTTTAAGATTTAGAAGCAAAATGTGATTTAACTGAAGTAACGTTATTATGCGTAGGTATTACTGTTTCTATATTTGCCTTTACACTCTTTGCAGGTATAGTAAATGGAGATATGGAGAAGCTCTTGGCTCCCGTCGACTCGATCGGCAGACGATGTGGTCTTGACGCTGGTGTTGAAGACAGGAGACACCTTGTGTTTTTTAATATTGAAAAATGTTTATCACCCACTATTCCCATTAAGGGATGCCCCACTCCACAGGTAAGATAATTTATAGTAATCTATAATTAGCGAAATAAATAAAGTTACAATGTGGGTTGTGAAATGTTAAATCACATATTGAAAGAACATTAGCGTAGTATTTAAAGGGCTCCTAATCTGGCATAAAAAACATATTTAAAAACTATGTATGTTGGTACGCATATAATTAGTGTCAACCATATAAATAATTTAATAAGGATTGAATTAAACAGATTTCAATTCAACAAGTCTTTATAAATGTGAAAAGATCTAATTTTCACCCAAAAGGCTGACTTTTTAATACGTTAAATAGTCTATAGTATACAATAAGTATCTTAAGTAAATGTAATTTCTTCTTCTTCTTTTGATGAAATGGCAACCAGCCGCATTTCGCTATTTCTGCCAATGTCAAGTATTTATAGTCTTCAATTATAAGTCTTCGAGTCTTCAAGTCGTCGTCGTGATGAAATTTATGATATAAAATATACAAAATGTGGATGGACATGAAATGGGGACCGTCTTTCGAAAAAACAATAAACGATCTCCATGTAATTTCTTTTAGGTATGCGTCAAAGAGTGTCCATCAAGAACAATCGACTTCAGACAAATGACAGATGCCAATTTTAACGAGTACAAACAAAGTATGGTGTGCTCAGAGGAAATAAATATACCCAGTATGAGTCTAACTCAAGCAAAACTCAATATAGATGCCAAAAAATGTGCTGGTATCGTATTACAAAGTAAATCAGGTAACGTTTTTTTGTTTAAAACTTTATTCATCATCATCAACCGTCTATAATAGTTCACTCCTGTAGGTACATGGATCTCCTTTTAGTGGTTATGGCTTACCACGCTGCCAGTTTATTAATTCTTTTTAACACGCTTAGCTTAACTGTATGTTTCATCATCATGATCAATAACCCATAATGTCCCACTCCTGGGCTCGGGTCTCCTTTCAGGAGAGGGTTAAGGCTATACGTCCCCACGCTGGCCAAGTGCGGGTTGGGGACTCGCAAGACAAAGTTGTGGCTACGTAATCTTGGCGAATGTTTTTAAGCCGCTCAAAGGCCTCCAACTTAGCTTCACGACTGTTATTCTATGATAACAACCGGGACCGACTGCTTAACGTGACCTCCGAATCACGGAGACGCTCATGGTAATATGCCACCAGCGGTCACTCATCCAGGTACTGACCGCGAGGTCGTTGCTTACCCTCGGTAATTGTTTCTAATCACCGAGTGCAACTAGGCTATAAACGCCTCATTAGCTGTATGTTTGTTTGTTTGCAATCCTCTTTTGCTAGCGTGTTTTTTAACTAAAATTGTTTATAATAATATTATTAATTTTTCAACGTTGCGGCCCGAGTAGTTGTAAGAAGGTGTTTAATTAACTTATCTGCGGCGGGAGCGGCGGAGTTTTTACGAAATATTACAAACAAGCTGGGTATGGAGCAGGATGTAGCGATGGAACAGGTCTCCGAATTAACTGGACTTAATCAGGTAGTTAACTTTTGTCTATAGTTTCATTAACACATCTAATTACATCATTTTAAATAGGAATGCATTTATACACTTATATATACTCTATTAACAGTAAAATCGAGCGTTAACTAAAAGTGAAGCGTTATGTTGCAGCGCTTTGTCATTAGTTATGTTATCTAACTATTATAACCACGCTAGAACGGTTAGGTGTTTTCGGTGACAGTTTTCTCGCGATCAAAATGATGAAAAGCGTTGCGAATTTCATGGCGCTATATTGACTGATGGAATACTTATATACTTTTTTTGTAAATATGTATCTTTTATACATAGAAAACACCCTTATTCCGAAACATATATCAGATCATACAAACATTAGGTAAGATCTGGGAATCGAACCCAAGATCTCATGCACAGCAGTCACGTACGCTACGGAGGCTAGACCGCCTCGTCGAGGAGGAGGAAAACAAAGACAGATTTACTATGTACTGAATTTTTAATAGTCGATGATTAGGTAAAATATCTATTTGTACAAGCTAAAACTTTGAAATCTGTTCTTTCACTCCTCAAGATTGGTTTAACTTACATAGTAAAACTAGCCTTGATGGAACTCTACAATTTATAGAATTTAAAAATCATGTAATGATATAGTAAATGAATAATTTCCAAACACTGCATTTAACAAAATGCAGCATATTTTTAAATGTATTGACCCTATTTACCGGTAACCTATCTCTATGTATATTCACAGGTATCAAGTCAAGTCGTTCACGACTTGGTGGAATCTCGCTGGTTTTTTGTAGTCGCACTTATACTCGTTGTCATACTCGTACTAATATATATTCTACTGTTACGTTGGGTCGTCTGTCCTGTGGTGTGGATCTCTTTGGTCGGATTATTGGCAGTTCTTGCATTTTGTAAGTATTCTATAAGAGCAATACTAGAAATCTCTACTAGTAGAGACGTCTACATACATACATTTTACAACTAACATTTGCTTTTAATAAGCCTCATTCGCGTCACAGGGCGTAAATGACAGACATTTTTAAATGACGGATTTTACAGCTATACTACAAGACGTTGGTATTTCCTAAAACTCACTGTTAAAAGAAATGCGGAAAGAAACCACAGAGGCGTCTTTTTTTACGTCCACTTAAAGAAGAGAAAATGGGAAAAAGAAAATAATATTACTTGTACAGATTTATTGGGTCGTATTACGGCCTACTTGTAAATTCAATTGACGGTTGCCGGTCTTGACTTTTAATATTTCCGTAACTAAATACTGAATTAAGTAGCGACTAGCGACTGATTCCTATTTCGGATTGTTACAGGTATATATTTGTGCTATAGCAACTATGTATACTATAAGAACCATGTATCTATGCATCAGACAACGAACCTAAACGGCTACGCCAAGTCATTATTCAGTGACAGTACAACTTGGATGGTACTACTTGTGATAGTGGCAATAATTTTGGTTATACTCCTGTTAATAATCATATTCCTAAGAAATAGAATCAATATCGCTATTGAACTCATACGTGAAGGAAGTAAGTAAGTACCTAAGTCAAACTACTAAACGAATTTTAATGGAAACGATAAACTGTTTCTATTTCTGAAATCTATATTAATATTATAAAGCTGAAGAGTTTGTTTGTTTGAACGCGCTAATATCAGGACCCACTGGTCCGATTTGAAACATTCTTTCAGTGTTGGATAGTCCATTTATCGAGGAAGGCTATAGGCTATATATCCGCTAAGACCAATAGGAGCGAAGCACTAATGAAGAATGTTACAAAAACCGAGGAAAAATATTACACTACGGGCAATAAGAGACGTAAACGAGGTTGCGTGGGTCAGCTGGTTGGTGTGATATAACTCTTTTGGTTTTCTTAACCTCTATCTACCAAATGTGGCCAAATAGGAACTCACAATTGTTGACACTATTATACAAATATTACTATTTCGAAATGCTACATATCGTAAAGGTCTAGGCGTCAACGTACTGAAAGGATCACCAATGTTGATAAAAATGGGTAGGTTAAGGTATTCTCGTACCACGGCCTCGAAGAAAACCGGTGTGAAGTAGCGCTTGCGTTGTGTTTCACACATTGAGTGAGGATACCGGAGGCTCATACCCCAACTCCTCCCCCCATCCTCCAAAGGGCGGCAACGCACGTGTGATGCCTCAGGTGTAGCTGGTGTCCAAGGGCGGCGACAATCGCTTACCATCAGGTGATACGTCTGCTCGTTTGCATGTTAAGAATAGTGAAATAGGGGAAAAGGCCTTTATCATAACTTAGAATAGAGCCTTCGACTAAAAGCGGAACATCTAGCAGTGAATGAATGAATTATATTTTTTTCAGGGCGGTAACAGCGATAAAGTCTACTGTATTGTTCCCTGTAGTACCATGGTTAATTCAATGTCTTGTAATGGCGTACGCAGTCATAGTGCTAATTCACTTGATGTCCTTTGGAGAGAACGTCTTCAGAATTGTTTTAAATGACGAATCAAGTTGCAGATGTCCTAGTCATATCCAGGTAACAAACAATTTAGCTTGTAGAGGAGCAAACGCATAAGTGTAAGAAAAATTGCTTTAGAAGTTTCAGTTAATGCAAACGTCTTATTCTACTTCTATTCATTTATAGCAAGTACTGGTGTTGGCACAATTTTCAGTTTCATTAATCCAACCACTCTTAATCCTATTTAAATAAAACTACAATACTAACTCTGATCTTCATAACTCGTTTGAGAAGTAGGATAATAATTTTAGGAATGAATTACAAACTTAGTAAATCAAGGGCACTGTAAGTTTCTTAGTATCTTGAAATACAAACTTTGCTAAACTTCGAACTTGATTTATTGTATGACGAACTTCTCTAATTACGTCTGATTACTGTTACGCGTTTCAAGCCGGTTTATTCCTGAGACTTCCCGAGTGTGTTTATGGGTCACTACTGATACTAGTGAACAGCAGTTAAAGTGGTGTCCATTGAGGAAGAGGAGGGAGGGATTAGTAGGAGGGAGTTTGTCTTAAGTAACCGACATTTTCTTAATTCTATCAACGTGCACCGTCCAGTGCTGAACCAGGGTGGGTGACCCTCGTTCAGCAAAGAGATCAAATACGTAGAATTTGATCTCTTTGCTTATTCGCTTTGCTTATTCTTCATATTAATTCGAATTAAAAGTTATTACAAGAATACAAGTTATTTAGTGAAATGTCTTTTTCAGTTAATTAAAGTAATAATATCATTTTTTAAACTGTAATAATATTTTTAAAAACTAATTGAGTATGTATAAAATCATTTTTTAACATCAGGTAAGATTTAACCTGTCTTCTCTTAGGCTTACATATACACCTACTAGCTTTTGCCTGCGGCTCCAACGGCGAAACTGTCGGTTATCGCAGTTAAGATGCCAAATTTAATTGAAATCGATGCAGCGATTTAGCCGTGAGACAGACAGATTTACTTTCAAATTAGAAATTTAAGTAGATATGGGTATATAAATCGTTCCATTGTCAAATATAAACTTTATAGTTACAGGATGGAATGCACTGCACTCCCACTGAGTTCCAGGCACAAATGATGTTATGTTCTGATGCAGTAACCGGCGGACGATGTGAAAACGTCACCTGTCACTTCACAGGCCTTGATAGTCCGACGAGTGTCGTGTGGTTGCACCGTAAGTCCTACTTAGTAATAAATAAAATTGTCATGAGTATGCAGTATGATAATATATTTTTTTACTATATAAATACGTCAGAATGTTAAGTTAACCGTAAAGCACTTTCAAAAATTACTGTTTCTCTGCATATGTTTTGGTTCAAGTTTGACACATTTTCGGGAATGCTCTGGGATGGGTATGTTGGCCGGCCCAGCTGATCAGCCTTATACTAATGAGAGGTGGTAGTCAGGGTGAGGTAGTAGTGACTATTCTAACCGGCCCAGCTGTTAGCCTTCGTACCGTAGTTAGAATAGTAGTAAACCTCAGAGGAGGTTACGACTTATCTTGTTTATTGGTGTAAATCATTTTATTATATTACAAACTAGCTGACTTATGCAACTTCGTCTGCTTCTCTTCAAAAGAAATATTTTTTTCCCAATTAGTAAATTGTGATATAAACTATCCTATCTCTCAAGTTGGATCGAACTGCACATGGTGTGCGAATTTTATTATAATCGGTTAAGTGGTTTAGGAGTCCATTGAGGACAAACATTGTGACACGAGATTTATATATATTAAGATTGGCAGACAACCGGTGAACGACAGTCGCAAGCTTGATTTTACATTTTATTCAATAGAAACGGACGAAGCTGACGAAGCTTACGTAAATACGTGCTCGCGCTGGGGTTCATTCAATATTTCATAACTCGCGCCGCGATCGGAGTTACGGATGCTTAAGGTCACGTCATGTCCGTACGGCGGAGCGGTTGGCGCGCTCTCACTGTCGCCACAACATATTAATCTCAAAAAAAATATCGACATCAATGCATCTAAATTATCTTTGTTCTGTTTATTTTTATGTATATAAGACAATATATAACCCTTAGAATAAAATAGATTTTTCACATCGTTTCCTAATCGCTATTGCAAACTTAAGAGAAAATACATACAATCAAATTGGAAATTTCTTTTTTTAAGTCCGACAAAAATATGTGGCTACAATTTTGAGGTACTTTTGTCAATTCAAAAATCACAGTGCTTCATTAAGTATTCGCCTAGTTTGGGTCGCCTAGCAGTCGAAATTCGATCATAAATCTTTTTTTTATTTTTCTGGTCTTCTCCTCCGTATAAACTATAACTGTGCCAAATTTAATACTCCTCCTGTTCGTGTAATTTTCGTAAAAAGGGGTACTAAGTGTTTGCTTCACTTATTTTTATATAGATTTACTTGCCAATGATTGCCACTTTCAAGGCAAATTTAGAGTATCTTTCAATAAAAAGAAACTGATAATAAAAAATATTCAATTATGATGACGATTAATTAATGAGAAAAATCGCACTTCTTTGCTTCCAGTGATAAACGTGTTTGTTTTCTTCTGGACGATGTTCTTCATCAGCGGTATATCAGATATGATACTCGCGAGCACATTCTCCACGTGGTACTGGACGTGGATTAAGAGAGATCTGCCTTTCTTTACGCTTACTGCTGGCATATTTAGGACACTGAGGTAAAACAGAACACATATTGAAAAGGACATCCACTGCTGGACATAAATTGACTGCACGGTTGGCCTAGTGGTTTAAACGTTCACTACTGCGCCAAGTGCCGTGGGTTCAAATCCCACGTGGGACATCACTTTGTGTGATCCACAAAGTGTTGTCCTGAGTCTGGGTGTTATTTGTGTTCGTTACATGTATGTTTGTAAAGTCCCCCGCGACACAGGATGTATATTCCGAATGCGGGAGTTGACTTTTAAAAAAAAAAAAAAAAAACCTTTTTTTATACGTCTGAAAACCCCCACGGGCCGTTACCCCTCCGAGGTTTGCAGCAAGGAAGTGTGTCGGAACAGAATCGGACCGACTAAAACCACACAGTGTGCCACTCTGCGCCTGAAATAGGAGGGATCTGGGAATTGCTATTAAGACATTGGCATGCTGGACATAGGTCTCCCCCAAAGTTCTCCATAGTAGTTGGTACTGTCGTGTCTGCATCTAACGATTTCTCGCGACCTTCGCTAGGTCGTCGGACTACCTTGTGAGGGGCCTGCCAACTTATATTTAACTGCTACTTTACGCTGTCTCCAAATTGAGACTATTGAATATTTGAGATTCTTTGAGTTTCAAATTAGATTATGCCTCACGCTAAAATGCCATTGGCCAAAATGATAGTATGTAAATTTAAGGCGCCTTGTCCTGCAAGACATGAATCCTACTCTATGATCTTTGGATAGGATATATAAAATTAACAAAAAAATATAAAAAATTTTGGAAATAAAGTACAAACACACGACAAAAGTGAGATTTGGAAAGAGTTGTACTACTAGACGTGCTGTGTGCTAATAATAAAAATAATATTAATTACCTACACAGGTATCATCCAGGAACAGTTGCATTAGGATCATTAATTATCGCCATCGTGCGCCTCATTCGAGTCATCCTTGACTACATCGATCAAAAACTAAAGCAATTCAGTAATCCCGTCACGTCATGTATTTTGTGTATCTGCAAATGTTTTTGCTGGTGCTTAGAGAGTTGTTTGCGATTCATCAATAAGAATGCATATATAATGTGCGCAATACATGGGGACAGCTTCTGCAAGAGTGCTAGAGACGCATTCTCTTTACTAATGAGAAATATTGTGAGAACAGTCGTCTTAGACAAGGTAAGAAAAAGTATTTAATAAAATAAAAAATACAACTTCAATGAGTTTACTACAGATTTTATACATACGGGTAATTCACAGTAAATTTAATATACTCATACTAGGTATTTATGCATGTATTTTCGAGAAGTCCATAGACCGACCCAATCGTTGGATGATTCAAAAATATGTAGACCTTTTCGTTTTTTTAATGCGGAGAGTATATTTTTTGTTGGACAGTTCATGCTGTATACGTAGGACGTGTATTTTTTTTTAAATACATTAGATTCATCAGAACAAAACGCTTTACTACCCCATGTAATATATCTTTTCTGCAATAGGTAGATTTCTTAATAACTTTAAAATTTAAACCAGAAATCAAAATTGCAAGTATGTACCCGAGTTAGCAAGAAAGTTATTTTGTCTTCTAACTAACTTTTGCTTGTGGCTCCCCTCGCGTTTTTGTCGGTTAACGTAGCAAATAGTAGCAATTTTTTACTTTTTGAAGTGAAACGTCTTTAGGCGCATTAGGGTATTTTTTTATGGTGGCAAACGGGCAGACGTATCCCCTATTGCCCATGAACACCCGCAACACCAGAGGCGTCACAAGTAGGTACGTTGTCGGCCTTTGGGGGATGGAAAGAGGGATAGGGGGGAGGAGTTGGGGTATGGGCCTTCGGTACCCTCACTCACTCGGTGAAATACAGCACTGGCGCTGTTTCACACCGGTTTTCTGTGAAGCTTCACTCCGGTCGAGTCGGCCCATTCATGCCGATACGTGGTTCTCCCACGGTAAACTTTGTGTTATTCTGATTTACAAGACCCATTAGTGTAAAGTTTTATCTAATCTGATCAGTCTTCTGATCTTTTTGCGTGAAACAGTAACAAACTTACTTATTAACTTTCGCATTTTATAACATTAGTACAATTCTATTTCCGTCTGAAACATTGATACCTCCGAGAAATAAGTTTAGTTTTCTTTAAATATTTCAGGTCACAGATTTTATATTTTTCCTGTCGAAGCTACTACTATCTATTGGTGTAGGAATTTCAGTGTACTACCTGTTCGAGTCAGACTTTCTCCAGCAAAATACAAATATACAGACGCTTTACTATAATTACGTTCCTGCGATACTAATGGGTATGGCAACTTACGTCATATGCTCAATATTCTTTAAGGTCTATGAAATGGCTGTTGACACTATATTCTTGTGTTTTCGTAAGTATCCAAGTCTGTATTCACGTAAGTAGACTATGTATGAAAAGAGCGTGACCGGCAAAATTTTATGAAAACTTTAGAAATTCTTTTTTTTTTTTTTTTTTTAAAAAGACAACTCCCGCATTAGGATTAAGTATATCTAACGATAAGTTGTAATCAATTAAGTCTTTTATTTCTGTTTGATGCTTTATATTATTATTATAACGGCGTCAAATCTCCATTATTATCCTTAGTAGCTTAGCATCTTCGCGGCATACTTTCCGACAATTTTTCAGCATAGCTGCGAGGTAAAGACCTCCATGCAGACTTCAGTTCACGAGTACGGTCAGCGACGGTGACTACATTTTTTGCCCTTAGTGTAAGCATCATCCACGCCCAAACATTTTCAATTGTCATGAGGGAAAGGTTAAAACCAATTCAATACGTTAATACTATATTCTGCTTTCCAAATGCAATCGCGGGACATTTTGGGTACTTTCGGATGAATACAGAGAAACACAGCTTCAAAACAGGAAGCGTACGCGGCACTCATGTTAACAATCATATTTTTAATAAGAAAAACTGGAGGGAAAATTTATGTTTTTTACAGTGCATTATATGCAAGGGATTGTTTTTAATATTTTTTATTTTATTTTTATAAATTGCATTCTAAAATTTAAAAAATATGCCGGTCACGTTCTTGTCAAACACACTGTATATGGGATAGTAACTAGTCTAAAAAAGCTTATTAATTTATTAATATTATATAATACTGATAAAAATAATAGCCTACACGGAAATCGTTAAATACTTAATGCTTTTATTAGCTAAGTTTTTTTCTGCTGTATTCAAATTATTTTTTTCTAAAATACAATTTTGATAGTAAAACTGTTTTGTAGATAGTTTAAATACTTTTTACCCGACTGCGAAAGAACGAGGGTTATGTTTTTCGAGTGTATGTATGTATGTATATTTCTTTGGCACGCCCTAGAGCCTAAACGGCTTGTCGTATTTTTATGTGAGTGGTGTCAATAGATTCGTCTTAGTCGTGAGAGTGACACTGGGTACATCAAAATAAAAAATAAACAAAACAAAAAATAATATCGGTCGGGTTTTTTTAATAATTCATTACTTGTTAGTAATACCAGCTTCTTTTAAAAAAAGGCCCACCTGCTTTGATTTATGTTTATTATATTTTTTGCAGTCGAAGATAGTGAACGGAACGATGGATCACCAGAGAAACCATACTTTATGTCGAAAAATCTAATGAAAATATTAGGAAAGAGAAATAAGAACGAAGATTAATATAAGTCAATTTTAAAATTAAAAACATCTGAAGTGTACTGTTTTAAACAAACGTCGCATTAAAATCAAAATGGAACTGTTGTGATTATAGTGGTTGAATAAGAATGCAGGTGTAACAGCAAAACTTTGAATAGATATAGGAGCATAAAGAGAAAATTATTTGGAGTGAAAGAAATAAAGCTGGAAAAAACGTCTACATTTCTTTATTTTAAATTTATTTATACTCTTTGCGCTGTAGCACGGTGCGGGGGACAGTTTCAGTAACACTTCGTTTCACTCTTGAAAGTTGCCGCGATTTATAAATTATGACTGAGTATTTCAGCTGCACCACATTCGCAATATATTAAATCATTAATAACTGTAGTAAATTAAATTAAACCAAACCAGAATGTTCTAATCTACAAATAAAATTAAATTTATTGAAAAATTAAGCAGTGTTATGCGTATGACGTAACGCCATAGAAGTATTCAGTGATGGGATGTACTGCTACGATGAATAGTCAATATTTTTCATAATAAAAAACGGTTATTTTTTATTGTTAAAATTGGTCTATAATTATACAAGAGAACATTTATATGGTAAGGTTGCTTAAAAGGTTGCTAAGAAAAAATACACTTTATTCGTTCAACTCATATCAGAGTCAGGAACATCTGAATTGTCACTCAATTCATCATCTGAATCTGTGACGGATATTATTAACGAACAACAACCTCCCTGGCCTGACTACCCAAAACAGTTTATTTTTGTATGCTTAGACATGGTAATAACAACTAACTCAATAAACAAATAACAGTTACACTGCACAACTGAATAACACACTCATTTTCATAACAATTTAATATTGTAAATAGATTTATGCTGCGAGTATCGTTAGCGATAAAAATGAATTGCATAACGTCACATCCCTTAGTTATGTGGTACTGATAGATGTCAACGTCGTACAGGCAACTGTCACCCGCACCATGCTACAGCGCAAAGAGTATAATAACACATATCCGGTGTAGAAGAAGATAGAGATAGATTGGCAACATCAAGTTATAGACTGATAATCATGTTAATATTGAAATTTTTATACAAGATTACTTCCACATTTAGCTATAGGTGCTGTCTTCTTTTTTTGATGAAATGGCAACCAGCCGGATCACTCGGATCAGCTATTTCTGCCGATGTCAAGTATTTATAGTCTATAGGTGCTGTCATAACTGGCAACCTCAAACCAAAGTTGTAGCACTGTGTTAAGAACTGCCACTTTCAAAAGTCGATCAATATAATTATGTTAAATTCCGTATTTAAAACAAATTTACAAAGTTTTAAATTTAAAACAATAAAATAATGACACTAATTAATAGAAAATAGTCGTTTAAAAGCGACTACATTAAAAGGGTTAGTTGTGTTAGATATTGAGTACGATATAAAGGTTGCCAAGCTGGTTAGATTGATCACAGATCGGCCAGCTATCAACACTTACAACATAAAACCAGTGACCCCCAAATTCTGGTTGCCAAGCCAGTGTCAGTGATAGTTAAATCCCGGTGCAGCAACAATTATATTAAAAGCCTGACTTTTTAATTACCTTCAATGTGTTTGGCTGTACAGTCATATATTGTTAAAACTCTGTATATATATCTTTTGAGAATGACAAAGGCAAATCTGTATAGTGTCAAAGTCTTGTCATATTAAAAATAAATTGAAAAAGTACAAACTTGACATACACTCTTTTGCAAAAAAAACGGGCACTTAAGCAAATAACTATTTTATAGTTACTATCAGTTTGTTTGACAATTTTAGGTATTGTTATCCTCAGAATTTCATAAATTAATTAGGAAGGAATAGGTATCATCAGTTTTATCATAACATTTTGATTAAATCATTGAGAAATAATGTTTAAGCTCAAAACACTATTATTGTACCTGCTCGCTAAATAAAAATAAAACGCGTTAATTTCTTTGTTTTTCTTGAATACATTAAAAACAGATAAAAGTTTAGTATTGAGTGTGACCCCCTCTTGCTGAAATCACGGCTTGCATTCGTCTGGGCATGCTAGCGAGTAGGTATATCTTTTATGGTTTCTTGGGGAATACGTTCCCACTCCGCGGTAATCACATTCTTTAGCTCTCTGATGGTCTGCGGAGCCGGCTGCACTGATCTCACTCGTCGCTTCAGAACGTCCCAGACATGCTCTATGGGATTGAGGTCCGGACTTCTAGCTGGCCAGTCCAAACGACGAATTCCGACTTCTAGCATACGCTTCCACATCGCCAGACCGGTGGGCGCGAGCGTTGTCGTCCATAAAAAATGAGTTTTCGCCAAGAGCGGTTAAAGCGGGTTGTGCATAAGGAATTAAAACTTCCGTTATGTATCGGTGTCCAGTCAGTGTACCGTTTTCGATGAAGACTAACTCCGTACGATCCATGGAATTTATTCCTGCCCAAAACATAACAGAGCCCCCTCCATAAGGTGTGATTTCTTCAAAACATGCCTCTGCAAAGCGTTCTCCTCGTCTACGTAGCACTCGCCGACGTCGGTCTTCACCATGCAGAGATATCCTGGCTTCATCGGAGAACAATATCCTATCCCAGTCTTCATGAGTCCATGACACAATTTCGAGCGAAGCTAAGCCTGGAAACTCGATGTCTACGGAGTAATTTAGGGTCGCGTGCCAGGCGATGACTGTGTATATTAGCAGCGAGAAGCCTCCTCCTGACCGTCCATAGACTAATTTGCACATTTCTTACTTCTTCGAGGCTGTTCTTGAGGTCCACATAAGAAGATTTGCGATTTCTCAACGCTTGACTAACTAGAAAACGATCATCCCGTGGTTCGGTACATGTCTTTCTGCCAGAACCAGGCCTTCTCTTGACGGAACCGGTCTCTTGATAGCGCTGCCAGGTCCTTTGAACTGTCGACCGACTCACATTTAGCCTCTGAGCCACGAAGCATTGGCTGCAGCCTTCTTCAAGCAGCGCAATAATTTTGCTCGCTTTTATCACTTTATCTACCATTTTCGAGATTGCTAAACAGCAATAACAATACTTTTAAATGTCAAGGACATCAGATAATTTAATAAAAATTGACAAAAAGTTAATTAGAGTCGATATTAACTATAGGGAATTCGCGCCACAAAATGTAGTTAAAAGTTGTTTTCTTTGAAAACCAGGCTCAGTCAAAAATTTGAATTTGGAATGTACTCTTATAAACATTATGGCACTTTTATAACTGGCCAGTAACATGTTCACACGATTAAAACCTTTTTGGTATTTTATTTTTTTCAGCCAGGAAGAAAATCGAAACCGCCCGTTTTTTTTGCAAATGAGTGTATTATGTTTGTGTATTTTTTTTGCCTGAACTCAATAGTTACATTTGCCTAATGTTAAAAAAACAACCCAGTTAGACCCAGAATCCTTTTAGTACTTTACGTTATCGTTTTCGGGACAGCTGTGAGGCTTGCTGACCCGTGGGGTTGTGTACTGACCCGGCCCTACACTATGCCAGCTGGCTTGAATACAGCAGATACTGGGATAGGTATATTGGCCGGCCCAGCTTATTAGCCTTCGATCCGTAGCGTTAATACCAGGGAAAGGTGGTGGTAACTATTCTAACCGGCCCAGCTGTTAGCCTTCGTACCGTAGTTATAATAGAAGTGAAACTCGGAGGAGATTACGACTTATTTTATTTATTTTACAAAATGCATTTCCTTACCATTAAAATTTGGCAGACAACACACGGCAGTTCTAGCGAGCTTACTAGATTACACTGTCGAGTCGACAAAACGTCGACCAATCGCAATGTATGAAGCTTACGTAAATATGTGCGCGCGCTGAGAATCTGTTCATAATTTCTTAGCTCTCGCGACGAGCGGTCGGCGCATGCTTCGTGACTGGGTCGGCGCGGCGGGGCGGCTGGCGCCACATCGTCAATGACAGAAAACGGATTTATCGGCCTTTGCATGATTAGTGTGCTTATAAGGAAAATTTTGGAAGCACAAGATAAATGAAATTAGAATAGAAATAAATAATTTGTTTTATAATATAGGGCTACAAAGAAGCAAAAACGAGGTCAGTGACAATTTTCACCCATGAACATCTGCAATTCAAGTGTCAGAAGTGCGTTGCCGTATACCACAAAAATACCAAGTGAAAGAAACTGAGTTCGGGGTTTTCCTTTCTAGGGTGTACCTGGTTCCCCCACTCCTAGTACCCGAGACGGCGTGCGGTTTAAGTCGATTCGAGTCCGACATGCCATCAGGAGGTGGTATCCGAGGGGATGGGAGGGGGATTTCCGCACGATGAAAAAAAAATGTAATAGAAATTGAAGAAGTTTAGTAAACAAGTTTAGTAAATCGATAGAGAAAAAACTGTATTATTGTTATTATAGTTTTGTTAAAATATTATAGAAATATCGAAAGAAAATTCCACGCACGCAAAATAGGCGCACTAAGGTCTTCGAGTTGGAGACCCAGCCCGCGAGTTTCAATATCGAAAGAAGTGAGATCAACCTCAGTTATTACAAACAGTTTCGGAATTATATACCTAGACATAGATGTTATGTCTATTTTTAATCAATGGTTGGCGAGCAGTGGACGGCGATAGGTTGATACTAAAATGGTACCAGTGTGAACCCGTATTAAGAGTGCTTTTACATATCCGGATGGTACTAATATTTCTAATAAATCATTTTCAAACAATTCAGACACCATCTTTGGCTTTTTAAGATGCATTAACTTTTTTTATAAACATACAAACAATAAATATAAATTTTTAATCTTTTAAATTATTGTAAATTACTTTTATTAGTAGTTTACCGATAGGTCTTAATGGTAACAGTTCGTATGTGTATGTAATTTATGAAAAGAGTGGCAATATCAAATGACAATTGATATGTCACTGTCATCTTAATAATATTCAATATTCACAACAAACTTGACATTTTTATATTGTTGAGTTCAATTTCTAAATAAATACTCAGTTCAGCTTGTATTAAAAGTTGTTAATAAAATTTAACAATGACAAGTCATGTTAAAATACGTTTAGCTTCAGAGAGAGTCAATCATTCAGTACGATCTAATAATGAATTACCCCGTTTTTATACTCCCGGTGAGGTTATCACAGGCATGCAAGATTTTATGCGGTAAGACAAAACAACTCAAATATTTATTAAAATTATTATCACCAACGTAAAATTCCAATTATTTATATCTCTCTTTCAGTGGTCACGGTACTTACGCAGAAGACGATTCGTTAAAAGCTTCAGTGGCGGGTGTAATGCAAAAAGTGAACAAGTTGATATGTATTAGACCTTTAAAAAGTCGGTATGTTGGTGAGATAGGTGATGTGGTCGTAGGTAGAGTTCTGGAAGTTCAGCAGCGTAGATGGAAAGTGGAAACTAACTCGCGCTTGGATTCAGTGCTTCAGTTATCATCTGTAAATCTACCAGGTGGTGAACTTGTAAGTAAAAGTAACTATAATACAGTGGGGTCATAATTAACTATGAAAAGATTGTGTTTCTTGTGTCATAAATATTGTTTCCATTGCAGAGGCGTAGATCAGTAGAAGATGAACAAATGATGAGAAAGCACTTGCAAGAAGGAGATCTCATCAGTGCTGAAGTACAAAGTGTTTTTTCTGATGGCTCACTGTCTTTGCACACCAGAAGCTTAAAGTATGGCAAGGTATTGAAGCTTTTGTGTATAATATTAGAGTAGACATTTGGCAAATGGGGTATAGTAGGATAAAACTTTCTTTCTAAGGAGAATTCTGTGTCCAGCATTACTGTTAGGAGCTGTTGATGATGATTATTCTAGTGTCAGTTCAAATATTACGTAAACAAATTTATTACAATTATTTACCTCCTCCCATCCCCCTTGTCAGCAAAAGTAAGCAAAGCTCTACCTGCCCCCCCCCCTCCATGCTTATGTAAACATTGTATATATATGCATTTTTTTCTAATGTATTCCATTTTGTCTATTGATTCATGAGCAACAGTTATAATTCTAGAAATAAGAATATAGATTTAGGTTAATTAATTTCTGTACATTTTGTACTTTCGTATTTGTATGAGATTTTCTAAAACTTCTGATAAATTTTTGGTATAACTTGGATACTATTTGTAACAACATCTTTAATTGAAACAATTAAAAACCGATCAACGGTAAAATAAACATTAATTTGCTTTGCATACAATATGTCAAATCATCAGTCGTACTAAAACAACAGTTGATTGACAGAAAAAAAATTAAACAAATGAAGCACACAGTGATTCCCCCTTCTTTTCCCTTGCGGAAATCTCTTCGGATACCACCTCCTGGTGGTATGTCGGACTCGAACTGACTAAAACTGCACACCGTCTTGGGTACTAGGAGTTGGGAAACCAGATACGTCCTAGCCACCTCTTACTCGGTTCTAAGCGAGTACCTAACTGCATACATTATTTGTGGGAGTCCCAAAAAAGGAGTTTCTTTTTCGAATATAGACAATGTATGGGTTGCCCTCTGTGTGAAAAAAGTAAATAACCACTGCTGACCTAATCATCATCTAGATGTTTAACAATGTTGCCTAATATTGTTTTAATTGAATAGACATCTTTGGTACCCTAGGTAATCTATATTTCTAACTAACCTCGATTACGTCTGCTATTGCCCATAGCGTAATGATTTTCCCCCGTTTTTGTAACATTCATCATTGGTGCTCCGCTCCTATTGGTTTCAGCGTGATGATATATAGCCTATAGCTTTCCTCGATAAATGGACTGTCCAACACTGAAAGAATTTCTAAAGCGGAACAACGGTTCCTGAGATTAGCGCATTCAAACAAACAAACTCTTCAGCTTTATAATATTAGTATAGATAAATATTAGTACTAATGTAAGATTGTAGAGAGCAATTGTTGGATCTACTAAATCAAATTTGTAAATTTTCTTTTACCAAGCCATTACTTGTAAGTGTCATAGACTACATATTAACTCAAAAAGTGATAACTGTGATATCTAACATACACGCAGGTGGAGATCCAGGCAAAAAGAGGACATTAATGGTGTTTAAATTTCAGCTAGGCCAAGGTGCACTAATCAAAGTATTTCCTTCACTGATCAAGCGTAGGAAAAACCATTTCCACCATCTTCCATTTGGTTTATCAATAATTATAGGCAATAATGGCTACATTTGGATCAGTCCTCCAGAACACAATAACCTAACTGAAGGAAGGAGTAAAGACGAGATAGAGGATGGTGATGCACAGGTTTGTTTAATTTCTTTTAATTTTTTTACTTAACCACTGGTGTGTGGCGCCCTTGCAGTGTCTAATTGACGCATCTGTGTCATCACTTCTAGGTGGTCTCGCGAAATTTAGTTTCATGTGATTAAAATGACGATATCTCTAAAGTTTTGTATGGTAGCTTTATATGATACTTATGTCTCTGGAATCGTTATGAGACAAGCTAATTTATAAATTTTTGAATTAGGCCAGTCTTGCCTAGTCATATATTATTAATTCTTATTTGAAATCAGGATTTCAGATTATTATCCTGTTTTTTGTACAAAAGTTGTTAAAATAAAAAAAATCACATCGATATTTCAAAAAGTTTTTATTTTATCTACTAAAATATATCCTATTTTCCATTTATTAATTGAAAAAACACATCTCGTCATACATTTTTTTTACACCACATGTATTACAAAACAGCCCCTTCGACGCTATCCGAACGCTTAGTGAAAATAAATAGGTTATGTTCATACTTGAATTCCAAAAATACTGCAAATGAAATGGCTTGGACTATTATTTCATACTTAAG
Source organism: Spilarctia lutea (assembly GCA_916048165.1). Classification (NCBI taxonomy): domain Eukaryota; kingdom Metazoa; phylum Arthropoda; class Insecta; order Lepidoptera; family Erebidae; genus Spilarctia; species Spilarctia lutea. The sequence continues at coordinate 16,570,314 of OU696471.1, read as the reverse complement.
TATGGTCTATATACTTATCGTATACAGAGTTTCAGCTGCTACAAGGGTTTAGTTGATAAAAAAATGGACAAATAAACTAAGCACTTGAAAATAGGCTTAAAAAAGGTACTCTCAAACTTTGGGTCACTGGGTAAATTCAATTGCATTTATTTTAAATACAAATTATTATTATAAAATAAGACGAATTCCATAAATCGATAAATACAAAAAAAGGCACGTAGCCGTACAAAAATATTTTATAAATCAACGAAGAATGTCACCGATTTCTAGGAAAAAATACGATAGGCACAAGAGTAAACGTATAACATAGTATGGATACGACAAATACTGTTACACCTGAACAAATGGAATTAGAAATTTCGTAATGAAATAAATCTTACTGTAATAAAAAAAGAAGAATTTTTACCGTGAGAGAGCCACGCTTCGGCATGAATGGGCCGGCTCGACCGGAGTGATACCACGGCCTCAAAAAAATAAAAAATAAACCGGTGTAAAATAGCGCTTGCACTGTGTTTCAATCAGTGAGTGAGGATACTGGAGGCCCATATCCCAACCCCTTCCCCCCTCCCCATCCCTCAAAGCCCGGCAACGCACTCGTGACGCCTCTGGTGTTGCGAGTGTCCATGGGCGGCGGTAATCGGTTACCATCAGGCGATACATCTGGTCGATTGCCCCTTATTCCATGATAAAAAAAAAAAAAAAATTATACTAATAAGGTGGCAAACAAGTATGTACTATTTAAAATTCATTCTTGACTGCCTTGTTAGCGCAGTGGCGGCGTACGCGACTGCTGTGTTTAAGGTCTCGGCTTTGAATCCTGAGTCGTACCAAATATTTGTATGATCGCCTCGCTTCAGGCGGAATCGGAGGGTTTGGAAACGTTCTCCAATCAAAGTCTAAATTCAAAGAGAGCTGCTCAGTCATCATCAGGGGGACTTCGACGGGCTCAAGTTCACCGGCAGGCGCTGTATCAGTGTAGTCTCCTTCAGCATCCTCATCAACAATATCTTGGTACGAGGGTGTTTCCATCATGCTCTTAAACACTCTTGGTATCAAAAGATATGTTTTCAACATCCTCCTCATCGTTGCTCTCATCCGATTCAGGCTCGCTGCCTGTAAAAAATGATAAATTGCTTTCGAATGTAGTAGGAACCAGAAATTTGGCTTTGAGGATAAACTGTATATCACCATCGTCGAGAGAACGACTAGGTGGAGGTGGAAACTGCAGTGGAGATTCCTGATATGCCACAAACCTGGAGACGAAGGCAGTGTTGTAGTATCTTACCCATATCTTTACCGATAAATAGAAAAATCTGTAAGTGATTTACATTGCTGGTGAAGATACCGAACATGATGATGCCGGTGATGGTGGTGGTACACCCGCTGTTATGAGTGATAGTGACGAAGGTGGTGAAGGCGGTGCTTCTGACTTCAATGCTGGTGCGGGATTTGATCTAGATAGACATTTTGAAATAAAAGTTACAGAATCTTTACAAGGACACACTCCAGCAGACCTACTTACAGTTGCCATATGCGCTTCCACTAAAGATGCAGAGCGGTCTAGAGACCCCGGCCAATGGGCATCTCGTGGAGATCGCATATTACTAGTCTAAAATACAAAACGAATTTAAATAGTAAAAAAACAAATAAGTCAATTGAAAAGTAGAAAGCGGTAAACAAAAAGACTAACTCGTCAATAGTGGAAGGTTCTGGTCTTTCAGACCCTTGGGGTATTTCCGCGGCCTTTACGACCTCTGCCACGCCTGCTGGCAGGACCACCACGAGTGGTAACTACTACCACACACTTGAAACCCTTCCGCGTCGCATATCGCGCATGCCAGGGTGTCTGATCTTACTTAAAAAGCACAAAAATTAAATGCAGATAAAATACGCAAATTTTAGAAAATAGTAATAAATACGCAAATAAATACAAAATAAACAATAAATAATTTAAATAAAAAAAAACTTGAGAGGTGTCAAGGGACACCCGGATGGAACGAAGTTCGAAATAGAAAGACGATACAAATATTATATTTACTTCAATATTTTACGTAATTTCTAGTTTTATGATGTATGTGTACACAATAATATTAATAATAATAATAATGATAATGATGATAATGGTGAAAATGATGAAGATGATGAAAATGATGAAAATGATGAAAGTGATGAAGATGATGAATTGATGAAAATGATGAAAATGATGAAAATGATGAAAGTGATGAAGATGATGAAAATGATAAAAATGATGAAAGTGATGAAAATGATGAAAATGATGAAAATGATGAAAATGATGAAAATGATGAAGATGATGAAAGTGATGAAAATGATGAAAATGATGAAAATGATGAAGATGATGAAAATGATGAAAATGATGAAAGTGATGAAGATGATGAATTGATGAAAATGATGAAAATGATGAAAATGATGAAGATGATGAAAATGATGAAAATGATGAAAGTGATGAAAATGATGAAAATGATGAAAACGATGAAGATGATGAAAATGATGAAAGTGATGAAAATGATGAATTGATGAAAATGATGAAATGATGATTATGATAATAGTGATGATAATGATGATATGTATATATAAAAGTTCGAAATCTTATCTATCTATTATACAGGGTGTAAATAGACTACTACCGAAAACTTGGAGGTTGCAATCAGACCATGATACTGAATAGGTTTAGCGAAAAAAAAACTCAAACAAAATGTTAATTTATCTAAGTCGTTTTATGTTTTTTTCTGCTTACATACACATAGTAAAACATAACAGGACCCAAACTACCTAATTATCTCATTTAGAAAACCAAAAAACAAAGAAAATCAATAAAACAGTAATGTATTTTAATATCAAAACAGCTGGCCGGGTGAGTGCAATGACCGCGACAGAGCGCGCGGGCGCGTTAAGTCGTACATTGTTGGCTTCTGAAATTAATAAAAATCTTGACACATTGTTTTTTCAAGCTACAATTTTTTTTAAAGACAACTGTTTGGTTTTTTTAAAAAGTTTTGGGGTGCTGGATCAGCCCCTTTCGTTTTCGGTAGTCGTCTTTTTACACCCTGTATATATATATAGATATATATATAGTATCTGGGTTGCTTCAAGCAATGAAAAATAAACTAATAACAAATAAAATTTAAAATAGCAAAAAGTGTCGTGACAACAAAAAGTGTCGTGACAACAAATTATGTCGCGACAATTTCCGTCTAGCCCCCTTCGTTTTTTCGTTCATATCGCGCGATAAGGAACTTCGTTCCAAAAAATGAAAAAAAAAACTACCACCAAAACAGAAAAGTGACTAGTCTCATCCATACTAATTCGATCACTGCCCCAAAACGTCAAAAAAAATGGCGGTTTACTGTCTGTATTTTTTCATATATATGTTACACAAAAACTTTGCACTATTTTTTATATTTAATACTCCGTAACATTAAAAAGATAAATAACAATATACAAAATAACAACAGTTAGTCATGATAAGGGTTTTTATTATTCGTAATATGTAGAAACGTACAAGCTTTCCGCCGCCATGGCGCGCTAAATGGCGATGAATGTTTGTTGAAATAATTATTTCAACAAACAATCTTTATCAAATATATAATCTATGTATCAAAAAGTGTTTATTATTTACCTACTCATATTTCAATGCAGTTGAAGATACCAATTAGAGTCAATATCACACACAAAATATAAAAAAATTACAACACAAACGAGAGCTTGGGCACGCAAGGACAAATATTTTTAAACCGTAATTATTTGGCGCCAATATGTTTTCAACACTTGGAATGTGACAAAATTCCTTTCTTCGTTCTTCCTCTTCCATAATGTGTGCACCTTAGAGTAGGAAAAACATAGTACACGTCATATAACTATCGAAATAAACTTCGATGGAATGCGATCTCTAGGAGCGGGGTACACAGATGCGTGTATTTTGACGTCGCGCTCTAGGAGCGCGATCCACAGCCAAGGGGTTAAAACTTTATCTATAGACAATGACTAAACATGCTGTGCTAGTTTTAAACTGTAGCTGGTTTTTTGGTTACCAAGTCTTATTGATATGATATGATTGCTACCCAGTGTAAAACAAAATTGTAAAATTTTATAAATAGATACTATTAAGGTTGTAATTTCATTATGATTTTCGCAAATAACTAAATAATTATTTAGGACATCGACACACAATGTCATTTAGTTTCAAACTAATCAAGACTTGTACTATGAAAGCTTGATGGACTAATAGAATACTTATATCCCTATCCTTAAATTTGTTTAATCAAGTTTTATATCAATAAATTTATTTTATTTTCTTCTAGAGTGTTAGCAGATCAGATCGAGAAACAATGGCAAGAGTAAAGAACTGCATAGCTGCCTTAGTTGCTTCTAAGATGATGTTAGATGACACCAGCATCATGTTTGCATATGAGGAGAGCTTAAAATATGATGATGTAAAGGATTTACTAGACCCTGAAGCTATGTTAGATGTTGCATTCCTCACAGAACATAGAATAAATAATGTATTGGAAGAGTGAAAGCTGTTTTTATTATTGTATTGTTATTACTTTGCCAGCTGTAACATTTGAATGTTGACAGGAATTTCAAAACTGTATCTTACAAGGAAACTAAATGATCCACGCAACTTTTTCCGAGTCACTTTTCAACCATCCTCGGCTCTTTCAATCTTAAGGAAGCCAGCAAAACACGCGTCTAAAAAAACGCGAAAATCAATTAGATAGTTTTGGGAGTTCATTGTTAAGAGCAGCGTGCCACGATGATATTTATTAATTTTTATACTGGGTGGTATGTGATAAGACCATCGAACGACACGATAGGAAGTAGCCATTCGCAGGTTTTCCCCTCAAAGTATACACCCAAATGTTACGATGTGGTTAAGATATAATGTGTTTGTTTGTTTTAATTTGTTGTTAAAATTGTGAATGTTTTAATTGAGTTATGCGAGTTCGTAGTGACAGGCGATTGTTTTGTACGCGAATTCAAAATGTGTAAATGTGAAAATTTCTCCTCCCAAAAAATAATAGACTATTTTGTAATAGAGCAAGACGCTATGTGTACTCCACTCTGGTCCGCCGGCCTGTTTTGCTCTATGGACAAGACTGATCTCTATGTTAAATTGTAATAAGGTACCATAAACATTTCCCTTTCCGTACTTAAGCCTTGTATCCACTTGAGCATGCTCGGGCGAATGAGCGGCTCATTTGGCCGAGCCGCTCAAGTGGAGACGCCTGAGCACGCTCGGATTTGCTCGGGCCGAGCGTGCTCAGGCGTCTCCACTCGCCCGAGCATGCTCAAGTGGATACAAGGCTTTACTTGTATACAAAATTTTATGACTTATCGGTTGAGTACCTACTTACCTACGTCGTAGGGGAAAGCCAACACAGGCCACCAGTCACCTTAGCAGAAGCAGGCCGGGGTGGCGGCGTGAGCTCTTTAAAGTGCTCGCGCCCTTATATAGAATAGGAAAATTGGGGTTCCTACACAGGGGGGGGGGGGGCACCTACAAACAGTGGGTGGCCCGAGGTACGTCGGGGTTCCTGGGATTTCCTTCCGAGGGTACACCTGGTTCCCTGGCTTCTAGTGCCCGGGACGGTGTGCGGTTTTTGGTCGGTTCGAGTCCGACATAACCACAAGTGGTATCCGAGGGGATTTCCGGACAAAAAAAAAAAAAAAAAGGGGAAAGCCAACACGCAATTAAATTATTGTCAAAGCATAGTTTCGTGCCACACTTGGTAAAAACTACCAAATGGTATATTCAAAATAAATGAACAATAAAAGTATTTTCGAAATTATTTATTTTTATGATTTTATTTAATTTTATTATAATTTGTAACTAATATCACAAACTTCTTAATCATAATAAAATTGGAAAATCTTTGATTTATGTTTAAACTCAGTATCTATAGGTATTATAAGGTACTTATTGCTGAAAACCTCTCCACTCACTTATTAGTACAGGATCCAAACTAGAAGCGTCCTTCATTCAACGGCTTATCTGTTTTTTTACAAAACAGGATTTTATTGTCAATTGTTTGTTTAAACTTACATTTTAAATCTGCTCTTGATTTTTTATTATTATTATTATTTGACCAAATATATATATATATATATATATATATAAAAGTTACATACCAATCTATATTATTACTTATGCATAATTTTTTGTCGGTTTAACACCATACGGAGATGGATTTAGTGTGCAGTGTGTATCAAAAAAAAGAACCGGCCTACTAAACCCGCGACGGCTTACATGAGCAGTCGAGAGGAGCTCCAGGAACGCATCTGCAGCTTCTGGAATCCTCCCGTCCACTAGCGACCTCTACCACGTCCCTTAGAGCGGGATAGGCCCTTTTAAAAAATTATTACATTTCAAAAATATTATGTACGTTACTTAAATTTTTGAATTAATGAGCTGCTAGGTGTGAACAGCTAAGTCCATATATACACCTTAATTGTACCATTGTACTTAGGTAATTAGTTATGTACTTTAACAAAGACAATAGTATTGTTGCTTCACATTCTGATGACAGAGTAGGCATAGTCAGGTCATGGAAAGAAGATGTCTGCTAAACATACTTAAATATATTTAAATACATACATATCACGTTTCTTTTGTCTAGGCGTATTATTTATCTATGAATTGAAATAGACTTTTAGTTTGGATCTATAGACTACATTGTTTTTTTTTAATATCTATAACAAAATTAGTTTTGGCTATATATTGCCATAAACTTAGGTACAATACTATCAAAAAGTACAAGACAATAATAAAAATACTTAGAATAGTTAAAAATAGTATAAAAGTTGAAATTTAGAGTACAAATGACATTTGACACAAATTATGTAAAAATCCATGTTATGGCTTCACAACTCTGATTTCAAAAACTTTTTGGCACATTACTTAATCAAATTTCTTATTTTTCTTTCCAAGAATTCTCATCAGGTTCTTCGACATGAAGTATGGTTTTTCTGGTGAGCCGTCATTTCTTTCGCAATCTTCAACTGTAAAATATAACAGCAATTAATTAGACAAAATCACGAATGTGCAAAACGAAGTTTTCTTTAAAAACGAAATTCGTCACAGTTTTTAAAATAATAATTTAAATTAAAAATAAAATTAAAATAACGATAGTTTTACTTAGGTACGTTGATTTTAATCTCCAGCTGATATCAGCTTATAAATACAGGGTCTGTCGTAAATAATGGATAAGTCGTAAACTGGAGTTGGTCCGGCTATGAGACTATTAGAAAATCGTATCTTTTTGCCAGGGTTTCTAACCGTATGGAAATGGCGTAGACTTTTATGTTTTTTTAAAATTTCGCTACTCTTTGCATTCATTCCGTTGCCATTTCGTTAAATTTAGGTATTTCTGTGTCATTTTTTTTGTATTATAGTCTTGAAGATGTGTATTATTTAGTTTTAGTACTGTTTTAGGCGTTTTTAACGTTGGTCATTTTCAAAATTGTCATTTTAAGATTTTTTATGTTTTTGTTTTACTTAGGGTCAACTTTTGATCATTTACTGTGTAAAAAAAAAGTACGGCGCTATAGCTGCCCATGATCTTAATAAATTATCTAGTATGTGTAGATTCTAAAAAGGTATAACAATGCATACTTCACAAGTAATATTAAGCTACATGAGCGAGATCAATATCAAGGTGAGAAAATATTTTTTTCATGTAATGTTGTAAATGGTTATAAAACTTCGTCATAATGATTTATTTCTGCCAAGATTCTTTACACAAACACTATGGGGTCACTATTAAGGATATTCAAATGAAAACTAGGTTGTTTTAGTACGTAAAAATATTTATTCAACAACTTAAACTAAATGTTCGAAGTGTCCTCCGCCGGCAGCTATGCACGCTCTAATTTGCGTAATTGGCGTTGCCATCACATAAACCATAAATGTAATGCATGTTTACGTATTCGGCCGGCGTGTATTGTTGAGGCATGATATACAAAATTTTCCAAAATAACACGTGCAATCGATAGCACAACACGATGCCCATAAATGAGAGCTGAGTTGTCAATATCACCAGGTTAACAAGTCCAAATCACAAAGAAAATCTAAGTCCGATATTAGAAAGCAGTAACAAATTGACGACAGTAATGAAAACGAGAGCACATGCGATGGTCAAAATCACACTGAGAGATGTATCAGGAGTGCGCCCTAGCTAAACGCATGCTAACCTTTTCACACATCGTGAGTGTGAAAGGGACGGTGCATCATGCAGTGTGCCTAGTAACAATGTCCTTTTCACGCGGGGAGACCCTTTGTATTGCTGTCTTTGTTCATTTTTTTACCTGATGATCCTTTTTACGAATAAACTTGTAACATGTTTGTCGCATGTAACTATTAGAGCACATCAATTTTAAAATTAAACACCTTTATGAAATGAGGAGGCATGAAATTTTTTTGACAAAAAACTACCTAGTTTTCGTTGAATATCCTTAATAGTGACCCCATAGTGTTTGTGTAAAGAATCTTGGCAGAAATAAATCATTATGACGAAGTTTTATAACCATTTACAACATTACATGAAAAAAATATTTTCTCACCTTGATATTGATCTCGCTCATGTAGCTTAATATTACTTGTGAAGTATGCATTGTTATACCTTTTTAGAATCTACACATACTAGATAATTTATTAAGATCATGGGCAGCTATAGCGCCGTACTTTTTTTTTACACAGTAAATGATCAAAAGTTGACCCTAAGTAAAACAAAAACATAAAAAATCTTAAAATGACAATTTTGAAAATGACCAACGTTAAAAACGCCTAAAACAGTACTAAAACTAAATAATACACATCTTCAAGACTATAATACAAAAAAAATGACACAGAAATACCTAAATTTAACGAAATGGCAACGGAATGAATGCAAAGAGTAGCGAAATTTTAAAAAAACATAAAAGTCTACGCCATTTCCATACGGTTAGAAACCCTGGCAAAAAGATACGATTTTCTAATAGTCTCATAGCCGGACCAACTCCAGTTTACGACTTATCCATTATTTACGACAGACCCTGTATAATACAACTTTAAATTTCTAGTAGGTAGTGGTTTTGTATTGCAATGACAATTTCGCTAATTTAGTAGAACAAGTTAATTTGAGGATAGAGAATATATTAGCTAGAATAGAATTTATTAGCTACACTCGCTTGCAGTTGGCTCGACTTAAACCGAACATTAGCATAAAATTTTGTTTTGTTTTTAATAATTGGCCTTATTTAACGGTCTTGAGAAAATCAGCAATTAATTCTTCTGACTAATTATTAAGTTAGCTTCCAAACGAAATAGAATACTTACGGAAACATAAAAATAAAGTATCTACAGCCATTTCATAGACTTTAAAGTATATAGTACAAATGAGGTAGGTAGCTATACTCAGTATAACGGCGGGAATGTAATTGTAATGTAGTATCTGCATTTTAGAGTGGTCTTGCAGGAACTTCGACTCGAGCAGGTAGTACGTCGCGACACCCACTCCTATAGATATCAGTAACTTCGATAGGAAGAATATAAAATCTGTAACCTGTAACGTAAAAACACACAAAGTTACTCACTATTTTAATAATAATAAATAAATATATTCGGACACACAACGCCATCTAGTTCCAGACAAAGCAGAGCTTGTATTAAGGGTAGGAACTAGACAACTAATATAAATACATAAATATTTTAATAACATGTACCTACTGAGTCTTCTGAGAAAGACACAATAAAGAATTTACCTACATCCATACTTTCATTATAAATTAGAAAGTAGCTCCGTCTGTCTGTCTGTTACGCTTTCACGGCTCCGATTGCACCAAATTCAATGAAATTTGGAGATATTTTGATTATTGGAGGATATAAGTTAGTCTTTACCACGGTAACCGACATACACGCGTGCGAAGCAAAAACTAGAAAACATTCCAACATTCCGCTGCTTGGCTTACACAAGGTTTGATTTAAAAATGAAAGTTATATGTAAACACCAGTGCGCGCCTCTGAGATTCCCTTGGAAAATTTCTATGGTTACAAAGTTATATAGGTGTAATTGATTTTATGTAGGTACTAAAAAGTTTCAAAATTTGTGTTTGAATACTTTTAAATTTAACTAAATGATAGTCAAAAACAAGCAAAATTAATAAGTGTTCGTTAATATAGCTTAGCTTTCTTTTGAAAATAATGATTTTTTTAAATGTATAGGCCTGCACAAAGTGCCTTTACTCTGCCTGATAAAGCATAAACAGAATCCTTCATTCTTTTTGCGAATACATACAATACAGCATTTTACATATTGAGAACTCTATCATAGCCTCCCTATTAATTTTAATCAACATTTTTTTTATTATATAGCTGGCAAACGAGCAGACGTATCGCCTGATGGTAAGCGATTACCGCCGCCCATGGACACCCGCAACACCAGAGGCGTTACAAGTGCGTTGCCGGCCTTTTAGGAAGGAGTACGCAGTATAATAATAATAAATCTAAAAAATAATCTCTAAAATCTAAAATAAAATATACGATAAGTAAGAAAATTAACTTAACTACGAAAACTTAAACTAGGGAAGTACAATTGTCGGTCTTATCGCCGGAGGCAATCTCTTACAGGCAACCATGGGATGGAAAGAAAGAGCACGGATGAAAAGTATAGGTGTATTGCAGAAGGGATGGGAAAACGAAATAGAGTAGAATATATACATTTCATAAGGCAATGCTATAATAATAATAGTAACATGTACCTATGTAAGATTGAATAAATAAATGTCAATGTCAAAATACTTATGAATTAATTCTGTCCTTACCTTATCTAATACAACAGTTCTCACAATATTCCTCATAAGCAATGAGAACGCTTCTCTAGCACTTTTGCAGAAGTTATATCCATAAACTGCACACATGATGTAAGCGTTTTTGTTTATGAACTTTAAAAAGTTCTCCAAGCACCAGCAAATACATTTGCAGAAACACATTATACATCTAGTGACGGGATTGTCAAATTTCTTAAGTTTTTGATCAATGTACTCTAGGATAACACGAATCACTCGCACAATGGCGATAATTAATGATCCCAATGCAACTGTTCCTGGATGATACCTGTAATATAAAAATATGTTAGTAATTATTAGTATAACGTTTATTAATAAGCAAAAAATCCGAAAGTGAATATTATAATCATATAAACGGTTGGCAGTACACAACTGTGCGCTTTTCTAGAAACTTTCTGTCTCGCACAACAAAACTGTGGAATAAACTGGCGCCTGCGGTATTCCCGGACTAATACGACAAAAAGGCAACGCACTTGCGAGTAACCAAGAACTACTAAAATTATGTATTTATATGAAATGGGGTCCATCGAGTATAAAAATCTTATTATTTTCATATTTAGAGCGAGATTAATAGTTAATTAACAAAAATTAAACAACAATATATAACAATCCGCCGTATTAAATTGAACACCAATCAGAGCCAGCTAAGTCACCTTTATGTAAACGTCGTTTTGTTTTTATATAATCGTCAATCACTTTATTGATTTTTTTTTTGATGATGAATGGCAACTAGCCGGATCACTCGGATCAGCTATTTCTGCCAATGACAAGTATTTATAGTCTTCAATTATCAAGTCTTCAAGTCTTCAAGTCGTCGTCGTGATGAAATTAATGATAAAAAATATATAAAATGTGGATGACATGAAATGGGGACCGTCTTCCGAAAAAACAAAAAACGATCTCCCACTTTATTGATTAATAGTGCTATCATTGACACTGGTTGACAGGTTGTTTTTGACAATAAGAGATACATACTTCCGAACATCATGCCTTTTATACTCGTAGTTTAAAGTTGTCTTTTACAATGTTGCAGTCTTACCGCATTGTTCTATATACGCCAGCTGTGAGCGTGAAAAAGGGTAGATCGCTTTTACTGCGTGTCCAATACCAGGTGGAGAATGTGCTTGCGAGCATCATATCTGACAAACCACCAACGAAGAACATTGTCCAGAAGAAAGCTAGCAGGTTAGCCACTAAAATATAAGACAACTTAAGTTTGCTTTCTTTAATTGATGAATACAGATATGAATATTTTCTTGCTATTGCCATTTGTACTAGCAAGATTTATATGACCAGGGTCAGGAAGACCATACTTTACATGGAGAGGTAAAGAAATGGATTACATGAAGATAGATACTCGTACCAACAAAAAATTTATTCTGCATCTCTAAGTAGTAATTTAAAAACAAAGTTGACACCTACTCAAGAAGTTTATAGTTTCTTCTGTGTTATTTATTCTGACATTTCTTTCTAAAATATGCATAGTCTACAACTCGTTACAAATAATACAGTATCGAATAAATCAAATCTAATATAGATAGATGTACATTCTTCTCACATAAAATAAACCACTTACAATGCAACCACACGACACTAGTCGGGCCATCAAGGCCGGTAAAATGGCACACAACTTTCCTACAATGGTCCGGGTTTAATAATTGGGCAGCCGTGACGCCTGCATGAAATGTTACTGGATTACAGCTCATTCCATCCTGGAATTACAAAATAAAAAGTATTTATTTAATGATTATTTTACTCAATTTCAAAATTTATTTAAATGAAAATCACTTTTTTTTAATAACTCAAAAATACTTAGACGAAATTTAAAAAGTAAACTTAATAAGGGTTTTATTTTTTAAGTTCTTTAATGTAATTAATCCTTTTCAGTGCAATCTAAACTCGACTCTTTTGTGTAGATTGAATATAAATTTCTTTTGAATGAGCATCTTCCGTGAAAAAAAAACGATCTGAGAGTCTTTGTTTGCATAAAGGTAGCCTTGTACCTAATAATAATAAACCGTCGTGGTATTAAAGGAAAACCGTTAAACAGATGGGTCTCTCTCTCTCTTTATCACAATGGAACTTTAGAAAAAATGGCAACATGACATCGGCATCTGTCAGGTAGAGCTTTTGGTTTGGAAGTTTATAAACTTTAAAACAACATTAAGTCAGGAACAAAGTAGGTACATACGTTTGAGGATTACAAGAAATTTTATCCCGTTCAAAATCGAACCCGAGACTCATGTAGTGGCTAGCCAATCATATACCAAATGTAATATCTATTATATAGAATTCAAGCGTCTCGTTGTTGCTCGTTATAAATTACGAAACTAGCTAACCGACATTCATGTTTTTTTTGGTGTTTTGCTGGCGTGGTTAGGATAGGACAGTTAACATCACGCTTTGATCAATAGGAGCCAATCACGATTGAAAAGAGATGTAGACAAAACTGCGTGGGTCTTCAACATTTTATATCATACTTCTTATTACCTTGAAATCACTTGTAAAGGGACAGTTTGTGTCGTTGTTTAAAACGGCTATGAAGACATTCTCTCCTATGGACAGCAAATACATGAGCACCAATGCCCCATAACCAATGACGAAACATTGAATGATCCAAGGTATTATAGGAAAGAACACTGTTGACTTTATTGCTGTTACCACTCTGAAACAAAATATGCGTTTTCATTATTCCTTACGTTTATTAATCCCCAGATTATTTGGGGTCAACTACTAGTTCAGCAGATTTTAGCAAAATATCAGGTTTAAAGTCAGAAAATATGAAAATTTTATCAGTCAGAAAATTGCATAAGAAGAATAGCGTAAACTTTCCACCGGTTTAGTAACATTCTTTACTGATGCTGCATTCCTAAAACCATTTTTTTTTATTCACTTTTTAAACCTTCCCTGGACTACGATAAATATTTTAAAACCAAAATCAGCCAAATCGGTCCAGCCGTTCTCGAGTTTTAGCGAGACTAACGAACAGTAATTGATTTTATATATAACATTTATTTTGTTATTTTCCTGGTTAAAATAATTACCTATTTAAAAAGGAAAATATTTTTTTTTATAATGGCAGCAATATCCTGTCATTGTGTGGTAACACAATAATTCTATATATACTTGACTTGCTTAATAGATAAAGGAATATAATATACATTGTTGCTACGGTACCTTTGAACTCATAATATATTGTTTTAGTCCAGTCGAAAAACCCGCATTTTCCATTATACTTAATTACAAAAGCTTCATAAATAAGCAGGTAAACAATATTGAAATGGTCACCAACAGGAATAATTTTGAGTATATTTTATGCACGATTAATTTTATTTTAAACTAGCTGACCCACGCAACCTCGTTTGCGTCTTCTATTGCCCGTAGCGTGAAAATTTTCCCCCGATTTTGAAACATTCTTGCTTTGCTCGAAAAACATTTATTTATTTTTATTTAATTTCTAGCATTTTTATATTTATTCACTTTTTAAACCTTCCCTGGACTACGAAAAATAATTTTTAAACTAAAATCGGCAAATCGGCCGAGCCATTCTCGAGTTTTAGCGAGACTAACGAACAGCAATTCATTTTTATATATATAGATATAGACAATCAAGAAGAAATGCGAATTACAGTAAGGGTCATCCACGGTAATTTATGCTAGAAAGAAGATAAATAAAATATAAAAAAAAGAAATAGATTTAGAATAAAAACAAAAGCACAGTGAACACATACATACACTATCAGATATATGTGTAATAATTCAAATAAACTTACTTGCTTCCTTCACGTATAAGAGCTACGGCAATATTGATCCTCGATCTTAAAAATATCACTATCAGTAAGAGAATGACTATTATTATAGCCAGGATCACAACTAATGCCATCCAGGTTTCACTTTTGGTAAGGAATGACTGGACGTAACCTCTCAGATTTGTCGTCTGGTGCAGTGTTATATTTTCGCGATAGTATAGGAAATTCTTATAGCACAAGTACGTACCTGCAAAGACATCAATCAATCGATTAGACATTAGAGTAATACAGGTACTTATATCTAACATTATGTATAAGTTCATAAAAAAATGGGTATGTACTTACAAAATACGAGCAGTCCCAGTACTCCGACCAATGAAATCCAAACCACAGGGCCCACGACCCACCGTAGCAGCAGAATGTATAAAAAGCAAATGCAGAGGACGACTATTAGGGCGCCAAGCAAGAACCAGCGCGACTCCACCAGGTCGTGAACAATTTGTCCCGAGAGCTGTCCCCACAAGAACTTGTTAGTATACGATCGATCGAATTGGCAATTTTTTCAAAAATAAATAGAATGACCTGCTAAGTACATTCTGAGTATGGTATCAAGATATATACCTACTAACAATATGCAGCAAATTTTAAGCTGAACTAGCAAAATTACAATTGTGAAAACTTTTATCAAGATTCATACTATAATTTGGCTTTAATTGTCTTCATAAAGACTTCATTTGTTTTGTGTGTGGATGTGAATCGACTAATGGGTCTTTGCTGCTCTTTTTTATAGCTACATTTATTATTTACACACGTCTCAGGTTGTTAATAAACAAGTAAAATTTACACTGCATCTTACACTCACATAATAACGATAGATACAATAACATAAGTATGTACAAAACAAACTATTTAATAAACCTTATATACGAGTAACATATAAAACAACCACATAACTGTTAATTTTGCCTTCCACCAAGTTTGTTAGGTTAGCTATCTCCATCATGCATGTTGTTAATGACCACATGCCTTAGTTATTAAGAAGGTTGCAGTGAAACTTACAATATAAACATCTCTCTCTTATATCTACCATGCATCAATTAGAAACTATTAACATAGAAAATGTTTTGCATGTAAAGACGGTAGTCCAATAAATCTATTGATATGAGTTGGCGAAAGCTACTGCAGTGCGTGCAGTGTACTTTAATTTGTTACAGTCATAGTGAATAGAATAGATTTTACCTAAACGCGTATAAAAACAAGACTATCAACATCCAACCTGATTTTAAAAGTTTCGTACGTGTGTCATTTACTTAATCGCGTCCGTAAATAATGAAAATTAACTACCTGATTAAGATGTACTAATTCTGTGAACCTGTCGAGCGCCTTTTCAGTGTCCAAGTGCGTTATGTTTAGTGAGTTGATCAATGACTTCAACTCATTCAAACCCGCTAAGCACCTTCCCAGCACTGCTTCGACCATTATGTAGGAGATGAACAATTCATAGGCATTAGTTGAAGCATATATCTTGCCAGTTTCGTATTGAGTTATTGTTTGTATTCAATGTTAAAGTTAAAATAGAATAGTTACAAACAGTCGTACGAGTGCACATGCATGTAAGTAATACAGGTGTTATAGGGTAGCAGATATTCTATACATGCTTACAATTACGTACAATTTGAGTATCCCGTTCGTCCCTCGTACTTGTAAAAAATGTCATCCAGCTGGCAACAAACCAGCCGATATATGAGTCAAGAGCCGTAGCCTTGTTCATCAGAGAACTTCGTGCCTCGCTTGGGTTCCGTAAGCAGCTCGCATCTTGCGAGGCGGTTTTCATGTCTCCCTTGCATTGCAGAGATGACAGATCGCCGATGCAACGGAATAATGCTGAAGTTTAGGGTTTAACTGTACGTCTGTTGCAATTTAAAGTTAACTAGGACAAGTAACAGTAAACAAGAGAGGAATTCCGAGATCACATGAATATTAGTATCATATCGATACATACAGTCGGGGAGTAACTAGATAAATTTACCTGGCTGACTTTGGAGAACGCTACCGGCACACTTCCTTTCCTTTATATAACGTAGCGCATCATCTAGAACCATATTAGTCATAGGAACATCATCCCTGCACACCATACTAGATTTATGTGTGTTAAATTCACTCACTGTCAATTGTCTAAAGTTTATTGTTGCTGTTGGACACTGTTTAACGCACACCTGAAAAATAAAACAATTAATGCCGACTGAATTTTGAAGTGAAACTTCTTTAGGCGCAGGAGGGTAAAATTTTTACGGATGAACCGCAATAATAATAATATTAGCGTCACGAAGACGTGCAGCGTTTGTGTCGAAGAAGAGGGAGAGTGATTGAGACCGATTGAGAGAGTGAGAAAGGGCGAACGTAGATTAACATGTTGCATTTTAATTTGCCAAAGTTTTAGATTTTTATAAATATAAACAAGACTTAAAAATTAGTTTGCCAAAGAAATTTAACTTCTGACATGTGTACCTACTTTGTACGCACGCACTTTTTTTTAATAATTTAAACAAGATATGCACCTACATATGTGTCTATAGCATGACCTTCGCCTAATTAGTTTCGCAACTAATTGTATAATATTTTATATTTCATAATTCGTTAAAACTATTTCAAATTCACTGGCTTAAATTGTAAATAATATTTTGCATTGATGCAAAATATTATTTACAATTTAAGCCAGTACAGGATATGATGTCACTCTTTCATACATACTTATATCAATAATATAATCTTTGATAAGGCAGAAAGAAAGCATGTACATTGGCATTTGTTACAATTACATACACACACATATTTGACACATTTGTGTACACATTGTTTGATTTAATATGCACTGATTTCTAAACAGAGTCCGACTCGTATTTTGGGAATCCGGGGTCTTTTTGAATTCAATTCTGAAATCATGCACAATACACCAGAAAATATTTTTTACCTGTGGTGTGGGACAACCGGTAATGGGAGTTGTTGGTGATAGACATTCTTGGATATCGAAAAAAACCAGATATTTTCTATCTTCGAGTCCCGCATCAAGACCACACCTTCTTCCATTAGAATCAACCGGAGCTAGTAGTTTCTGTATATTTCCATGATGCACTCCTGTAACGAAAATTGAAGATTTAAAATAGAAAATGTATAGAAGACATCTTGATCTATGACAAACTTTTATTAGAATGCCCTACATTTTCTTTAATGTATCATGTGTATTGATTGTATTGTATTGTTTTTTACGTGACTGCCTAGGTGGCGCAGTGGTAGTGAATGCGACTGCTGTGCTTGAGGTCTCGGGTTCAAATCCTGGGTCGGACCTAATGTTTGTGTGATCTACAAATATTTGTTTCGGAGTTTGGGTGTTTTCTATGTATAATATGAATGTATTTACAAAAAAAAAAACAGTATATATGTATTTATATCAGTTGTCTAGTACCCAAGCAAGCAACTCAAGCTCTGCTTAGCTTGGAACTAGATGGCGTTGTGTGTCAGATGTCCGGAATGTCCGGAATATTTAATATTTAATTCAAACTCAAACTCAAACTCAAATCATTTATTTCCATAGGCCCCAAAAGGCACTTGAACACGTCAAAAATACAAACATAAAAATATAAAACAAAACTCCTAATACTAAATGCACTGAGATGATTTGAATTACCGGAGCTTAGATTGATTTCGATTCAACTCAAAGGTTTAAATTGAAATCAATCCAAGTACTAGCTCCGATGGGTATTGCATTCATGAGAAGAGCTGGTGAGAAACTCATGTGCACCATCTTTTCAAATAATTCATACAAAGCTTGTTTGTTTTTGACAAAAGTATTTCTATGTGCAAGTTAAGGCAACCAAAACACAAAGGCTAGAAAGCGGTCTAATAAGATATTAAAGCTAGGAAAATCAATTTTTTGTCTAATAAAATAATAAAAATTAGTCCATAGCATATAAGGTTGCAATCACTTACACATCAAGGAGTAAAAGCAATGTGTGCATACATACTGGCCCCAGAGAAAAAGAAAAAACGTTCAAAATGTAATAAATACAAATTATTTACGCTCCAACAATGTAAACACAGATCGCCTTAACTTAACAAAGTTCAAATGTCAGGCAATAAATGCAGAATAAGATGTCAAGAATTAATTAATTACCAATTATTAAGATGTTAAAAAATTATTAAGATGTCAAGAATTAATTAATTATTTAATATATATAAAAAAATAGTGCAATGGGTAAAACTTGGGTCAACAGAGAATAACACTTTAAAAAGCCTCTTTACATGTTGATAAATAGATAGAAAACTCTTTATTTGTACATCGTATTACAGAGTTACCAGAGTATAATTATTAGATATTAGTTTGTGGGGGAACGGGTATCATGTTCCATCCAACACAAAGGGAGGATCCTCCGACCAGGCGAGGTGATCTTGCCTGGCGGGCTACTGCCCAACAGTTGATGTTGGGATGTTGAATATATGATAATCGGCGCGAGAACTTTAATTGCGCGATTCAGGATTGATAGTTTCTTTGTATTGTAGGTTACTCCGTAGTTCTGTGTAACTTCGGTAGATGGCGCGTAGTATGTTATGTTGTATGTGGAGGTCGCCACATCACTCCCCTCCAAGACTGGAGGTCGATATATATTGCGTCAGCTGTCTGTGCTCTGTTGTGGAGCTTGCCAGTGCCAGGAGTGAGTAGTTCCAGTGAGTCGGAACGGAGTGCCGCAAGTTCCAGTAAGTCGGAACTGAATGCCGCTAGTCTCAGTGAGTCGGGGCTGAAGTCCGCTGATCCCAGTGAGTCGAGATCGCATGCGGTGCGCGGTGCTGCGGTGAGGTCCCCAGTGAGTCGGGGCGATTGCTGCGTAGTGGCTGGCTGCTGCGTAGACGGGAGAGATGTGCTCTGATTACATGGACCGTAGGTGCAGTGTGCTGTGCCTAGACGCTGTAGACGCTGTAGAGGCCGTAGGGGTAACCAGGCTGGAGCGGTCGCGTCCTGCGTGTGGTGTAGCCCTGTTGAGGCCGAAGTTGCTGGCTGGCTGAGACTAGCCGTGGGAGTGAATATGAAGGAGCTGCGGATCTGCTACCTTGAAGGCTGCTTCCAATCACGTCGGGGTCACCACTGTGGGGGAACGAGTGTAATGTCCCTCCGACACAAAGGGAGGATCCTCCGACCAGGCGAGGTGATCATGCCTGGCGGCTACTGCCCAACAGTTGATGTTGGGATGTTGAATATATGATAATCGGCGCGAGAACTTTAATTGCGGGATTCAGGATTGATAGTTTCTTTGTATTGTAGGTTACTCCGTAGTGCTGTGTAACTTCGGTAGATGGCGCTGTAGTATGTTATGTTGTATGTGGAGGTCGCCACAAGTTTATTATGGAAAACAGATGTAGGTAAATTTACTATTTGAGTGAATTTTAATCTGTTAATTTTATATTCGAGTTCCCTACCTTTGACTACATAGGTTAAACTCACCATAATAGCCAACAAACGCCCATACTCCGAGGAAAACGATAAAAAGTAATAACCAAAGTACGTCTGTGCATGATCGGTTGTGGATCGGGCCGTTAAAATCTGGATCGTATTTAACCGGCTCTCCTGAAACAAAGAAGATAACATTTTCACACACTACTTAGGTAATAATTTATAATAATAGGTTTTAGTTTAGCATGTTACAGACAACGGTCTGGTACTAAATTAAAACTGTGTAAAAAAACTCTGTAAAAAAATTAAATAAGATTGTACAACTGAACATCGACATCAGTCAATCATTTATAATTAAATTATATTCATCCTAGATTTATGTACAAGGTATAGGCTCCTTAGCCTTACTAATACTAAACGTAACCTGACACCTACAACAGGTCTATGTAATTCAATTGGAACGTGGATAAACAACAACGTGAAGGGAAATAAAGTAATTACTAATTTAAAAAAAAAGATTATTAAAGATTACAAGCCGATTCAAAACTCAAATATGAAACA
Organism: Spilarctia lutea; assembly: GCA_916048165.1. Taxonomy (NCBI): domain Eukaryota; kingdom Metazoa; phylum Arthropoda; class Insecta; order Lepidoptera; family Erebidae; genus Spilarctia; species Spilarctia lutea. The sequence continues at coordinate 16,549,719 of OU696471.1, read as the reverse complement.
AACCATTTTGGTTGGACACATTTTAATATAAAAGGTACACGAAGTAAAGTTTTCTTCTTAACTGACATTTTTATATAAACTTTTATCTTTTATATAAACTTTCAAGACTCTGTCTTGTCGAAAAGTTTGTTTTTTAAGGATTCAATATTTTTGCGATATTTCCGTTAACGATAAATAAATCTCACGAATACTTAAATTACAGTAACCCAGTAAAGAGTATAAAATAAGGTAAATATTATAATTTTCCTGATGCAATGTTATGAAAACAACTACGATCTTGAACATCTGATTCCGTGACGAAATCAGTGCGCATTGTAAAATTCGCACGATATTAATCAGTACAATACCTAGACAAAATAGCTATACATTATTTTATGATTAGGTATTCCAGGAGCTAGTAATATAATTTATTACTTTTAGCTAAGCAAACCTCCTTCTTTTAGGCACTCCGTAACTTTAAACAATTTCGGTACATTGAGTAAATTTTCCTTCAACTTGTAACTTGTCCCTTGTTTGGTATATTAGCTGCATATGCAAAAGTACAAATAAAAAATGTAATGGAAAATATAAAAGACTTTTAACATGACCAAGTCAAGAAACCAATGTAAATAAATGTGTAGAACATTTCTTTTTACATTGATTGCTTGACACTCAATGTAAAAAAGAAATGTTCGCCACATTTCTTCATCTAGCGTGTTCTAGTTATTAGCATGAGATTAATGATGTTAATGAGGTCTATTATCGTGGGTAGCCTTAGACTGATAATCAGAGTAGATACGTCTAAACTGCCGCCGATTGTCTATAACTGATCTATTATACCGTTCAGTTCGTATGACAAAGAATTAGGATTATGGATTGATTCGAGCCTCACTTGGAAACCACAAATTGGGAACGTAAGCCAAAGGGTAATTGGAACCTTGCGATCATTATATCGGCTCAAGAACTTCCTTCCAACTAACACCAAATTAATTCTCGTGCAGGCTTTAGAGAGTTAGAGAACTTTACAAGAGACAACTATCAGATATAGCTTCATAATCTCATTACCATACACCTCCTCCACTATTTACTAAACCATCCAAAGGTTGACTGGTAGAAAATGCCATTCGGCATTAAGTCCGCCTCATGCAAATGTAATGCAAGAAGTATTAATAAATAAAGCCTGTCTAGTATGAGATAATTATTAAAAAATAAAAAATAAATTACTAAAAAGTCTGAAACCGACTGAAAAATCTCTTGCTTTTGCTTTGACTTAGATGCAGTATTTTTCTGACATCGTCGCTAGTTCTCGTGAGGTTTTTATATGAAGTCGTGAAGAAACATTTAAAACCATCAAATAATATCATGTGTAAGTGCCGATATTTAAAAAAATGTTAATTTAATTTAATGAAACCCAAAAATAAGTTACATATGTGGTAAAATTAATAAATGACATGGTTGCCTGGAAGAAATTGCATGTTATGCGAATAGGCCGCCATTTAGCATTAAGTCATTTATTTGGTTATCTGGTGTACAATATAGAGTTATTATTATAAAGTTAATAAAGGAATAAATAAAATATATCCAAATCATACTCCATATTAAACCGATAACCAACTTACACGTGGGCGGAGTCTGGTCACTAATATAAGCCGTGGATTAATGATTTAATTATACTGTCAGTTATGGTTAATTGGCTGTTAACTTATGGTATTAGTAGCTTTGCTGGAGGATCCAAAATATATTGTTGTTGAAACTTACTGTACTTATTTTCCAAAACGTGGCTCTCGGTGCAACCCATTTCGGCTTACTTAATTTATCATTTTGAATTAACATGTGATAGAATTTATGTCATAATACGCTGCAACACACTATAATTTCTCAAACAAAGGATTCCATCGCTATTGCAAAATCAAATGTCAAAAACAGTGGCATGCGAAAAAATCTCTACAAGGTTTTAAACTAAGTAATTTTAATTGTATTGTAATAACGAATCACGACTGTTTCGAATTACACTGAAAGTAAACTATTAAAAAATTAATAAAATACTTTTATTAAAGCTTGTGTGATCAGCGGTACACTATTTCAAATTGCAATAATTCGAGACCTACGTGATTTGAAAAATATTCGACAGAAGATTATAAGTGATTCGTTCGTTGGCTGATTGTGTCAGTGTAGTATTAGGCCGTCAGTTTGAGTGATATCATTGGAAAAAAAATAACTATGACGATACACAGTAACTAGAACTCAACGAACATTGCCAACGACGCGTAAACTAATCTTAATTTAACTATTTTATGAGTCTAGTGGTCAGTAGTTGCAACTGCTCACTGTGATGTGTCATACCTATGCTTAAACCACTAAATCGTCTAAGTATTTATCTAAAAGTATTATAAATATAAAACAATGGAAGTATTGACTTACATATATCAAATAAAACCTTATTGCGTTGTGCTGACAAGGAAGTTGCTTATTTTTGGTTTAGTACACTAAACACATTCACTACGCTTGTATGGTCAAGGGATTTAACCGTATCCCAAAACAAACACAGATTACTCTCCCAAACTCGTTCTGGATTTGCTACAATCTGTTAGTAGTAAATCTTAAATGGTAACATTATAGATACGTGATAATTGTTTCAGACACCGAATTTACAGTTAAAATCCCTAGTTATAGTTGAATACATCTTTTCATTTCCTTTTTTAACTCAAATGTATTAAAAAGAACCTGATAACATATAAAGCATACATATTGTAAATGACGTCAGTCACATCATAAAAATACAGATAAAATTTTAAGTTAAAAATAGTCAGTCCATAGGAGAACTCTTTAAATAGATTTAGTTGGGTCCCAGACAATGAGGATCAAAATGGAATAATACAATAACTGCTTAGCAAGGACAGATGTTGCTATTAGTTTTTATGAGACTGCATTAAGATTAATACTATAACGGTTTTTGTTTCCGTAATTTTTATTAGAAAAGCAATCTCATCTCGTCTAGTTTCACTACGACGAAGAATAGTTACACCATATACATGTATGTATGTATGCGTCTTCTATTGCCCGTAGCGTAAAAAAATTGTCCCGTTTTTAAAACATTCTTCATTGGTGCTCCGCTCCTATTAGTATTAGCGTGATGATATATAGCCAATAGCCTTCCTCGATAAATGGACTATCCAACACTGAAAGAATTTTTCAAATTGGACCAGCGGTTCCTGAGATTAGCACGTTCATACAAACAAAGAAACAAACTTTTTAGCTTTATATATTAATATAGATTTGTCAATACACTGTTTTTAAAGCGTACAAAAATCACCTTAACATTTTGATACATTTTTAGAGAGATATATCTATAAAGAGAAGAAGAAATTTAAATAAACACGGTACGAAACCGTCTTGACAGAGTGGCCAGCGCGAATATAGAAGGCCAAAACCACCTTCCTAAGGAGAGACCTCTGTCCAGGAGTTGGCTTTTAAAGGCTGTTCATGACAATGATAATATCAATTTGCAATATTGCCTTCTTACAAGATAACACAATACCTATCAGCTTTTGTAATTATTTTCCGTTACGCTAAGCCAATTATTGCAATAACAGTCAGCTCTCTGGTAGTGTATGTGCTAATCGTTACACTAATTAGGAAAACTATTATTTTCCACTACAAGTAACCTTAAAAATAGACAGGTATTGTTTAGAAACGCTGAGGACAGATCATTTTATTTATCACTGTAATAAGTACATCAGTTAAGGATTGACGACACTGACTAAATGTCACACAGACAGACTGACGTGTTGGTTAATTTATATATATATTTTTTTTTTTTTTTAATATTCCGGACCTCTAACACACAACGCCATCCAGTCCCAAGCTAAGCAGAGCTTGTGTTATGGGTACTAGACAACTGATATGAATACTTATGTACGGTCATTGGCCCGTACAACTTATATAACTTTTTTTTTGTAAATACATACATATTATACATAGAAAACACTCAAACTCCGAAACAAATATTTGCAGATCATACAAACATTTGGTCCGACCCGGGAATCGAACCCGAGACCTCAAGCTTAGCAGTCGCATACGCTACCACTACGCTACCGAGGCAGTCGGTTAATGTATATGTAGAGAAGAAGCGCTTTCTCCAATACCGGGATGTGATATTTTGGTTGTATTTATTATTTTATAACTATGATTCATATTTGTCCATATACTGCGTTAAATAAACTATTTCTTTTTTCAAAGACAACTGCCGCATTAGGAATATATCCCTAATGTAGTTCCCGGGTTCTTTAAGCGGGGCGTGAAAAGGCATCTCACCAGGCTGCTGTAGTGTGGGTCACCATGCTGCATTGTCCTTATTCGCATTGAGGATGGTGACAAGCACTCTTGGATTCTGCTAATGCTTTCCATCAGACAGAACAGTCATTTTGGCAGCTAATACATAAAAAAATCCAGTATCCAGTGTCGTGGAACTTACAAATACACGTGAATCGAACACAAAAACACCCAGACTAAAAACACATTCAGCTCAACAGGAAACAGCTTGGCGATCGCTTAAGCTACTACGCCACAGGTGCAGTGTAAATATGTGGTTTAACTAAATAGTTGATGTCAAAATGAAATAATGTAACTAAGTAAAGAACACGGCAGATAATACCAAAATGACCAAGAGTGACTTTAAATGGTAAATACAAGGTGTGTCAAAAGAAATTTCATATTTAGTGGATTGATTAAAAAAAAAGGAAGCGGTATATAGAAAAAATGTTTATTTATTGTTAAAATACACTTTTTGGGAATTCATTTCTTAAAAATAATATCGTCTAAATGTAAACCCTCACGTTGTTGGCACTCATTTAATCGAACAGTAAAATTACTTATGACTGCTCGACAGGTGGAGTGAGGGATGGCTGCCATTTCGTGACGGATATTTTCTTTCAAATGCGCCAGTGAAGTTGGTTTATTGGCGTAAACTTTAGATTTAAGATAACCCCATAGGAAAAAGTCCATAGGGGTTAAATCTGGGCTACGTGGAGGCCAATTTATGTCACCTCTCCGGGAGATCAATTTTCCTGAGAAAATTTCACGAACACGTGGCAGAGATATATTGGACGTGTGTGAAGTTGCTCCGTCCTGTTGAAACCATGTTCTTTGGTTATAGCCAGGAAAGTTTTGCAGTTCAGGTACCAAGAAGTTGTCTAACATCTCCACATAACGCTCTGAATTCACTGTAACTGTACGCCCCATTTCGTCTTCAAAAAAGTAAGGGCCGATAATTCCTCGCGCCGACATGGCAGCCCATACGGTCACTTTAGGCGAGTGTAGGGGTTTCTGATGTTTGCGTTTCGGATTGGCTGAACTCCAGTAGCGGCAGTTTTGCTTATTTACGTGGCCATTAAGATGAAAATGAGCTTCATCCGAAAACAAAATGTTGGTAAACGTTGAAAATCGCTCAATCATCTGATTTACGAAATTAAGCCTCTGACCGGCATCTTGGGGCTTTAATTCTTGCACCAATTGAATTTTGTAGGGGTGCAGCTTTAGATCTTTGTGCATAATGCGATGTAATGATGATCTATGCACATTTAAAGCACTCGCGCGCTTCCGAATTGAAAGGCTCGGGTCGTCACGTACAGATTGATTAACACTCTCCACGTTTTCTACCGTTCTTGATGACCTAGGTCGCCCGGATTTTGATTTATCCAGCGTTGATCCAGTCTCTTCAAACTTTTTAACCCAATGTCGAATGAGAGGAAGGCTTGGCGCATCATTTAAGTGGCGAAAACCTCGAATACTGCAGAATTTTCTACGCGCGACAGTTGTCGAATCACCGTTCTTGTAAAACTCTCGCACGCACAACGCGCGGTCTGCTCCCGAGAAACGCTCCATAGCGACTGAATCCCCAAGAGCCAAGCTACCAATTGACATAACCCCCGCACCCCTCAAGTACGCAGCATTCACGCAGTAAGCTAAACAAATATAAAATTTCTTTTGAGACACCCTGTAACTGTAATTACACAGCATTAGATCACGTGGGCTGAAAACTAATGACGTCAAAGATATTACAGTGTACTTTGGTGATTAGAATACAAATTAACTCATGGTCGGCAGCAGTTGTTAAGACTAACGAATTGTATTAGGGCCATGAGCCGTTTCTATGTAATAGAGGTAATAAGCATACAAACCGCCTGGTATAAACTGATTACGCAGTACGTAGAAAAAAATATCGTGCCTAACCTGTACGTATACCTCCCGAAGGAATAGGAGTGGCAGTAATTATTAAAATATCATCGTTATTCACATTACCAATAGTGAACGAGCCCTAAAATTGCTTTTCATCACAAAAATTTCGAATTTGAGTATTTAAAATTTCAACTTATAATTATTGTTATTTCTTTTTTTTTTGGATATGGCAATTTGTGCCGTTGTCGACAATTCTGCCAATGACAAATGTATGATGGAGATAATGCGTGTGTTAATAAAGAACACAAAAAAAAAAACTTTGAAGGTTATCACTGCAATGAATGAAATCTTTTGTTAATTTTTAGAGAAAATAGCAAGAAGTAGGAAGAAGGAAATATGTTAAAGCTTAATGGAATTATAGCGTACAAAGATCATTAACGCCTGAATAAGTTATGGAGATGAATAGGTTAAAAGAGAAGAGAAATTAAAAATTATTGTTATTAAAACTCGTGCCAAACGTGGAATTGACGTTGGAGACTGAACGACAGTGGTTCTCATTTAATTAATTACCCTACCCTTTTTTTTCTTTTTTATTGAATAGTGGGCAAACTAGCAGACGTATCACCTGATGGTAAGCGATTACCGCCGCCCATGGACACCCGCAACACAAAGGCGTCACAAGTGCGTTGCCGACTTTTGGGGGATGGGAAAGGGGATGGGGGGAGGGGTTGGGGTATGGGCCTCCGGTATCCTCACCTACTCGGTGAAACACAGCGCAAACGCTATTTCACACCGGTTTTCTGTGAGGCTGTGGTATCACTCCGGTCGAGCCGACCCATTCATGCCGAAGCATAGCTCTCCCACGGTTAAGTTTTATATCAAACAAAGTAAAAAAAGCTACTTGTAAATCTATACGAATAAATAAAACTGAAGTGTGTTTGTAATTTCAAAATGACAGCTTTTCACTAAATGCAGATGAAATGAAGTATTTAAATTAAAAAATAGTAACTTTGTTGTCCGCGTTCCTGTCTGCCAAGACTTTTTTTCTCAGAAACACATGGAGGTATCAAGCTAAAATTCATATCAAATACCCTTAGTGTTTATCTTCCTACTATCTACTGTCCCTTGGAGCTGTGAAAAAATCAAGTTTCTAAGCCAACGTAATCAAAAAATTTGCAGCATAATGTGCAAGGAAATCAAAACCTACAAGGTACTTCCCATGGACTTAGAATCTCGAAATTTGGTACGAAGCAATGTCTTATAAGACAGATAAATAATAAATTGCGAAAAGCATAAATTTTTAATTACATCATAATATACCTACAGGTTTGTATGGAACCCTCGGTGCGCGAGTTCGACTCGCACTTGGCCGGTTTTTTAAAACTAGCTTCGCCCTTATGTGTTACCCGTGACTGTTATTGTACAGCGGGTAACATCGCTGGGCTCAGGCGCTCAGCTAGTAACTAAATACAAACTAAAACGCTTAAAAGTTTTAACGATCGAAACCTGTCTACATTCTTATCTACGAGTCATCATCATCTTCCTAGCCTTTATTATTCCCAATATTTGGGGTCGGCTATCAGTTCAACCGGTTTTACCTGAATATCAGTTTTTACACAGAGCGACTGGCATCTGACCTCCGCAACCCTGAGGGCGAACTGAATTCGAAGGTTGAACTAGTTGTCAGTATATTTGAGGGCACCGACTTCCCAATAACGATTGCCATAGCTGTTCATGACAACCGGGACCGACGGCTTAACGTGCTCTCCGAAGCACGGTCAGGAAACACCGCCATCTTCCATACTCCGGGCTGCTATTAGTAATTTCTTCTAGGAAAAACCCAACAGCAGTCCGACCCGGGAATTGAACCCGAGACCTCTTGATCTGCAGTCGCTTACGCTAACCACTAGACCAACGAGGCAGTCTTATCTACGAGTATGATTGGTTAATGATATTGATTTGATAAAATAAATACTCATTAAATGACACCCGGTCTAATTATTGCAATAGATAACAGGCTAATTGGTGATTATATTTATCAACAGAATATAATAGTCCACTGCTGGTCGTAAGCGTCTCCTTAGAAAAGACACTTGGGTCTGCTAAACTACGATGTCCAGATGTTTTGGTATAAGGTTTGTGTCAAATTTTCCTTCTCTTTACAGTGCTGTGGTCTTGCGTAGTCTGCTCACTATACAAAGAAGAATCTTTAGCACTATCAGTAACATCTGATATAAGTAATTAACAAATATGCGCAAAGCAATCGAGTGTCTATCACTCATTCGAGTCTTTTATATATAATTGATGAGCAACGACAAATTTGAATTAATTAGTTTCTGTAAGAACTCGTCAGTATTATACTCGTAGATCGAAACGGATTTTTTCATACTAATATTAAAAATGTGAATGTAAGTTTGTTTGTTACTTTCATGCGCTTCAATCATCATGAAACTTTGTACATAACTTCTTGGAGGTATTAGAAGTATCATAGAATACTTTTTATCAAATGCGATCAAAGCCGCGGGTAAAAGCTAGTATAGTATAAAATCAAGTCGCTTTCCGTTCATGTACGTTGAGATCTAAAAAGCTATGTAATGGGTTATAATATGACTGTTTTGCACAAAAACAAAACAGGTATTATGTGTAGAAGAAAACACACAGCACTGTAGGAGAAGAAACGGTTCTGTGATTCGTTGAAATACATAAATATTTGTCCAAAACATACCTTTTTCCTGTTTTTAGTTTACCAAATTCGTCACCAGAGGCGCTAGCGGCGTCTAGCTTGCCGCGGCTTCAGCTGTCAAGCGTCATAGTGTCTTCATCGCCAGCAAGCCCCTTGAACCAGTGCTGTGTGTTTTCTTCTACACATAATACCTGTTTTGTTTTTGTGCAAAACAGTCATATTATGTGTCTCCAAAAACACACAGCACTGTAGGAGAAGACCTGTTTGATATCTGCTGGTGACTAGAATTATATGCACAAAACGCTATGTGATGTACAATTAAGTTTCAATATCTGATTATTATTACCGAAGGTGTAAATGTAAAATGATTTACTTATTTAACTATTTATATTTGAGTATCCCGGTAGTCAGGACACAAAGCAGTCTAATCAGTAGTCTTAGAACCATATTTAAATGAAAACAAAACTTTCATCTAAAGATGAAATTTAAATTCAAATAAATATTAAAATTCAATTTAAAATAAGTTCTATCTTTCAGATTTTAAACACTGTTTACTTATCTTATATTAAAAGGTCTTAAAGTTATTATTTAACAAATCATTCCTAGATCTGTTCACATCTAGACAGTAATATGTTTTAACACATTTCCCATTTCCTTTCTTCAAGATCTCATTTACAGGCCTGTTATGAAGTCAACTTCAAAATGCCATGGCTGATCAAATACTCCCTAGGGATGTATGTAACTTAGCCTCCTTTAATATTGAGCGTAGCCTTCCAGCAATGACAGCTCTGGATGCTGGTTTTGCCTCACCAGTGACATTTATGAATAAACATTTTATATTTTATGTGCTATTACAGGCCTCCGAGACCATAATTAACTTTCGCATATGAGCCACAGGGTAGATACGTTGATCTTTGTGTTTGGTTAGCAACCACCCTGATTGTCTGCGATTTCCTGTATCAGCCTTAGAACCAAAACAAACTGTGGCCAGACTGTTACACTGTTTTCAGTGCTTGTAACTTTAAGAGCTCCAGAAGGTCTAACCCTTCATGCAATTTATGAACAAATGCCAATAACAATATTAAGACTGTTCTTCTACCTATGTTACATAATGACCCAGAGCATGAGGTCGGATGTAATCCCATCAAAGAGAATCTTAACATCCTTTATGGGTAGTTTAACAGGTTGTGGTTTGGAATATTAAAAAAGACTTCTTGTATGAAAATTATGTTATAAGAAAACTTGTTGTATGAAAAAGTTTTTAGAATGATTCTCTACTGTGTAACTCACAGTCACAGTAAGTAGAAATGGTTGATTTATGCAATAAAATGGCTCTATAAGAAAATCTATTTTTTAAATATAAATTAGCTAAAAATCTTATTACATCTTTTCCTTCTGGATTTCTACAATTAATATTCTTATCATGGCCCCAATTCGACCATCTTTGTATAGTAGCCCTGTATGTCTCTAAAGTCGAGGGATGCCAGCTATCTATTAACACCTGTTGCTCATCCTTCTCCTAAGTTGCTATCAGGTCAGCCCCCCCCAATTTTCTCAGCCTGAAGTATTAGCTTGTCTACTCGAAGGGGGCTCATACCTGTTGAGCAGTCCACTAGAACCTTCCGCAGATTCTTTATTGGTAGGGGATTTGCCAATGCCCTCACCAGAAGGACTGAGTACCAAAAACATTGCGTCCACTGGGGAGCTATTAGTACATATGTTCCCATCGCCTTATTGAGGTGGGCTAATACGCCGGGGATTAAATTGGGCGGTGGAAACACCCAAGTGGTCTGAAATGCCCCTTTTCGACTGAATGCGTCGTAAAAAAAAAAGAGCAGATTAAATCTTAAATCTAGTGTTAAATAACGTGACCTGACGGCGGTTTCGTTGGCCGCGAATAGGTCTACCTCTGGTATGCCCTATTCTTCAAATATAGTTCGCGTGGTTTGTGGTAGCAGGTGCCACTCAGGCACTTGTTGTGCTCTTGACCAACGTAGCGCGATACCGTCTAGTCTTCCCGGTAAATAAAATGCCGTCATTGTTATGTTGAGTGAACTGGCTACTTCTAGTAGCCGGGTAGTAAGACCCAGAAGATTCAGAGACTGAGTGCCGTCCTGATTCCGGACATAGGTCACTAGTGTCAGATTGTCTGACTGAATAAGAGTGTGCGCCTTCCTCAATAGAGCACTTTTGGTCTTGATGACAGCAAACAATGCATACATTTCTTTCAGGCTTGAGTGCCAAGACCTGATTTGGAGCCCATTTAACTGACCTGTGGTCGTAGTTCAAATGAGCTCCCCAGTCCGCATCCGCTGCGACTGTTGTTACGAAGTGGCTCACTTCTTTCTATTGAAGTGGAGCTGGACTGCAATCTACTGCATCCAACCACCACCTTAGCTCCTGTCGCACACCGGGGCACAATCGCCTTCTCGGACCCTTTTTGGGTGAACCTTTAACGATTTGTGACCTGCGACAGTGTAGCCGGCCCTGAGGAATGGCATGAATTGGCAAAATTTAGCATGCCTAATACACTCTGAATAATAATAGATATTAAATATTCCAGACTGAAGTTCCTTTGGAGAGCATTTGTCTTTGTCCAGCAACTGGCACAAAGATCTCTTTATTCTGAGGATTCTGAGTTGACAGGGCTAATGTTAGGTTCTGGGTATCCCAGACTAGGCCCAAATATACCACACTGTGTGTGAGTTCTATCTCAGGTTTTGTGTAATTCATCTGCCAACTCAGTGACTCCAGTGTCGCTAGTGTTTCCGCAACCGCAACGCAATCAAACTGGATTTGTCCTGATATGCCAATAGGTAGTCGTCCGAATAAACTATAAAACGAATACCTAGTTTCGAAGGGTTTCCGCAACCCAATTCGATACTGCCACAAAGGTACTGGGGGCTGAAGATAGGCCCAAGGGTAAGGCAGTCAATTGGAGGATTTCTCCGTTGTAAATTACTCGAAGGAATCGTCTGTGCGATTTCACTATGCTTAAAAGAAAAAGGCTTGGTGAATATCTGTTTTGAGTAACCAATCCCCTGCTTGGAGAAGGTGCATTACATCTATTTGAGATGTGAGTTGAAAATATTTGTTGAAATGTAAGTGTTTAAATCCCTGAGATGTAATATTGGCCTTAGTCCTTATCAATTTTCTTTACTAGAAAAATCTTTGAAAAGAATCCTGGACCATGAACTGATGGTCCTTCCTTGAATCATGTTCGGAGAAACTTGAGTAGCTAGTCTTTAAAAAATTACTTAAGTTGGGAATTTTAGATGGGGTTTTATTCTGAAAGGTAAACTGCAATTGGCTATAGATTTTAAAATAAACTGATTGGCTCACGCAATGCCTAATTCTTTTTGTAGCCAATTTCAGACAATCCCCTCTGAACCTCCGCTGAGCCTCCTATTAATTTACTATTATTCTAATTTTTTGTTTTTTTTTTTATTGAGGATCGGCCTTGTTGGCTGTTGCCTTTACTTATTGTCCTTAATTTTTTTATCAAATTTATTCATTATATATGACTTATGTTTAAATTTCTTTTTACAATTTGTAACTTGCCATTCTGATTGATTAAACTCTTTCTTATCTTTCAAATAATATGAAGTCTTTAGCCATACTTGGATGCCACCAAGAGATTAAATAATGGGCTAGAGCATTTCCCTATTAAACAGATATTCTGAACTCAGTGGGACATTTTATAATGTTGCTCTAAGGTTTTGGTCCGGCTTTTGATAGGATTCTGTCCTAACTTTTATACACTATGAATGTTTCCTACAAATAATGTGCATAATGGTCTCAGAATTATTATGACTTGCAGACCCTGGGCCAAACATCTCAGAAACTTTATTATTCTTTTTATTCCATTTGTATATATATACATATAAAAAGGCATTATTATCATTTTTTATATATAAGGTATTTGTATCTAGTTTGGATTGGCTGTCATAAATAATAGATTGTAACAATGCTGTACAATCAATAGATTGTAAATTTATCTTTGATAATAATCTTAGTTCTAATATCTTATGAGAAAGACCCACTAATAAATGTTCTGTTGAAGTGACATAACTCATCATTCACTTTCAATGCAGTGAACCCGGGGGAAGGTAAACTGTCTTGTGTTAAGTGTTATCAAAGTTTGTACCCAGACTTCCAAAGTTTAAAGTAATGGTTCGTGTACTTGATTCTATTGCCGACCTACTCAAGGTCTAGTGAGAAACTGTTCGGAACCACTACTGGTACTAGGTCTAACATAATTATTATTAGTGCACCTATTGATATGAGTAAGTAAATGAGTCAAATATTTGGTAATATAAGACATATGCGATATTAAGATATCGACGCACGGGTTCGAACAAGTCGTAACCTGTTTATAATTACGATTGCGGGCCATTTTTTTGGACGCTTATTAGGCAAAAGTAAAGGAAAGCCCTCCTTATCCTCCGAGGAGGAGGAACTACTTCTCAATCAACTCGCGGTCTGTTCTCCATGCGGAGCAACATCCTCTCGACTTGCCTTTGCAGCGTCTCCTATATTGGCCTCATTATAAGAAAAAATATTGCTTACCCTGACGAAAAACAATGCTGTGTGGGGTAAACCATATACACATAATAATTTCACTATAAAAATTAACTTTTAAGTAACAAAAAAGGATAATTAAAAAATTTTGAATTTACTCGTGAGAATCACAAAAACGCTATGACGCTTGACAGCTGAAGCCGCGGCAAGCTAGACGCCGCTAGCGCCTCTGGTGACGAATTTGGTAAACTAAAAACAGGAAAAAGGTATGTTTTGGACAAATATTTATGTATTTCAACGAATCACAGAACCGTTTCTTCTCCTACAGTGCTGTGTGTTTTTGGAGACACATAATGCGGTTTTTATTATTTGAGAAAGTGATTCAAGTGAGGTGAGGTTTTTACGTATAATTCATGATTAGGGAAATCCGAAAATTCCAAAGACTTCCGTACGAAACCGGGACTGGTCGCTAGTAAACTATAAAATTCTGATCTCAACTTACAATAATCTTCACTAGTAATAAATAAAAAGATGGTAATTCAACGCATCATTATTAATACTTAAATATGGTACTTCATTGAAATTAATAGATGTATTATGAAAGTAAATTCACTCTCGTATTATTACCGTAGCGTCAAGCAGTAAAAAGTTGCATTAACATATTTTTAGATACAAGGTATTATAGGTTTGGTATAGCAACCCGTCTGGCCAGGGTGGTATACTCGTATGTCGAGTAGAGGCCTATTAAAATCTAGATAATGATGATACGAAAAGAAATCATTGTTACGAAGTTTTTACTGAGTGAGCGTAATTAGTAAAACCTAAAACTACTCCCATTCCCGATGATTTTTGGAAGAATCAAAAGGCGGTAGCACACTTATGAGTCTACTTGTACGTGTCTATGGGCGGCGGTACTCACTTACCATTGAATGACTCGTCTGCACATTTGCCTCCTTAGACTACAAAAAGTAACAATTCTGCAAGTTGACGTAGTGACGTAGATAGTTTGCCGTAATATCCCTTCAAATAGAAAAAATAATATTTGTCTAGCTGTTTATATAAATCGTACCTAGTTTTTTCGCTTAGATTATTTAAAGTACTTTAAAGTAAGAATTTTAATGCAGTTTTCATCAATACATAGAGTGATTCATTGTTGTACCTTAGCAACACCAATCGCGAGTAACACGCGGGACGCTAGATAGATATAAAACAGATAGTCTGGTTATATAGTTATGGTTATTATCTGGTACCGAACACCAAATGCCTGGCTAACTTCCAAACCAATATCCGGTAGCCGGATTGGACAAACATTGTCAATTGTTTTCTACTGGACGTCGGATGTAAGACGTACGATAACAATATTAAAAAACTCTCAATTCACTACGAATAAGGGCGCCACTGGATGCGGAAGGCACAGGACCGGTTGGTATGGAGAGCCTTGGGCAGGTCAGCAGTGGCCAGTGGCGTCTTTCGACTGAGATGATTACGATATAAAAGGCCTCTTTTTAAGCGCTTCACAGTTAAAATAATAAATGTAGACCAATAATATACATAATATATAAAAAAAAGATGTGTGTGCGATTCACACACGATAGAAGTGAAACTTCAGTAAACCGACAAAAGAATGAGACCGACATTTGCTCTCTCGCTCTGGCTCAGTAATTACAGGCGACTTTTGTTGTTTGTGTCTCTTACCTGTCGTTTTATCCGTTGCTTCAAAAAGAAAACGCTTACTAAGCGAAAAAGTAGTGGAAATCAGAGAAAGCATTATGGCAATTAATAAAAGCTATGACGAAACCATTGAATCTTTAATCTACTCGTCTCACTATTTCATAAAAATAGGTTTTCACATATAAATTATTTGCCTGAGGCGTGAAAAGAGTACTATTAATTTTGTTGTAAATAAAAATAGGTACGGCGACTGTATTTATGTGTCATGCGATTGCTATCAGGCCGGATACCGGATAGTTTAAAACCAGATGAATAGGAGGCGGATATTCCTTGCATCTCTGTTACAAATGATAACCTTAACTCGATTGGTATTTGTAGACGATTTTTTTATGACAATGTCTAGTTACAAATAGTTTTGATACTACTTTTCACTTTTATTATTATTTTTTTATTTTAAAGGCAACTTGATATGGACCGAATGTGTCGGATAGTGCCGCTTTCACCGTTCATAACCCCTGGTCACTTTTACTTATAGTTGAAGAGTGGTACTAACCAGTTATTTTAAACTACCAAGCTGTAGTAAACTAAGATGATTATACTAAAACAAATTTCTTACAACCTATTCGTAGGTATACCAAGAGAAACGATTTTATAGGTATTTATACTTTTTTTATTAATTCTTTAGGTTTCATTATAAGTTAAAGTATTTATCTATTTATTTATAAATTGTTGAGTTGTTTATTTACAATTCAAAAACGCAAAAAGTATTGCACTAAAAGTGCTCAAAATTTGATACAATATAAGTACATCAAATCCCTTTTTAAATACTTCTTTTATCTATTTTTAGTGTCCATTTCGTTCCTAATTTCTCATTGTGGCAATTAGTCATAGATAAAATCATATAATATACATCTCATACGAAACGGGACAAATTTGATACTATTTTAGTATGTATGTATTTATGTTTTATGTGTGTATGTATGTATATATATATATGTAGGTATGTATTTTTGTATGTTGCTTAGATATATTTATATTACTTAATTTTTATTCTTTTTTGTCTATTTTAAAATAAATTATTCAAAGTGTAGTGCAACCTTACATGCATGTCCGCACCACCTGAAGGTAGACTGTTAGAGAATGCCTATGGTATTAAGTCCGCCATGGTACATCTTGTGCATAAAGTTGTAAAATAAATAAACGGGACGGTATAAGATAAATATTCACAAAACCGATTAGCGTGCCCATGTAGGTTTTTAACTGACATGGTTGCTAAGACCGACGTTTTAAATTACTGTATGATATACACCTACGTTCCTAAACAATAAATAAAATTGAGGATGCTACTACGGGCGGACACGGTTAACAGCAATGCATATTAGCCCGCACATACTGTAACAGCGCTTCGCCGGTGTTTTTCTGATGTATCTTTTATATTTAACTACTGTAGTGTTTGTAGATGTGTGAATAATGGCCTAGACATCCATGAAGGTTCCATACCTGTCTCGGGCACATATGACGCGCAAAAGTTATAGAGGAGTCTATGGTCTCTCGGTAAAAAGGAGGAAAAAGGATGGATTAATTGCATGCGTGTGAAAGCATAAGTAGAATCCAAGCAGAAAATAAGTTGCTACAAGCGTTCATTTAAACGAAATGTATGGAATGCCCATCGAGTAACTTTTGGTTTTGATATAAAACATAAACAATCAACATACTACATTACTTAATAACTAGTATTTCTCAATTCATTTATTTAGTTATACTCAAGATTCCCACACAATAATAGACAATCAAATTCGCAATTTCTTATAACTTAATCCATGTTATCCAATGCATAACAAATATGAATTTAAATACTATCCAGTATCGATCTCGATCGATCAGTTCACTGATTGTAGTTACGACAAAATAACGAACATGAATATTAACACACATAAACAATTACTACTAATAGTACTAACTATATAAACACAATCATCTGCATGAGGCTTCCCGAATTCAGGAAAAATAGTTATAAGTATTTATTAGGAAAAACAGAAATTTATTTAGTTTCTTATGTAAGCGAGCAAGCAAACAGAATGTTTATTGAATGGTGTTCTTTATTTGTAAAGTGTTCTTTATTTGATAGCAATAATGAAGACTGCGGTGTTTTAACGTATGTGTACTTAATTATTTAGACCTTTACTCCGTTATTCCATGAACGAGGCCATAAACCCAGAGCTTCAAAGACAAAATAAAATATCTTAGTGACAGTGTATTAAGGAAACAGGAAAATAATAAATATGAGCTAAAATTACCACATTAAAATATTCTAAAGGAAAACCCGAACTGGCTTTTAGTCACTCCTCTGATTTGTCTACTTCTTTTGCTCTCTAAGATAAATAAATATAGTAAATAGTTGCCGATATTTTGATTTATTAAAAGTTATCGTGCTCTCGGGTTAGAATCTGGCTAATATGAGTTCGCGAAATGCAGTGTTTTATTGATTCGGCGGCATAATATTTAAATGTTCCTAATTTAAAAAAAATATTCCCAAATAAACGCCTATGGGAATGTTACATATGAACGCACAGATTTACCTACTTAAATAATGAGGTTTTTAATCTTAGTTCCAACAATCGTAGGTACTACAAATCACTACTGACACTTAAGTATGCTGGTACAAGGTCACTGATAATGGACTTAACCAGAATATCTATATTTAACATTCACGGTAGGCAGTGTACGAGTATATTTGTTTAACAACATTTAACCGCATAATAAGATAACTGAATTTATTTCATGATAAAAAGCCGTACAAGTTAAGTCGATTAATCTCCAAACACATACTGAACACACTGTTACATCACTAACAGCTTAAAAGCCACTGTCTACTTGTGTGAATCTTACAACATATTGTAAGGATTCGTCCACAAGGGTACCTACTGTTACAACCAGAACAATTAATTTTCGATGTAATCGAATATTCTCTTCATTATTTTATTTTCTTAATATTTTTACTATTTCAATCAAGTGATTAGTAATTCATAACATCAAGATAATAAACAGTCGTCAGCGACAGTCAAAGGTAATTAAATCTATATTTCTATCTAATGACATTTAGTTCTACGAAATGGCTGCAAGATAAAATATCAACAACTCAACTAATTCTTCTTTATGTAAATTATTTCTCATTAGGAAACTAGAATTTTGCATGATATATTAATTACTCCAAGACAAAGAATGTTTAATATTCCGCAATTAGTCGGTAAATGCAAAAAACGGAGATATAAAGCATCTACGAACTGTCTACCCATTACTTTTTATTTGCCTATTCTAACTAAAACCACTCAACATTGGCCACAAACCGTGTTCATTAGCAGTCATCTAAGGACTCCAATCAACTTTTATTAGACTTGCAGTGAAACTTGCAGGAAAGGGAATCTGTTCTTCAGACTATACAATCTTTGCTTTTTCAGTTCATTTTTCTACTGAGACTTTTTAAAGACTATTGGGCAAAAATTACTACTTTGTTTTTGCAGCAATTTTCTTCATAGAGAATCATTAAGAAGTAAAAGATGACACGACGATCTTGACACCTATCGCATAGACTGGCCGGAACTGGCCTTGGATAGAGAGAAGTGGCTTGTTGCAGGGGATGCCTTTGCCTAGCAGTGAGACACAACAGGCCCAAAAAAATATTAATCAAATCTGAAATCTTCACACATAACCCATTGTGAATCAACGACAATAAAGATCACAAGTAAAATTATTGTAAAAATTCTTGCCGATTACATAATATCAGTGGGTTTATCAGACATTTTGAATTTTTTTTACTCAAATGTGCTCAAAGCTTAATGTCAATAACGTGAATGGCGGTGACGGTGACTTTATTTACGTCTCGGGAGTCGAACGGTGTGAGCATGTGACGTAAATAAATAGCAGAACTAGTTTTATGAACATGCATAAATTATACTTGCTTTAATAGTTGTGTATTAACTATTAACTATATAAATGATATCAGTCCCTCTAAACACCTAATATATTGTCGCGGCCCTGACTTTATATTAATATTCGCTATTGTAATAAGAAATTAAGCCTACACTGCACAGACTTGTAACTATGTACTAGCAAATGTACCGTGTTATCTTGCCATCATTCGTTGACTGAATAATAATTTAAAGATGACAACTTCTTTTCATATTTAGATGCCATTTTATATTTACATACCTATATAATAAAATGATTTCAATTTTATTTTTCTCTATTTAGTCTAAAACTTTAGAATCTAGAAGTCTAAGAAGTCTAGAGTCTACCTGTGACTTCTGAATTCGAAATATGCAGTTATCTGTCAGATAAGTTCACATTGGTCTATCAGAGACTTGATGCAGTGGTCCAAAGTCTTTAAGCGTACCTATGCGAAATAGCAAGGTAAATGTTTGGTTTTCATTCGATAGTTATAGTCAAATTTAAATTAAATTCCTTAGCTTCAACTTGATTGCTCCGATACTAATGAAACAAGATCGTTAATACCGGGACCGCACGATACGATGGCGAGATCAGACGTGGGCCTATCGCTCTATGTTTGTGAATACTTAAAATAAATATTACACAAAGCTTTTTCTAATCTACCTTCCTCCTCCTTGCGTCGTTATCTTCAATTCTGAGAGTCGTGATCCTTATTCCTATCCAGGAGCTATATCGAGCAGTGTGTAGGGCAGCATGGATCGTAGTGAAGAAGGTAGAGCAAACTTGGTCTGCCCAGTGCAACGGACGACGTCCAATCTAGGGTAATCCTACCACCACGATAAAAAATAAAAATACTGACGCGAACAATATAATTATAAACTTGTTTGTCGATAAATCGTGTCAAAATTTGACCTTAATCGGTGCAGAACTCTTTTGAGTTTTTGAAACGTTCACAAACAAACGTTTTTCTATAAATAGGTATTATATTTAAACCTCTAGATACACCATGAGAATGTAAACGATGTACTACAGTGCATCGCACCGCAAACACACTGAACTACGGAGTAATGTACAACATGCAGAAACTACCAATCCTGAATCGCGCAATAGAAGTTCTCGCGCCAATTATCATGTATACAGCATCCCAACATCAACTGTTGGGCAGTGTCCCGCCAGGCATGATCACCTCGCTTGGTGGTACACTGCCCAACAGTTGATGTTGGGGTGCTGTTCTTCATTGTACAATTGCAGCAAGGTCACTAGTATTAACTTACAATGACACTGGCTCTTGATCTCTAGATCTATCTAAAAATAGACACAAAATGGCTTTTAACAAGACTATTAGCGCTTATTTAGCTGATGTATAACTCGTATAGACTTTTCTAGTCTACAACTTACTCACACACATTTCTGTCCTTACGTACATATATATCACGGACTGTACTTTCATACGAAGTACAGCAGTACTTTACAAAGGCATACGTACCTAGCCCATATTAGATATTTGATAAAAATGTTAATTTGGTTTGTATACCTTCAGAAACGCCAAAATTTTTAAACCAACTGAGCTCAAACTTTGACACGATATTCAAACCGCATAAAATATTGTTTTTGGCGTCATTTTAGTTTATTATTCCTGATTAGTGCAACGACAATGCGCCACAGCAACAAAGCTTGCCAGGATACTCTAAGTTTTAATATTGTCGAATCTACAAAAAGACAATTTTCAAGTAGAGTAGTTTAAATGTAGTTTTAATACTTTTAATGTATATACAAAATTCCACTGCCATAAAAAAACAGTGAAATTTTGTAATATCCACAGTTCTTTGATTGTTTTTCTATCGTTAAAACATTTGAACTCGAAAATTGACTGTTTGCAATTCCGACATTATTAATTAATAAGGACCAGCGCTATGATCCCAAAACATTATAGAGTAAAGTTCTAGACAAACAGCATTGAATCTCTAAATCTAATTAGTAATACATAATAGTAAGGTGTCTTATAGAAAAATATAGGTAGGTAATTATGTGTAAGTTATGTGAGTACAATCTGCATGAAGAAAACTTGGAGCACCACACAACAACAAACGAATAAACAAACTTGTACCAACTCGTCGGGCCAGAGCCCAGGATGGACTGAACAAAACATCTTTCTATATTCACTCTCTCGAACATACATATAACTGTGTGAGAGAAATAAATAACAATTTATTATTGTAAGGTTATCTCAAAAAAACAACGCTATGCTCGTTATAATTCAAGGGAAAACCGAGCTGTGACAAATAATATGTACATATGTAGGTACTTTCGTGTCATTGTTTTATGGGATGTTGAAGGTTTTAATAAAGGTCGTATTTACAAATCTAGTTCGGTAGATAACAACAAAATGGTTATACAATTTGTTTGAACATTTATTAACAACTTAATGTTGATATTCTAATTTTAGTATCTAATCCCATAGTATGATAAATAAGCTGATGTCATTGTTTATTTATAAAATACTAGCTGACCCACGCAACCTCGTTTGCGTCTATGTTGCCCGTAGCGTGAAAATTTTCCCCCGTTTTTGAAACATTCTTCATTGGTGCTCCGCTCCTATTAGTAATATTTTAATTTTGCATTTTATGGTTCTATCTTTTACCGTTTAGGCAGCGTACGCAAAATAAGTAACTTATCTGGTTGATTTTTTACACTTTGGGTCCGAAAAACCTAAATATCTTACGGAACCCTATTCTTTCCAAAATAAAATATAGCCTATGTTACTCGTGGCTAATGTAGCTTTCGAATGGTGAAAGAATTTTTAAAATCGGTCCAGTAGTTTTTGAGCCTATTCATTACAAACAAACAAACATACAAACAAAGTTTTCCTCTTTATAATATTAGTGCAGACTAAACAAAGATAAATTATGTTGCCGGTATGTTTATACCTATATCTGATAACACAGCTTAGGTGCACTTGCACTTAATAATGTGCAATAATTTATCACAGTTATAAATTGTTATTTATGCACTTTATTTGGTGATTTAAAGGAATTCGATGATAAATAAAAAAGATTAACAAATACCTACTTCCTGTCAATAAACATTAAATAATACTTTGTGAAATATGAATGGATATTATGTGACAATATGATATGAGATATGACTGTTTGATTTTTAAAATAACTTTCATTGATCAATCGTGATTAATTATATTATCATAAAATGACCACAATCATTTTGATTGAAACTAAAATCAACCTAAACCTAGACAGTTCGTGCCTTACTAGAAGTATTATGTTTACAAAACACAGTGGTATTATGTATGATGCTCCTAATGACTAACTCCAGACAGAAATAGTCATCAGCTTGGCTAAGGACAGTAAAAGTAAAAGGACAGTAAAAGTAAAAAATACTTGTGTACATTGACTGTAACTTATCACGCCGTTCACGTTCCTATAGATAAAAGTTAAAATCGGATTTGGGGGATCATCCTTCTTATATCAGTTACCATAACACTATTTGCTATTGATATAAACTTAAAAATGAATTTAAGTGAAATAGTTTAAAGAGGAAATTGACTGCTTCGTTGGTCTGTCGGCTAGCATATGCAACTGCCAATCAAGAAGTCTCTGGCTCGATTGCGAGGGCCAGAGTGATGTATTGTGTTTTTCGTATATGAAATTCTTATTAACCGACCCGGTAAATTGTACCTTCATTGTACTTCCAAACGGCACTTTGATATAATAATATAAAGGCTAGACTATACTTTTAGATTTTTTGAAGAGAGAATCTATAATAAGTATTTTAGATATACATATACAGCAAGAAAGCAGTTGCCCAAAGATATATTTCAGCAAATGATTTTTGTTGTAAAATAATTCTACCATTTTTACTTGTGTTTTTGGGATAATGCTTCTGTAAAGACACTGTAAATGATGTAAGTTTTTTTTTTAAATAATATTTCCGTGATAAAAAAAATAACTTCAGAAGCAAAGCCTCAGGCAAAGATCATAAACTCATAAATAGCACGTACTCGTACATGCTAGATTGCGTGTCGAACGTTGTTGATTAATCTCACTAAGTTATTAGCACTATTATCTGTTTTGTACTAAATCTAACAATAATACATAGAACAACAGAAAATCATGTTCCTTGACCTTCATTCTATTAAGATTTTTTAATCTGAATTTGCGTGCAATTGGAGAGGCGTATGTTCAGAAGTGGACCACGATGGGCTGATGACTATCAAGTACCTATTATTATCACTACATAGTATAAAACAAAGTCGCCTTTTCTGTCCCTATATCCCTATGTGCGCTTAAATCTTTAAAACTATGCAACGGATTTTGATGCGGTTTTTTCCAATAGATAGAGTGATTCAAGAGGAAGGTTTATATGTATAATACATGCATCATATACTAAGGCAACATTGCTAATTTTAGAGGTTTCTATTTTATGCCCGTGCAAAGTCGGAGCGGGCCGCTATGTTTTTATATACAACGTTCATAGTTTTTCTGTAGTGTATTTAATTTAGTATCAGCATTGCACCCGTGCGAAGCCGGGGCGGGTCGCTAGTTTATCTATAAAGAAGTAAACAGAACAGTAGACGGATCCAGTGGCAGACCAAGACAAGATTGGTAGACGTAGTAATTGACATGAGAAACTGTGAGGTTTCCGAGGACTAAGCGAGGGACAGGAGAAAGTGGAGAGCAATAGACGATGAAAACTGAACTTACCATGTGGGATGTATAGCGTGGAAGAGAGAGAGAGAGACAATAAAGGAATAAACATACTTCGTGTGTCCAGCTGTTTCGCAGTGTTTGTTACCAAAACTCCTCCGAAAAAGCTGGACTGATTTTTATGAAATTTTGTGTGCATATCGGATAGGTCTGAGAATCAGCCAACATCTATTTTTAATACCTCTAAATGATAATGGTGACCCTACCTAATTATTTTATTTCATTTTAGTGGAAAAACAACGTTCAGTCAGCCAATATCTTCTTCTCTAATATATAAAATTCTCGTGTCACGGGGTGCGTAATCGAACTCCTCCGAAACGGCTCGACCGATTTTGATGAAATTTTTTGTGATTATCCGGTATCTATGAGAATCGGACGTAATCTATTTTTTATCCCCCTAAATGTTAGTTTTATTTTTTAGACAAATTTTAATTTTTAATTTTTTTTATGATGCAGCATTAGAAAATACATACAACCCTAAATTTTCAACCCTCTAAGATCAACCCCTATTTTTCCATCGCGATTTTTATTAACCCACCTTTTTTATGGCAAAGCAACGTTTGCCGGGACAGCTAGTAATCTATAATATTCTCGTGTTGCGGTATTTTTTACCAAACTCCTCTGAAAAGACTGGGCCAATTTTGATGAAATTTTGTCTGCATATCAGGTAGCCAACACATATTTTTCTCACCCACTCCTAAATATTTATTTTTATGTCAAGACAACGTTTGTCGGGTCTGCTAGTGTTCTTATATAATATGTTTCTTTACTGCCAAACAAACTCTTTTAAGCATTTATTGTTTTAATTAGGATTGTGTTGCAAACAAACTTATCGTGTAGTATCATTTAATGAATTAAGTAGGTACCTGTATATAGATGGATAATTGGTAACCATGTTGACATTCTAAGAAAAACGATAGAGTGTGATAGCAACTATAAGCCATTTGTATATTATACCTACTTTATCAAATATGTCTATCAAAGGTTTTCAAGGTAATCGCACTAAAATAAGTTGCTAGCTAACCTAATATTAATTAATTTACCATGTGTTATGGATATTGTAGAAATTTGGTAAACAGGTCTTCATCAACAGAGTTAATTAATTCACTCATAGCCATAGGCCTTTCTTTGGAATGGAGATTTTGCCCTAGTATAATATGTTTTATTGCATAAACCGATTTGGAATAACGCTTAAGCTGTATTTCACCGAGTGAGTGAGGGTACCGGAGGCCGCCCATACCCCTACCTCCATCCCCTTCCGCATCCCCCAAAGGCCGGCAATGCACTTGTGATTCCTCTGGTGTTGCGGGTGTCCATGGGCGGTGGTAATCGCTTACCATCAGGCGATATGTCTGCTCGTTTGCCCCCATATTCCATAAAAAGAAATACCATGTCAGCCATACCGAAGGTGTGAGACACGGCTCATAATACAATGCCAGCTCAACCGAAGTGACACCAAGGCCGGAACACTATTAAATCTAAATAAATATCTCGAGTTTCCGGGCTCAGTGGGTAGTCACTCATTATCAGGAGATTCGTCTGCTAGCTTGCCTCTACCCCATAAAAAACAACCATTGAACCAATGGACTACATGAAACTGGTCTAGACGGTTTTTTTCAAACAGGGCATATCCCGTACGTAGTACCTACCTCGGACTTGGCACTCTCACTACGTCCTGTAGGGTTGCATGAATATGTTAAAACTAAATAAAAATAACATTCGTAACAGTCTCTGAAGAACATTTATTAATTCACTATGCTGGAAGCACAGCAATATATCCGGATCATGGTATATTTCTGTGGCTAGAAGTTTCATTTTTTGGGACGATTTTTTTCTTCAAATTGAAAAAAATATGGCTGCATACTGGTTTAAGCAGTCACATTTGAAGATCGATTCTTACATAGAGCAACGCTTCGTGAGATCCATTGTGAGATGATTGTTGTTGTCTGGATGTTCTTTGTGTTCGTTTCGTTATACCTACACGATATGCTCCTATTAAAACATAATTGCAGATACAATTGTTGACGATATAACGATTCATGATAATTTCTCCTATTCAACTTTTTCTTAGTACAGCAATAAAACAACTATGTCAAAACAAAACACTGTCACAGTTTTCATGTGAAAGTGTACCTATTTGAATATTTTTGAACACTTCCCAAAAGAAAGGCAATTTGTTAAGTCAAGTTTAGATTTTTTATTACAAGAGTTTACGATCTGCATTCAACTGCAGCTTGACATTCAATGTGATTCAAGGACATTGTTCGGCATCGTTCTTTCCGGTATGGTTATCACGATAAACGGGAATTTGTTATTTTACGCGTTTTACTATTTCATAAAAACCTGTTACATTGGTTTTATTTAGTATTATTATTATTCATTTTTATTGAAATAACTATTGACTGTGATATATCCTCCAAAACTTTATACAAGACAACTTTATACAAGGTGAGCCTCGGTTTTGCTTGCATACGAAGACTTATCTACACACAGCAAACGAAATACGGAGTAGGTATTTGCGATTAATTAAACTGTTATTAGATAAAAAAAAATTGCAAATGTATGAATGAAGAACGGAGTTTTACACAATTTACACGCATATAAAAGTAAAAAATTATACCTATCCAGCGTTGACACTTAAATAAACTAGACAAGGTACCTATTTCTTTTGGCCTGTATAGCAGCCGATCTCTCGCTATCGTTACCTATTACCTTATCGCTGTTGTTTCGATTTAATGGACCGGATCACCAATAAGGTGCACTGATAAGGTTTCGAGTTGCTAAGGCACAATTTTGATCGTACTATATTTCTTTATTAGCCAAACTATTTTTTTTCCCCGGGGTAGGGCTGAATTAGGCGTGTTGTCGATTATAAGAAGACTTGAAATATGTGCTTTCAAGTCCAGGTCCTCCCAGGTTGGGCGCCTAAGGTCGGCCGTCATGATGCCTTTTAGTGGAATTAATACATACAACTGTCTCCTAAATCTCTAAAAATCAGGAGATCCGAAGGGATTATAGATGTGGTCAATAAAAAATGCTAAACAATTTATCTTTTAATTGGTTTTGATTTGTATAACACCATAAAGTTCAAATCATAAAACGTACTGCATTTAAAAAATATCTTATCTCAGTACATAGTAAATACCGGGTGACTATGTATAGCATCACACAGAACACGATTGTATCCACGGAAGATTTAATGGAACACGTTAACGGCCTCCTTTAACTGTTACTACGTGTTTGTATCCATTTAGCAAAAATACGTTACTTCTAAGTCCCGTTTTAATTTTATATTCCCGACTAGTCTAGCTAGTTTAAAAAAAGGAGCCTAAGTTACTCCTAAATATCCTCTATATTATCAGTTTTCTGCCAGTTGTAGTCCCGTCAAAATTCGTCTAGCCGTTCAGACAGACAACATTTTTAAAAATAGATTGACCGTACCATTTTTCATATGCATTTAGTAAAAAGTTGTTAATTTGTAATTTCAAACAGACATTTATTTGTATAGATGTAGATTGGAAGTATTTCATATACCTACTAGTGCTTTGCTTTGCACACTTATGTTGCACAGCTGTGCATTCCTTGCAGTGTTTTAAACCCCAAGCACGAAATGTATGTTTATTTACTGTGAGTTTCGTGCGAATACAAGCCAGATAAGTAGGTGCAAGCCCTAGAGCATTTTATATTAATACACTATGGCTAGATAGATAGTAGCAGTAGCTTGCGTGTGAGTCCTACCACTACTTGCCTATCGTCTTCGATCAAACATACCACATATTTAGGAAGTACATTCATACAGGAAGCAGAATCACGCAGGAAATCTTAATCGCCTTGACGATCGTTATCAGTAGTCATACTAATATTGAGTTATTTTGATTGGTAATAATAACAAAACATGGTAAACTATTATCATTTTAGATTATCGTACACTTTATAGCGTCAATAATATTATTATCTAGTATAAAAAATAAAATGATTGAATGCGGGAATAGAAAATCTTTTTTTAACACACATGACTTGGGAATATATCCTGTGTCGCGAGATACTTTAAAAACGTACAAGAAACAGACACAAAGAACACGCAGACAATGAACATTAATTTGTAGATCACACGACGAGTCGACTCATGTGGGCCATGAACCCACAGCACTCAGCACAGCAAAGAGCGGCGTGGCGACCGCTTAAACCACCATGGCTTCCGTGAAGTTTTTTCTAACAAACTAGTTTATTATTACAGTTCGGTGGCGGACAAGTGAGACGAGGGCGATGTGGTCTTGCCTGGTGGAACACAGCCTGTTGATCTGTACTAATCTGCAGTTTTTTTTAACGAGATTGAGATCGAATTTCCGGTAAAAAATCATACTTAGCCCCTATCTTAATTTTCTTTTCTCATATTTAATTCAGTAATAAATTTACCATATAGTAGAACATAAATACTGTACGTTTACTACAAAGTAATAAGAGACATTTTAAATTAGCAAACCAGCCATCTTTCTTTCTTGCAATAGAAAATAATATCTATCTACAATCACTACTAGAAATGCTGAGGTGTTATAATAAAAAGGTACGAAGCAGCTTCTGTTGGTAAATTGGAATTTAGAGTTTTGATAAATTGCTTTTAAATATAGTTACATTGCGAGAAAAATATAAATCACTTAGCCAAATAAAATAAGACAGGCTCTAGAATATTTTCAATATTTAAATTCTTTTTGACATTTGTTTTTACGATTACCCAGATCGGTTTTTCCGTTTTGGAACTTTAACACCACACACAAAAGCACAGAGATAAGGGTACACAGATACTTCCATACGTTAAAGTTATAACATCCATCGTATTGGGTAGGTACGACTTTTAATTTCGTTGTTTTAGTATTTAAAATGCATTCGATTTAAGAGGCCAACTTGGTAGTCATCTACTTTAGTATTTTTTAGGACAACAAAAATAGAAACCTAAAAATGTTGAAAGTTATTTTTGAATATCGGGACTATACGCGAGTGTAGAA
This sequence comes from Spilarctia lutea, assembly GCA_916048165.1. Lineage (NCBI taxonomy): Eukaryota > Metazoa > Arthropoda > Insecta > Lepidoptera > Erebidae > Spilarctia > Spilarctia lutea. The sequence goes on along the minus strand of OU696471.1, from coordinate 16,521,016 downwards.
CAAACGCTATTCTACATAACAATATGTAAATAATAAAACTTTTTTACCATATTTATTACATCAGGGATTTAGTGAGAGGGGCATTTGCTTCTACTTTTTATAATTAGGAGTGCCAGAAGGAATTCAGAAAAAAGTTAATTATTTTCAACATTCTAAGTCCCCAGGCTTCATTGCAACAATCATAGACATAAATAAAAGTGCAATATGACGGAGACAAGCAAGCATAATTGAAACATACCTTCCTTATTTGAATCAAAATATTATGACGCATGGTAAGTTTTGTAAAATGTTTGTTTCTTTTTGTTTTTTATCTTCTTAATTTATGCAAGAAGTGCGTATATGTGCAAATCAATCAAAGTAATTTTTGTACTTTATTGGTAAATAACTTTCTCTATAACAATGAACTTACCGTAATTTTTACCCATCGTGGTTAGCACGAGTTATCTTGTTGTCGCTGTTGAAATCATACGGCAATTTAATTTTCAAAACAGCACTCTTCACAAACACACAAATCTCGGCAGTGGTAATAATCTCGCTAGTATTTTAACATCTTCAATTGCAATTGGTAGGTACACACACACACAAAAACACATTAACTGAGAATAATTACAGATTATAACTTCAATAAAAATACTAACAACGAAACAAGCAACGTTATTTGAAATAATAATTTAAGCAAAATACAAATATTGCACTCGTTGTTTATTTACATTCCAAGTGAAAGTTTGTTGACAATAAAGTTACAAATAAAAAAAATGCAACACGCCCGTGTTCCTGTGAAGCGCGCCGAGCGTTGACTGACGGTCGAGCGAGTATGCAACACACAACTAACTATTCGTTCGTTGGCAATGGTCTCTGGCCCGAGTGATTCACTCAATTCACAGTATTCGTCTCGTACACAAAGAGACTGCCTTTGTCATTGTAGTGGTTGCTGTTCTCGTTGTGCTTGCTACTTGCTATCAAGCGCAACTAGGGTTGCCAGATGGCCGGAAAATCCAGGATGGACTCGGAATTTTGCATCTTGTCCCGTGTATAGTAATTAGAGCTTATTGTCCTGGATTCGGAAAACCTACTCGTTGTTAGTTTATGTTGTTACAAAGTAAGTAACCAAGTAGTTCGTTTTTTTCTTTTAATTCTAACAAGCAATGACTTTTGCGAAAGAATATTTAGCAAACTGAATAGTTTATGGACTATAGAGCGACACCGAATGTCTATGAATTTAATAAAGTACGAACTGCCTATCAATTTTGGCGTGTCTTGATCAGAATTTTAATCAGTTATGCAAAGTTTTGACAGATAAACATTTAAAAAAATGGCAAAATTCAGTAATAAATATAAAAACTAACCTGTCCGCAGTTTTATTTTAATAAAACAGAGAGTTTTTTACAAGGTTCTTAGTTTCACCTGTCCCGATATTTGTCTGTAATCAAATTTTGCAAATTAAATTTGATGCACTTCTCTATTTCCGATTGAGTTGAAATTTGGAATATCCCTTTAGTTCTGATGACAATGCAATTGTATAGACATAATCGGTATTATTATTAAGCTAAAATGGCGTACATATTTCTGAATAACCACCCAATATGGGTATCAAATGAAATGGCTTACTTAAAGTATTTTTTTTATAAACAAGTAATAAAAGCTTGTTTAAAAAAAAAACATATTAAATTAATTACTTGTTTTTCGATATATTTATTGAATTTCTATCAAAGCTTAGCAAGTTATTATGGAAGTGCTATATTTGGTTTATTTTATATATCGAAAGTTAATCCTTTGAAAATAAATAAAACAAGATACTTTTACTATGGCGACGACCCGACACCGGTAATTTATATATTTTATTAGAACAATTTAAGGAACACACTTTATCTTACTATATAAACTCATTTGAATTTTTCTGTTCTTTTTTTTTTAGAATTGTCCCGGTTTTCATAAGTTTATATCAGGCAACCCTAGGCGCAACGCTATTTTTATTTGAAGTAGATCTCAATTAACTCAATTAACGCCTTTAGTTCTTATTAAAAAAGTTTCTGACATGAATATACTTATTTGAACAATTTGTATTTCATCCTATTCGATTTAATCTGTAATCTGTCTGAAGTAAATAACATTTCTTTTAAACATACCTACTTTATTTGTAATCAGCAGTTATTGACAGCAGAATGACCACAGCGGTGAATAGAAGCAAAATGGGTGCCCCGGTTCTCTGAAGTGAACTAGGTAGTTTAGAGACTGAACTTTTTCTAAGTTTAACAAAGCTGTAAAACCCTGGAAAATTGCTTCAATTTCTTTATCACATAGTTTTCTTCTTCTTCTTCCTAGCCTTATCCCAAGATTATTTGGGGTCAGCTACTAGCTCCACCTATTTTACTTGAATATCAGTTTTTCTACGAAGCGACCGGCATCAGACCTCCGCTACCCAAGGGTGAACTGAATTGGAAGGTTGAAACTAGCGTCAGTATATTTTAGGGCACTGACTTCTCAATAACGATTACCATAGATGTTCATGGCAACCGGGTCCGACGACTTAACGTGCTCTTCAAGGCACGGGCCGGGTAACACCGCCATTTTTCATACTCCGGGCCAGTTAATAAGAATTTCATATACGAAAAACACAATATATCTACTTTGGCCCGACTCGGGAATCGAACCCGAGACTTCTTGACTGGCAGCTAAGTTGCATACGCTAGGCACCAGATCAACGAAGCAGTCTTCTTCAGTTCTTTGTCTCATAGTATAAGTATAAAATAAATTCCAACAACAACAATCAATTAATCATTTGTTATTCACTTGCACTAAAATTATTAGAACAATAATTATAATAGATAATACTTTTCCACAATTACTGAGACCGTAGTGTATTTATTATTTTTTGACTGTTTCATGTTATAAAGTATTTTCGAAGTAAGTTTATGTGTAATATCACTAATCACCCGTAACTACACATTGACTTCAACCATCAAGGGGCAGGCCCGGAATATTCTACCAAATGTGAGATTAGGATTTCATGCTAGAAAAATTTTCCAATGAGAAAATAAATAGTCATTGTCACTTTAGATATTCAGGATGTAAGGATGTTAAACAAAGTATTACGTATTAGGGATGTTGCGGATGCCAATTTTTTCACATACGCGGATGCGGATGCGGATGCGGATTTTTAAAGGCTCACATCCGCGGTTGCAGATGCGGATGCGGATGTTTAAAATACTATAAAAATACAGTTTATGAATATCGAATTAAAACAATTACTTTATAAAGTAATTGTTAACATTTTATTAGGGAGCGTTCAAGTATTACGTAACGCAACTTTTGAAGATTTTTGAACCCCCCCTCCCCCCTGTAACGCATCGTAACGTTTTACGAAACACCCCCCTCCCCCCCAAAATTGCGTTACGTAATACTCGAACGCTCCCTTATATGTTCTATAAACATTTTTTTATTTTTTAGTTTTTCTTTAGCCGTTTTCCAAATTTCATTGACATTTTTTTGTCACAGTTGCGCTGGCAAGTTAGCATGAGAGCCTTTATAGGCCGAGAACAGCTGATGATACAAATCTCCCTCTTTTGAGGACATTACAGTATGAACACTATGAACTCACTTTAATAACACCAACTGACTACAGCAATTTGCTTCTGCATAAACACTAACGAAAACTAACAACGAAAACAATAAATAACGTACAATTTAGGAGTTTTAATTCCTCATAATGACTTTGACTATTTTTTTATTTAAAAAAAGAAACAGTGTTACGTAACGTGTTATAAGAAAGACCGGGAGGGGGCCCCTGTAACGCATCGTAACGTTTTACGAGAACCCCCCTCCCCCCCAAATTGCGTTACGTAATACTTGAACGCTCCCTTATTGAAAATTAAAATTAACTATAATGCTCTTATTTTTTTAAATTATGTAACAACAAATGTTCGTATTAGTAAATGAAGTTAAAAATAGGAGCATTATACTTAATAAAAAGTAATATTGCCGCCTTTTCTGATTCAAGGCGTTTACGGAGAGGAACATCAATTAAACCAACGCTACTAAACAGTTGTTCACTAGGAATACTGCTGCTTAAAAATCTTCGCGCGGAATCAGTAATTTTCATTATTTTAGGCCCTTCGGCATTGGTATTAGGAGAACCAGGAAAAATTATTGTCAGTATTTATTATAATCAAAATGTTTGGTGTTTAATTGGTCATTAACACGTGCGAACGGCACTCGCCATTCGCTGGCCCCGCCCAATTTCTTTCTTGTCTCAACTTGTATTACATTCTCATCCGCATTGATTATTGCAGATGCAGATGCGGATGCAGATGTCCAAATCCATGCGGAAGCTCCGCATTTGCGGATGCGGATGCGAATATTCGCAACATCCCTATTACGTATAATCACCATAATCACCTATATCATCTTATATCTAATATTATTACTCGTACCTTGCAACAGTTTCGTTTAACTAACAATTTACTGAATATGTATCTATTCGTGAATGACTCTGCTTTTATAACACAATAAAGAATTCCATGCATCTTAAATTTTATATTAACTCAGAAAAGACTATCTATTTTCAGATTTAAATAATAAATTTACACGTTTCATACACGCCTGTCTGATTTCTAAAATGGAAAAGCTTTTACTATGGGAACCGAACGACTGATAAACATTTTTATAATTTATATATCCTACTAGCGAGTCTAGCGACCCGCCCCGGCTACGCACGGGCGGTTTTCAGATGCACCCAGCGACGACACGACACGTGCATTTTAAATCTGTAATATCTTCGAATATATTCATTTAAATTAGATACTGTAAGGGGCCATAGTGATCTATATTAAATGCCCAATGTATTTAAGGTACTTAATTGGATAAGGATTAATGCTGTATTGCTGAAAATCACTTCGCAAATAATCCATTATTTCTCGTAAAAGAAAGGAATAAAAAATGGTTATTGTGGGATGGATATTATGGATAGACATATGCCATCGCGGACTTTTTTGTAGACCTTTTTAAGGTGTACAATACCGTTGTACATTATTTAGATCTATCCCGTAGGGTGCAGCCAGCGTTTGCAATGTAAGCTCAAAAAAATGTGTTTATTTACGACATCACATTAGAAACCTCTAAATTTATCAGTCTTTCTCTAGAATGTTATGCATGGATGAATAACTCTATCTATTAATAAAAACCGCTTCAAAATCCTTTGCGTAGTTTTAAAGATTTAAGCATACATAGGGACGGACAGACAGCGAAAGCGACTTTGTTTTATACTATGTAGTGATGATGATGATGATGATGAAGTGAATTACATATAAAATTACTATCTTTGTTAGGTTTTGTCAATTGCATCATCAATTGAGACTCCGCAGGTCACCTAGGTGTTGGACTGACCAGATCAAGTCTCGTCGTGGTCGTGGGAAGTTCGATGAACGAGTGCAGCAGAATGACCTCGAACAAGCAGCATTGGCGAAAAGTCGTGAAACGTATTACATCTCCCAAAACTGCTACTACATAACGACCACGACACGACCGCTCTGTCAAGAGCGTACCGGTTGAGAAGTAAATTGCATATATACCTGTTGTGCTGATTACAACTGTAACCTTGATGCACCTACCTTACCAGATCTTTACACTCCCAAAGGATGGCTGGGAGAGAATACCCTGGGCATTAAGTCCGCTTATGTACACAATTGCACGAAGTTGTTAATAAAAAATTACATCCAAGCACAGATCTGTCAACTAGTTAAATTTTAGAAAAAAAACGAGTTTTCACTTTTCAGTAAAAATCGGCAATTTCATACTTTATCCGCTATTATAATTATTAATTAAATACACCAAAAAAAATATCTTACCAAAATACTTTCTGTCAATTTTGTATGTAGGTATAAGTCTACTTTATGATATAAGTAAATAAATAAATTAGCTTTTATAGTTTATTAGTTTAGTTTTGCCCGCGACTCCTCCCGCGTGTATTATGAAGCGAAAGCATAACTGACGGACAGACAGAGCTACTTCCGAATTTATAATAAGTATTAGTATGGATTTATAAAGAGGACAACATATTGATTTACGAAATTCATTGTTGGCATTGCATTTTTTTTTTTTTTATTGAATAGTGGGCAAACGAGCAGACGTATCACCTGATGGTAAGCGATTACCGCCGCCCATGGACACCCGCAACACCAAAGGCGTCACAAGTGCGTTGCCGACCTTTGGGGGATGGGAAAGGGGATGGGGGGAGGGGTTGGGGTATGGGCCTCCGGTATCCTCACTCACTCGGTGAAACACAGCGCAAACGCTATTTCACACCGGTTTTCTGTGAGGCCGTGGTATCACCCCGGTCGAGCCGACCCATTCATGCCGAAGCATAGCTCTCCCACGCATTTGTTTACCTAATGATAATTTTCCATTCTTACAAGCATAATTTGGTGCTACAGCACAGTGTTGTTCAAAGAGTATTTAATTTTAAATACACTTTGAAAGCTCGAAATTTTACAGAGGACATAGTAATTAAACAGAACTGAACCACCCTAGTAGTCTGTTGGGCGAGGGTATCGCACTATCTCCACGTACAACCTACGCGCAACAACATTCGCTATCCCGCCTATTTGGCCAATGCCCTAGAAGGTTGGGGAGTTCGTACAATGACCTCACCCGTGATGAAAGCTGGTAAATATCCAGAATATCTACACTTGAGACTAAGTCGCTCTCTCTTCATTTCTTACACGTATAACCAATGCAATTCTTCATTTAAACTACGTAAATATACCAAGCTATACATATTTTAATGGATAATAAAGAAATATGCAGATATTGTGATTCATATTCGTTCTAAAAATAAAATACAATTTTGCATCTCTGAGCCAAAAATAGCCTGCTTATTGAAATTAGAAGTCATTGAAAATTTAAACAGGTTGTATAATAAACCAAATTTGGAGTAGGTAAATGGCCGTCTGTGCATTACAGAAGCGAAACAAAGCCCTTGAACCTATTCCTGTCTGGTTGATGACCCGGCTTTAAACTTTCATTTGACTTATTTTACTCCTATCAATTACAGTTGGGATAGGTTTTCATGTTTTTCATTATAAATAAAATGAATTATACTTTCATTTAATGATTTCTAATCGCCGCTTGATTATGACTGGCTCTTTTGCTGTCTCTTTGTTACCTGTACTTACACAGCACAGTAGAAACGTAATTGGTTTTCTATAACTATGAAAGATCATTACAGAAGTGAAGTTTTAGTTAGACGATTATTCCAACTTAATATAACCAAATACATTTAACTCATCAATCATCATTATTACCAGCCTTTCCATCAGCCATCATTAGTCCACTGCTGGACATAGTCTTAGAAAGCTTTGACCCACTATGCCACGATAACTAGACGGTTTTTGAGTGGCATAGTTATAATTGTGGCTAAGCTGCGTAAATAAAGATTTTTAAAATACTAGATTGTTTAGTATACTTTGTTTCAAGTTTTCATTTCTCTTACACTGATGTTGTCCTGCGAATTTTGTTCCTTTAGTCGCGCTTACAACATCCGTGCGATAATGACAATATTAGGAGTATAGCCACTTCCGCGGCCCTCGTTCTGCAGCTATCGTCATCACCCTGACGGCGGAGGCAGCGGGGAGGGGCTTGGGGTAAGCTGAGGTCTTGGCGAAAGTCAAGGCCAATGTTGACATCAAGGTTCTCGAGATAACGGGCGTCCGATGCAAAAATACTCGAAATCCCCGGTGCTACTAGTGGTCCTAAAGCTGACACCCTAGCGGCTAAGCTACGGAACTCTCTTGAAACAGCTGACGTCCGGGTGTCCAGGCCTATAAAATGCGCTGAAATACGCATTACAGGCCTGAACGACGCTGTCTCAGCGGACGAGCTTAGGTTCGCCGTGATGGAGGCCGGAGGCTGCCCTCTAGCAAAACGTGAAGTTCGTAGCAATACGCTTCGGCTTCGGTGGTTCGCGGCGGGATGCGGAGATGGAAATCCAATAATGGATTCACATCTATGCATTCTCCAGACGAACGTTGGCCACGGTGCTGCTCCAAAGCATGGCACAGTGGTCCATTCACATTACCGCTGTTGCCGAGCCATAACCAACGGTTTCTCGAAGCTGCTTGGGGAACGGACTTGGATGGCTCGGCGGCACTGGTACACGGTACTGCTGCTGGCACCCTCCCTTTGCCGTGGTTGCAAGGGAACGGGATTGCATAAAGGCGGGGGTTGGGGATATAGTTTTCTTATCCTATATCCTGAAACCCCCTAAATCACCTCCAAAGATTATACAAATACGTAGTTACCGGATCATAGATCTGGAAAAACTAAATGCTGACGCTGCGAGGGTGGATTGGATGGGTGTGGCAGCTGTCGCAGACATAGACACAAAAGTTAATATTTTGAATGACAATATTATAAAATTGTATGATGTGCACGCTTCCCTAAGGTCATTAAAAATGAAACGTGCCCCAGCACCATGGCTGACGGATGAGGTCCATACTGCAATGAGGCGAAGGGATCAGGCCTTCCTCAAATTCAGGAGGGATCGCTGTGAGGACAAGTGGAATCACTATAAGACTGCAAGGAATCGATGTAACCAGGTGATACGCAACGCTAAACGCCTACATATTCTGCAGAATATAGAGTCATCCTCTTCTTCCAGCATCTGGAAGTTTCTTGGCACTTTAGGTATTGGCAATAAGCAACTTCCAGAGTTTAAGAACACCATTGGCTTGAACGATATCAACAGTTATTTCTTATCCACTACAACGCTGGATCTTCAAACCAAATGTCAAACGCTGAATTACCTATCTGGCCTTACCAGCCCCAACATCGACTCTTTCAATTTTTCTCCGGTGCCTTCTGGGGATATTAAGAAGATCATACTATCTATCCGCTCCAATGCTTCGGGATGCGATGGTATTAGCCGTCGTATGATCATTACCATATGCCATACCATATGCTCTCAGCCATAACTCACATAATAAACTACTCTCTAGACTCCGAGACCTTTCCCTCTCTTTGGCGTAAGGCTTTCATCATACCTCTTCCTAAAAAAATAATCCTTCACTACCCGAACACTTTCGACCTATTTCCATCCTCCCCTTCCTATCTAAAGTACTCGAGGCCTGCGTATACAAGCAGCTTTCTGTATTTGTATACCGACATAAATTGCTAAGCCCACTGCAGTCCGGCTTCAGGTCCGGTCATAGGACTGTTACCGCTCTCCTCAAAGTGACTGGCGATATTAGGAAGGGCATGGAAAGTTACTGTTCTGGCGCAATCTTTACACTGGCGTCCCTCAAGGCGGAATTTTATCTCCTCTTCTATTCTCTATTTTTATCAACCTCATTACTGATCACCTTCGGTGTTCGTATCACCTGTATGCCGATGATCCGCAGCTGTATTCACAGGCAAGGGTGGAGGATATGTCGCAAGCCATCGACAGCATCAACAGGGACCTGGAATTCATAAAGTCTTGGTCGATGAGATTCGGGCTGGCAATTAACCCTACTAAATGCCAAGCAATAGTAATAGGTAGTAAGAACATGATAAACCGATTGGATACTACGTCAATCTCGCCGGTCGTCTTCAACGGCTTAGTTATAACTTGGAGCCACGTAGTCTTGGCCTTTTCATCGACTCTACTCTTCATTGGCGGGCCCAGATTACTCATGTGAGCCAGAAAGTAACAGGTAACCTACGAACACTCTACCGTCTTAAGAACTTCTGGCCTCCTAAAACGAAACTCTTACAAACACAGTCCCTCATTATCCCCTTAATCGACTATGGTGATGTGTGCTATTTCGACCTGAATGCAAGATCTCCTTAATAAACTTGACCATCTTCTTAATAACTGCATTCGATTCATATTCAATCATCGCAAGTATGACCACGTGTCTACTTTCTGTTCTCAATTGCAATGGTTACCTATTCGCCAGCGTCGCAGTCAGCACGCGTTGACCTATCTGTTTACTTACCTTGAACGCTACCTCCGCTTCTTATCTTCAAATCACGATAGAAATCGTCGCTCATCTAACAATTTGCTTCTCTTTTGTCCCTCTCACAATTCCGACATCATGAACTTCTCGTTCTTTGTACAAGCTGTACTGCTATGGAACACGCTCCCACTTGAAATCAGGATGTCAACAAGTCGTGTCACATTCAAAATGAATGTGAAAAACCACCTCTTGACGAAATGGAAGGAAAACTATAATTAAGAAACCATTTAGTTCCTACTCAGTGTACATATGTAAGGTTTATGTATTAGTGTGTATGTATATCCATATATAGATATTTTATGTATATGTGTATTATGAATTATGTTAGTCTATGTTAGTCCATATATTGATAGCAATCACATCCTCTTATTCCCACCACAATGTACCTACCTCACAAAATTTCCACATCTCCCAAAGGTTGGCTGGTAGAGAATGCCTTGGGCATTAAGCCCGCCGTTGTACATGTGTGCATAAAGTTTTAAAATAAATAAAAATAAATAAAAATAGCGGTTGTGGCCGCTTATTTCACGCCGAACCGAGACATAACTGAGTATGAGCAATTACTTGCTCAGTCGGCCGTCATCGTCGACGCCTGTCGCCCTCGTCCGGTTCTCGTGCTTGGGGACTTCAATGCCTGGTTGGAGGCCTGGGGTTTCTAGCACACAAACCCGAGGGGTAGGACACTGGAGAACTGGGCTGGAAAATTCGGTCTAGCTGTCCAGAATTGGGGTCCATACCCACGTGACGGCGAGGGGCAGTTCGATCGTGGATATCCCATTCGCCTGCCGATCGCTAGCGCGCCGTTTTCAGGACTAATGCGTCATTGTAGGGGAGGAGACAGGTTCGGATCACCGATACGTACGGTTGGAGGTTGTCGGATGGCATGCCAGCTAGACCGAACCAGTTGGGCGCTCAAACGCGTAAATCGGGAGCTCCTCCTGGAAGCCGCCATCGTACGGGCCTGGGCCCCTGCGCCGGAAGGGCCTGTCGATGTGGATGCCTACACTTTGTAGACCCCTACTAAAAGAATCGCTTAATGACCAAAAATGCATCAATGGTCTTTATTTCTAACGAAAAGTTAAATGAGACGTCTTAGTTTGTTTTATTGATTCCTTAATAGTTTTTCACCCCCTTTTTACATCCTTAAGGTTTGATTTCGGGAAAAAAAAAATTGTATATGTCAAGTACTGATACATTTAGATTAAAGAAGGCCCCACTACTTACCAAATCTCATCTAAATTGGTTCAGCAGTATAAGCATAACATTTTAGCAGACTCACAGCCAAACATTCACATTTATAACATTTGTATGGATGAGTTACCAACATAATTTATATATATATGACTGCACGGTTGGCCTAGTGGTTTAAACGTTCACTACTGCGCCAAGTGCCGTGGGTTCAAATCCCACGTGGGACATGACTTTGTGTGATCCACAAAACGTTGTCCTGAGTCTGGGTGTTATTTGTGTCCGTTACATGTTTGTTTGTAAAGTCCCCCGCGACACAGGATGTATATTCCTAATGCGGGAGTTGTCTTTTTTAAATAAAAAAAAAAAAAAAAAAAAAAATATCTGCTCAATTAGTGCTAGTTTGCTTTTTTAATTGCTAAGCCAGAGGTCAGGACTGGATGATGAAGACTGTCGTATTTTTATATGGGTCTAAAATCCCAATTGCTAATTATTTATTTTTTTAAAAACTTTTATAATATTATAACAGTATAAATTCCCAAGGCAATATTGTAAGTTTATAACTAACTATAGTCCGGCCGCTCAGAGAATGCGTTTCTGACACTTGTAAATTCGTCATGAGTGGTGATGTACCATGAATAACATTAATAATATTTGGTAACAGTATTTATAGCATTCATTATGCATAGTTATTCAATTTATATATAGTTTATTATATTTCAAACGCAATATTAACAAAATTGTTGATGGATGAATTAAATTTAATCGTAATTTCTGAATGAAACCAAAGGAAAGATAATAAAAATACTGTATTTATTGGAAAATATATAGTTTTTGCTTCTCTTAGAAAAGTAATTATTTTTAAAATTACGTCATTTCTTTCTAAAAGAATTTTCCTTTTGTCTGTTTTCTTATATTGAAATCCAATATCTTTGAAAATTTTGTTAAAGCAGTTTTTCCTCCCGAAAACAAATCAGCTGCTTTCAAAGATGCTAGAAGCGTCGACCTATTAAATTATTCATTCCTGGCATAATAACTATACATATATATGATTCCTTATTCAATCGGCGTCAAAGCTATCTATGTCTGTTATAGGTTTAGTTCTGCGTTTCTTTTTAGGTGTTCGTAAAATATTTCCCCCGTTTTTGAAACATTCTTCATTGGTGCTCCGCTCCTATTAGTAGTAGTCCAAGATCCCAGGGCCACCAGAAGTCACGTATTTTCTGACGAACGAAATGTGGCTGATTGCGTAGTGGTAGTATGTACTAAGAACGCATGCCTACCTGCTAACTTGATTAGACGGCCAATTTTCAGGTATCAGGTAATCAAGGTACATAAAAACATTCTGTCTTGTTATACTGTTTTTTTGTGTATTCAATAAAGATAAATAAATGAAATTATATATTATAAAATTAGAACGTTTTATTGAACAATATTTCGACCGACAGAATATATTACGATTACAAAAATACTCAGTTACAATTACCTATTATTTTGTCTCATCACTACAAAAACAAACTGTTGACATAACCTTGAAACAGCGCAGTTTGACGTCGTTAGACTTTTAAAAAATATTGTTCTTAAATTAATTAATTGTTAATAGCTTTAGCCCAAAATAAAACGTTTATTGTACATTGGCATGATTATCAATCAATTTTTAATGTTATTACTCATTATTAAGGTTAATAAAAGATATTTAAAATTTTGCCATAAATTGTACGCCAGTACAAAGTTACAGCGCCCATTGGATTGGTCAGAAACGCATTCTCTCAGTGGCCAGACTATAACACTACGCAATCAGCCACATTTCGTTCGTCAGAAAATACGTGACGTCTGGTGGCCCTGGGATCTCACTATATAGTAGCGTGATGATATATAGCCTATAGCCTTCCTCGATAAATGGACTGGACCAACAACGAAAGAATTTTTCAAATCGGACCAGTGGTTCCTGAGATTAGCCGGAACAAACAGACACACAGACAAAAATTTTAAAAATATATATTTTGGTATGTGTACCGTATATACATTCATATGCTTATAGTAGAAAGCGGTTATTTTAATATTACAAACAGACACTCCAATTTTATTTATTTGTATAGATTATCAAAAAATAGGTACAAAACTAAAATTTAAAAAAACAAATATTACTTATTACACAACCAATTAGTATTAATAAAATTAATGAATAAGTATCTATCTTGAATGAAGTAAGTATAACGTAATTATTTATTTCAGAAATAATGCAACTTTGTGCTATTTCTGTGAATTTTGGTAAGCTACAATTATAAATGTCTATTTTCGTATCAATAACATGCATAATTCGTATGGCATGCGACAAAGAGGCAAATTTAAGTGGGCACAGCTTTGATAACAAGTCGGTTGTTAAATATACTTAAATATTTTTTTAAATACCTTCATCTTCTTTCTTAAAGCCTTTTTCCAAACTAGGTCAGTGACGGCTTTAGGTTTCTATTTCACTTTTTATAACACAAAAAGGACAATGGCAAGCATGGGCGTACCGAGCATTTACTCAAGGGTGGGGTAAAATTAAAAAAAGTAGATAAAGGATTGAAATTTAATGTACCTACTGTATAATACACGGAGTGAGGTTACCAGAGAGCAAACTCCTGCAGCCTCCACCCCCCCTCTTAAATTGTGAATGTAAATTTCATTTATTTTGTGGTTCTAAAAACCTCATCCTATGAAAACTAATCGTACATTTTTTTTAGCACTGGGATTAATTCCTGTTTCACGGGGGACTTTACAAACATACATGGAATGGACACAAAGAACACCCTGACTTAGAATAACAATTATATGTGGATCACACAAAGTGTTATTCTATGTGGGATTTAAACCCACATCACTCGGCGAAGTAGGGAACGGCGTGGCGACCGCTTAACCACTAAGCCAAACGTGCAATTTAAACTTTTTTATGGGATATCGGGCAAACGAGCAGACTGATTGCCTGATGGTAAGCGATTACCGCCGCTCATGGAATCCGCAACACCAGAGTCTTCACAACGGCGTAGAGGGCCTTTTAAAAAGGAGTACGCTTATTTCTTGAAAGTTTGAAGGTCGCATTGGTCCGAGAATACCGCAGGCGACATTTCATTCCACATTTAATGTGTATGACTATTTTAAAATTTAACCAAAAAGTAAAAAAACAGCCCAAATTAATATTTTTATATTTATATTGCCTATTTGTCCAACAAAAGGTCTTATTTCACTATGACAATACACCAGTATATTCATCTCTAATTGTGTTGGTAAAATTGCAGGACTTACGCTTTGCTTTTTATGAGCCTGGGCCTGATAAAGTAACTACTCTGCCTGATAACAAGCATAACCAGAATCTAAGAGTAGTGGTTACCATACTCATTGCAAAGGCAGACAACGCAACAATGAAGCATGTTGGCAAGCATGAACCCACACTATGGTAGTATATAGAAATGCTTCTGCGTCGTTGTGCCTCCGGTTTCGCACTCACCAACGAAACACAACATCGCTAATGCTGTCATTTTAGGTTGGTCTTCTGTGAGAAGGTAGAACCGCCCCGATCGTAATTACATTCGCACTCACCTTCTTGGCCGCCCGACTTGGCAACTTGTCTTTTTTCTATTTGTCGATATGAAAACTTGGCTACTCACTCCCGCCTCCAAATCCCACGGGGGAGTTCCGGCCAAGGCGCAGGCGGTAACCGCGTATGGCTTTGACCGCCAATATCTTCTGAGGGCGCCAGAGACGTGCCCTATTCTTAGCGTTCAGAGCCGCCACTCACGCCGGCGCACGCTACTGTCTCCACCCAAATTGAGCAAGTCGCTTAAGGGCAGAAGCAGCAGCGACCAACTTCGGAGCAAGCTAATGTGCTAGTCAAAGAGCCACCTGCCGTCAAGGATCAGGCCCAGATACTTCGTCTGGGCCCGAACCGGTATGAGGACCGAATTGCCCACGATGGAGGCGCCGGAGGGTGGACAACGACAAGGCCAATGGAACGACAGGGCCTCCGTCTTATTTATGGCCACCCGTAAGCCCAGCGCCCAAATGCGCCTAACCACCAAAAAGATACCTCTGGTGGACAGGCGCGTCGCCTACTGGACGTTCACCCCTCGGGCTGTGACCAAAGTATAATCGACGTAACATATTACGGCCAGCCCGGGGGGAGATGACCTCGTAGGACCCAGTCGTATCCTACGTTTCATAGGAGTGGTCCAAGGACGACCTCTGCGGAACACCATACATGGGTCGTCGTCTCAGGACGTCCTCTCAGTCCTCGTACATGATGGTAAGCTCCTCTAAATAGTCCGTCACTAGCCGCCTCAGGTACTCTGGTACCCCGTGGTAGAGGAGTGCTTACTTGATGCAGCTAAATGACGCAAACGTGTTGGCGATAAGAGCACGCCGAACGCCCCTCTCGAAATCTGAATTGGGCGTCCGACAGATCGGGGCTTACCTCGCTGAGGGAGCGCCCCAACCTGGGTACGCCCATGATGACAAGAATGCTTTGCGTGTCTCATGGTAGGGTTTTTTTTTATTTATGATAATATCATTGACAGTAACGTGTTAAAATTCGTAGATTTTGAGAACTGTGCGTTAGAAAGTTATTTTATTTTATAGTTACAACTAGCTGACCCACGCAATCTCGTTTGCGTCTTATGTTGCCCGTAACGTGAAAACTTTCCCCCGTTTTTTAAACATTCTTCATTGGTGCTCCGCTCCTATTAGTAATATTTTAATTTTGCCATAACTTCAAAACCAAACGTCCAATTTTTATCATTCAAAGACCAAATATTATCTACATAAACTGTAGTTATAGTCGTTCCAATACTTTATTTAACTTTTGACAGATCACGCACATAAAGTTTTGTAATAATTTTTGATACAATGTACTACAGATAATACTGTACTTTATGGGCGGGCTCCGCCTACTTAGGGATGTGTCATTCGTAATTAATGACCACAGACTATAAAAACGGTTTTGAAATAAATCGATTATCGATTATATTAATAAAACATACAATAAAATTATTGTGATTATATTTTATATCAAATCACGTAAAAAGCTTTATTATTTTGCATTAAAATGCCCTAAATGTCTCTGTTTCAATGCATAAATAATTTGCGTAATGAAAACAGTTCCATCGTACTCGTACCTAGTAATGGGATCGAATGTATTCGCCGCAAATTAATGAATCTAAAATAATTGTTTAGACTTACTATAGTTGGTTCAAATAAAAACTATCTGCGGTACCTACTTGTAATGAACAGGTACAAAATGTTGAAATTCGTAGTAATTTACGGATTAAAAATAAAACAACCAAAAGAGGTACTGTAATACTAATTTTAATTATAAAGAATCGTCACCTTCGTATGACCAGGAATCATCATCACTTGACAGTTGTTTGTCCTTTGAGTACTTTCTTTTTTGGCATTTTGACAGTAACGAAGGCAGGAACGATACGCTCAACTCAACCAAACGTGAGAATTCACAAATAAATCAATACGGAGGAATATAAATACTCAACTATATTGAAGGTTACTCATTGAAATACTGTAGATTATTTTAAAATAGACATAGAGAGATTTAATAAAGATCATCAATAGTTTAACAAATACAATATTAACCACTGAATTACAACACAATACAATAATACATTTTGAAAATTCAGTTGCTTTTATTATATATTTTTTCATGACATAGAACCGTCATATTTGAACAACATTCTTTTAATCCATTTCTTCTTTATTTTGACAAAGGAGGTCGCACATTGAAACACATAGAAATATGAAGTACGAAATTATCTATAAAATAATGAGTTTGTTAAATCGATTAAAACTTCTTAATGCATAAAATCGATCGATGAAAGAAATCGAATAGGTAACGGGTCAGGGTATCACTATTTGATTAAGTATTAGAGCTGTCAAAAGTTAAATAAACTATTGGAACGACTATAGTGATGAAATAATTTATTTTGATAAGGATTGATAGCATGAGTAAAATAAACGCGTTTAAATGTAGTCCAAACAAAATTCAAGATTTTTAAATAAAAAATGGTTGTTGTGCCTCACTCGACATAGATAGGTATAGTGTGTCCCGGACTTTTTTGTAGATATTTATAAGATCTACGATTAATTAGAACATTTTATGGTTCTATCTTTTACCGTTTTACAGCGTACGCAAAATAAGTAACTTATCTGGTTGATTTTTTACACTTTGGGTCCGAAAAACCCAAATATCTTACGGAACCCTATTCTTTCCAAAATAAAATATAGCCTATGTTACTCGTGGGTAATGTAGCTTTCGAATGGTGAAAGAATTTTTAAAATCGGTCCAGTAGTTTTTGAGCCTATTCATTACAAACAAACAAACATACAAACAAAGTTTTCCTCTTTATAATATTAGTGTAGATAAGTTCTACATAGGCTGCAAAACGATCTCCGTCCTCCATAAGCGCAAGCCTGACAAGGTGACAGGCCTAAGTGGCGGAACGTGCGTTAGGGAGCGCGGCGCGTCCTCTTTTTCCGGACAGCAACAGGAACCTCGGGGTTTCCACACCGGATGGGGCCATTTACGAACCGTAGGTGGCCCAAGGTACGTCAGAGGTCCAGGATTTTCTTTTCTAGGGTGTACCTGGTTCCCCGGCTTCTACTCGTAGTACCCGAAACGGCGTCCTGATTTTAGTCAGTTCGTTGTCCGAAATAGCCACCGCCACCTAGTTTTAAACAAATAAAATTTCAAGCATAGGTAAGTTAAAAAACGTAAATTAAAAAAATCTTAAATAAGTTAATCATCAACGACATTCCGCCTTTATAACTTTATAGAATTACTTCAGAATTTAGCACTTATCAAATATGAGAATTTCAAGAATAGAATAAGAATGATTCACTTATTAAATCGGTACAAATTCCATGAATACATATTGCTAGGGGTACAGGATCTGCCATTCTACTTTATCCTGTACACCTCTAAAGTGGGTTCAAGGCCCATCGCTATGGGCATATCGTTACAGGATGTACTTATTATAATATACTTGCGATCAATATTTAAGAAAATCGTATTATTTATACTGACGCTTCATAAGTTGATAGCTTCTTTCCTTTAGACATTATCTATACTAATATTATAAAGAAGAAAACTTTGTTTGTAATGAATAGGCTCTAAAACTACTGGACCGATTTTAAAGATTCTTTCACCATTCGAAGGCTACATTATCCACGAGTAACATAGGCTATATTTTATTTTGGGAAAAAATAGGGTTCCGTAAGATATTGGGGTTTTTCGGACACAAGGTGTAAAAAATCAACCCTATACGGGAGAAAAATTTTCGCTACGGGCAATAAAAGACGCAAACGAGGTTGCGTCGGTTAGCTAGTTATTAATAATTTGCTGCTGCTCTTGAGTGGAGACCACGTCGCAAACGTAGTGTAGGACGTCAACAGGCCAGTTGGGAGTGATGATTTGAGCAAGATGGCTAATAGAAGCTAGATGCGAGAAAGCGAGGATCGAACCAAATGGCGTGCAATTGTAGAGGCCATGTCCAGCAATGGAGTGCGATACACAACACTTGCGGCAAATAGTGAGTGTAAAGGTTTTACAGAAATATAACTCTTAACAGATTTCGTTGTCGTATATTCAGGTCGTTTCAGGAAGTTTTAAAATATTTTCAGTGTTATAAACAACCCATTTTCATCTTGATATTATACTGCCACACACAATGACCATGTGTTCTCTTTCCGCTCGCAGTTTAACTGATTACCAATCCGCCTCCGTCGAAAATTACGTGATCTCACTGTCTTATATTCTATTCTAAATAACCCATCTTCGACAACATATTTAAACTCCTACTTCTAACTCTTGTGTAGCATAGCAATCACGACTGAAACCTTCGGTCCTCTATTAACCTTCTTCTTCGTTGTCCGTATCATACGTCTGGGTTTGTTGGCTCTTCCTTTATTGTACAGTTCGTTCTTCTTTGGAATGAGCTCCCTCTCGAGATCATGATGGCAAAAGTAAAGCAGTATCTTTTAAAATAACTGGCAGACCATGATCAACTGCCTCACGATTATGATCTACCAATAAAACAAATCCATATGTATATATTTACGTATTTAGGTAAGTATATATATGTATTTGGCTATGTGTATAGGTTTAATTATATGATGTATTGGAGCAGCAAGCTTCATTGTACTCTCTATATTTATTATACGCCTTATACGTCTATGTAAATATCTATATACTCGTATTATTAGTTGAATATATTATTTAGTTTCCTATTCTCACACACATTACAACCAAAATGCACCTTACTTACATACTTCCTGTCTTCTCTACATCAGCCATTGGTTGACTGATAGAGAATGCCTTAGGCATTAAAACGGGCAATGCATGATGTTTAAATACATAAAACCCTGCACTGACATACTGCAGAAGACGTGTGGGAATATAAGTATGACTATTATTATAATATTTGCAAGTTATGGACATTCTTAAGGAAGTAAAATAAACTAAGTCGGTCATAATAATTTTATTCGCATATAATAATAATTGATTATGATACATGGAGCGTTAACCCGCGTCGTTCGGTAGACGCGCCGAGGATGACTCGGTCGCCCGCGCTCCAAATTACATTTATTATTCGGTTACATCGCATCGTCTTCGCTCTGTAAAAACCGTAGCTACATATTCACTAATGAGAAGTCTCGAGGCAGCATCAGACAAGGACTCGCGGTCCCCGGGGTACTCCAGTCGTCGCAACGGGGCCGTCGACCGGTCGCGTCTATATTTACTTAAATATAACAGTCAAAGAGTCGGATGGCCGTCGTTTGAATACGAACAGAACGCGCCGCGCTTTCGCCACCTTCGTCGGGACGCAAGATGCGTCCAATTCGAACGGCTCAGAATCACTTCCATAATTTACTTTCTAATTAAAATAACGAAAATCTAAAGGCGGCGACGTGAAGAAGCGTTCGCCGCGCGCGCCGATAGCGCTAAGAGTCCGTGCAGCGCGGTCGGGCGGCGCCCTTCACTCCGCCTTCACTTCGGCGGGCGCCGGAGCGTCAGCGCCCGCGCTCGCGGCCCCCGCGTCGTCGGCGCCGGCCGCCGCGTCTCCACCGTCCGGCGCGCGTTCACCGCCACCGCCGCCACCGCCGCCGTCTGCGCAACACACACACTCGTCAGTTTCCGCTTGCGATTCTTACCGGTGGATCGAGTCCCGGTCCCGGTCCCGGCGTGAGGCGGTGGCGGTAGACGAAGAAGAATGTACTAACTGCGCTGGTGTTGGTGATAGTAGAGGTTGGGGCGCGGTTGCTGGTGCGAGGCGTGGTGCTGGCGCGGCGCGGGCGCGGCGGGCGGCGCGCGGTAGTGCGGCAGCGCGGGCGCGTGCGGGCGCTGGCCGATGGGCGCGGGGTAGCGCGGCGCGCCCATGCCGCCGCGGGCCATGCCGCCCGACCCTCCGCCTCCGCCCCCTCCGCCGCCTCCACCGCCGCCGCAGCGACCGTTGTTGCCCCCGCTTACCATTTGCTACAACGAGTAACGGTTATATCTTCAGTTTAACGTTAGCACGAGTTACTGGAATTGGATTTATTTGAAAATTTCACGATCTCTCCTTCCCGATCGGGCTGATCGATAGATATACGACCCAAATCCTCAAAACTATTCTCATACTTAACATTTAAATATAAAGTTATTTATTTACCTGCTGCTGGTGATGTTGATGCGGGTTGTGAGGGGTGTGTGCCGGTGGAGGATGCGGTGGTGGAGCGTGGTACTTGTGCTGCGGTGGCGAGTGCGGCGGTTTCTGAGGCTTGGCTGCGCCCTTGGGCGTAGGCGAAGCCGCGTCGCATAATGGCGCGAAGCCATTCGCATGCTCATGTAAGGGACTTTTTAACTGTTGCGGCGGTGGTCGCGGTTGCGGCGGGGCGTACTGTTGTTGCAGTGGCGCCCGATACTGCTGCTGTTAAAGTGTAAAGCGAACACTAAGAACTGATAAACAGGGCAATCAGTAGGAAATAGATAATTCAAATAATAGACTTCGCAATTACTAAATATTTTTTCTCTAAGGTGGAATATTAAATTATAACTTTTTGGTATGTTTAAATTTCATTATGTTGTAAACAGTTTACTTTTTTTTTACAATTATCAAAACTTAAAAAAATTTAATCATATTTTTGTGCCATGTGCCATTGCGAAAATTTAACAAACTCCTGAAATAAATGATGTCGATAGTGCACAAGAAATATGAAAAAATTAGTGTTACTGAGTAGTTCAAAACTTAATTTGCTATTTGTGAAATATTGAAATTTTTTGAAATATTAGAGAACAGAATGATGAGCAAAATTGAGTTACATAACACCTGTCATCTCATTTTCGTAATTGATCTGTATAGTAAATATTTTGATTTCAATTCAATCAACAGAAAAACGATTGTTGTTTCTTTTCAATAATAATACATTTATAAAAAAGAGAATAAAAAGGCTAGGCAAACGTTTCATTATAACTTACCTGCATCTGCTGAACCGCAGCAGCGACTTGCAGTTGTGAGGAAAGAAACTGCGAGCCAAAGGCACCAGATTGTGCCGGTTGCGTAAATTGTAGAGGATATGTAGGCGCAGGAGCCGTCGGCGGCTGGTACGGCGAATAGTAGGAGCTGGCGGGGGGCGCGGGCCGCGGCAGCAGCCCCTGCAGGGAGTAGGGCGAGTCGCCCACCGGCGCCGAGTAGCCCAGGTACTGCTGCTGATACGTGCTCACACCGCCCACTCCGCCGACACCTCCCACTCCGCCGCCTTTACTGCCTGTGTTACAATTACATCAAACTTGTTAAAATTTTCTCTACATACTTATTATACATTTTTTTAAAAATATATGGACATAGGTCTCTTATCAGAAAGGTAGTTTTGGCCTACTATTCCATCCAATTTATTTAGTTAGGTTTTATCAGCCGTTTTAGAAAAAATCTGACATTGTTCTTAATAATTTGTTTTTGAAGTGAAACTTTTTTAGGCGCATGAGGGTAATTTTTTTACGGATGAAACGCAATAACAATATTAGCGTCACGAAGATGTGCAGCGTTTTTGTCGAAGAAGAGGGATAGAGCGATTGAGACCGATCGAGAGAGAGTGATAGATGGCGAATTTTAATTTAATATTCATCAATATAATATCATTTACTATATTATTTTTGAAACAATATAAAATAAATGTATTTTAATAATTCTCTTCTATTATTTTTATTAATAAATGAAAAAAATATATTTATAAATTGTATTTTTTTTTATTTATAATCTTTATTGCACAGCACTACAGTAAACATTTGTACAGAGATACATATACGGACATCGACATCAGGTATCACAATAGGCGGTCTTATCGCTGACAACGATCTCTTCCAGACAACCTTATTTTTACTTATATATAACCTCATAATTTTCGACACTTAATATTTTAATGACAATTAAATTCATTAAATTCCTAACTTTTCTTCCCTTTTCTAAGTCTCGGAAATCTAAAGTTTTAGATTTGTATAAATATAAACAAGACTTAAAAATTTGTTTGCCAAAGAAGTTTCACTTCTGACATGTGTACTTTGTACGCACGCACTTTTTTCATTTGTGAAATGTCATACGCACCAATAGCGCCTATCTGTTGTGTGGAAGGCTTGACAGTGGCCGACATGAGGGAATTAGAAGTGCTCGAAATTAGAACAGTGCTGGGACTATTACCCAGTTGGCCCGACTGTCCGAATGCTGCACCACCACCAGCGGCTGCGGCCTAAAAAAAGTTAAAGGTAAAGTAAAAAAATCTTATTAAATACCATTTATATATATATATATATACTATTGTCGCCATTGAATGTCCCTCCCTTTGAAATGAAAGAGGTGCAATGGGTTTGCACTCTGACGATGGTCACCTTACTCACATGGTGTAAAGCGATGATGAGAGAACAGTTGTATACTGTGAGGTCAAGATATCAGTATCAATTTGAGTCTCCTAATAATATAAGACATTAGTGGCTTTTAGTTACAGGTTTCACAGGTTAATTGAAGATATTTAAATTCATCGTAAAACTGATTTTACTGCAATTTGCGGGTGATAAACCTAGTGAAGGAAAACAATTTGGAACAAGTCACATTACGTAAAAAAGTTTTTAATGAATGTATTGAAATGTACTTACCATTCTATACTGATTTGGTAGACTTTGAAACATATCTGGAGGAGGCTGATAATTGTATGGGGCTGCTGATCCTGCACCATAAGGTGTGCCAGGAAACCCTCCGAATTGTCCACGACTCTGATCTAGAAAAGCACCATAGAGCCCTCCCTGCTGCGGCAGCTGCTGTGATGAGCCTAATAGTTGTTGAGAAGAATTAAACATCACCGCCGGCGGTGACGGCACTGATAGACCACCATACCCTCCTTGATAACCCACGTGGTTGAAGTGCTGGGGTGGTGGCGACTGTAGCTGCTGTGTAGGCTTCACTTTACATACATTCGGTGGAGCTGTCTCCGTACTGTTTTCTTCAAATGTAGTAAACTGAATCTCTTCACTTCCTTCAGCTACAGCAGGCATCTCCCAAACCTTTTTCACACTGGCGATTTTTAAATTGAGATCCGCCGCCAAAGGTGAAATAGTGTTGGATGTGCTCATATGAACCCCGCGTGGTAAGCCAAGAGTTTTGGCTGTCTTATCCTCCGTTAGCTGTCCTAAATCAGCATCAAATGCAAAATCTAATTTCATATCTGAAGAATCTTCTTGTTTTTGTGATGTGTCAAAAGAAATGGGAAGCCCTAAGCTGGCACTATCTCCATCAGTAACTGCACTCTCCGATATTATATCTTGTATTGATCTTGGCCTGGGCCTGACATCTCCGTTAAATGTGAGTGGACGATTGTCCAGCTCTGGTTTTATGTCTTCAGCTTGAGTTTTAGTAATAGCTGTAGTAAGTTGATACTTTTGTTGCAAATTTTCGTCAGGGGTTGCAGTCTTGTAATTAGTGTTTTCGAATATAATAGTTTCAACAGGTGGCGTAGCTCCATCTAAAACGCCTGTTTTATCAGCTGCCATAGTACAAGTAGGTTGAACAATTTTTGTTTCGACTGCAGTGTCTCCTGGAGTACTACGTTGACTGGATTGACCAGACTTGTTTTCAAGATTTTCCACTGGTTCTTCAAGATTACCACGTAATGTTTGTGATATAGGTTTATCCCAAGCATTAACAGGAGGAGGTGGAGGTGCAGCACCAGTGTCAGGACCAAAGTTAGACACCAATCCCATTTGTTGCTTTTGGCGCTGTTTAACGAATCGTGGTGCTAAGTTGGCTTGACGAGGACGATCATATTGAGCTCCAGATTTGTTAGAAACTGGAGCAGAACCACGTGAATTTGATTTGTCATTAGAATTCCTTGTGGAGGAACCATTTCTTCCACCACCTTGATTTGAATGCGACCTAGGTTGTTTTACTAAATGTTGATTTTCTTCTTTTGCTGTACTTCGGGCGTCTTTTGAATTTTTCTTGTTTCTGACCTCTTGGAATCCATCGTCGACAACTTCATCTTCTTTTTTCACAGAAGACAGTTTAAGATCTGTCATGGCCTCTGTGATATCAGCAGTTTTATTCTCTATTACTGCTTCTTTCTTACCAGTCTGTGGGTTGCGTGCATTATTGTTTTGACGATTACCTGAATTTTGATTACGACCTCCCTGATTTTTTTGCCCTTGACCAGATTGCCTGCCTGGCACCGACCTGCGACGGCTAGAGGTGCCACCTTCAGAATGTTCCGAAGTTGTTTCCCAATTTTCATCCTCGCCACTCAAAGGACCACCGGTTCCTTTAGGACGACGATCACGACCTCGACCGGTAGATAATCCAGCCCTGGATTTATTGCCTTTCAACTTATCATCAGTCTGTACAGAATCTTTAACTTCCTCGTTTTCTTTTACAGCTCTATTGGCCTGACTAAATGGACTCTTTGTATTAGGCGGACCGTATCCAGTGACCCTTTTAGCTGGAGCCGGTGGGCGGTTAGTACCCTGGAAACCACCACGACCACGACGTGACGGTTGACCACGAGGTGCAAAAGGCTCTCGATTTTCCATGCCATCGGTAGAAGCTGGTTGGTCAAGTTGTTGAGGTCTATTAGATTCCTCCTTATCATGCGCTGTTTTAGGTCCACGAGGACTACGTGGTGCCCTGCGTCTTTCTTTGCGTTCAGAATTGGGAGCACCATCAGTAGAACCGTCTGATTCACTGGCCCTGTTATTAGAGCGTGAACTGCGGTGTGAACGTCTTCGTGGTCCCCAGCCCCTAGTATATACAGCATAGCCTCCACCGGCACCGGTGCCGCTACCACCGCCTCCACTATTACCTCCATATGCTCTACTTTTTTTTTCAGATCCTGATCCACTCGACTTCCGTTCTATAGGTTCTTTAGCAGGAATTTTGTTGAGCTGCTCGTTACTGATTCTTTCAGTTCTCTTATCATCTAGAGGTCGTTTCTGAGAAGTGCCGTGAGGAGATTCCGTAGGATAGGTTTCATTCATTTGATTTCCAAAGCTTGAAGGATCAGTACTTGATTTAGAAGCTATTGATTCAGATTCTGAAAGGTCTTTTTCAGATTTCTGAGTTGTAAATAAAGGCTTCGACATATTTTGTGGGGTTGATGGTTCAGTTGAGACTTGTTTTTGTATTTGAGAAGTGTTATTTAGCGTTTCAGATTGATGTTGTTGTTTTGGTGTTTGCAAGGGTGTAGATATCAAGGTACTATGATTTTCTGTGAATGAAATTTGAGATTGGCTCACAGCTACAGTTGTTTGTGTTTGAATATTCCCAATGATTTGAGATATTTGTCCAAAATTTTGGACACTTGGAGTGTGATTAACATGGGTCTTGTGAATTGATGATGTTGATTGGTTAGATACAATATCAGAATGTATTGTGGTTTGATGAAGAGGCGGTACCACAACAGGCTGTGGACTGCATTTAGTTTCGTCGCTAACCTTGTCATGATCATGTATTTCCTTTTTCGTAGTAGCATCATTATCTTTAGGCAGTGCACTTATCTCTGTGACTGACTTCTGAGTGTTTAAACTATTTGGTTCTTCTTGAGTAACCTCCGCCCACGATGTTTTGCCGAAATCTCTCTCAGAGGAATCTCTTTGAGATGAATTAGATGGAGGTGTATTACGTCTCTCAGGAGCAATGATCTGAGATGGGGATTCAGATGCTACGAAAGGCACTGCAATGCCTATACTTTTTCTTTCAAATACTTCTGTCAGTTTGTCAGCAGCGGTTCGGCTGCTAGGTTCAATAGTGGTTTCAATTACCTTCTTATCAGATTCGTTTCTTCGCTCTTTATAGTCACTATATGAATCTTTAGAGTTTGATCTGTCTAATTCGCGTCCAGATCTTTCATAATCTTGCATTTCAGACCGCCATTGCGGCCCAGGTCCATCTTTATCTCTTCTAAAGTCATCTTCACGATCTGAATAATCACTGAAAAGGCAAAAATTTAAATGGGTTAGATGAGAATTACACAGAAATAAAAAGTTCAACAATTTTGAGTGTAATATACCTTACCGTGAATAGGAGCGGCGACCATTATGAGGAGCGTGCCGTGGAGCGTTATACGACGGAGGTTCTTGGCGTCTAGGCGCTGGTTTATTAGAATAGGCCCAACCCTTGTTATGATCATCCTGTTGTCTATTTTGCTGTTGCTTTAAAAATCGAGGAGGAATATTAGCTTGGAACGTCTTAGAAAATGCCGGGTTAGATTGGTCCCGGTCGCGCCCATAATCTCGATCTCTGTCTCTGAAATCACGATCCCTATCACGGTCATTTCGCTCCCTGTCAACCCGGTCACGGTCACGATCCCTATCTGTTCGATCTCGTTCCCTGTCAAATCTATCACGATCCATACGATCTCGATTATCATTACGATCACGATTATCATTGCGATCTCGATTATCATTGCGATCTCGATTATCATTGCGATCTCTTTCACGTGGTTCCATTCTTTCTTTATCACTTTCAGTTCTGTCTCTATTGTCAGTACGACCTCTAATCTCCAATCTGTCACGATCACGATCGCGTTCGCGGTCCCGATCCCGGTCACGATCACGATCGCGTTCGCGATCTCTTATGTCTCGATCGCGATCTCTTGTATCGAACCGGTCCCTGTTATCATTTCTATCACGATCCCTATTATCTACCCTCTCCTTTTCTCTATCGCGTAAATCATTGTTGCGCTCCTTATCTCTAATGTCCATTCGATCCCTAGTATCATTTCGCTCTCTTTCCCTATTATCACCACGTTCCTTGTCTCTCATATCGGAATCCCTGTCTCTATTGTCATTGCGGTCCCAATCCAAGGGCCTATCGGCTCTGTCACGACCATCTTTAGCTGTATGGTGCGATTGAGGCGCAACATCCCTTAACTGACGACGCTGTTGCTCTTCTTCCTTGAGGAGCCGCGCTCGCGCAACTGCCTGAGCGACCTCGTTGGTTTGTTTTTGTCTTCGTTCTGCCCACAGCTGTTCCTCATCTCCCAGCTCTTGTATCTTAGATTCTGTGCGCTCACTGTCGGCGCTAGCTCGAGTACTAGTATTTCTCATATTACCCTTATTCGGAGTAGATGACTCTCCATCAGAGAAGTCCAGCTTCTGACTAAAATGTAATTTTTCAAGTTAATAAAATAAAAAGGATTCAAAAACATCTGTTTATGGGTCCTGGAATACTTACTCATAGTCAATGTCGTCTTGCTGCGCCCAACCGGCGTCACGAGATATGTCATCCAATGAAGAGATTTGATCGTCTCGTAAAATAGGTCGCGCAGTCAGAACCTCGACAGCGCGCGGAGTGGCGGGCGCGCGAGCCTGGGGGCGCGGTCCTGAGGCATTGCTTGTACCGCTGTTGCCACCGCTCCTGCTTTCACGCAGGGCGCCTAATGCACCCGTGTTCAGCCCGAGCCCGCCACCACTGCTACCTTTCATCTGTAAGTATAATAAAATTCATGTTTTAACAGTTAAGAAAATCGAGTTTAAAAGAAATGTGAACATTTATATTTTAATTGTAAACTTCTTTAAAACATGCTTAAACCATCCTAGCAACAGAGTTCTTAAAGTGGTTTACACTTCCTCCAATTCTTATTTGATTCAAAGCAGCGAAGACAGTCATCATCTACACCCAATATAGTGATGGATTGTAAAGTAATTAGAGGTTACCATATTTTACAATTGTTATATTGCTAATACAACATGTTGGTACAGTACAGTTCTTTTTAACAATTTCTTATTTATATTACACATAAATGACGAAGTTTGAAAAGAATATTCAATGACATTTAAATTATATTGTGATTGTTTTACAATACAACCGATTATTTAGACATTATATGCAACAATAGAGGGAGTTTAATTTAAAAAACGGAAATCTTTTAAAGTAAGAATCTGTAATATTTAATTTATGAATTATTGGGTAAATATGAAATACAATAAACTTAGGTCATGGTCAGTCACTATCCTATTTCTTAATATTACAGCATTGTAAAGCAGCCTTACAAGGTAATTTAAATGATTGTAAACTGTATCTGTGAGAGTTATATAAATATTTCGGACATCTCACGCACAACGCCATCTAGTCCCAAGCTAAGCAGAGCTTGTATTATAGGTACTAACTAACTGATATAATTACATATATACTTTTTTTGTACATACAGACATATTATACTTAAAAAACACCCAAACTCCGAAACAAATATTTACAGAGACCTCAAACACAGCAATCGCATACACTACCACTCACTACGCCAACAAGGTAGTTATTGAATATGATGGAGTAGGCTATGATGTTGACATTCTTGCGACTGTTTATGTAAAAATTGACAAAATTTTTAAAATGAGTAAAAAACTTTAAAGTATTAGATAAAAAGTGAAACATTTTAAAAATGAAATGTGTGAAATGTACCAACTAATTCAATTTTTTTTTCGTAAGGCACCTTCTACATTACCAATATACATACAGCTTGTGTTGCAAGGGACTTTGCAAACATACATCAAACAGTCACAAAGAATACCCAAAATCAGAACAACAATTTACGATCACATAAAATGTTGTTCCATGTGGGATTTGAACCCACAACCCTCTTTTTGCTGTCCCAACCATCTGCGGCCATACTCAGGGCGGTATAAGAGGCTGGAAAGTGCGCAATTCGTCAAAACAATGTTAAGGGAATATCTATATTCACTAAATCTGCTTATTAAAGTAAAAAAGTTTGTTCAAAACTCATTTTTACTTACGAAGGATGGCAATATTGATCTTGGGAGGCATGCAGCTGTTTGTTGTGATGCAGGAGACGTGGTTGGAGCGGCGGCGGCGGCGGTGGTAGATGTGCTGGTTTCCTGACGAACGCCCGCTGTGCCACCGCACGTCCAGCTGCCTTCTGCTGTAATTTTTTTCGAATAATAAACCACTGTTCACTAATTAATACACTACTTATTTACCTACCGCTCTGATAAAATATGTAAAAGGTAAAAAAAAAGGTATTTCTTTTACTGGTTGACCTTCTAACCTGGTTTACATAAAGTATGAGAACCAAGTTCATGGCATACCTGGGCACATGCTCTACATTACTAAACATTTGAGATATACCATATTCTTCTCACAAAAACTCTTACTCAAACTACTTTCACTTTTACTTTCAATTTAAAATTTAAAGCGGCAGTTGGAATTAATTAAAAAAAATGTTTGTCCTTTCTTCCAAAATTCAATAACTAGTTAACTATGGGCTAAAACAAATTTCTTTGCCTTGGATATTAATTGCCCTGATAATATAATGGTAATCTAATAATTAAATAAATAGTACAAATTAGCGAGGCCTGTCTCAACTAAACTGTAAGGCATTTAATTTAAGATGAAAGTCTTTCATATCATTAGGGCCAACCAAAAACATTTTAAATCTAAATTACTAATTTATTTTATACCAGAATTACCATATCCTCTTAAAAAAATTTTATTATATTTTATTTGTATCATTATCATCCTCCTATCACAGTTCACTGCTGGACATAGGGCTCTCCAATTGCACACCGCTTGGTTTGAAGCTCGGCTTTATTTTTTTGTAATAAGAAAAACAATGATGCTCCTTTTAAATTATTTACTTACTTTGTGGTCTTAACTGTGTTTGTGGTACTGCATGTTCCGATGACCGATGTGAAGGTTGTGCAGCAGCCTCTAGTGAAGGGAACTCTGTGCGAAAATGTGGTGATGATAGTGGTGGTAGTGCCCCCCATCCGCCGGGTCCAGTCCCAGCAACCACATTGATGTTCGATATTGTAGACTGTTAACAATCATATTCATTGAGCAATATCCTTGGCAGTTTTAAAATGTCAACAATTTATAAAAAAAACTGAAACAGTACATTATTAGTAAATAGGAACTGATTTTAACATAAATACATACTATAGTCTGAGAGGTGCATGTTGAAGTAGTAGATACAGTGGTAACAACAGCAGAAACAGAGCTGAAAGTAAAGAACATTCATTGAAATAAAATCTTCAGCTCTCAATTGTATTATTTCATAACATTACAGAAACTTGGAACAAAACATACTTAGCGCTTGGATCTTGACCAGTTTCAGTTTTCAGAGATGGTAAGTTGGCTGGAGGACGCCTAGCTGAAGGTACCTTTCCAAGACTTTGCATTCCATGTTTGCGGCTAAGTTGAGATTTTACTGAGGACGGCTCTGAGTTCTCGTTCTAAAGAGTAAATTATATAAAACTATTTTTTAATGATGCACTAATCATAGATACCTATAAAAAGTTCTGTACATTTACAATAAGGCATTAAATCAATAACATAATTTACAGATAAAAAATGTATTTATTTATAATCTAACTGTAAAATAGTTGCATAGTGCTAGCAAAATCTGTTTTGAATTCTCGTTATTATTAATGGTGTTGTTTATAATTTACTCCTGTACTCCTGCTATTCACAATACTGACAATGCAACTTATGCAACTGCAATACTTACTCTGTTGGCGCAGTACAAGCTATTGATGTCCAACTTTTGATATTTTTGCTTGCCGGACGTTGGCTTGCTCTGCGCCGTAGTGCCTCCGCCGCCCGGCGTTGAGAGTGCAGACATGCTGCGATGTACACACCATCAGGAGGTCACCCTCGCGCTGACCACCAACTGCAATCAGTGCAACCGACACTTATAAGATCGCACTTTTCAACACCAAATCACTGCTATATTCACAAACGAATACAGGTATCGTCTTAACAAAATACGTGATAATTTATTCTTTAGGCAATTAGATCACAACAATAGAACAAAAACTATTCACAGAATTGAAAACTATTCACCAAACACAAAACACTTTCACAGCACTGACAGAACAATCAATTCGAAGCCCTGCCCTCGGATCCGAGGTTTATTGACGTGTTACATCCGTCTGAACGCTGAATCAATGAATTCTATTTTCATTTACGTTTTCTAGTAAATTTGGTCTTCGTCCGTTTAAAACTTTCAACTATGTAGTTCAAACTAACGGTACAAACAAATATTAATGTAAGAGAACGGTAAATAAACTAATTTTTGTCGTTCTAGAAAACAATAAAACCAAAATAAAAAAGTACCTTGGGCCGTTACACTTGATTATATGGAATAAAAATTATCTAAGCTCGATTGCTAATTTCTAAATGAAGATTACTTTAGATTTAAACTATAATCTACGCTACCAAAACTTATATCACTTTATTTTAAGATGGCGTCTCCAAAAGACGATCTCCTTCCTTTTTACAATCAATAACGTGACGTCACAAAGACGCGACACAACGCTCTCTATCGGGAAAATAGTAAAACAAATACGGCATTTCACAGGCTGATTTGCTAGATAAAAAAATCTAAATAGAAACTTTACTAAAGGCGCACTTTCACATGCATTGGCTAACGTCGCTATAATTTCATTGCATTTAATATTTTCACGTGTATGTAATCTCTAATTAATTACATTTATATGTAATTATTATAGTAAATATCTTTTATTTTGCTAATATTTTAATTTAATTGGATCAATGATATTTTAAAACCTTATAATATCATTAAACTAAATGTAAAAATTCAGAATAAAGTAGAGCAATTTGAGTTAGTTTAAACGCATAATTGCATTTTCCGAATTGGCTTGCCCGATTTAAAAAAAAATACTTAGGTATTATATCAAATGCATTTTCTGCGGTGTTTTTGGAAGTAGGCAGATAATTAATATTTATAAATATATCTGATTTTATTTACATTTTCAGAAAATAATATTGATTGAAATATTCAGAACATGAAAATAGTACAAAATCCTTATAAAGGCCCTCTCACACAGGCGCGTAAATATCGGGCGATAATTTATAATTTTTAATTTTTGGTATTGATTGTTTACATATTTCTGTTATTATACTATTAAATTTCTTAATGACTGTCTCTAATTGTTTTGTATTTCTTATATTGTTTACTTGTGCTATGTTTAATTGACTTTCCAGCTTTAATTGTTTCAATTTCTCATGACGTTGAGACCAATTTGCCTTTCTTGTGTTATATAATCTAGTTGTTCTATTTATTTATATTCCGCTAGGTTTATCTAATTTAATACTAAATATCATGCCATTGTGATCAGAGCTCGTCAGAACCACCTCCACCTTCTAGTCATCCACGACATCAAGGATATACGTGCTACAGGTAGTGATATCCATGTAGATCATCAGACGTTATCCTCCTCGTACCGTATCGAATGTAGGAGTTTCCCCTCTATTTAGGATATGAAGACCTAGTTCGTGCAGCGTTCCAGAGAGTTCTTCGCCACGTTTGTCTGTTGTGGGACTTCCCCACCAGGAGCTCTTTGCTTTTGCTTCTCCTCCAGCGACCCATCTTGTTTTTATTACCTGGGTTATGTTTTTGAGATGTTCTAAGTATGGCTGAATAGGTTGGTTTGTCTCGAAATAAAACTTATCTTCGTATTGTTGTCGGGTGTGACGATTATCGCAGCTATGTGTTGCATGCGTCGCAATACAAATATTAAATTGCAATATCTCAGGGCTGAAAAATGCAAGTGACGTAGTTCATTATATCGTTATTATTTTCGCAGATGTGTTACTTCGTAGTCGTCCTAATAAATAATGTGCTAAAACATGTAATAAAATAATACATCCCAAACATTTCAATATATGTACCTACATAATTAATGCATTTATTTGAACATGAGCAAGCATGTTCAATATTTTAGATTTTTTCCTTTCCTCTTATATTGTTACAGGGTTTTGTAAATGTGTACCTATGGTAAATCCATCATTATGCAGGTATATCCTCAACCCCGCTCAAGTTTAAGCTAGATATAAACGGTAGGGTGGCTCTGTCAGGTTCACCTGCACAATAAACCCGTCAGGTAATCTTAAGCTGAGTAGAGTCCTCTCACAGGTAGCGGTAAATCTGTATAAGGCTGTATAAACTCCCATTTGTAGGCATGGCTCATGGCGCAACTGACACTTTTGGCATTTTTGGGTCTGCCTGTACAATTAATGTGCACAGGTAAAACGGAGAAAAATACCAAAAATATAATTTTTGGTTGCCTGAATTGATGTAGAAAGAAACTTGCACGTTTGTACAACATACGTGCACCAGTTTACCTGTAAAATTCAACTGTACAGGCAAAACTGTCAGGTACGCACTACCGTAAATAGCTAGTTTAATAGAATTCTCTATCTGTCTGTCTGTTAAGCTTTCACGGTTAAGTCGCTGCACTATTTCTTTGATACTTGGCATGGACATACTTTGATTATTGAAGAATGACATAGTCTACTCTTTACCGCAATAACCGACATACACATGGGTGGAGCCGTGGGTAAAATCTAGTTATTTATATGAATAACTGTCTCTTACCTGGTATTTATCCAACGGCATCTGAAAACATATGTTAAGCAATTTTTTGATGCTCTTCAGCGACTGAGTCAAGTACCGGAACCTCACCAAAAACCTCTTATGGGAAGGGGGCTTCTTAGTCCAAGATCCCAGTCAGCCCATACTTACGTCATTTTAGGAAGCCTTAATTTTATATACTTATAACATGATAATTTAATACTGAAAATGCCAAAACATTCAACTCGGTTTGCGGACAGGTCTTTCACTGTGCAAGCTGTTAGACTGGGATCTAGTCTATCTGTAGCATTGAGTTGCAAGTATCACACGTAACGTTACGATTTTGGTTGTAAAAAAAGTTTTTCTCTTCAGTCTGTTCAGTTATTTGTGTTACTTCATACTCGCTACTGAAATTTGATTAACATTATCGGTCACATAACGGTAGTTAGGAGCAATAAGAATAATTTTCTTTGTAATTGTTTCCCCTTTAATAGATGTGTGTTGTCAAAAAAAGAAAAGGGTACAATTCAATTCAGAAGTTTTCAGAAGTTAGTAAAAACCATAATTTTACTTTACTTGATACCAGTACTTCGGTTGGAAATGTTTTTTTTATTTTATTTACAAGTTAGAATAACTTGAAAAACTATCACATCTATTTTAGAAAAAATGTATTGCACACTGGACTGGGGACATAGAAAGGTTTCCATTCGCAAAAAGCTTCTAAAGACTCAGCTCAGAGCTCATAAATACTAATCAAGGGGCTACTTTTAAATTTGGTTTAATACTATTATTGTAGGTATTATTCTGGATTTTAACGCATTTAAGTACTAAATGCATTTTAATATACACTTTCGATAATTTTTAACCGAGATAGCCATTTATTAGTCTCTGCCCTTCTATTTACGCCTGCGCACAACATCTTTGCACCATATTGATGAAAGAAAAATCAGTAAGGAAAGATCTGCGGAGAAGCTCATAATACGAGGAGTTTTTGAGGAAACCGTCAGCCATGGCCGGGAATATGGGAATGGAACAATTGATTCCAATAGTTAATAAATTGCAAGATGCATTTACACAGTTGGGTGTGCATATGCAACTGGATTTACCACAAATTGCTGTTGTAGGTGGACAGTCTGCAGGGAAAAGTTCTGTATTGGAAAATTTTGTGGGCAGGTGAGTTTTAATTTAAGAACATTATTTCTTTGAAATATTTGAAATTATGTTTTCCATAATATTTAAAAAGAATTGTTCTGTTAAATGACAGAGAATCGAGAGAATTCTACAATGAGATAAAAGTATTTCTTTATGTAACGTAAAGTTTTTTAAGATAATTCATAATTTAATCGTTTCAATTTCGTAGTCGCATTAGAGTATTGAATATACCTAATGTATTAATATTTTCTTTACTTCCATTTGTGGTCCTTGCTTAGCAGGAAATTACGTAAGACAGAGGTTGAACATAACGTATCGGACTGTGTTAAGTATTTCGGGGTAATGTTACAGAAATATTTTAAATGTAGTCATATGTTATCTTAACTTTCACTATGACGAATAAAACTTCAAGATATTAAAAAAAAAAAATTTATGTTTTCTGTGGCAACATTTTATGTCGAAAATTTTATGCAATGTTCTGAAGTACTACCTACTTTTTAAATAATATATAGCAGTCGGTTATCCTATTATTATTATCTTACTTTGACTGCGTAAAATCCGATACATTTTATGTTTTGCCCTAGATTTAGTGCGCATGTCGAGTTGTATTGATTTGCAATGTTCTAAATGTCACCGTTTGTGGGATGATTTATTTCCGAACATCTTTATAATAATTTTTTTACAAGTATATTAAATAAAGTTAATATTCATTTTGTTTTGTTTAACGCATATATCCCTTGATAATAATTTGAAAATCGTATTTCTCACTTGGAACGTGCAAGACCTCACCTACAGACAGAGATAGAAAATGTTTTGAAAATAACCTATGCTGCGCTTTGTTTCTTTTGACAGTAGGTGAATCGAAACGTAACGTAAGAACCACCCACCACCATATTGAAAAATAAATTAGTTTATCGATGATGAATTGATGATGAGCAAGTGTTATTAGTGTTTTAAAGTGATAAAAGTTTAATGTATATTAGAAAAAATGGCTGGAAATCTCGGAATGCAGCAGCTAATTCCTGTTGTAAACAAATTGCAAGATGCATTTGTGCAAATGGGCGTGCACATGTCTTTAGATCTTCCCCAAATTGCAGTTGTGGGTGGTCAATCAGCAGGAAAGAGTTCAGTGTTAGAAAATTTTGTAGGCAGGTGAGACTTCAAATATATAAAAGGAAGTTATGAAGTGTCGTAGCTCATATCCTTATTGCTCTCAAACTAGTATATAAGATTTTGTACTTATCTATTGTCTTTGTTTTTAAAAGTCTATATCAGTAGTACAAGTTAGATAATATTTCTAGAAAAGCGAATTGATTAGTTGTAACTTCTCTAAAAAGTATATTATACAAGTTTCAAAGCACCATTGATCTAATAATAAGTAAATACTAAACAAGGTTTATTTTTTCTAATATTTGTAGGGATTAATAGAATTTCAATAAATTTTTCTTTATCTTATTATCTCTGAACTAAATAATAATTTTTGTCATGTATGACTATTTACATGTTTTTCTCGATTCATTCTTCTTTCAATAACAAGGAGAAAAGATTGTCCAAGTTAAAATAAACATACATTAGAGCAGAGTTGTTTGCCTGCATATGTAATCCAATTTCCATTGATAATTAGATAGTTTATGAAAGTAATTATAAATAAAAAGAAAAAATAATGATTAGAAATCATTAAGTTCTATTGTGAGCTCTCTTGACTTTATTAAAAACTAGCTGAACCCCGCGGTGCTACCCGCGGTACGATGATAACTGCGGGCAACGCCGCGAGGCGAAGCTATATCTTTATAAATAGTAGCCTATGTGTTATTCTGATGTATAAGCTATATTGTGGTAAAGTTTCATTCAAATCCATTCAGTAGTTTTTACGTGAAAGAGTAACAAACATCCATACATACATACATCCATACTTACAAACTTTCGCCTTTATAATAGTAGTAGGATAAACATATTTTTTATTATTAGTCATTAATCATACCTCTTTAGATTAAGAATAAAGTGTTGTCTTATTAGAATACAGTAAGAACTTTACATGTGTAAACATATACCTAAGTAAGTACTGTTTTAAAAGAATATATATAAACATGAATTGGGTAAAAAAGTACCATAAGACTAAAAAACAAATACATATGGTTGAATTACGAAACCTCCTTTTTGAAGTCAGTTAAATATGTGTTTTTCATAAAAAACCCCAAAGAGCATGAAAACATACATTACATTGTATGAATCATGCATTGCTTTTTTCAGTGTAGATAAAAATATAGCATGTTATAAGAGGAATAACAGCAAGAATGATAACTATGGATTCTGACATACAAAATTTTATTCTAATTAGACTATAAACTAGGCTAGAGACAATTAAACAAAAAGAAAACTAATACACATGGTTAGTTTAAAAAAAAATCATCTACAATTACAAAGTTAAATCTAGTAGAAGTATAATTTGAAATATAGTTCTAAAATATAACTTGAAGTGCTGAAATAACAAGGAACTGGTATCAAACTAGTTATTAAAAAAATGGACTGTATATTTTTACCCTTAATTTTTTTTTAAACTTCACCTCAACACAGGAGCCATCAAGTTTTTCAAAATACAGCAAGTCCATAGAACATACATACACTATAAAAATATTTAAATTTATGGCAGAGTTCATTTTTAGGGTTCCATACTTCGAAAGCAAAAAAAACCCGTTGTACAAATTATAGTGTCTGTCAAGACTTTTTTTGTCAGGAATGCATGCAGATATCATCAGATATTTTTTCCTTATGAGATACGGAACCCTAATATAAATAAAACATTATAAAAATCAGTTCAAGCAGTTCTTGAATGATATAACTTTATACTACTTTAGATACTTATTTACTTTAACAGGATTGCCCATTAGGCCTTGTCATGAAAACATATAAACATATGTCAGAATTATGTTTCAATTCTGACATATTTTTTCATGATATAAGATTAGCCAATAACACACAAGAATTTAGTTCTTAACAATTGCAGAAGGAAGAACACTTGCAACTTGGCTAGGGGGACAAGCCTATCTATGATAAGGCCTGTCATTGTCTAGCAAAAATTCTCATACTAGTTAAGGTTTACCACATCAATGGTCATCAGAGGTGTCAGAAAACATTATGTCATGAAAACATATGTCAGAATCATGTTTCAATTCTCAAATCAATTCAAATAGCCAAGTTGCAAGTGTTCTTCCTTCTGCAATCGTTAATAACTAAATTCTCATGTGTTATTGGCTAATCTTAGACAAAGTAAGACTAGGGGGCGGGCAGTTAAACTAGAAACTCTCCCTATCATCTATCTATGGCATGCGCAGAACACAAAATTTACTTTAATATGTACTTATAGTTTTCATATTTTTCATTATGTTTCAATGTTTTTATATAGTTGTTTTGTACCATGACTAATTAATTTGATTAACAAATGCCAATTGTTGCCATAAATGGCTTCTAAACCAGCAGCCATAATTTAAAATATAGGTACTAAATTTGTTTGAAGTAATAAGTCTAACCTGCTAAACTTCTGAACCATTTTTAATAAATGGGGTGCCTTATAATTGCCTGGGTGAAATGCCTATCTAGAAATGCGGTAGCCAAGTTCAAGAGCACTGTGTGTAATATTACGTGTACCATTGGGGGCCACTTTTAACACCCTCATAACTCTATAATCCATATTGACATGTAGAATTAGGCTCATATATTTAGACTGGCGAGATACATATGTCCTTTAAATTTCATATACACACCTCAAATAGCTATTTAGATATTAACGTTAAAAAATCTTCATTTTTATCACTGACACACCTATAGATCAAAATTTTAACCCAGTTTCAGATGATATAGAAATTTCAAATTTGGCAACCAAATAGGTAGGGGAGCGTTCAAGTATTACGTAACGCAACTTTTGAAGATTTTTGAAATGTAACGCATCGTAATGTTTTACGAGACCCCCCCTCCCCCCAAATTGCGTTACGTAATACTTGAAAGCTTGATAGTGAAATATAAACGAAAAAGTTTGCCAACTTGCGAGAACAAATTACAAATGACGACCAGACTAATACAATCGAGGGATTCCCCGTAAAACGTAAACGAAAAGGGTTGCCAATTTGGGATGCTGTTTTACGAGACCCCCCCCTCCCCCCAAATTGCGTAACGTAATACTTGAACGCTCCCTAGTTGGGTGAATACTAAGGCATAAATCAGATATTAGTATTTTTTTTCTTTTTATAATATTTATTTAATTAATCGACTTTATTAGGAACACTTACTTATTGTGCCAGTATGTAAGAATCAGCAATCAAAATTAATTACAGCCAGTCTCTATGTGGATTTTTAGGTCTTCACATGATTATATAATGAGTAGAATACCACCCTTATTATCAGTTGTACTTATAACTGAAACTATAGTCGCCTTTCATATTTATTACGTTACTAGCTTTTGCCCGCGGCTCCGCTCGCGTGTATGTCGGTTATCGTGGTAATTTGTAGCCTATGCAATGCCTTAAGAATCAAAATATCTCCATGGCAAATTGCATTCAAATCGGTGCAGCCGTTTAGCCGTAAAAGTGTAACAAAGAGACTTAATTACTTTCGTATCTATACCAATATTAAACACTAGCTGAACCCCGCGGTGCTACCCGCGGTACGATGATAACTGCGGGCAACGCCGCGAGGCGAAGCTATATCTTTATAAATAGTAGCCTATGTGTTATTCTGATGTATAAGCTATATTGTGGTAAAGTTTCATTCAAATCCATTCAGTAGTTTTTACGTGAAAGAGTAACAAACATCCATACATACATACATCCATACTTACAAACTTTCGCCTTTATAATAGTAGTAGGATTAGCAATGCATTGACTAACCCTCCGTTGCCACGCCCCCCGTATCGCTCTCTCAAAGTAGGGGCTTAATGATGCTTCATTCAGGTCAATCTTATCGTGATAACTTTTAAACTATTCGCCCAAATTACTTAGTTTGAAAGACAAAGTTTATCTACATTCAATACCTAAAGAGACAAATGTATCAATTTTGATAAGAGTTCGATAAATATTCTGAAATGTGCATTGTTAAAAAATATCCAATTTAATTGTATTTATGGTGATATATGCTGAAGCGGACTTTTATTTAGAACTATTCAAGACGAAAAATACTAAAGCACATTAATATCATGTTTACTCCCAACAGTTTGGGCAGCGCTTGCCAAGATAGCTCTCAGAGGGCTGATTTTTTTAGACTTACTTGATAGTTATTGTTATATTATGACCAGATTATAAAAAATCTTCATAAATTTTAACTTATTATGTTATTCCGATGTCTAAGCTATATTACTGCAAAGTTTCATAAAAATCCGTTCAGTAGTTTTTGCATGAAAGATTAACAAACACACACATCCTTACAAACTTTCGCATTTATAATGTTAGTAGGATAGTAGGACTAATTAAAGACTTATTATTTCAATATATAACGCTCATCAATAGTGTAAGATCATTGCTAATAAATAATGAAATAAAAGGTATTTCGGACCACGGCGCATTTACACAAATCACAGGGCCTTAGCCTTGATAGCGCTCTTCTTGGCTTAGGCTCCTTTATATTTAGTAAAGGGCAGGCTTACGTTGGACTCTCTGGAGTTAAAACATTTAGATCCAAGTCAAATCAAGGCATAAGAGAGCTATATTGTAGAACATAACCGCCGGCGCACGTTATACCGCCCCGACTTGACCAAATTAAGTACAAACAGAAAAAAGTAAAAATATTCCGAATACTGAAAGGCCAATTCACTCAATTACGATTATAAAATCCCGTAAACGTAGGAAAATACAGTAGATTAACTAAAACAATTTGGTATTAATTGTATTACGAAGAGTACCTACTAATAATTTCTGTACAAAAAGTAATGATATCCCATCAAAAAGATAAATGTGAAATGAGAGCCAAGTTCAGTATTATGATATATGACTTGGTCTTGGTTGTTCACTTGAAAGATAATGGAAGTGAGATCTAAGTGGGTGCCAAGTTCAATGGTCAGTCCTGAAATTTATTATAACAACATAAATTATCATTTCTTCGTCAAACTTAGGATAAAGTATTAAAACGTAAAGTCTGTCTTGGCTGGTTTTCATATACGAATTATTATTAAGTACCTACTAACATAATCAAAGAGCATGTTAGATGGCTAGTTTCTAACGAAATATGTATTGATTATAAGACCCATTCTGAGCGACCACCTCCTCTGTACTGTAGTTATCACTGGCAACACATACTGGTCAAAGACTTTTGTCTTGAAATATTGCGTTATTTGAGAAGAGAAAACGTTACGCAGCTTTCCGAACGCTGCCCGACCTAGTTGGATTCGACGATTAACCTCCTTTTCGAAGTCGGACTCACGTAGCTGGATAGCTGGATAGTCCTAGGTAGGTTATTTTTATAGGTTTATACGTAGTCTTCAATAACACGTCGAGTGTAGAGTCTCCTCTTTTCCCTGGAGTGGGTGCGACATGGACTTTCCACATAATTTTAAGACCCCCCCACTCGTTTAGAGATCCTATTAAGGGCATCGAGCATTGTGCTAAGGTCTTCTGCGGTTTCAACCATGATGTCATCCGCAAATCGAAGATGAACGATATCATTCGCCATTGGTATTAATGTCAAGTCCATTCCAGTCCAGAAGCTTGGAAACGTCTTTAAGCGCTGTGGAGAATAGTTTCGAGGGCGAAAA
Source organism: Spilarctia lutea (assembly GCA_916048165.1). Lineage (NCBI taxonomy): Eukaryota > Metazoa > Arthropoda > Insecta > Lepidoptera > Erebidae > Spilarctia > Spilarctia lutea. The sequence goes on along the minus strand of OU696471.1, from coordinate 16,479,058 downwards.
ATCGATCTAGCTAGGATTCATTTTTAGAAAATGTTTCTAAAAAAATGAAAACCGGTCATCCAATTACTGGTACCTGGTAAGATCCCTTGCGAATACCTTAGTGCTTTGGTTTCGCTCTATAGACTCTTCAGTATGCAAGGTCTGCAGGGTAATGCTTGGCCTTTCTTCTATGAGGTTAAGTGCAGTCGGAGAATCGTAGTACCTAGTGCTTGTATATATTCATTTAATAATTGTATTGTTATTTATTATAATAATTTGAATTATTGAAAATTGATATAGCCTATGTCACTCGGGCCATCATTACGTATTTATTGACTACTCATTCAATGAAATCGATTCGGTAGTTAAGGCGCTACGATGGAAAATGCAAACATATATAGACTTCCAAAACTATTGGCACCCTTTTGGCTTCACTGTAGTCGGATAAAAAAGGATAGTGTAATATTATATGGTCCTCAGTCGGTGGTTCTAACTTAATGAATGACAAATAAATCGTGGTAGGTACTATTCGAAAATCTCTTCTTTTAGTGATCACAATTAAATTTAACCGTTGGAAACTAACCTATTGTGGAAGTGCCCCCCAAACACTTACTCCCAAATTGATGTTTTTAAAAAAATTAAGTCCGTCTTCAACTGGTGTATACTACATACGCTATTTTTCATAAACAACACGCCACGCTTATCTTTAACACATATTAAAAGAGGATTAATGTAAGATACGTTAGGGAGAGGATAATGGAAATACCAAATTGCTGACTCACTTTTCCTGTAAATATATTGATATTTTAAAATTTTAATAGGACAGAGACACATTAAACAAAAACAAATAAAGCATGTTGCGGTTGACCCCACAGGATGAGTCGAAAAATGATTATTGGCAGTAGCAAACAGTTGTTATAGTTATTTTTTTTGTTAACAACGTTTAAAATAAATATTGGACATCTCTTTCTTTTCAGATAGAATAACTAGGTGGCGACTTATCAGACTTAGATTTTTACGTTTTGTTTTTGTCGATATATATATATTGTGACTGTGATTTTTTATGACTAATTCATCACGATGATAATATTCCGAGTAATGCGTGACATCAACCAGCTTTATTTAGGGTTAAAGAGCTCTGTCACCGTAATGGTTCAAGGATTAAGTGGATTTCAGTCCTTGTCAAAATAAAATTCAACTATTCTTCTTGTTCCAGAGACTTCTTACCCAGAGGTTCTGGAATTGTCACTCGTCGACCACTGATATTGCAGCTCATACATGGAAATGCAGGTAATTAGAACAGCGAAGAACATAATTTAAAGTACACATAGTGTTTAATTGTTATGAATTCGCCAGTAGTGATGTTTACAACTGTGCAAAATGTGAACATAACCTTCAACAGTATTCTGAATGATAAATCAACTAATTGGCCCACTAATACAGCCAATTACCGTATACATTTATAAAATCTTCTTATTCAACTTAATAGTTGCATTTTAAGAAAACTCACAAAACCACCATTTCTATTTTGCTAAAATTGTGATTCCGGAAGAGATTAATAGGTCACTGGCCTTCCGTTTCTGCTTGGACCCTTGCATTGTATCACAATTCGTTTGCTGCAAATAATAAGGAATAAATTAGTAATTCATTCACACTACCATAAGTAAAACTATTTATTTAGCGTAAAATATTTTTTTAACTATTACCAACCACATTGTTTCTTCGAAACAGGAAACATTTACAATAAATGACGATTTAATTGGTCTTTGGAAAATTGTGAAATTTCTTTTAAAGCCTTGGACATATTTTTTATATGTTTCTTTAACTCTGATGAAATATACGTATCTTCCTTATATTATTTTTCATTGAAATGGTTGTTCTTTTCGTAGAATACGCCGAGTTCCTTCATTGCAAAGGCAAGAAATTCGTCGATTTCAATGAAGTCCGTGCAGAGATTGAAGGAGAAACCGATCGCATTACCGGTTCCAACAAGGGAATATCGCCCGTGCCGATCAATCTCCGCGTCTATTCTCCAAATGGTAAGTAAAAAAGTTTATCCATAAAAAAAAAGATCCTGCGGTAAACGAAGTAAAAGAGGAAAAAATACATAATAAACAGGAATGACTGTTTACTGTAGAAAGAAATGAAAAATTAAAGAGATTTAAGTATACAAAAATATATGTAGCTATGTGTATAAATTTTACGATGTATGTCAACGACCTCCGAACGTGTCCTCTGTCGCTTATCACTTTATACAATGATGCTATAAATATTTAGGTATTTCGTCTGCCCCACAAATATTCAATGAATTTATGATTCATATTGGAGCCGATCATCTTGCAATATGTGCGTGATGCCTCTTTCTTCTAGTAAATAGGTAATAATCATAACCGGTAACCAATCTAAACTTTTTGTTGTATCACTAGTAATATAAAAAGTACAATAAATTACAATCGTCGTTGACGCTACAGCAAGCAATTCAACAAAGAAACTGAGATCAATGACTAGACAAGGTCAATGTCGTTATACTTTTGACGGATAACCATTCTAGTAACCAAAAAAAAGAATATGGCTCTTGTTAGATAAGTGTACCTATAATGTTTGTAATTCGATTCAGTAACCAACTAAAAGCCATTCCCAATAACCAAATATATATTTATGGCTTGACGTACCCAATTAAAATTTCAGTAAGGAGAATGAGTCACAATTATTGCTGAAATAAGGAAACCATGTATCACTTGTTACATAAATCTTTATAAAACCTACGGTTGAATGACGGAAGTTAACAGTATATACAAATAATGAGTCAGTGTTATATGGAGTTGCTTTAGATAAGCGAATGCCTAGTTCAGTGATAGTGTATTATCAATTCAATATATTATCAAGACCTATTTATCAATTCTCTGTTATTGTAATTATAAGTCTTGATGGCACAATTAGGAGATACGAATGCATTGTTTTGTTTTGCAAATTTCATTCATAAGTATCGACCGCACTGCCTTTATGAGAATCCGGTAACTTGAAAATTACATATGGGCCTCGACTACATTTAGAAAACTCTGGATACTCTTGATATATAATTAATGACATAAGGTTTTATATACAAATACATTGGTTTTAAATCCTCTTCACAAGATTGACAATAAAAAAACATATTCTATTCGTTTTATATGTTTAATACTTAGTAATACTAATCAATTTTATAAAATTTAAAACTGCAGAAACAGACAATACTTGACATATACTTGTGCACGTTGACGGTTTTCGAAATCCCTACAAAATAGAAGATCTTTAGTTAGGTGTCATTTAGCATGATGAAAACGAAATACGATAACATTTATATTTAGGAGCTACCTTCGTTAGGGGTTCCTAGTTAGAAATGGCTTAAGTATAGTTGGTGAAAAGGGGCATAAGTACACCAATAACAAAAACTGTCTTGTCTTGGAAACAGTAAAGAGATTCTCGAATTAATTCTACATTTGATAGTTATGCCGTATCTTGGACGAGAAATGTTCACATAATTACACATCAGTCACACCGTGACGAACAATATATAAATAACTATAATCGTAAAGCAGGTTTGACACGAAGCTAACTAACTCTAAACAGTACTTTACCATTTATATTAGGAACACTGTAACCCTTCTTTAGCAATAAAATCCTCTACTACTTAACTAAAACCAACACAAACGTAATGTGATAGATAAGCTCATTTTATAAGCGAACGTCATCGAAGACATTTATAGAAAAACAATGTTCTGCGATAAGGTGTTTCCATCTGCGTATTTGTCTCGTAGAAGAAAAAAATATATTCGTGTTTTTTTTAAATGATACACTCTTTTTACCTATATTTGTACATGATTCATTACTTACTTATCGGTAAAGTGATGCTCTTTGTAGACAAGATTTGATGTTGTTCGATAGTCTCAAAAAGTTTAGCCTAGCTTGATACATAAAGATAAAGTCAAATATCATGTGGTCCACGAATATGGATTTATGAAATTCTTCTATTCATTTCGTTCTCCTTACTTCTCTATTGCTGAAGAAGTATGCTTCTTAATGACCAGGCCTATCGTTACTTTTTTAGGACAATCATTAGGGGAGGCCTACGTTCAGCAGTGGACTTCTTGCGGCTGATATGATGATGATGACATCTCGATAATTAAAATCCTCGAATTTTCTTCTTTGCTGTTACTTAGAGCAAGCAGGAAGTTACGTCTTCAGCTTATAATTTTTTTTAGTATAATAATAATTGCGCATCACATTTTAATCTGTATTTGTCAAGCAGTAACTGCTATCAGTTCAATGTATTAATTAATAACTATCCCCCATTTGCATGTGTGCAACTAAATTTAATTTCATTGTGGCTAGTCAAAATAGATTTTACAAGTCTCAATTGCCTCAAAGGGTTTTGCTGTGACGCTAATTATGATTAAAGATGATTTAAATTAATGAGAGTTCCCAAGCACGGCATTCTGACATAGTCAGTTGCGAAAATATTTTCAAAACTGTTTTGCTCCTTTTAGTTTTGAAAACGTAAATAAAAGCGTGTTTACAACTATAATTATTTTTAGGTATTTTTAAATATTCGTTATAAAATTACGACGTTGCTTCAAATGATAAGTACTTATAGTGTGTTAAATAACGCCCAGGCTTTTTTAAGGGACTCCTTAATTTGCCTTAGGGAATTTATATGTATTTACAATTACCGAAAATGAGGTGACAAATTAAAGGTTATCCTTACTGTATGCCTTAATACCTATACATCTTAATGATGAAATGTTTCCTTACCTTTAAACAGTTTTTGTTGCAATGCACCACGTGAGTGAGGGTACCCGTGTCCAGAACTCCCCTTCCCCGCTCCTTGATGCCGAGGAAGGGCCGTAAAGACTTGTGACTTTTGATTTGTAGGTGTCCATGGACGTCGGTGTGTCACTTATCATTAGATCCTGAGACTGGAGGCCTAATGATGCAGAATTATATCTATAGGCCGCAATAATGTGGATCACTATGCTACATTGTCTGCATTCGCAATGAATCCGCCGACCGCTACTCTTGAATTCTGGTTATGCTTTCCATCAGACATAGTAGAGTCACTTTGCTAGAGTATTGTTTCGTTTGTACCCTATACCATAAAAATATATATCAACTTGGGGTGATGGCATCAATTTGGCCAAAGATAGTGATGTGATAGCGTTGCTGGACGCACGCATTTGTCAAGCAATCTGTCGTCGTCGTGATTACGTCGCGCAAAGGATGACGGTTGTATAGAGACTATGTAATTTTGTTGCCAAGTACCATTTTTTTAAATGAAAAATTATTTTTGTCCTCTGGGTTTTTAATTCTCAAATATAAGGATAGAAGAAGATTTCTTCTTGTTTATCTAAGGTGTATTTAGTATTTGCAATCTAACTTTTGACTTTACAATATCAGTTTACAGTTTTTTTGATGCCGACATGACCTTCTAATGAACGAGGCAAATTTGTTACACTCTAAATCTATATATGTTCATTATATATGGTACATATGTTCCTAACATAGAATTATAATCTTGCATAATGTTTTGTAATATAAAGAAGTACAAAGAGAAAGTTCTGAATTTCAACCAGTCAAAACGAGTAGCACCTTTTTCGATTTTTGTTTGATTTCTAGTCATGACTGTTGTTGATTTCATCATCGTTGGTGTAATTATATGTTTGTAGTTTCATTGCTGTATTGTTTCTAGTTTTGATTTTGTTACACTGTATTGCTTGTATTCAATAACAATGACCTTCTGTTATTCTTCACACACAAATGTGTCCAAACACTGCGCATGAAGCCCAGTCGGTATTAAAGACAACTAAACAATAATTACATTTTGGCATGCAATGCAGGTTTATAGGTCACCGGTTTGTTTACGGCCACATTGATATGTATGTCATGCTTTCTCATAATAATTACAATCATTTGTCTTACTCCATGGTAGCGCCTTATCCTAAAAAATGTATCTAACACAGATTTAACATAGTTTTACAAAATATATGAAGTGAATTAAACTAGTATTTGAATCTCTGCTGTTGATGATTGATTATTTGAACAAAGAAATAAATATTCTAGTCAGTACAAACGAAACTTAAAATTTAACACCTTAACCTTTCCTGAATATCACTCTGTCTGGAGGTAAAAGCCGCATTAAAATCGTTCCGTAGATTTTACGTACGTACCACATATGCAGCCTATGCAGATTGTTATTTTAAATTACAGTGCTCAACTTGACTCTGATCGATTTGCCGGGTCTTACCAAAGTACCCATCGGTGACCAGCCGCCTGATATTGAGCAACAGATCAAAGGAATGATATTCCAGTTCATAAGGCGCGAGTCGTGCCTTATCCTCGCCGTCACACCAGCAAATACTGATTTGGCTAACAGCGATGCCTTGAAACTCGCAAAGGAAGTGGACCCACAAGGTAAATATTGCTGCACTTCATAAATACTTTATAAAATATTTGTCATTTACAAGACTAGTATAATATTATATGACCTATGTACCTCATTCACTAAAATCGTTTCGTAGTCTAGGCGCTATGCCAAAACATACATACATAGACTGCCAAAAATATTATCCTTCCTTTTGCTGTAGTAGGGTAAAAATAGAGCAATTTACTTATAAAATATTTGGGTTTTACTGTTACTGATACGATAATAAGTGGTACGGTTTTAGAAATCCTAAAGAACTGACTTTATGACTTTCAAACACCACTTGCAAGTAATTACTTACTAATTAATATCAGTATTAATTTAAGGAAGCTTTAAAAAGTGTTATATAAACAACACGATTATAAAATGTAACGTACCAACGAGCACCCTAATTATGTAAACACCGTACGTTAATGAAATTACGAACGGTAATGATCACTGCTGGGGGTATACCCACGCGTTTCTGTTAGCAAACATTTACCTTTAAATAACAAATACTCCGTTAGATGAATGTATTTTAAATTTTTACGTTTTTTTTTATATAGGTCTCCGGACAATTGGTGTGATAACAAAGTTAGACTTAATGGATGAAGGCACAGATGCTCGTGATGTATTGGAAAATAAACTGTTGCCGCTCCGTCGTGGGTACATTGGTGTCGTCAACCGATCGCAAAAGGATATTGATGGACGCAAGGACATTGCTGCTGCACTCGCAGCTGAGAGGAAATTTTTCCTTAGGTACATAATCACGATAATAGATCTGAATGTAACTTGTTCTAAGACTATTTTTTCTTTTACGAAATCATTTATTAATATCTAATTGCGAATGGATGCAATTCTTCACATTTAACTAGCTTTTTCCTGCGTCTCCGCCTGCTTGTCAGTTATCGTGGTAAAAAATAGTAGTGGTAAAGTATATCCATGCCAAATTTCATTAAATTTGGTGCTGCGTTTTAACCGTGAAAGTGTAACAGACAGACAAAGTTACTTTTAAATGTATGTCATCATCATCATCATCATCGTCCTAGCCTTTATTATTCCCAATATTTGGGGTCGGCTACCAGTTCAACCGGTTTTACCTGAATATCAGTTTTTACACAGAGCGACTGGCATCTGACCTCCGCAACCCTGAGGGCGAACTGAATTCGAAGGTTGAACTAGTTGTCAGTATATTTGAGGGCACTGACTTCCCAATAACGATTGCCATAGCTGTTCATGACAACCGGGACCGACGGCTTAACGTGCTCTCCGAAGCACGGGCGGGAAACACCGCCATCTTCCATACTCCGGGCTGCTATTAAGAATTTCTTGTAGGAAAAACCCAACAGCAGTCCGACCCGGGAATTGAACCCGAGACCTCTTGATCTGCAGTCGCTTACGCTAACCACTAGACCAACGAGGCAGTCAGTGTATATATTATATGAATATCGTTAATAGTACTAACGACTTAAAATAATTAAACACAGTCTCTGTTATGGTATTGGTGATAAAGTAATAGTTAGATGCTTTTAATACCATAATCATATCAAGATGCTGATTCACTAAGAAGCGTTAGTGAAGTACAATACATAATCGTAGTATATTAAGTACTTCACGAGCGGAACTGCTCCTATCTAACGTAGTTGAGACATACATCTATGACATCGATATATATTTATATGTCACTTATCATGTTGACCTAGTTGCGACGATTGCAAATAGCTCAATGCGATACATCGCTTTGAGTTAAATTTTAGTATCAATTTCTTTTTTACAACTATTAGTTTTAGAATGCTAAAATAAGGACTTATTGGGAACAGTTTCGTCTCGTAGATTGTAGTTGGTCCCACCAAAAAAAATCTTTCTTGCAATAACCATTCATTCCATAATTTATAAGATATACGTAAATTATAGATACTATTTTAGTTCAGGTTTGGATAATCTGTCCAAACCCATCTCTAGTTCGCTTTATTCAGTTAGAATATGGTGCATGGAAAGATGTGTATCAACTGTAAATTCTTTAAAATTCTCGGTTATTCTCTACTATGCATATCATCATCTTCCTAGCCTTTATTATTCCCAATATTTGGGGTCGGCTACCAGTTCAACCGGTTTTACCTGAATATCAGTTTTTACACAGAGCGACTGGCATCTGACCTCCGCAACCCTGAGGGCGAACTGAATTCGAAGGTTGAACTAGTTGTCAGTATATTTGAGGGCACTGACTTCCCAATAACGATTGCCATAGATGTTCATGACAACCGGGACCGACGGCTTAACGTGCTCTCCGAAGCACGGGCAGGAAACACCGCCATCTTCCATACTCCAGGCTGCTATTAGGAATTTCTTGTAGGAAAAACCCAACAGCAGTCCGACCCGGGAATTGAACCCGAGACCTCTTGATCTGCAGTCGCTTACGCTAACCACTAGACCAACGAGGCAGTTAATTCTCTACTATGCATATTCTGCATGTATTATCTCCTTATATATAAAAATCAATTGCTGTTCGTTTGTCGCGCTAAAACTCTAGAACAGCTGGGCTCGTGGTCCAGGAAAGGTTTAAAGAGGTTGAAAATTAAAAACAACTTGAAAATCCAAATGTCACGTGTACGATTAGCGGGCACAGCTAATACACTGTAAAACATTCCTATTGAATAAGTCTCTGACTTATGAAAACAACCTCAAAATCGATTGAGTACCTTAAAGGTCTAAGTATACATTAATGAAAAGCAGTACTATGTTAAAATTATAAATAATTTATTCCGAAACTATATGTAAAATAATTAGCTAGAAAATATTTGTGACAGGTAAATTAAACTGATACATTACACCATATTGTTATGGGAGCACTGGCTGACAATTAAACGCATAAATCTTCTGATAAATTTCATTATTCCTCAAGACGGGCTTACAATATAACACCATATTTGTAAGAGAAGTGAACCACAGACAAGCGGAACAGACAAGCAAAATCCTTTTTTTTTATTAAGTAATAGCATGGAAATGTATGCGTTTGCCTACTTAACATTCCAATATGAAACAAGTTTTATTCTGAACTTATAAATACCTTTTTATGACTGCCAAACAATATAAACATTTGTTATTATTATGTCCACAGCCACCCCTCTTACCGACACTTGGCAGACCGACTTGGAACGCCCTACCTCCAGCGTGTCCTGAACCAACAACTGACAAACCACATCCGCGACACACTGCCAGGTCTCCGCGATAAATTGCAGAAGCAATTGCTAACCCTAGAGAAGGATGTCGACCAGTACAAACACTTCAGGCCCGATGACCCTTCTATTAAGACAAAAGCTATGTTACAGTAAGTGTGCATTACTATAATGGAAATGTTTTTTTAAACGTGTTAGGCAAACTATTTACTTGTTATAACCTTATCGTTACTATTACATACCCAACTATAGCGACATCTAGTTACGTATACGAATATTCATGTAGGATAGTAGCTCTTTTGTATCAAAACTGAGCAAACCGTACCGTGGGAGAGCCCAACCGGAGTGATACCACGGCCTCACAGAAATCCGGTCCACAGAAACCTCACGGAAAATAGCTGTTTCACTGCCCCTGTGCTGTTTCAACCGAGTGTTTCACCGAGTGAGTGAGGATACCGAAGGCCCATACTCCAACCCCTCCCCTATCCCCCTTCCCATCCACCAAAGGTTAGCAACGCACTTGTGACGCCCCTGGTGTAGCGGGTGTCCATGGGCGGCGGTAATAGCTTACTATCAGGCGATACGTCAGCTCGTTTGCCACCTATTCCATTAAAAAAAAATAAATAAAAAAATACCATAGTGTCTAGTCTGGAATAGACACCTACTAATCCAGCATAGTTCCAGTCTGGTTTATAATGTTAGAGGATATTACGATTTTTGTGCATTGGATACATACAATTAAAAATGTCATTTCCATTTCACAGAATGATACAAACTCTTCAAACAGATTTCGAACGCACAATCGAAGGTTCTGGTTCAGCACAAATCAATACTAACGAATTATCCGGAGGTGCCAAAATAAACAGATTGTTCCACGAAAGGTTTCCCTTCGAGATAGTTAAAATGGAGTTTGACGAAAAGGAACTTCGCAGAGAGATAGCTTTTGCTATTAGGAATATCCACGGTATTAGGGTAAGCATTATACACTTAATGAGCTTCTTGACGTTAATATTACATTTTGAACCTATAAGATGGTACATATTTTATCAAACTTATTATTATGTTTTACTTGTTAAAACAATATTGGAAGCTAGCTGAATCCCGCGGTACGACAATAACCGCGAGCAACGCCGCGAGTCGAAGCTAGTATCTTTTGAAATTGTAGCCTATGTGTTATTCTGATGTACAAGCTATATTATTGTAAAGTTACATCAAAATCCATTCAGTAGTTTTTGTGTGAAAGAGCAACAAATATACTCACATACTCACAAATTTTCGCGTTTATAATATTAGTAGGTTAGTTATTGGAAATAAACTATTATTGACGTAAACAAATTGAAGCAATTGGTTAGATTTCATAGTGAAATAACTAAATAGACCTGGAAACATTCACAAAATATCATCAATCTTTGTTATTGTTTAGAGGGTGAGCACTACTTGAACTTGAACTTGAAACTCGCGGGCTGGGTCTCCGCAACTCGACGTCTATGAGCACTATTATATAATTATTTTTCGTTACGCAGGTGGGCCTATTTACACCGGATATGGCTTTCGAGGCCATCGTAAAGAAGCAGATTTCCCGTCTAAAGGAGCCTAGTCTAAAATGTGTCGACTTGGTCGTGCAGGAGTTATCCAATGTCGTCCGTATATGCACTGAAAGGGTAATTATACAATTAGTCCCAATTCACCTCAACAAAATCCGACATTCTTAGAAAATTATGTACATCACTCACACAATGTGACCCAAGTTTAACATTATTCATCTGTTGTAGATGTCGCGATACCCCAGGTTGCGTGAAGAGACGGAACGCATTATCATGTCTCACGTTCGTTCCCGAGAACAAATGTGCAAAGATCAATTGGTACTGCTTATCGACTGCGAACTTGCTTACATGAATACGAACCACGAAGATTTCATCGGTTTTGCCAAGTAATATTACATTTTGAAACTTACTTTTTGTTTTAAATGTGGTAAATGGAAGACCTATATTGAATGTGTAAATTCAGCGAATCGTTTTCTTCTAGTGCTCAGAATCAGTCGGAGAATGCTACTAAGTCGGGACACAGGGCATTAGGAAACCAGGTTATCAGGAAAGGATACATGTGCATTCATAACTTGGGTATAATGAAAGGTGAGTCTTATTTAATGTCTTTTGTCTTCTTCATTGTTGTCTAGTGAATATAGTTCTTATATTTCATTCACATCAAATGTTGTTATTTGTTTACAGGTGGTTCCCGAGATTACTGGTTTGTTCTGACATCTGAGAGCATTTCCTGGTATAAAGATGAGGAAGAGCGGGAGAAGAAATATATGCTCCCATTAGATGGACTCAAGTTGCGGGACCTCGAGCAAGGCTTTATGTCACGCCGACACATGTTCGCGCTATTCAACCCTGAAGGGAGGAACGTGTACAAAGTAATTAATAGTAATTAATATAATGTAATAATATTCAGATAATAGAGGAGGAAAAGCATATATTGTCTCTGATCATCAGCTTCGTGAATCCATCTGAATTTAGTCGTTAAAATATGTAGCGTCAATTAACAGGGTACTGAGAACTAAAATTTTAAATCAAAATTGAAGTTGTCACATTTCAAAAACATTAAATATTTCTATACGGAAACAATATAAAGTTATTGGTCTCGGCTATCATTAATAAGCGCTAAATTATTATTACTGGGAGGGGTCATTGACCCCAAATACCGTGACAAATGATTACTCATGGGATGTCGTTGTTTATTGCGGTCGTGAAGGTCAAACGACAGTGGTTTTACAGTAAAAACAAATTGGCGGTCTGATGATAGTGTTTAGTGCTAAACTTGTAACGAGCAAAAGGCCAAATTGCGTCTGAGGTATTTCCGAAGCTATTCAACCTTCAAACCTTCATAAAGGACGTATTTGGATATTAAAAATCGACAATGACTCGTTCATTTAAAACGCTTTTAAAAAAGGTATCAAACTCTATAACTAATAAATAAAAGTATGCAATCTAATGAACGCAGATTTTTTAGCTGATAGTTGTAGTACAGACAGATAAAAAGGAATTGAGAAGTAGAAATAAATAAATAAAGCTGTTATTTTTTTTAAATCACATTTATTATTATATTTAGGATTACAAGCAGCTGGAGTTGTCCTGTGAAAACCAAGATGACGTCGATTCTTGGAAGGCGTCATTCCTACGCGCTGGTGTATATCCAGAGAAGACGTCGGAAGCCGCCAACGGTGATGATGTAAGCACTTCCCACTTATCTATTCGCTTTACTTTACTGCCTGTCTTATTATTCTATAATCTATAAACTCTTCAAATACTTCACCTTAATATATTCTAAGCAAAATCCTATTTATTTTTGAGCTTATTTACTACATTGCTTTATAAAAATATATGAGACTTATGTATTGGTATAATTAAATATGAAATAATTGTATAAATTTGTATGTTACAAACTATGTTGTTTTGCCATGCTATTCAGAGTGAAGGATATGAGGTTTGTTTCTACTTTAAACATCCACACAAGTACATGATCACGCAAACGCTATGGGTCTTACACAATGAAAACTTTGATGTACACAAAAATGTTTGTGTAGTAACATAACATAAAATAACCATTGCCAATAACAGCATTTATTAATTTTCTCTAAATAATTGCCAGCCAAATAGCATGACAATCGTAGTGCTGTTTTTTCGTATCAATTTATGCACTTCATATTCATTTCTTATGTACAACTCACACAATATTAACCAATCATTAATTATTTCATACTTAAATTTAGTGATGTTAAGCTTAGTTTACATAAAAAGGTTTTATCCACTTCTTCTAATTTTAACCTTCTGTGGAAGTTTTATTCGATTTTGTTTTAGCATGTTTGTTTTTATTTTTAGTTATTTCTGCCTTCCCTGGGGTTAGGTGAAAATAAAAGAAGTGTAAGTGATTCGTATTTTAAGGCTTGTTTGCTGGGTTTTGACTTGGATTTTAAAGGTGATTTTTGAAAGGCAGTAGTTTACGTTTTGTTTTTTTTTTGTTTATATAATTGCATGAGCAATTAATAAATACAATATGGCTGTATACAGTAGGTATAGCTCTAAATATTACAACCAGGGGCGTATCAAGTTGTGACTGTCATTGCTTTTGGTTTTGATTGTGAAATATGTTGAAGCACAGATTACACTGAAGATTAATAAGGTGGCGATGGTTGGTAAGCGCAAGATTATATCATTTTGATATACTATACATCAAAATTTGTACAAATAATCAATCTGTTCGGCATTAGAGGTTAAAGGATACGTTTCTAACCAGAGCTGTGTGAGATTACTAAGCTTTATGCGATAATGAATGGCTGTACAAATGAGTAAATTTAATTAATTACATACTTAAACTGTAAATTATAAATTGATTATTTGCTTGCCGTTTAGCAGCTACTCTCAGATTTGGTAGAAACGCGACTGACATTAAACTGAATTTATCAGCTTCTTCCTTGCTTACTACACCATTTTACTATCTATATCTATGTATAAATAAAAATGAATCACCGAAATGTATGTACGCGCATAACTTTCGATGGACTGCACCAAATTGTATAATTATTTCTTTGATGCGTTTGTTACAGAAAAAAAGTATAAGAAAACCGAAAGTGTTATATTTTAGAAGTTCGCCACTGTACATTACCTATCCGTGTAAAACTGAGGCGGGTATAAATACAAAAACAATTATTTCCAGAAATTTTGAAAATATTCAGGAAAAAAAGTATGGCGGTACGAAGTTCGCCGGGTCGGCTAGTATTAACATAAATTTTGATTCTGGCTGTTCTCTTTCTGGCTGTTCAAACAAGCATGTAATAAACTATTAATAAAAATTATTATTAATTTGAGTATTCTTGTAAAATTGCAATGAAATTCGAAGAATATGACACTTTCCACATAGGTTATATAAGGAAACACTTTTAGGTTCCGTATCAACGTTATAGAGGGCAAAATAGCCCAGGAATATTAGTCAAATGAAGGCAAGAATCGCGAAATGAGAGATAGTCAGCTGAAAACTTGCATAAAACTTTATTTTGACACTCTAAAACTTGTCTCAATATCCTATCTATCCGGTCAAAGGTATAAAAAATAGTTTTTTACACATTTGTTGCCACAATATCCCGTTCCCTATGGGCCTTATGCTATTTGTATGTTAAATAATATAGAGGATTAAATATCTACAGTTTTTGTTTAATATTTTTTTATATCTTGAACCTTTTTGAGGTAGAGGACAAAGCGCGCGCAGTGTTAACCTATTTAGAGTATAATTTGAGGTCAACCCGTAGTTCTAAAAATTCTAAATAATTTTAGTTTTTTATTAACCATTAAGTTATAATTAATATTTTTTTTCAATAGTTAAGTATATATTCATTATACTTACCTACTCGTGTAATTATAAAGTTAATAAGGGAAATTATGCAAGTTTTCAGCCGACTAACGCTCATTCCGAGGTAAAACCTCTAATACTCCTGGACTAAAAGTGAGCATTATTAATAAGCTTAGTTGCAAAGACAACTAATGTATGTAGACGAACGAGGATTGTAGTGTAGCACTTTCTTATATTTATATACCAATAGTAATTTCCTAAAATATACTAAAACTGCCTCATAACGCTACGTAAACTTTATGTAACCTTGTACTGCTGTGTATTTTGCTTTACACCAATGTAACTTGTTCGTTACATGATACATCGGATCGTAGTTAAAAAAATTACAAGAGAAAGAAATCGTGGCTCATTTTGTGTAATTTGTTGGTTTATGTGTCTTCTTCTTGCAGCAAAATACATTTAAAACAAATTTGATAGAAAAAGAAGGTAATATGTCCATAGCGTCTATCATTTTGTTTCATTTGACGCTCATTTCTTATTAATTCACTAACATGCATGCTTTACTGAAGTATTGTTTGGTTTAGTGACCTTTTTTAATATACAACCGCTTAGTGATAGATTTAGCGAGCGGCATGATAAAGTTTATCAAAATAATCTGTATAATAACAAAGAATTTCATTTCATATTGCTATTTTAAGGACACAACACGCAATTTGTAGACAATGAGTTTCGTATCAAATGATTGTCGTCACATGCCGTTCTTACGATTCCTCAATTTCCTCAATCCTTTCCGCTAAAAAACTACCGTGGGTCGTATATCCTCGTTTTGAAGACACTCCCCTATCTGCCTCAGCTAACATTGGAATACTTGGTGTCGACGTATCGAGCGAAGTTTCGTGGCCATTTGGAGGGTAAGGTCAAATTGGCCTCGAAAAAGCTTGGTGTGCTCAACAGATCAAGGTGGTATTTCACTCCGGCCCGCCGCCTTCGGCTTTATAAGGCGCAGGTTCGACCTCACATGGAATATTGTCCTCATCTTTGGGCAGGGGCACCCCAATACCAGCCCCTCCCTCTGGACCGCATTCAGCGGAGTGCGACTCGTATCGTCGATTGCCAGGATCTTACGATTCGGCTAGACTCTCTGGTGCTGCGTAGAGATGTGGCTTCGCTGTGCATCTTCTACCGCATTTACCATGGGGAGTGCTCCGAGGAATTGTTCTGATTGATCCCTGCCGCATCTTTCCGCCATCGTCCTACACGACAGAAATTTCATCCCATCATCTAGATGGTTGGCAGTCCATAACTATGCGATTTTCCCGAAACTTTCTGCCGCGCACAATAAAACTGTGGAATGAGCTGTCGCCTGCGGTGTTTCCGGACCAATACGAGCTTCAAACCTTCAAGAAAAGAGCGTACTCCTTCCTAAAAGGCCGGCAACGCACTTGTAACGCCTCTGGTGTTGCGGGTGTCTATGGACGGCGGTAATCGCTTACCATCAGGCGATACGTCTGCCCGTTTGCCTGCTATATAATAATATAGATTAAGTTTATTCCTTTAAAGGCCAGGTTCATGATGTTTATTTATTTATGTTTCAAATATGAGTTTGTCTTCTACGGTAACTTTAACTTCTTACAGTGAATGGCTACAAAAATATCATACTGAGGTATATTTATTAGATGTATATGGAAGTAGGGAAATAATAAAATAATTGCCTTACTTTCACTATGAAGGAAAGTAGACCTTGACATATTATCCATAATTTTATTTTATAATCTTCATTTTATTTGGAATGCAGCTTAATGAATACAGTATTTCTGTTCTTCCATAATCATACCATATCATTTCATCATTTATGTACATATTGTATGCGTTTAAAATAAATAATTTCAAATACCTACTATGTTTTTACCTATGTAATCTCGCACTCATTATAATCTCGTGTATTACATAAGTTAATAGTATTTGAACGTTGTATTTTCAGAGTTCAGACAATTCAGGCACAAGCAGTATGGACCCGCAGTTGGAGAGGCAGGTGGAGACAATCCGAAACCTGGTGGACTCGTACATGCGCATCGTGACCAAGACCACACGCGACCTCGTGCCCAAGACTATTATGATGATGATCATTAATAATGCCAAAGACTTTATCAACGGGGAGCTACTTGCGCATCTTTACGCTTCTGGTGATCAGGTGAAGAATATTGTCTTTCTATTCCAAAAACCAAAATCGTTCAGAGTGGCGTGTAATGGTAGAGGCCTATGTCCTGCAGTGGACTGCAATAGGCTGATGTTGATACAATTCCTAGCTAACCCGCACATGTTGTGTGCGTCTTTCTAAACGAATAAATTTTCCCAGGATTTGCAACATTTTTCATTGTTTCTCCCCCCAATTGGTCGTAGCGCAATTTTTTATAGCTTGTAGCTATTCTCAACCAATGGTCTATTCGAAACTGATATTTTTTTCAATTTCAAACAAACTTATATTAGTAAAGATTATTTTCGTAAATAACTTAAAGTAAGCATTTATTTGAAGTTATAGATCAGTTTCCAAGTGTTAAGAATTCGCTTCACATTGGTATGATTATTTTATTGAACGTTTCTTTCAGTCTCAAATGATGGAAGAGTCACCTGAAGAAGCGCTGAAGCGAGAGGAGATGTTGCGCATGTACCACGCTTGTAAAGAGGCCCTGCACATTATCGGCGACGTGTCTATGGCCACGGTGAGCACGCCCGTGCCACCCCCCGTTAAGAACGACTGGCTCGAGAGCCGCCTCGACTCCAACCCACGCCTCAGCCCGCCGTCTCCCGGCGGACCCAGGAGAGCCACACCCGCCCAGCAAGGTTAGTCATTTACCGTTCACCGTTCATTTGTAAGTTGATGTTTATTTAATTTATATGTACCTCATGCTAAACTTCAGAAATAATTCTTCATTCACAGACAGTAATTTATGCTGCAATCTCAACAACTTCTGTCTAAGCGTATCATCTTCAACATCATCAATTTAAAACGATTACCTACTGTATTGCACAGATTAATATACAAACAAGCATTCTTTGTATAATACGTACATACATGTATGAAGTAATCGATCACATCTCGTTTTTGATTTTTTACGTTATTGGACGTTCAAATATTTTGTAAATAATTTTGAATAACAATGGGTCAATCCGGTGGCAGGTTCGATGGGCAGTCGCGGCGCCCCTCCCCCGCCGGGCGGAGGCGCGGGCCGGCCGGCGCCACCGCTGCCGTCCCGACCCGGAGGCGCCGCCCCGCCCCCACCCTCCGGCCGACCCTCACAGCCGGGCTTGCCTGCGCCACTCATTCCCACGTAAGTACACACTCTAATGTACACCTATAGGATACCCTTCCGATCGTCTAGCTTGGGGGTCTAGTGCGAGTTTCATATCACACTTTTTAACATTCCTCTCCTTAGCAACCTTGAGAACGGAAACCCAATGATGCAGAATCATCTCAATAGGCCGCCATAGTTATCTGCATTGACAATGAGTATGGTGACCACTACTCTTTGATTATGTTCTCTCTTTTCAGGTTAAAGTAGAGTCACTTTAGCAGACACACATATTAAAAAAACTAAGGTTGATGATTAACAGTGTTTTGATGTGATGATTAATGTTTCCTGTGTAGTTTGCTCCCTTAGTATCCTGTTACGACACCCACGAGATGAATAGCGACGTTACCTCACCATACGGATAATGCACACGCGGGAAATGGAAGTTTATTGACTTTATTGCACATCAACTCGCTCTCTATATCAACTGCGTTAGGAGTTGCGATTGGTTCGCACTGAGATCTTCACGCAATATAAATTCGCACTAGATCCCCTAAATATGATGATGACGTACACGTTCGCAAACAGCGAAGCAGTTGTTAAACAGTCGCTTGAAAGGACTTAAAATCTTATGATGTTTTGTACTGTCGAGAAGTTCCAATCAATATGTTAAGTATACAGTGAGTTACTTTTATAAATTACATTCTAAGGATTAACTTGTAAATTCTAATTTAACCTTAAAATGGATTGTTTCTTGGCAGTTTTAAATCTTATCTTACCTTGAGTAGCAGGATGACACAGTGACTTCTCAGACGGTGCAGCATTTAATATATGACATAATTATGTTATTAATTTTCAAAGATTAACTGGACTCGTGTGGGCTTTAGCTCGCTGCGAATGATTATACTCGGTGTGAGAGCTTTCGCTTTAATACTTTTGGAGGCATTTTTGTGGGTGATGTAACAGCCATAATTTGCTAAAATATTATTATAATGCTTTGTCTTATATATGTATGAAGTAATACTTAATGTTGCTAAATATTATCTAAAGAAATATATATTTATTAAATCTTTTATATTCTATTTTGTCATTAACATCTGATCTAAATGTATGTTTGTGGTAGTGCCCACTAAATGTATAATTAATGAACAAGTAGTGTTTGGTGTGGTCGGTAGTTGAGTGTGTGGTTATGTTCGCAGGCGGCGCTAGGCGGGCCGGGCGCGCTCTAACCTCTAACATAAGTTACGTTATAACGTAAGGCACTAACTACCACGAAATTGTTAACTTATTACCCATTGACAACTCAGTGGTGTGGCTGTGTTCACGATACATACTTTACTTTAATAAAGTTTCTTGTAACCGATATTACATTATTTTACGGTTTATTTCTACACTAAATCGTTTACTAATTTGTTTGTTCCACGATGGTATTAAGTTAACAAATGTCGATAAATTTATAAATATATTATACATATGTTATATACGAAATTTAGTCATGTAAATGATCAATACTTATGATACGTCTGAAAGAAATGTTGCTTCCATAAAGTTATTAAAATAATAGTGGAATTTAATATAATAACCTTTTGGTAGAATACCAGTTATAGATATACAATCTGCGTCTGTATCGTCTGTTGGCAGCATCTCATAAACGAAAGCTATTTTATATACGTTGAATGTACCTACCTATTTCCTTCGACATATTTCTATTCTACATTGAGTAATAAAATTGAAGTTATATTTTTGATGCAACTGGTTGTGTGTAGCCAACGAACACTGCTGCTTGCAGATAGATACATGATTTATAAGCATTATTGATATTATTATAAAATTAAAGTTCTTCTGAATACTAGTTACCTTTACATTAGATGTGATGAGGAACATTTTTGGCATAGGAACATTTTTGACGTAGGATCATTTTTGGCATAGAATAATTTTTGGAATAGGAATATTTTTGGCATAGGAACATTTTTGGCATAGGAACATTTTTGGCATAGGAACATTTTTGACGCAGGAACATTTTACGATAAATCATAATATAATAACAAATTATTCTAGATTGCTTTAATATTCAATGGAGTTATGGGTGCAGCTGATAAAATATTTCATTCGTGTCTAAATTTTATTAAATTCAAATAATTTAGGATACTAAAGCACTGCATGATTATTTGCACTAATATATGTGTGACCTTCGTGAGTTTCATTAATTGTAAGATGTTATGGTTTTTTAATAACAATATACGTCATATTGGTGTATCTCTTCAGCGAATATTGTTTTTATTATATACTACACTACCAATTAGAAAACAGTAAATGATAAACGTTGCACTATAATATATATATATAGTAATTCTATATACATATATATGTTCTCGTTTTAGTTGTCACTTTATGTTAAATAATTTCACAGTTGCCCTGTAAGATTTTTTTCTTTAGTCCTTGAAATAAAGCCTGATTTCCGTGACAAAGTTCACTGGTGTTATTTTGTTAACTTATGAGGTAAATTCTAGGTGTGATTTTTTATATTTACAATGTTTTCCATTTCATTTGTTATGAAACTGGCAAGTAAACAATGAAAATATAGTTGATACAAAATAAAATCACTTGTTTAAAGTTACTTCGTTGGTTTCGTAGCCATGTGTCAGAGATCAAGCTTTAGGTTAAGGACTGTAATATCTTAATTATATATGCGCCTTTTTTTACCAAAAGCATTATGGCGGTTACATTACTCGCGAAGTGTCTTACAGAGAAGCTGTGAGTCTTTATGTATAACACTCTGCCGGTTATTGTCTCATTTTTTCCATTTGTCTTTGTATAAAATGGTTTACATTATTTAACAACCACACAACACGTACAACGTACCTTGGCTGAAAGGCTGAAAATAAAACTTTTTGTTTTTTTTTGACTACCTAAATCAATTTTTTAACACACATAGTCGTTTTAAGTAATGTAAATTGTTACTAGAAAATCTATATATTCTCGTTCTAGATTCACAAAATTAGTAAATTGAAATATAAGTTATAAAGTTTTGGGACTTTATATACAAGGTGTGTTTTAAATGGAGTAAATCGTTTAAACATGTGATTAGTCACTAATATGTATATGTAAACTTTCTACATATTGGATTTCGGCTTGGATAATATTTATCAAACTTTCGCGCTAGGAGCTTGTGATGAAATCGAGATTTCTAAAATTCAATCGTCTTTAAAGAACTTTCGTTTAAAAACAAGTTACAGCACAGTAACATACCAATAGGTTCATTAACGCTTTAAAACTCATTCTGTATATGTCCCGATGTTGTGCATGTTTTTGTAACAGTGTATATATGTAAGAACGGTACGATAAATAGGAGGCCGGTCGGAGGCAGCGGGCCGGCGCTAGCGAGCGCCATGAACCAGATGCCACCGCACATGCGCCAGCAGGTCAACCAGGCGGTGGGACAGGCCGTCACCAACGCCGCCATCAACGAACTCAGCTCCGCATTTGCACGATTCAAGTAAACCAACCACAAACGTTGTATAACACAACTGTATGTACGTTACATGTGCTTGCCAAACGTCGTCACTTCGGATTTAGACTGAGTTATTCAACTATGGAGTGATAGAAGAAACATTACACTCACAATAACTTGTCTGCTAGTGTCGAATGAAACTTATAATTAAAAGTTGCTAATTGACATATCAGTAGTGGCATTTTTTAATTCGGTAAATGGACCGACGACTGTCCAGCTGGCTGCTCAACTGTCCAGCTTAGGAAAACGGTGACAATTTCCTAAAACTATTGATAAATCCATGGCATAGTTTAAGCCTCCACAGATATTTAGCAGGTCACTCTTATGATAGTAGCTCATGACCTGCTAATATATAACATAGTATTTACTATGTATCTGTTTTAATACAAATATCTATTAGAAGTGACCACGTCTGCTAAAAGGGGGTTTGCTTTAACGACCATGTTTACTTGACCTGTTGAATTGTGTACACAGTTAAATTTCTACTCACATAATAACATGTTCATTTTAAAACATCGCTTTCTTGAAACTCATTGTGTCGAATCGGGTTTTGCACATTTGAAAACATTAAACAATATTAAGTCAACTAAAAAATGAAAGACTTTCAAGATGAATCTCGCGATCTAGATTTCTTAATTGAAGCGATGTTTTAAAGAATTTGTGTTGCTTTATTTGTCTTTTATGAAAATTAATGTTTAAACTTTTTAAAAACACTTAACAGCTTGAATGTTTTCAATTGAACTGTATTTATATAAATCGACTGATCAATATCAGTTTAAATGTATTGTGCTACAGTTGTGTTTGTGCATTACTACACCCGATGCACATAACTCTGCTTGTGATAACTATCCAACGTTACCGTAGGGTTATTCAAAAACAATATTTTGTATATTATATAGGTATTACGATTAGTAGCTGGCTGTTTTCCTATATTTAAAACTGATACAACAATTATACATAAACATCACAGTATAAAAATCACGAAGATCACATATAAAGGTAAACATTGTGAAAATAGGTATCTAAATATGGCGTAGTTATTCTGTATACATTCCAATGATATAATTTTCCGAAGCGACATAAACCTGTGTCAATGGTACTATTCGTATTATATTTGTTCAGAGGTAGGACATCTTCGCAATATCTGAGATTTTTATTGGACTGTTGTCCAGTGCTCAACGGGCGTCTATTGCAGCACACACTTTTAAACAATTTTTGGCAAAAGACGATTGAGAGTTTGTATTGAATGTCTTACTTGAATTGGTATCCATACATCTCACCTAGGACTTTATTAATTGGAATTAACACGTCAAATGTAATATGTAACTACTAAAGATATTAACAGTATTAAACGAATATTGTTCCAGAGCGCTTCATGTAACGCATATGTGCAAGCGCTTACTTATTACTTTAAATTATTATAATTACCTTGTAATTAAATTTATGTTACGGTTAATTGTAAATGTTACATTCAGTGGCTTAACATAGGTGTATATTGGAAGAATGTAGTTGATTCACATAGAGCATCGCGAGTTCCCGCTGCCGAGGATATAAGGCCGGAGCTAGGAGCATATCATGTTGTTTTGTAATGTACTAGAGCTGTTTGAACACGAAGTAAAGACACGGAGGTTATTTGTTAATGTCGGCACACACGTATGGTCGCGTAGAACTAGTTGCGTAGCTACAGTCGTTACAACATGTGCTCACGTCGGTGTCTAGGTGTTACTTGTAGGTTAGAACTTTGACACTATTTTTCCGTCTCCTAGCCGTGATGCGTATTTAATGTTTATGCATTTACTATATATTGTACCCAGCTAGCGTATCACCATATCTTGTACTAGATAGCAACGGTGACTAGTTAATTATGAACTCATAACGAGATGTACTAACGTTTATATGTAAAATTAATTGTACTTATAATGGATAAGACCAAAGCAGTTGTGTCGTATATTGTTGCTGTTAGCAATAACTTTGGTCAATTATTAGATCATTTTATTGATGGTGATACAATATGATATGTTATTGAAAATATTACGTAAAGCTTGTCGATATCTTAATCTTGGGATCATCTTGCATCCACTATTGTTGTCTTGACGATGATGTGACATCGAGTTCTATACACGCCACATTAATTGTGATTACGTGGGTGGTATGTTCGTAGATGATGGAGTGTAATTGAAATTTTATAGTTATGATCAGTGAGCAGACACAAGGTGAACATTCAGTCCGCAGACGGTATCGTCACAGAGGCAGTTCTACACGTAACGAAGTGTTTAAGGCTATAGCTAT
This sequence comes from Spilarctia lutea, assembly GCA_916048165.1. Taxonomy (NCBI): domain Eukaryota; kingdom Metazoa; phylum Arthropoda; class Insecta; order Lepidoptera; family Erebidae; genus Spilarctia; species Spilarctia lutea. The sequence continues at coordinate 16,455,031 of OU696471.1, read as the reverse complement.
ACTCATTGCTCTATCAAATATTATCTAATATTATACAAAAGTAATCGGTCATTTAACGTTTTACTCTCTCTCTCTATCTTGTTAATAGCATTAGTACCATCGAAAAAGGTATAGGCAGTGATTGTTGGATTTGATATAGTTTATGAATATTGTTAATCTTATGCTGTATAAATAGAGTAATTAAATGCTATATGTGTATTAAAGATGTTTGATTTATTCCAGTATTATAGAAAAACAAATATTATAATGATACTAACCGTTTTGGATAATATGTAGAGTACTACTATCTGCAGGACTTATTATTAGGTAAGCGGTTTGTGTACTGTGAGACGTATTTCAATAAGAATTGATCTGAAGCTTTATGTAGGGTATTAATACTGTAGTAATGACCTCCTAACTCTGAGAAGATTTGTTCTTATTGAAATATTGACTCCAGAACTTGTCGACTAGTGCTTAGGTTAGAAAAGCGCATGTGTAAGTTTGAAATTCAATATTGCATGAATAAATTTGTAACTATATTTGTATTATATAATTTGAATAGGTGGTAGGTACATTTCTGTGTATATAGTGCTATTCGTTGCTCGACTCATTAATTGATCATGAACTGTATGCATGTATAAATAATATTTATTTACGTATAAAAGATAGATCCTTACGTCTTCTTTATTGTTTCGTAAAATTGTGCATGAGCTTGCGTTATATTTTAATGAATTTCTTTGCTTTTGAATTTCATGGCGTACTAATAAAACCGTATTATATTATTACCTACATATCCATTCAGAAACCATTGTATATAACAGTATTTAGATGTCACTGTAAAATATGAGCATAATTTTTTTTATGCAACAATGAGGTTCATTTTCAACTAATATCTGTTTATGTTGACAGTCGTCCGGGATCCAACATGCCGCCGAAGTTGCCTGAGCGACCGCAGAACGGACGGCCATTTTGAACGCGCCTCATCTTCGCCGCCATCTTGTGATACTAAGCGTCATTGTAAATATGTTTCCTACTATGTACCTATATCGCTTTTAATTATTTAATGCTTAGCATTGACTAATGACTATGAGTCTATGTAATTTGGATAAATATTTATTAAAAAATAGTCCAAGTTACATTTAATAACAATTCGAATCCATAATAAACGGACGTTCTATGTGTACTATGCAAACAAATTTCGTCTAAAATGTTAGCGTCTCTTAAGGCAAACTATTAGGTTAAAATGCGCGTCTATAAAAGGTGTTACAGAAGGGTGTAAGATCGTATAGAAAGTAACGTTAAGCTCTAATCATATCAGCAAAATTCAAGATAGTTTTGAAACTGTCAAATTTGACTTATATAATGACCAAAAATTCTGATATGTAGGGCTGACGTGAATACAAAATGATAAATACGAAACAAACAATCGGAACCAATATTTGTCATATATTTAAATTTAGAACAATATGTTCAAGATTTTTTCTCCACGAAATGTCTGAAATTTACCCACACCTATTTGTAGCACCAGTAGTACGTATAATGTTTTGAATACATCGTAGAGTAGTCAGGAAAACTGGCCTGTGATTTTGAAGATGTGCTATTGTGTCACGAGTAGCGTTATTGTTATTACAACAAAAACTGTTTTATTGTTATTACAAAATAAATTAATAATATCGTTGTTAGAATACCTTCCGATCATCTACTTTGTCCCCAAACATGTAAACAAACAATAGTGATTTTTGATTACTATAACTACTATTAACTGCCTCTGTGGCGCGTATTCGACTGCTGTTCTTGAGGTCTCGGGTTCGATTCCCGGGTCGGACCAAATGTTAGTAACAAATATTTGTTTCGGAGTTTGGGTGGGTGTTTTCTATGTATAATACGTAAGTATTTACAAAAAAAGTATATATGTATTAATATCAGTTGTCTAGTACCCATAATACAAGCTCTGCTTAGCTTGGGACTAAGACATGCTAAGCTTCCATGGCGTTGTGTATAAGATGTCCGAAATATTTATTTATGCTAATTAAAATAATCACACTTTTAATGATTCCTTTCGCTCGATTCTATAGTAGCTGTAAAACTATTGATCGAAGGGAAACAAGGCTTAGTACTTGTATTACAACTGATCGCATCCATATCCCGACTTGATTGTCTTTTCGTTGGTGCAAAGTAAGTGGATATATTGCGTTAAACACATTTGTATAAGTATTAAATGTTTGAAAAAATTGCCCATGATCGATTATAATACATGAACTTAAAACTTTGGTTTTTCAGTTATTAGTGTTTATATCTAACGTAGAATGTATACTATTGATTTCACAATAAATCTGACCCAACTTTTTATTATTCTATTGAGCAAAAAACGGACCGTATTATGCAGAAAATAGCCATGTACTTTAAAGTTATGCATAAAACCGCAACAACAGCTACGCGATGTGACTGTTTTCTACATAATATAACTCGAAGTAAGCGAAATGGCCGATTTCTGCGTAAATCGATTTAAACAGCCAACTGATCGGAAGGATGAAAATTAATTTAGTCTTCAGAGCTAGTGATTAATGGGATTCAACAATAGAATTCGCACTTAACACTGACAATATTAGAAAGGTGCACTAAAACTCTTTTTAAAAGTTAGTTTGTTTTCTACTTGCACGTAAGTAACAAATCAAACCAATGTATTACATTGTATGTCTAAATATAAATCACTAGCATCTGTTTGTAATGATTATTATTTGAGAGCGTCTTTATTATAATAATGAAACTATTTTTAACAAACCGTCGTAAGTTCGACTGATATTAGATAGGATATTGGCATGTTTGTGATAGAAGAGGCTAATTTTTTGGTGTCATCTTCAAGTAGATTCTGTTTACATATTCTTTCACAACAAACGTGTCGTTGTGGCATTTAGTATTAAGCCCCCCTGGTACGCGAGCGTTGAGGTGTGTGTGCATCTATACAGTACCTACACAGATTTAAAACTAATTATATATTCACCTCACAGAAAACCGGTGTGAAATAGCGCTTGCGCTGTGTTTCACCGACTGAGTGAGGATACCGGAGCCCCAACCCTTCCCCCTCCATATCCCTCAAAGGTCGGCAACGCACTTGTGACGCCTATGGTGTTGTGGGTCCTTGGACGGCCGTAATCGCTTACCATCAGGCGATACGTCTGCTCGTTTGCTTCCTATTCAATAAAAATAAAACCATTGAATACTCTTAATATTTGTCTTCAAACTTACGCAATTAAATACGTAAATCGATATTTATTTGCGATATATACATGATACAATACCGTTTTGGTAACCTAATATTTCGATCGAATAACACCGATCTACCGAGTCCACTCGATTAAAACATTTAATACTCTAACATATATATTCTTACGTCCGAACGTGCCTTAAGACTAGTCAAGTTTTATTTTGTTATACAAATAGAAATTACTGATTTCATTCAATCCAGTAAAAGTTTTTTGTTTAGAAATAAACTCTAATTTTCGTACATTCCTTTAGCCTCATGGTCACGCACCAGGACACTTCTACTGTATATAGATGTAAAATATTATTATAGACCTGTTTGTACTTGTGTACTGTTGTATGCAAATGTAATAAATGTGTAAATAAAAATATAAATTTTGTTTATTTTTTTTCCCCGATTCACAGTGCTCGTATTTCATACAAGTATAATAAAGGGCATGTATATGATATTGATAAAGTTTTTTAAAAGGATAAAGCTATAAATTTTATTTATTAGCGTACTAATGTCTCCATGCTGAAGGAAATGTACCGTGAACATTCAAAATGGATTTATTAAATCCATTAATAATTTGTTTATGGGCTTATTTTGTAATTCCGATATATAACAGCAGCTGGTACGGCAACTTGGCATATTCTTGTTTAAATCAAAACCTTCAACTTATTAGAAATCAATACTTATGCACTACCTAGTAGAATAGTGTCAAGATGGGGCTTGGTTAGTAGGTTGTGCTTTTTGATAACCGTTTATGATGGGGGCCGTGTGTTTACTAGTTACCAACACAGGTATGAACGAGTTTACAGATCTGAATGTAAAGAATACATAATCTATCATATAAATAAAATGTTGTTGAGGAACGGGTGACGTCTGTGTTACATGTATGTGGATGTCGCCACAATGTTTTCAGACAGAAACTTTCGCTTTAGACTACAAAAATGTCTGAACTGTGGTGTGGAAGCCAATTTAGCAGTCATTCGTATCAATAACATTCAGAGCTAAAAGATACTAAGTACTAGCTGGTATATAGTTGTGCCCAAAGTTGTTATATTACTTTGTTTCGACGACAAATATATAAAACGATGATCAGAACTGTCGTCCTTCAGAGCTAAAAGATACTAAGTACTAGCTGGTATATAGTTGTGCCCAAAGTTGTTATATTACTTTGTTTCGACGACAAATATATAAAACGATGATCAGAACTGTCGTCCTGCATGGATCTGAGAGTTGGCTAACAAGAAAACGGACATGTTGTGCGTAGGGATAAGCAAAATGTAGGTAAGAATAAATAGTTTTAAGTATAGAAGTCGAGGTATTTAAGAGTAGAGGACGATCAATGATAAAATGAATTTTTCCGCTACGGGCAATACAAGACGCAAACGAGGTTGCGTGGGTCAGCTAGAAATTTATATTTTTAAACAAAATTTCAATAAGTACAAAATGCCTGGCCATTCTACAAAATTTCTCGACCACTCCTTTTGTGTCCAAGCAGTTCGGTTGTGGAATGCCACAATTAGACGACCACAAACATTAACTGCTTTCAAGAGACTTGTAAAGGAGCATTACCTGGGAGACATCAACGTCCTCTAACCTGCAATTTTTTTAATTTATATAGTCAATTGGGTCACACTACTGCATTTAAGTATGTAATTAACTGTATATTTATCTTATTCCTTGTTTGTAATCACACTATGTAGTACTATAATGGTATTCTATAATCTTTATTACTTTATTTATTTATTTTTCGTCTTTCCTACTCTTACTCCGGACACTACCCAACACTTTCTCTTATTCATGTTTTCTCTCCATCCAATGGTTGCCTGTAAGAGATTGCCTTCGGGCGATAAGGCCGCCAATTGTACTTCCCTAATTTTAAGCTTACCTTGTAATGCATCTGGTGTACAATAAAGTGATATATTATTATTATAATACGAGATTTACCTATTTTTCTTTGTTGACTGACTAATGAGGAAAATGTGGTTGCTTTTCAGAGCAAAGCTTCGCATTTAGAAATTCCCACTGTCATTATCTTCTCTAAATTTATTTTCGATCTGTAAGTACCTGGTCTTTATTAAGCTATCTAATTAAAAATAAGTCTTTTGATAATGAGGATTTACTTTGTAAGTTCCTCAACCATTGATGCTGGTTCAACACTTATAAAACATATATTTAATGCCTGGGAAAACGCGCAAGATGCTATTGGCGTTTTCTGTGACTTATCCAAAGCATTTGACTGCGTTGAACATCAAACGCTTTTGCGAAAACTCAGGCACTATGGCATTAGGGATACTGCACTTGATCTGGTTGCCTCGTACCTTGGAGACAGAGTTCAACGAGTGGATATAAATGGAATTAGGTCCTCCGGATTACCTGTCTCAATGGGCGTGCCACAGGGCTCAATTCTCGGTCCTTTTCTCTTTCTAGTGTATATTAATGATTTACCTTTCTTTGTGCAAAATTTCTGTGATGTGGTACTTTTGCAGGTGACACTTCGCTTATTTTTAAAGTTGATCGTAATCAGAATAGTTTTGATGATATTAACAGGTCGCTTACACTAGTCCAAGATTGGTTTACAAGCAACAACTTACTATTGAACTCGAATAAAACTAAATGTATAAAGTTCACTTTGCCTAATGTTAAGAAACTCAACACGAACATCATAATAAATAACGAAATGATTGGTCTCGTAGAGTCAACTATGTTTTTAGGAATAACCTTGGATCATAAGCTTCAGTGGGGCGCCCATATATCGTATCTAGCAGGGAAACTGAGCTCCGCGGCATTCGCTGTTTGGAAAGTTCGCCAGTTAACTAATATTGAAACTGCGCGACTAGTTTATTTTCGTTATTTTCACAGTGTCATGTCATATGGTATTCTACTATGGGGCAAGGCAACTGATATTCAAACCATTTTTGTAATTCAAAAACGGGCAATTCGTGCGATTTACAAACTCAAAGTTCGAGATTCTCTGAAAGAACGATTTAAGGAAATAGGTATTTTAACAGTAGCATCTCACTATATATTTGCTAATATTATGTTTGTACGAAAAAACATACATAAATACACTAACAAAAGTGATCATCATTCACTAAACACAAGGAATAAGCACAAATTAGTAGGCCAATATTATCGCTTGAACAAAGTCCACAATTCATTTGAAGGACTTGGTGTGCGTTTATATAACAAGTACGGGGTAATTTGTTATTTCACTCCTTATAGGTATTTAGCTGACCCACGCAACCTCATTTGCGTCTCCAATTGCCCGTAGCGTAAAAATTCACATTACATTCTTCACTGGTGCTCCGCTCTTATTGATCTTAGCGTGATGATATATATCCTATACCCTTCCTTGGTAAATGGGCTACTCAACGCTTAAACTATTTTTTCAAATCGTACCAGTACTTCCAGAGATTAGCGCGTTCAATAAATCAAACAAACTCTTCAGCTTAATGTATTAGTACAGATATTTCCTTGCGACGACTGAATTATAAATACATAGCGTCACCACCCCTATTCATCCCATAGGTGTCGTAAGAGCCGACTAAGAGAGCCAACTATGCAGGACAACATCACTACAAGAAGAAGGAAAACTTGAAACAAACCATATACCAACCAGTCTGATTAGAGTAATATCACGGAGCAAAGAGTTGTTACTTATACTGTGATAGTATACTGTATAGTAGGCCAAAACCTCCTTTTAAGGAGAGGCCTACGTCTTGTTAAAGGCTGTTGAAGTGATGATATGTATAATGTATGTTATGTGCACGTTCCAGTATTTCTACTTATTTATAATCGAAGTTCAAAAAATTCCCTAACAGTTTTTCTCGCCAGAATTGGGGTTTCGTATTTGTATTATTGCACATACCTACTACATACCTTAAACTTCCCTTGAGCTTCAGTTAGCGTTTCCACATGAAGGCCATTAATTCAATTTCTATTTGCGGGAACTAAGCAAGTTTTATTTTTATCGCTCTTACTCAACCTAGTGTTCTTGCTAATTGTCGAATGGCGTGTCTAACAACGCGTTAAAGTACGTGAAAACGTTTCCGAATACAAGCTAGTTCATCTGGATAAAATAAGCATCGAAAAACTTAGCTTTGATAAAAGTTGTGATTTAGGTGCTAATGTGCGCCTGATAAGAATCGAATGTTATTTTTTAATGTCATTACACTTTATGTAGTTCTAGGTAGCAGCTGCTTGATTGAGGTCTCTACCTCTACTCGTAAAAGCAACCTTTAATCCACTAGATGCTTAACAATATATAGCATTGTCTTAAAGAACATTAGGTTCGCGGTGCGAGTATAGATCATTAGCTGCATTAAGCTTCAGCCACGCCCAATGTACACCGCAAAGACAAAAACAGTGTCCATTATTACAATTTAATGAAGAGAGAACGTCATTAGGAACTGGGGACTTGATTAAATCGTCGGTGAGCAATTGTCGGGTTGTGCGGCGGCGCCCTGTGTCGCGGCTCACAGGGGCTTAATCGCACCGACACGATTCTGATTATGTGTGATTGTTGTATCAATCATTTTCCCTATCAAATAATTCAGTGGTCGGTAATTGTATCGGCGTTGCGTCTCACCGTAATGGCCGCGGAGACGGGTCTAACGGAAATATTCGGTTGCACTTAGTTTCGGTTTGTTACTCGATGGATTGTAGGTAATTCATATGCTATTACTAACCCAAATTAGAGAGAAAATTGTCGTAGTCGGTAGTCGTTTGTTAATGATCGCTGTGGCTATCATTACACTATACGGTCTTATATTGAAAACCTTGTTATAAGTGTTACATTGTTAATATTGTACTTGTATTTTTCTATTAAATTGAGTGGATCTTAATCTATTTATAATGTAATATAAAATAGATTTCGAGCGACTATAAAATATTATATCTACTAATAAAAAAATTACTCGCTGTTTATGTATTGAAGTCATTCTACTAAAAGCTTCTAATTTTACTAATAAGCTGTTGATAAAAGATATACCCCTAGCCAAGCTGACGTTAAGGAAGAGATATTATCTCAACGCCAAGTCAGACGGTCAAACCAAAACATTATCCAATATACCTACATAATAGGTAGCCTACAAGAGAATACAGAAGTTAGCGATTGGAGAAAGATAAATCGATGCAAAAAAACTTGCATCGTGGCTAAGGGGAAAAATTCTATTATTTCTTATTTAAACCAACCAAATTATCAATAGAACAATAGGTATAACAAACCAACCTTCTTATTCGAAATTTAGTTTTTAGCTGTTTTTATTTTACCTTGTAGATGATCCATCGGCCAAATACGTGATTTTATAAGGGGTATTGCATTCTTGACCATTCGCAGAGTCTTGGTTCCTTTTCGTTATTCGATTAATGTAATGGTTGGACGGATGTCGAACCTCTTACGGTTTACGTGCAACTCCTTAAAGTTTCCTGAAACAATGGTTTGGCTAAGGTTTTATCATTAAAAGTAGAAAAGTTTACATGCCAACAATTTCTTCATTTCATTGTCTTTAATGAATCTAAAACGATTTATGATGTCAACTTTTCCTAGTTGATAAACTACTTCACTTAATTTATTATAGCATGTACAACTGGCATTTCATATTGCGAATAATTCAAGCGGTTCATTCATATCTAATAAACGTGTGTCCAATCTATGAAACAACGCGTACCTATATAAATCATTCGGTAGAATATTTCCTTTATAGCGGCTTACGTGTAACTAACCAGCCGATTACTAATGCAAATCCATGGAGCTTACTTGCATCGGTAAACGGCGTTATATCGCTGGAGCTTTGCATAACTTGCGTTTATGATACAAATCCATTTAATTATTATATTAATTTAGTGCTACAGTTATTTTGGTACCTACTAACACTACAAGGTTTAGAATAAAATTAAACTCAAAACTCAAACTACAAGGTTTAGAATGAAATTAAACGTAGCTTTTCTCAGTTTTGTTCCTTTGATTTAGCCCACAGCAAAGGCGTAACTTAAAACTGACGTCTATTACCTACTTATCTTTGCTAGGCTGATAGTTACTAAATGAAATGAGGTTTCATTTGAAAAACCCACATAGACACGCTTTAGAAATAAACATTGTCTATTATTTGGAAATAATAAATATCTGTATGTTACACTCAGACGCAATCGCAGCCTGAAATTTTGGAGGGGATCGCGTAAACTAAACTTCATTGCACATTGCACAATGCACAATTTCATTGCCCACATAAAACAAAATGTAAATCTTTTATTTTATTTTTAACCTTATATTATTTTTTTATATAAATATCGGATGATAATATTTGATACGTCTTCTATCTCTGGATGATTACTTAGAAGATCTAAACCCTGTAAGCCTTTCTTACCTATAACATGTTCATGGGCAATTAACATTTCGTAAAGAATAGGTAATGGAATACAATCCACAAATAGCAGCAAAATACAATAGGATCACAACACAAAACGACATATCTTATAAAAATACATTATGATGAAATTCATATAGCCACGTATTTCTTAGGGTCTAGGGTAATACATAATATATATAAATATGGGTAGCAAAAAAAATGGAAAATTATTTTGTCAGTCGTGAATGATTTTGCCCCCAACCCTTCGGACCGTGCCTGGTTACACTATGAGAATTAGAAAGACCATTTAGGTTATATTTAAGCAGATACAGTAGCTTATGTAAATATTACATCATTAGAGCGAAGTCAAAGGGAAGGATATTTGTTTTGGCAGAGTATGTATATTTGTATGTTCCACTGCAGCGCCTAAACTTCTTTTTTTTTAAGGGATGAGAGGAGTCAGTCAATGGACTCGTAATAATATTACATAAGTACCTTTACGTCCATCCCACCATTATAAACGCGAAAGTTTGTGAGTATGTCACTCTTTCACGCAAAAACTACTGAATAGATTTTGATGAAACCTTACAATAATATAGCTTATAACTCAGAATAACACATTGACTACAATTTATAAAGATACTAGCTTCGCCTCGCGGCGTTGCCCGCGGTTATTGTCGTACCGGGTAGCACCGCGGAGTACAGCTAGTAGTCCATATAAATTTAATTAAAAGTTTTTCCATAATCAGGTTACAGTATTTTAAACTTTTTCTTGTTATATATAGAGGCCGGTATAGCCTGCGGATGTCACATCTGCCTATAAAAAAGAAAAGTATCTACTTTTTGACAGTAAAATTTAGAACAGACAAAGTGCCTACTTATTTTGATTTGAAAAAAAGATATGGTCAATCTCATCATGATAAAATTTAACAAGACAGAACAATTTGAGAACTGTGTAACCTACATTAACTTTATTAATAGGTATTCCAAGTTTTAACAGCTTTTAATTATAGAAAACCACTCGCTGTATACTTACAACATTTAATTTCAACTTGTTAAATCACGTATAGTAAAAAAAATGCTTTTAATTCATAGATAAGTATCGTTAATTAGGAACTAGCGAGTGACAGTTACATTGCCCTCAAATTACGTGCACAGGTATCAGTAGAAAGAGACACAGATATAATTAAACAGTTGTCTAATTTAATTGGCAATAGGCGAGTTCCCACAAGTCAGAAAGTCACCCTCGGTTGTTACGTTCGCTCCAAATATTCCCAACAATTAACATGCGATGTATACGTAGTAATATCTAATTACAGGTGTAGTGTACTGCGATAAACGGAGGCTCAATCACGCCACCGGTACCGTATGTCGTTAGTTTAAAATCATCCAGCAATATATCCTTCTGAATAAAAATAATATCATAAATAATAATAATAAATAAATAATAATAATAAACGGTAATCGGTCGTACTCTTATGCACTATCCGGTATCCGGCCGGATAGGTCTTAGACGTAACTGTCGATAATTTAATAGTAATAAATAAACGAATATTTCGTACATTTTACATACAACGTCATCTAGTCCCAAGCTAAGCAGAGCTTGAGTTATAGGTACTAGACAACTGATATAAATACATAAATACGTTTTTTTTTTGTAAATACATACAATTCTATTATAGGTACATAGAAAACTCCGAAACAAATATTTTTAGATCACACAAACATTTGGTCCGACCCGGGAATCAAACTCAAACTCAACTGAGAACCCGAGACCTCAAGAACAGCAGTCGCATACGCTACCACTGCGCCATAGAGGCAGTCAAAAAACTTCTGATATTTGTACTTTATTGTTTCACTATCAAACATGACAAGATACAATATTATGTATTTTTATTATCATTAACAGCTTTTGATAATTTACTGGACATAAGCCTCTCCTTGAAGACAGGAAGTTTTGGTCTATTACATCACGCTGGCCGGACTATTTGGTATTTTTCCTTCTCTTTACAGTGATGTTGACCTGCTAAGTGTGCTTCCATAGTCACCTCTTACGTGGTAACACTCCGTATTCCTAATCTAAAGGCTAATTTAACCAATGGGATCTAAGAGCTTGTTGATAAACAACGGTTATTATATTTCAAAAAGCAGTTGAATAAGAACCAAATTAAAATGGGACCACACAGGAACCAGCTTTCAAATAAAAAAAGAATCATCAAAATCGGTTCACCCAGTCGAAAGTTATAAGGTAAGAAACATAAAAAAATACAGACGAATTGAGAACCTCCTCCTTTTTTGAACTTGGTTAAAAATAGGTAACTAGTATTTATAACATAACGAGTTAGGCAGTTGATAGATTAATATTTTGTAGGTAGATAATGGTGTCATAAAATAAAAATAAATAAATAAAACTAACACACTAATAAATTCAAAACAATCAACCAAGTTAAGAGTTAGCGTTACAATATATTAAAAAAAGTATTTGTTAAGTTCTGTTGTTTAGTAGGTATATAGTTGATAAAATTGTGTCGTTTCTAATGTATCAATGGGATGAGTATGCGTCAATAAGCATATGTTTCGGGTCATTAATCACTACTAAATGTCGTGTATGTAACCCATCTACCTCTTTTTATTTTTAACATGAATGCTAGTGGTCATTACTACCTCTCTAATATTGGGTTCCACTGTGCGCTGCAGCCTATATTTTATTAGTTTTGGAGATCATTCAAATTGCGCGCAATGAAACAGCACGGCGTGTCGTTTATAGATTTTTTTATGTATCCGGATACTTTATCATACTTACCAAAGTCACAAATGATAGCCACCTAAGCTATGTAATAAGCTCTCACATAAATTGCATGAATTGTACGGTTGTTTAGGATAAAATTCACATTAATTTCTCATTTGGCTGTAGTTGATAGTTGCTCTAACTGTACGTTGACATGTAATTACAATTATTATTTCGCTGTTACCGTAATTATGTCCCTTCACAGTGGGTAATTGAAAAAGTTTGCCATCGATATAGTGGGCCAACAGTCTGAAATTACGTTTTTTTTCTCTATTATTTCTTCAATTTTGATTTCTATCAGCTTTATTTAGCGGTTACTATTTGAACTTTTAATAATACGAACACGATCGAAGATTTCATGTCGAATGCTATGTAATGACTCGAAGAGTAATTTAAACTTACAAAGTGTGTTACTAACTTACATTTCATATTGTTATTGAAATATTCACTAAAGTTGTTTAATCAAGTTTTATTTGAAATAATTTTTATCAGCTGTAGATCAAGTTAGACTTATATTATAAAGTGAAGTACCTTCAACTACTCGTCATTAAACAAAAGGGCGACAGTTAACAAAACTGGCAAAAGCACTCGAGCACTCGAGGAGCCATTTAACTTTTTGTAAAGTGCAACACTTTCCCACCCCGCGCACAGCACAACTCGACAATCGAAAATGCTACTGCGTTTAGACAAATGAACAGCGTTGCACCCTTCGTGGCACACGACTCAAAACACAGAATCTAATTGCATGGATATGATCAGCGTCCTCGTTCAACGATAAACTAGAGAATTTAGGGAATTACACATATTTCATGAAATACATATAAAAGTATTAGGTATAGGTTTAATAACTAGGTCTATGAGCAATATGATAATGTTCTACTTATTATGTTTTTAATGGAACGACCAGACGTATCGCCTGATGGTAAGCGATTATCGCCGCCCATGGACACCCGCAAAACCAGAGGCATCACAAGTGCATTGCCGGCCTTTGGGAGATGGGAGGGGGATGGAGGGAGGGGTTGGGGTATGGGCCTCCGGTATCCTCACTCACTCGGTGAAACACAGCGCAAACGGTTTTCTGTGAGGCCGTGGTATCATTCCGGTCGAGTCGGGCCATTCATGCCGAAGCGTGGCTTACCCACGCATCCACTCAGATCTCCTACCTAGCTCATTTCGGCCACGGCGGCTAGTCTTAACGGAGACCAGTCAAATGCGCAGGAGATTTTAATGAGCAATATATTCAGTTGCTGGTTACGATAGTTCTGTCAATATTAGACATTTTAAACGCCTAGGAGTTTTATGACTACAAAGCAGGTGTGATTTTCATTAAATGCATTTATTTTAATTAAGCTACAAGTAGAGACTTTTGATCTGTGAGGAGCAGGAGTCAATCAGAATACGCCAGTCGTGAAGCTCGTTGGTTGTTCCAATACTTACGTAGAGAACACTCCGTGGAGAAGAATAGACAAGAAACTTTAAGCATATCTTTTCTTAAAACGTTTTGTAATACAAAATTTAAAATTATATGTAAGGATAATGTAGCATGTTATAAAATAATTCTAACAGAAGTAAATCAGATTTCAATAACAAGGTTGTTAAAACAATCGGTTGTTTGATTGAAAAGGAATATTTATTCCTATTGATTTTAGATGTAACATCTGTGCACTGACCTTACAAGATTTCTTTCCATCACAAGGTTGACTGGTTCCCTGATGTACATTGAGGATGTAACTGATGATTGCTTAAAAAATAAATACTAAGTCTAAAGGAATCGCAACTGCAAGAGTTTTTGATTATGATACTTAATATTTGTTACGCACACAGATAAAAAAGAAGGTTTCACTGCCACGTTAACGCAGTGGTAGTGTACGCGAATGCTGTGCATGAGATCTCGGAATCGATTCCCGGAATGGATCAACTGTAGGATCTACAAAATTTGTTTCGGAGTTTGGGTGATTTCTATGTATAATGTGTATGTATGTAGTTACAAGAAAAGTATGTATGTATTTATATCATGACTAGATTGGCATTGAGTCCTAGATCTCCTTAAATATTTATTTCACTTCCAGTTATCACTTCTAGTTAATTACAATTTGGTAGTTACACTTCCCGCCACAAAATGGCGGAACTCGTACGACACAATAAATCAATTGGAGTGGGTGGTTGACTTTTCACTCAAATGTGTGGTTAATTGTAACCGAAAATGACTGTTGATCGAGCCACACTTAATTTGAGTGGTGCTTTAGTATACAGGGGTTGCGTATTGACGTGGGGTGGAAGTAATGGCTCGGTTGGGTTTGTGATTATTTTGATACTAATTTTGTAAACCTGCCGGAAATAGTAAAGCAATTATAATTATTACTATTTGTATTACAAAGTGCATTATGCAATGTTTCATATTATGCTAAAATCTTTAATAATGGTACTGTCACAATATAGGTAAGTAAAAAATATTACTGGTTTTTCAAATAAATAGACTCTTTATTAACTTAAAAATACAATTTATTTATCATATTAAAACGAAAAAGTATATAAATTTTTAAATTATAATTTTAGTTGAAACCTATTTGGAATAAATTGCCTGATAATTTTATAATAAAAATGATATATGTTTAATTATTACACTTATTATTTTTTGAAGGACTGAAATCTATTCTTCAGGCCAGTAAACTTCGATCATCTTCTTCAGTCTTTCGTCAATGTCTTTGCCTTCTGGTGGCTGTTTCCCCAAGATGAAAACGAACTTCTCATGACAATCCATCATGCCTAGGTATTGGCCTTCGATAATCTTCAGGCGCATCGGGTAGCGGTGAAAGTCCGATAGATCCATTTTAGCTGCAGATTGTGTTCATAGAAGAATAAACTTATTATAATATATATTATTTTAGTAATGTGTGCTCTAATAGAAATCCCTGCTCCTCAAAAATAAGAAGACATTAAAGCACCTTTGTACCTAAAGTGCATTAAAAATTTATTTATTTTATATATATATATAAAATGAATAAATTTATTTCTTTTATTCTCATTAAAATCTTATACTTATATATACATATATATATAAAATAAATAAATTTTTAATGCACTTTGTTCGACTCCGAAAAAAATGGTTTTCAGTAACTCAAAACATATTCAAAAGGTAAGTACCACTAAGGGAGGTTACCTTTACCATAACCTTAATGGTACTTTCTTATAAATAAACTTTATTTACATATATTTTTTTGTCTGAAATAAAAAAAATCTAGGCTTGTGTGCAGTATGAAGTGCAAAACAGTAGGGGTGCTTGAAAGACGTCGCTTTAATATCCTCAAACTATGAAACTGATATTTCCTACTGTCTCCATTCGTAGGGTATCATTTTCATGTCTATTTTTTTAAATGTGTAGGTATAGTTCGACGTGGCACATGTACAGTAAATTTGAACTTGTTAGCGGCTCTAAATTTGACTAATCAATTTGATTATGTCCTGGTAACAATACAAAATAGCTGTCATTAAGTCTCATTTAACTAGAAATCGGTTTGAAATCAAACGTTCCACGTTGTTACATCATCATCATCAGCCTATCGCAGTCCACTACTGTACAAAGTGTCCTCTCCAATTGTACGCCCTTGGTTCGATCCTCGGCAATGCAAATTCGAAAATACAAAACTGTATAATTGAATTAGAAAAACACCTCGTGCTAATTTTTTGGGATTACTTTAATTCCTCGTACCTGTTGTAGGAGGCATCTGTAGAGTTCTGTAGGAGCCATCTCCATCGAGTCTTTCAAGGTAGTAATCTCGGCTCTTGTTCCCATTGTGATTAGCGCAAGGAATCTGCATTTTCAAAACCAAGTTCTCCCATTTTAAATTTTCGACGAAATTCTCAATTAGACCCTTTAAATCTTTGCGTTCCTGGAATATGTTAATGAACACATTTTAACCCATGATTAGTTAGATAGATAGATAGATTTGACTGCACGGTTGGCCGAGTGGTGTCAGCGGTCGCCATGCCGCTTGCTACTGCGCCAAGTGTCGTGGTTTCAAATCCCACGCGGTACCTACAACACTTTGCGTTCATCAACGAATTGTTGTCCCGAGTCTGGATGTTCTTTGTGTCCGTTTCATGTATGTTTGTAAAGTCCCCTACGACACAGGATTCCTAATGTGGGAGTTGTCTTTAAAAAAAAATAAAAAAAAATTAGTACCTATATTTAAGATTCTACGCGGAATGATGAGATAGATTCTAATATTAGACGAGAAATACTAAAGATACCTGATCATTAACAGGATTAAACTGTACACAATGTGAATCCCCTGATCCATTAGTCCTTTCAGTTCGGTAGTGCAGCAAGTGCCATGTTCCTACAGCCTGTGAGTCGTTAAAAGTAAGGCCTTGTGTGAACTCCTGACACGTGCGGTGTGGTTTTTCGACTTTGTCATTTGCTGTAGGTGCAGCGAGCACCACAGTTGTTACAGCTATCACTGTAATAAAAATATTGTTAGGTACTATTATACTGGATTGTAGTAACAAACTGTAAACTCTGATTGTCTTCTGACAATTGATTGTCATATTCGTAACGTCTGCAGGAAGTACATTACGCAGAGGAAGAATTGTAAATATAATAAATACTTGTACAGGGTTTTAGATACTCCTAGGTAGGTACTTTTCGTTTCTGTTCGAAATAAGTGAAATACCCACGTTCTATGTAACAGTTCGACAAAAAAGTTAAATTTGTATACAATAACGAAAAAAAAATTAATGCACTTCATAGTGAGTGTTTATCGTTTATCGAGTGTTTGACTGCCTCGGTGGCGTAGTGGTAGCGTATGCGACTGCTAAGCAAGAGGTCTCGGGTGCGATTCCCGGGTCGGACCAAATGTTTGTATGATCTGCAAATATTTGTTTCGGAGTTTGGGTGTTTTCTATGTATAATATGTATGTATTTACAGAAAAAAAAGTATACAAGTATTTATATCAGTTGTCTAGTACCCATAATACAAGCTCTGCTTAGCTTGGGACTAGATGGCGTTGTGAGTTAGATGTCCAGAATATTTATATTTATTTTTTATTTTTATCGTCCCGGATAAAAGAAAAATTATCTATTTAATACGACCTTCAAACCTTCAAGAAAAGAGCATACTCCTTCCTAAAAGGCCGGCAACGCACCTATAACGCCTCTGGTGTTGCGGGTGTCCATGGGCGGTGGTAATCGTTACCATCAGGCGATACGTCTTCTCGTTTGCCCCCTATATAATAAAAAAAAATGTTTTGGATACAAGTCCTGTTCTGTTAGATCTTCTTTAGATACATATCGCTGTGAAGATCAAAACTAGCTATAATTTTATTATACACATCATTTGATTAAGGTTGAGGTGTAATGTATAAATATATGTAGGTATATACACGCATGCTACTTTTAAAATTTATTTGTAGATTTATCGTCTACTTCTTACCGACACAGAGTTTAAGAACTCCTTTTCATAAAATTTTATAAATTGAAATTAGAAGTACATTGAAATTTTTATAGTATACCAAGATTAGTTCGAGATGTCACTGCAGATGTCGAACATAATCAAGTTAGTTACAGTAAGGGAGATGTTAAAAACTAACACAATTAAGATATAGACAGTGATATTTCAGAAAATAGGTACCTGTGACGATTAGAGCGGTGAGCGGCGACATATTTCCAGATGGGCGTTAGCGCGAGCAAGAACAGTAATGAACTGAATGACTTGATTGCGACCTAACGATGTCCAGATTAACCAATGTCACGCAGCTTCGAATAAAGGACACGGTGAATAACATTATTGTCATCATTTGCTGGAGATTTTCATCGTTCTATTAATTCCTTAGCATTTCTAGTTAAAAAAATCAGTTGGCAACCTTTTCAAATTTAGTGAAAAGCAATCTGCTATAAATAACAGGGGTAAAGAAGAACATATATTATTTCGAATGTCTTATTTAGGAGACAAGAACTCCATATCTATATATATAAAAATTAAACCCGTTTTCCGTTGCCACGACATAGCATGAAAACGGCTTGACCGATTTGGCTGATTTTTTTTTGTAGTTTTCTAATACTCTGTACAAGGTTCTTACGGAAAAAAATATTAAGAAAATCTCTCAGAAAGATTGAAAAATATACATTTAATTTTGCATATTTTAATAAAAGCGCGTTACGAATGTCGACGTCATTCAATTTAAAACAAAAACTCTGTGGTGATCTATGACACCACAGGCTTATGTCTGGTTATATGTATGTATATATGTATGCGCGGTTATCCGCGCTAATCGATTCCAGTTCAAATTGAATAGGTACGCATACATAAGATAGGTCAGCTATACAAAATAAAGTAGTGCATCAAATTTACGCTGAGGCGGTATGAAGTTCGCCGGGTCAGCTAGTTGAACAATAAAACAGTTTAAATGTTTTATCAAAATCTTCACAAAACTATTCAGATTTCTGAATATATTTATTTTCCTTGTGCCTATGTAGTATTAAAATAAGATAGGTAATTAGGAAAGGCCTTCTCCATTGTCTGACATATCGCATCCATGTTTTGGGATGACTACATTGTAAACAGGATAAACACTCTCTTCCCGCCACCGTCCTTAGTGAATGGTCCAGACAATGCGATAATGTGAACATACTAATCAATTCTGCGTAGCACTGGTACTGACGTTACTGCTGACTTTAAAGGATAATAATTTCAATTTTGATGGGGAAAATCTTGAAATTTTAAGTACATACCTACTTGAAATATTTTTGTGAATTACGTCATTTAACAACAAAAATATGTGTTTAAAATACCTAATAACTTAATGTCAATGTCAATATTTTCTTCCCAACCGTTTTCCCAAATTAGACTGGGGTCAGCTGTCTACCAAGAAACGATTGAGTTTAGATTTTTTCGAGAAGCGACGTAATCGTACCTCCATAACCCAAGTTCCACACCTGTATTAGGCTACGACTGTTCCAACTACTCCTGTAACGATTACCACAGATGTTTGTATGAAAATCGGGACGGATGTATAATTACTTTCCCAGGAACGAAAGGGTCCCAATATGTTAAGAATAGTCACCCATCCAAAGATTAACATCATCAACTAACTCTGTTACTATTGAGCTATGACCCAAAATTGTAGGGTATGCCAATATTAGTCATTTTTTAAACAGCTAAAAATATTACATCAGGATTACCTTGGTTACAGTGACTGCATGGGTGCCGCATTGTTTTAAACTTTGGATCCCCACATGGGACAACATTTTGAGTGATCCACAAATTGTTGTTCCGAGTCTGGTTGTCCTTTGTGTCCGTTTAATACTCCCCGCTGAACTTAATATATTCCTAGTGCGGGTTAGCTTTAAAACAACCTTAAATAAATCTTTCTCTATAACCTTTATCCAGACTAAGTTTAAACGAATAGACAAAAACTAATTCTCATACAATTGTTAAAAATAAAACCTACTGCTGTTGGGCCACAGGCAATTTGAAATGTGTGGTTTATAACAAAGACTTGCTCATGTCTTTTGTTCCTACGTTTAACTATCAGCGACGTGAAAATTATGAGTATCACAATAACATAGTTTATGTTATTACTTTTACTTAAAGTTCATTTTCCTTTACCATTACGTAGGTGGAGGGATCGCATGGGGTTGCGGTTAGTTGCGCACGCGCCTGTCGTGTTGAACATTTGATTAACCTTCTTTGTTAGTTGGTCGATGTGTTACAGCTGTCGATTCATTTGATTTTAATAAAGCTTTTAGGTTACTGGCATTTCTTTAGGTAAGGCTGAACGTGAGCTTGTGCTAACTACAGTAACTTTAACTATTATCGATTAATTTAACCACTGCTGGGAATTTACTTCCTGTCCGTTTTTGCGAATATTCGAAAATATTTTTATACGCAGCACGAAAGAGCAGTATGCAAATTTACATACAATGTTTGTTGTGTTTCCGTTGAAGTACTGAATTTATTTGTAATAGTCCTGTTCAGTCTAAAACAATAGCTGCGTCAGCTGGAGTCGAATTTATTCATGAATGCTGACTAATGTTTAAGATAAACTTAGAAACAATCCTTATTACTTGCAAATTTAAGTAAATGATAAATGGTTTTTTTTATATTCTTGCTGTTAAAATGTCTGCTCTGCCTGATGGAAAGCATCTAACATAAGCAGAATTCAGGAGTGGTGGGTTACTATCCTCAATGTGAATAAGGACAATGCAGCATGGTGATTCACACTATAGCGGTCGAGTGAGACGCTTTTTGACGCTCCGCTTAAAGGACCCGGAGTCATAGTGGGAGGGAATGAGGAGAAAGTTTATAGCAAGAGAAAGTTTAAAAAACTATAACCCGCTTACGTAAAACCTTTTGATATAATTTGTATAACATATGTCACCCGCGATATTTTTACGAGTCTATTGATACCTCATTTATTAAATCGTTTTTGTAGTTTAGGTTTTACGCTAGAACATACATAGATACGTAGACTGCTAAAACTATTACCCGTCCTTTGCTGCAATCGGTATAAAATGTAACTCATATATAATGAACATACATAAAAAAAATCACATAGTGGAACATAGAACCTCCTTCTTTTTTGAAGTCGGTTAAAAAATTAAAGACCTTTAATGAAAATTTTATTCTCTAACAGTCTGAAAAGAAAATGGTTTTGTTTTCATAAATAAATACAAATATCAAGTACTACACTCCTTACAGTCATTAGTTTTGTAGTTGGCAATCATCAAACATCCTCAATTTGCAGATTTTTAATATCACTTTATATTTATATCTCTATCGGTTGACGTATGCGACTGCCAATCAAGCGGTCTCGGGTTCCAAGCCCGGGTCGGGCCAAAAGTATTATTGAGTTTTTCTGATTATAGAAATACTTAACATCAGCTCGGAGTTTGGAAGTTGGGGTCTGAACCCCCGTGCCTCAAGGAGCACGTAAAACTGTTGGTCCTGCGCCTGACCTCTCCCCGATCGTGTCGGTTAACCGTCCCATCGGATTATGAGAGAGAGGGGACAGAGAGTGCACCTGTGTTTGCGCACACACTTGTGTACCATAATATCTCCTGCGTAGTTGGCTGGTCTCCGTTGAGACTAGTCGGCATGGCCGTCATCGGCTAGGAAAACATCATTATCATATTTATATTAACACCTTTAACTTAAATATCAAATCTTTATAAAAGTTTAAAGCGATTTTTATCATACAATTAAATTCAAAGTTGGATTCAGAAAATAAACCCGCCAAGGAATTAGTACCAGTCAGTCACAATGCACGCATAAGCCATTACATGAACGTTTCATTGCTGTTATTGCCAATTTGTATTGGACAATTAATCATTGGTCAGACGTTGAGTGCTCATTAAATCCATTATTATGTGCTACACTCATTTACCTACATACATACGTATGCGTGTCTAATACATAAAACGAAGATAATAACTGTGTCATCAATCAACAAAACTATTGACACATATCGGTTCGTACTTTCTTTTTCATTATTAATTTGCAAATTACAACTTCTTAGAATACAAAATTAATTTAATTACATGGTTCTTATTTTTTGTAGATAGATAGATAGAAAACTTTTTATTTGTACACCGTATTACACTTCCAGGCAACCTTAGGATGTACCAAAATGTATCGGAGAGACAGTAGTTGACGGTGCAATGAGTTTTGAAGAATTATAACTTTCTAATAAATATAACTAGAAACACATACATATTTGTGTGTGTGTATATGATATGTATATATATATATATATATATATATATATATATATACACACACTGAACACCGTCATTAAATTGATTGTTACAAGATGAACAATTCATGTTGACGCAAGGTTGTTAATCTCTGATTTATTTTCTTGGTAACAGTAAATACGTGCTCATAGGTACAAGGTCTATTCGCAACTGAACAGTCTTTGAAGAACTTGAATCGTTTTTCGAGGTAGAAGGGGCTTTGGGATTAAACAAGTTGTTGTGAAGGAAAATGAGGATGTAAGTATTCCAGTGAGAGCGGAATTGAAAACCATTTAACGCAATTCAGAGGTATGATATTTTTTTCTAATGCCAAATACAAATTGTATATAGAAATTTTGTAGTCGCTCAAGTTTCTTAAGTTGTGCTTCGGTGAGATTCAGATAGCTGACATCGGTATAGTCGAGAATTGGGAGAAGTGCGTGTGCAAGTGCAGCCCTAGTAGCAGTTGGCAGAAAGTTACGTAGTCTTCGCAGAGACCCGACAGAAGCAAATATACTTCGGCTGACTTCTTGTAGGTATATGTGGACCCCAAGATAAACTACCAAAGTACCATCTATGTAGATCCCTCGATTTCTGACGGTATTACTGGTCTCTAGGTTGGAGCCATTGAATTCAATTTGTGGCGACTTTGTCTAGTCAATTCTTGAGAGCATTACGGGACTGCCGATAATACATACTTGCGTTTTTATAGGATTAACCTTGATTCCATAACAATGACTCCATTTCCAATACGCAACAGATCAGCATTGATTGTATTGAATGCCTTCTGCCTACAGCCATGTTTCCGAATAAAATATACTTTATAATATGCGTAGCATCTGCGTAGAGTGTCGTAGCGAAAATTTTTTTGAAGGTACATAATTTACACACAAAAATAATTTAAATTAATAAAGTTACGGAAAACACCTCAACACAACGAAAGGATTAGGGTGGTAATGACACAAGTATTATAAAATATTTAATTTGGAATAAATCTTATTTAATGTTTTTTTTTGTTTTAAAGTAAATATAACAAAATATAACAATAATATGAAACATTTTAAAATTCATGTCTACATCAGTATGCTATAGGTACCTTGATACAATTTCTGTTTGATTGTAGTAGTCTAAACAACTAGACAACTGATATAAATATATATATATATAGCTATTTTTTTACACATTTATACATAGAAAACTTCCAAACTCCGATACAAATATTTGTAGATCATATAAACATTTAGTCCAACCCGTTAATCGAACCCGAGACCTCAAGCACAGCAGTCGCATACGCTACCACTACGCCACCCAGGCAGTTAAATTTAAATTTTAATTCACTAAATGTTAGATTAAAGTAAATTTATTTAATTACACCGAAAGCTAGTGACATAGAGTCACAGTGTAAAACACTAACTAACTATTTTCGTTTCTGGATGGATGGAACCTGGATCAAATTCTATTCTAGATGAGATAAAACAATAGCAATAGACAAAGACTACAATTTGATAACAGTTGACTTTGCAATGAAGTGAAGCCCAAAATGTAACGTATGTTTATTACCTACATTAAAATAAATTAATGAATCATCCTACAAATATTATAAACGCGAAAGTTTGTGAGTACGTAAGTGAGTATGTTTACAGAATATTTTTGCCTGGAAGAGATTGCATGCTAAGTGATAAGGTCGCCATTTGTACTGACCTAGCATTAAGTAATTTATTTGGTTATCTAATGTACAATAAAAAGTTATTATTATTATTATATTTGTTGCTTTCACGCAAAAACTACTCAATGGATTTTGATGAAACCTGTGGTGACTTCCATATATAACACAACAATAACATAGCATACAGCGCCATCTATCGAAGATACACTGAACTACGGAGCAACGTATAACACGGAGTAACTACCAATCCTGAATCGCGCAATAGAAGTTCTCGCGCAAAAAAAATAATCATTATCATATATACAACATTACAACATCAACTGTTGGGCTGTAGCCCGCCAGGCATGATCACCTCGCCTGGTCGGAGGATCCTCCCTTTGTGTTGGAGGGACATGATACCCGTTCCTCCACAAACCTTACAATAATATAGCTTATACATCAGAATAACACATAGGTTACAATTTATAAAGATACTAGCTTCGTCTCGCGGCGTTGCCCGTGGTTATTGTCGTATTGGGGTTCAGCTAGTTTGTAATAAAACCCCTAGGTTTACAACATGTATCGTAATGATTTGAAGATTCAGTTATGTAGTGTCAGCACAGGACGTTGTTCGCTAGTTTATGTGGGTAGGTTATCTCGTGAGATTAGATCGAGCCGCGTCGCCTCACACGCCCACCCGACCCCAGGCCACCAAGATCTCCATACTGTAATATATATAAAGTAAATATTAATTTTGACTAAAGCTGTAAATGGTTAGATATGCAATAAAGCTTAGACAGTTAGTTAAAAAGGACTTAAGGCAGTGATAAGTTTTTTTTTGCAAAATTTCAAATGGCAATTTTGCTACTTCAGCAGGTATTTTTATATCTTATATCGTAGAATAAGGTTATATAATTGCTTAAAAACTTTTAAAAGGTTTGAGGGTTTAAAGTGTGTTTTAAATTCTTCAGGTCTTTCAGCATGCAATTTCAATTACACACGTTAAGGGTATTTGTCATTAATATAATATGTAATTAATATACAAATACATTTTGGTCTTAAATACAACTCAATACTTCTTCTTCTTTTGATGAAATGGCAAAAAGCCCGATCACTCGGATCAGCAAATTTCTGTCAATGTCAAGTATTTATAATCTTTAATTCTAAGTCTTCGAGTCTTCAAGTCTTCGTCGTGATGAAAATAATGATAAAATGTGGATGACATGAAATGGGGACAGTCTTTCGAAAAAACAAAAAATGATCCTTCAACTCAATACTTAATTTTGCAATTATAGTTAATATAAAATTATGACAGATAGCAGTCTCTTGTCAATATTGAAGATTAATTCGATCCACAACAATTGTATTAATTAAGTCTAAAAAGAGTATTTATTTCAAAATGTACTTTAACCTAGCTAATTTAATATTTTTATGTTCGTGTCATATTGACTGAATTGGAGGAAACTAAAAATAAGGTGAAATAGTTTTTCTACCATCTGTACTTTATTTCTATGTAGTTGTGGAGGGGTGGGAATGGCTACTGATAAATTTAAAGGGAGTAACAAGGTGAGCTGTTACCTACCTTTATAAAGGCATCGGCAACCTTTCTAATTAAAAATACTTTTTGCACGTATATTTTTGTTTGATATTATGACAATAGCATTGGATTTCTTTTGTTCAAGTCGTCAAAGTATTTATGATACTTTTAGGAATCACCATTAGAGATACATTAGGTTTTGTAGAACGTTCTCATGTTCGATTTTAAAAGCTAATTTAAATTAAATGAGCCTCTGGCGTTTTTTTATTATATGGGGGGCAAACGAGGAGACTTATCGTCTGATGGAAAGCGATTACCGCCCCCTATGGACACCCGCAACACCAGAGGCGTTACAAGTGCGTTGCCGGCCTTTTAGGAAGGAGTACGCTCTTTTCTTGAAGGTTATTTTATTTACAATATATATGCTACCATAATCCTAACAGGTGTTTAGATTCAAAAGGCAAGGCATATCCTGTTAATCCACCCAGAATTCTAACAGACGTTAGCAAATAAGAGTTAAAACGAAATATTTTACATCCAAATTTATATGCCTTAGTCAATTCCATATTCGAAGACAAATATATCAGTAGAGCGATGTACCTATCGTCTGCCAAAATACTAAAATAGATTATATATTAGTTTACGAATTTTATATTTTAGGGTCTCAGGAGAATGCTTACGTCTTCGACCGTAAATATATAAAATGAACTATTACCGTGTTACTCTGCCTCGTTACTCTAGTGGTTAGCGTAAGCGACTGCAGATTAAGAGATCTCTGGTTCGATTCCCGGGTCGGACTGCTGTTGGGGTTTATTTACAATAAAAACTTAATAGCAGTCCGGAGTATGGAAGATGGCGGTGTTTCCCGCCCGTGCCTCGTAGAGCACGTTAAGTTTTCACTTCAAAAAAATACAGTCGAATTGAAAACCTCCTTTTTTGAAGTTGGTTAAAAATCAGCAACTAAGTGCCAGCAACCTATCCTTAGATGAAACATAGAAAAAACATTACTGTGAAGGCGTGCCATGCTCACTGTAGTTAACAGTGCTAAGTATATCGAAACAGTATTGCATTCATATTGACTAGTTTTAGTACACCTAAAAAGATAAACATCAAAAAAATTCTTTGACTTTTAAAAGAAAAAAAATAAAATACAAATATGTTAAAAACTTAAAATTCGATGATATATATTATGTAAGAAACATAATTACTTAACCCATATGAGTAATTATGTTACATTATCTATCAATTTAGGAATGATTGCTTTGTTAACTTAGTGTGGTTTATAATAATCCAAAATTAAATTATCGTTAACTGCACAATAATTGTTGGAGTATCAGTTCTAGGCAGGTGATAACGGAATGAGCAAAGGCACCTGCATTAGCGAAATCATTTTTCTTCGAGTTCCATTATAGTTGGCATTAATTGACGCTTCCTAAACCGCGTACGCTTTTGTTCTCCGCTGTTCCGTAGACATCCCGGCGTGGTTTTAATTACTGCCGGCCAAATGCGTTAATGTAATCAAAGCTCGATACATCATACTCGCGCTATCGCCCCGCCTCGGTTTGATTAATAATTGTAATGAGCGGCGATGCCAAACGAGTTAATTAAGCGTTTTTTACCGGTCGGTGCCACCGCGACCGGTAAACGGGCGCATCAATCACCGCTTTGTGCCCGCCGCCGAACTTCTTAATGATTGAAATGACGGCCGACGCTAAGAGCTGCCCTTTGACCGGCGGGTTGCTGGGCCACACTAGAACATATTGATCTAATCGTATTACATAGTGTACTTACAGCAAGCAAATCCTTTATGACCACAGGCACGCCACAAAGGTCACATTTTCATTTTAAAGAACTGATGGTACAGAGCTGCAGAGAGAGAAAAAGAAAAAAAAGTCCTTTATATCAATAAAAGTGTGCAATTATTTAAACTGAAAAAAAACGAGTTAATAGACCTCAAGAAATACCTGTAACGTGTACGATAAGCGATATATATCTACAAAGTTTCAGAAGTCCACGATAGATGGCACTGCCACACCCCTGCAACAAAGTGAATTGATAGACTACGCTAATAATAAATTGAGTACTTCATTATTGAATAACACAAAATTCAACCAATACCAAGTGTAGTGATAACAATAGTACCTAAAAATGCTGAAACGTACTTTCTCTTTGCTGAAATATTTCATTATGATCTACCAAATGTGGTTATAGTTGAGATGATTATATTAACAGGTTATGTGCTAAACCTGTTCCACTTCAACAGACAACTATAATACCTAAGTGAGACAATGTTTTCTGAATTTAAAATATTACACCTATGGCATGAGGGATTACGTGTATAATTTACTAAAAACCTATCTAATAAACACAAAGCAGTTTACAACACTTAATAAAATAATCTAAATACCAAAAGGGAGAATATATATTTATAAAAAGAGCGTAACATATCATTCGAACTATACCGCAGAGTACTGGACCCTTTGCTTACCTAAGGCTCTAGAACACCCATTGATATTGTTTGTGGACAATAGTACGGTAACCATAACGTGCGATACTCAAGAATCTTATTAATCCTATATTAATAACATTCTAATCTCAATGATAATGTTGGCTAAACAATAACAATTTAAATATCAATTTAGCCAAAACTCAAGTAATGCGTTTTAGTCAGGGGCAATTAACCAGCTTGGATAAAATTAATATATTATACCAGGATAATAAATCAGTGATACTATCAAAGCGAACTTTCTTGGCTTAGCGATTGATAATCAGCTGAATTAGAAGGCTCACGTAGAAGCTTTATGCAAAAGAGTTCGTAGTTCCTCCTATGCTCTTTATAAGCTGGCTCATGTAGTTCGTTGTTCAGGTTCTTCTCGTAATCCCCATCTAGGAGTCTCGGGGTGACTTCTCCAGGTCTACGGCCTGTCACAGTGGTTTTCCGCGTCGCCTGCAACAGTAGACGGATCACTGGATTGGGCCCAGTTGGGCCTATTGATACGAGTAGTTCCAGGGTGTCAGTCCGGTGGGAGGAGCGTAGCCAATGAGGTCGATTGCAGGGTGACTACTACTGACACTTACTGCTACAAATAAAGTGTACATAATTGTGCCGTCTTATAGTTTATTTATCCGATAAGTATTATCTGGCCATTGAAAAACCGGCCCTTAACAAATTTAATGACATTACCAGTTTTTGTTTAGTTATCCACACTTTAACTATTCAACCTATTGTAATGATAATGAGTGATTCTGGAATTATATAACAAAAATACAGTAATGCATTCTAATTAGAATTAAATTTACAAAACAAAGTGATGTTCGTTTTAAAGAATTAGCAGTAATTGAAAGACGTTATTTAAAAAAACCACAAAGTATTGTTATTGAAACAGGTATTTAAACCGGTAGCCTTAAAACCTTGTAGATCATTTTGAAAATTGTAGCCGTAAGCTATAACTGTCTATTACACATACCATATAAAACTAATATAATGGTCTTTCAATTTTGACCAATCACAGTATATCCTTTTTTGTCTGTTAGTATTTATTGTACCTACGAGAATATGTGAACATTTTACAACATTATACATTTTTAGTACAATAGTCAAATATTGAGATTGACAAATTAATCTTGATTAGTAAACGATTAAATAAAGTGTTATCCGCGTAGTAACAGAAAGAGAATACGGAAAATCACCCTTTCCATTCTTTCCATGGGTATTGGAAGAGACGTCTATTGGAACAAACTACGCAGGAAAACATCACTGCTATATCAACCCGTCTGTCTAGGGCAGCGTAATAAAAGGCTCGGGTGGGGGGTGCTCTCGCTCCACAGCACTCGAACCCCACCTTTTGAGGACAGCAACAGAAACACCGGGATTTCACACAGGAGGGGGCCATTTACAAACTGTAAATGGCCCGAGGTACGTCGAGGTTGCAGGGTACCCGAGATGGTGTGCGGTTTTAGTCGGTTCGTGTCCGACATGCCACCAGGAGGTTGTATCCGAGGTGATTTTCGAACGAAATAAAAGGGGTGGTGTAATGGACCAAAATCAATTCAGGAGGTTGGTCAGATGAAAAAACCATTCCAACGGAGGAGGAATGGCAGCTGGCCAATAAGGTAATCGACCCATTCAAAACACAAGGGGCAATCGACAGCTTTGACACATTCAAATCCCCAGGCCCGGACGGGATCTTCCCAGCCGTGCTTAAATGGGGAGGGAGGGTACTTACCCAAAGGCTGACCCTCATCATGGTAGCTTATCTAGCACATAAATACGTGCCAAGACAGTGGAGAGACGTCAAAGTAATCTTTATACCAAAACCAGGTAAAACTGACTACTCGGATCCCAAATCCTTCAAACCTATAAGCCTAACCTTTTTCCTTCTAAAAACAGTAGAGAGGCTGTGCGATAGGTACCTGAGCGAGACGGCGCTGTTACATGCACCGTTACATCCGAATCAACATGCCTATAGCCCAGGTAAGTCAACGGAATCGACACTTCATGCGGTCACAACCAAGATTGAAGTAGCGATCAAGAACAAGACTATGTGCCTAGGCACCTTCATAGATATAGAGGGAGGCTTCGACAAAACTAAATTCACCAGCATAACAGCGGCACTGGTAAGGCATGGAGTGCACGCAGTTATGGTAGAATGGATAAACAAGATGCTGAGCCAGAGAGTCATCAGACTCGAAGCAGATGACACTGAACAAGCACTAGTGGCAAAGGGCTGCCCCTAGGGAGGCGTCCTTTCACCACTTCTATGGAACTTAGTGGTGAACGACCTTATCACCACTCTGGAAAACAACCACCATTATACCATCGGATACACTCATGATATAGTGATATTAACAAGCGGTATGCACGCAGGTAGTGTGCGATGTCACACGCTCAGCACTGGCGGTAGTGGAACGCTGGTGCGTGGACAACGAACTTAAGCAACCCAAGAAAGACTGAAATGGTAGTGTTCACCAACAAACGAAATCTGGGCAATTACCGACTTCCCAGGCTGTTCAACACAGAGCTCCAACTCTCGTCTGAGGTAAAGTATCTAGGGGAAGTATTCGACCACGGACTGAATTGGAGTGCCCACCTCAACAATAAGATTGAAAAAGCAACAGTCGTATTATGGCAGTGCCGCAGAATGGTAGGTAAAACTTGGGGACTAAACCCCAAAATCACTCTGTGGCTCTACGAGACAGTAATTCGACCTATGGTAAGCTACGGCGCGATAGTATGGTGGGCACGGACCAAGCTATCCACAGTTGAAGTTAAACTACAACGACTTCAGAGATTGGCCTGTCTGGCAAACACGGGCTGTATGAGGACTACACCGACTGCGGCTCTGGAAGCCATCATAGGTTCACCACCACTCCACCTCTTTATAAGGCAGGAGGCTCTAGCAATGGCAGCGCGGCTAAAGAAACAAAATCCCTGGAAACCGCCTAGGGTACCACAAATCGAAATCTCTATGAGGCCATAGGTAAGGAACCTCTCATGGAAGCGGTAACTGGGATAATACCCAGGCAATTCGTACGAATGCCACAGGGCCCTGACAGAGATATGTACCACTAACAGTATAACTCTCCAGTGGATAAAGGGGCATAGTAACTCACGCGGAAACGATGCAGCCGATGCACTGGCAAGAGGTGGATCGGAAACAAGGGCAGTAGGCCCTGAACCAACACTGCCCCTGCCACCTGCTTGGCTGCGACGGACACTGCAACAAAACACCAAATATATTGGTCCAACCTTTATACCTGCAGACAGACTAAGGAATACCCGACGATCAACCCCAGATTGTCACGGAAGCTGATGCTACTCAAGATCCCGCTGCTTCGACTCTTAATTGAAGCAATAACTGGTCATGCACTACTAAACAAACATCTTTTCACTCTAGGTGTAACAGACAGTCCTCTGTGCAGGGCATGCATGGAGAAAGAAGAAACGGCCGCCCATGTCATCATGACATGTCCTGCCTGAGGTAGCAGAATACCGGACGAGACACCTCGGATCACCGAGGTCACTTCCAGAGGTCGTCGGCAAAGTGAAGGGTTTGCTAGGCTTCTTAGAGGAACTGGGTTGGCACCAATAATGCCAACCCATCACGCAAAAAAGGCGCACTGAAGTCGTCGAGTTGCGGAGACCCAGCCCGCGAGTTTCAAGTTCAAGTAGACCAAAATCTCATTTTCAAGGAAAGGCTTATGTTTAATAGTAGACTTTCAAATGTTGATTTGATGTAGGTTTAGAACTATGTATAATAAATAATAATATATATATAATAATAAAATAATATATACTAAACCTAAATTTTACTTGACTACATGCTTATGCAAACAAAACGTATGCTTTTACCTGCAAAACTATTTACTAAATAAAATATAATTTATTTTTATAACAGTGAACTCCTATTGTTGACCAATTATAAAACAACAAATCAAAGTTTCATAGTCCGGGGATAATACGAAACAAATGACAAACATTAATATGAATCAAAACAGTTTATTCTGTAAAACTAGTGGGACCAGCGCTCGTCAAACATTATCAATCATTTATGTGTCGGCCGCGGGCAGAGAATAGCTTTAATTTGATAAAACGCAATTAGCTACCAAAAATAAAATCTAATATTAAGAGGCGGCTCCGACTTTTTTGGCAGCCATCATTTGGTGAGTCCCACATTGACGCCTAAAATAATACAATTAATTAAAAACGTAAGCAATCAGAAATCATCAATATAAAAAACCGTTAGATGCCTAGATAGATTTGTAATCAATTAAGGTTTTTTCTGAGTCTATTCAGAACAACTTTGATGGATCTTCTTCAGTTGTTGTTATAATGAGTTGAGTCTAAATGAATAAAATGATTTTCTTATGTTGTAAACGTATGTTTTCTACGATTGAATGGTCCTTCAATTTAGTGGCGAGTCATTCCAGTGGCAGTATCAAGTGGAACGCGCGCTGCGGGGTTTAATGTCTAATTCACCGCGCTACCAACAGGTGGCGGCAGCGCGGCTTTTCAAATCTGACAGACGCCATTGCCTTTACGTCAGAAAGCCGCGAATAAAATTAATGATGTTCGCGCCTTAATGACGTTTCACGACGCCGCTCCATTGTGTCCGTAATACAACAATTATTGAGATCATTTATTAAGTTTATTGATCTTTTAACTTAATCTTTTATTTCGTAATTTAGCTTCGTGCGAGAGCGCGAACTCTGAAAAAAATATCTCATATGCAGAGGTATTTTTTGGACTATTTTTGTCATTATACGGCGTGATGTGAGCGGGGTCTTTGAATACAGAGGCAATTACTGCCCCGCATGTGGTTTGATTATGTACGTCGGTTCCATTCCATCTAGCGATGAGGCTATAAAACGCCGGTAAAAACATTATAAAACCTTTGCAAGCCGTAGTTTTTGAGCTTCCGTTGCTAAATTGATGCTGATGTTAAGAGCTGTTGTTAAGATTTTGTGTACATTAGTCAATAACTGTCTGTTTTTTACAAACTTGAAGGTAAATTAAGTTTATGGTGGATTTAGATATTAGCTTGGTTCAATGTTTTATGAACAAGTTAACTAGTAAACTAAAGTGCAGTCACTTCTCAATTTGTGTAGTTTGTGAAGTTGTCGACTGACGCAGACGTAGTTAATTAGCAGTTAGGTTCCTTTGACGCCGGATAATGTCGAGGCTTTGCATCTTAGTGCTATTAGCTAGACTGAACAAGGTTGGCATGCTAATGTACAATTATTTGTAGTACCTACGTAGATCAGAGTACTGTACAAACCAGGGCTTATGATAGGGTTTTCCGCTACACTTTTTTTTTTAGTTTAGGAATGAATTGTATTTCTAGCTGTATAAGTTTGTTTTTTAAGAAGTAGATTGGCTCCGTACATTGATTATTAGGTATCCCGTAAATCAAGTTACAAGTTCTGATCAAATAGTTAAGATTGCGCAGGAGCCGTAGATGTGTAAGTACTTAATTCTGAAAAAGTATCTGTTTGCTATATGATATAAGTAAAAAAATGGCATTGCTTGTAAAGGGACGAAGTGAGACAAAATAAATACTTTTTAAACAGTTTTTGATTGCGCTTTTACACTTAAATTGCAAACAAAAAGAAATAGTGTGAAAGCTATAAAAATTACTATTAATAATTCATGGTCACCTGACTTGAGCCAAAATACAAAAACTGAGATCCAAAAAAAAATAGATAGGTCCCATTTTGTAGAACCACATTGTATAAAAATATGTATTTCAATTTACAAAACATTACCTAAAATTATACGAGAACTGCGAACGTAATCAACATTTGTTATGAAATGCAATCCCATTTTTAACAATGTTAATATGATGATTAACACTCACAAAAGATGTTGTTTATAGTTTTATTTAGTATAATTAATTTTTGGGTCATAAAGTCAGTTATAAACATTTGCATGCCAAAACAAGGTAGAATATGGTATGATCAAAAACCACCAATGTTACACCTGTTACTAACCTATGTTCTGTGCACATAAATTTCAAATATTTAAACTAATGAATATCGACCAAGTTATTGCAGCTATTTACCAATTTGCACAGTCGTGGAGTAATGGATTATGCCCCAAGGACCGTCCTACTGAGAGGCGGATGCCAGGCCGTTATAGGGGTCCGAGGATTTTATGTTTTTTAATAACGGAGGGCAGTCTATTTGAGGTCTTATTTACTCTTACTTACTCTTAACTTAAAGAAGAAAAGGGAGACTATTATATTTCTATGTTTCTTTATTGAAGTAATTTTAAAGTGAGTAGGTCTGGACTCGTATGAGTTTATAGTTTTACGTAAACTGACGGGGAGTGTTAAGTGCCTAAGAAACCTTTTCTGTTTTCTTTGAAGTCTTAACGTGTTTTTGGCATTATACGGTCTCCGGATCATGTTGCAGTATTCCAAAACACGGCGGACAAGGCTACCGTGGGAGAGCTTCGGCATGAATGGGTCGGCTCAACCGGAGTGATACCACGGCCTCACAGAAAACCGGTGTGAAATAGCGTTTGCGCTGTGTTTCACCGAGTGAGTGAGGATACCGGAGGCCCATACCCCCAACCCCTCCCCCATCCCCTCCCCCATCCCCTCTCCCATCCCCCAAAGGTCGGCAACGCACTTGTGACGCCTTTGGTGTTGCGGGTGTCTATGGGCGGCGGTAATCGCTTACCATCAGGTGATACGTCTGCTAGTTTGCCCACTATTCAATAAAAAAAAAAAAAAAAAATTTCGTAATATCCTATATTTAATGATGACGTTGTATTTTAAAAGCAAAACAATACAAACAATATTCTAGATGGAATCCCAAATTGTAAGAATATTTCGTTCATCCCCAAGGTTTTTGTATTAATTTCATCGAAAGCTGACTGTAGTTGTACAAGAACATATATGGGTATACATAGTATACGGAGGGAAAATCAGGGAAACTATCCATTTTGATAGGGATAGATGCCCAGCTATTTTGTTTTAAAATAAATTAAAAACAAAATAGTATCTATGTACATTTAGGTGCACCCTTAATGAACCAGTGTATTGTCGTAATAAAAAATATAAAATAATTTATTGCTACTTATAAAGTTATACAACGTTAAAATACTAACTTTGAAAATTTCTGCGTGTTAGTGAAGCTCATTTCAGATATAAATACACACATGAGCAAAACATATCCTCAAAGCACGACAGCTCGTGCATAAATTAGGTACAGGTTGACAGCGGCTCATACTTATAGCATTAATTCTTAGTTGCGATTTTGGGAAGTCAGGTTTTCCCCTACTTCCCGTGAACTCAGAATCTTGAAATTTGATACAAAGCAATGTCTTATAGCACAGATAAAGAAAAATTGCTAAAAGCATAAATTTTTTGTTACATCATATAATATACCTACAGATTTGTACGGAACCCTCGGTGCGAGAATCTGACTCGCACTTGGCCAGTTTTTTTAATATATGACACTGCCAAAGTGACTCTTTTTTTACTGAGTAAAGAAAGTATCAGTAGAGTCCAAGAGTAGTGGTCACCATATTCATTACGAATGCAGACAATGCAACAATGCAACAACTGATTGAGATGCTTTTACATCATTCCTTCAATACTTACACTATCTTAGTTCATTTATTGGATACCAGTAAATAATATTAATAATTCAACAACACGTAGGTAGGTAGACCTCGGAATGCTATACCTATAAGTTTGTAAGACTCATAATAGACTAGAGGTATTGTATCGGTTTATCGCAAGACAGTACGTGCTAAACTTCTCATATCCTGAAATTTCACGCATCGTCAACCGTATCAACTTAGCTTCACTTCTCATAAAAATAAAGTTCAAAGTGCTGTAGCAAATTACAACGACTGTCGTATAATACACAATAAAGAAGAAAATACTATGTAATTTATGTATGTTATTTAAATAAAAATGTTAGAGGTACTATTTAGGCTTATTATAAACTGTGACTTCGAATGCATGGTCGTTGTTTAATAACAGGCAGGTATGTTTGTTTAAAGTCGACTTTTGTAAGGGATTTTTTCGCTTTTTTACTATGTTTACTATAGATATAACTAAATAGTAAACTTGTAATTGTATTTTCAACGAAAACCTAAAAATTCTTGTATAAACAACATGTGACTTTAAACGACGTGTGATATACGTAAATGTACCTTAACTTTTTTTAATTTATTTTCTTCTGTTTGTTTGTTACTAACATAGGGGCCGTCCATTAATCACGTGATATTTTTTAGGCATTTTTTGACCCCCTTTCTTAGTAATACGTGGTGAGGTTTACGACTAACCACACTGTCTCCCCCTTCTTTTTTTTCTTTTTATGTGCGGAAATCCCCTCGGATACCACCTGCTGGTGGCATGTCGGAAACGAACCGACTAAAACCGCACGCCGTCTCGGGTACTAGATGCCGGGGAACCAGGTGCACCCTAGAAAGGAAAACCCTGGAACCCCGACGTACCTCGGGCCACCTACGCTTTGTAGATGGCCCCCTCCTGTGTTAAAACCCCAATGTTCCCGTACCATCACCCGGGCCTGCTTCTGCTAGGATGACACATGGCCTCATGTGTCACCCTCAGGCATGCGCTTATGGAGGACGGAGATCGTTCTGCGATCTCCGGCGCCTGAGTCACCTGCGGTACCTGGCCCGTTCTCGGGCCCGGCGGTCCGGGAGAGTTCTAAACCTCTCCCGGTCCCGCTCCGCCGTCTCTTTGGCAAGCATAACTTGCTCGCAGAAAGAAACGGCGGAAACACTGTCCCCCTTAAAATCACGTGTATTTGAGCAAATTTTTACATTATTATCTTTAAATATATATTTAAGTATAATCTAACTTTATTCCCAAATAAAGAACAACCAACTGTCATAAAATAATATTAAAAGAATCGTGTAATCATGTGAGAAACAAATATTGTACTAGTGCATAGTACACAACGCAGAAAATCTCTCTGAAAATAAATATAAAAATTAAATACACGTGATATCTTACTACACCCCCTCCCCTTTGTGATATTTAGTGATTTTTACCAAACTCCCTTCCCCTGTTTCAAGCCTCGCGTAATCAATGGACGGCCCCATAGACGTCAAATCAAGATACGTAGGTAAGATATTTTCTTTTCCCCTTGTTATTTGCTTGTAACTAGCTATAGTTTAGTCCTAAACCTCGTGTAGGTAATAATAGCGTTCTGTATAATGGGACTTTTCTTACTAGGAAAGCAAGTGAAATAGCGAATACACGTAGCGCAAAATGATATCTAATAAGACGATTTTATCGACATTATATGATTTCTTCAACAATATTCGATTCCTCAATAGACTACTATCTGAACAACCTAGAACTGGTAATCATTTCAAAGAGCCTTCACGTAAGCAGTTATATATCTATGCAGAAATGTATTCATCAGTAATTCCTTGTCTTCAGTCCACGATCGTCGGAAACCAGCGCAATTAGATGCAATCGTGTCGGAATTATTGTAATAACCAAAAAGAATCGATAGTCTAACGATGTTCGATCGCTGCGCGGCTATTGGCGAGACGTTCACCAATGCGCGCGCGCACGATCCCGCGTTGTTACCCGATCTACGCGAGATAAGCTAATTATACAACGGCGGACGTTCATTGTTATTCTACTTTTCATCCTTATTTTTCATATGTTAAACTCTAAAGTATTTTAATAATTGTTGTACATTTGAACCAAGCAAAAGTAGGTAGTTATCAAAATATAGATCGGAAATCGAAGTACGTTATTATTGAACGATTCGTCTAACAACCATTAACGAATGAATGGACCACCGACGAAAACCATTAAATAAATTAAAATGGGGCCTATAAGTAAAAATGTGTTTTAATAACAGACCAAAACGTTGGTACAACTGGGTTTAGTGCTTTCAATAGTATAAATGTGTGTGTTTTATACATAATGTTACAGTTGGTATACACACATAAATGTAGGTTTATGTCATGTGGTATATTAGAGTTGATTGAATACTTTGTGTGTAGCGTGTGGAAAAAAACTAACGTTTTTTGATCATTTAATGAATTAAAAAGCAGGCGTCGTTGTATAGACGGGCTTATTTCATTTGATAATATGTCATGTTAATTACAATTTTATTTAATGATAAATTTAATACCTTGATTGTCCCACTACAAAATGTAATACTGAGCTCGTTGACTTTTATAATAAAGTATAGAAAATCAATGTTTTGCATTTACTAAACTTATAGGTACTTAGTAAATCAAATAGTATGTTAAAAGAAAGTATAAAATCCTTTTTATACGATTCATAGGCTGCTGACAATCTCCAACACATTGATAACGGTTAACGATAATTTTTACGGTTTGTTAAAATCCTATTCCTATATTATTATTTTACCTAAAAGTTGCTTTGTCAGTTTTCACATTACTTAATGTGTTACATATTGTTTTGAAGGTTTTAGAGATCATTAATATTTAAATACACAGGCACCATTCCGAAAACCTTGGATCTAAAAAAACTAAAAGTTTACATTCTTCATTCCATCATAGAACCATGTTCTTCTGTTTTTCGGTATTTAAAGTCTTTACCCAAAAAGGTGTACTTTATGTAAAAATGGAAGGGAGAATGAGCCATGTGCATTTAGTTTAAAGCGCAGAAAGGTCCTAGAGTTCCAAAGCTGTTAAAATAGATGTGGTATGGGAATAAGCATATTGATGTATACCTATTTATAAATGTTTCAAGGCTAGATGAAGAACATATTTATTTTATATAATTCTTAATAACTAGATTTTTTATCGATGAAAATAATCATAATTTTACTACTTTTAGCAGTGCCAAACTGCTACAAAAACACCTAGTTCTTGTAGCAAATGAGTATGTAGGTAGCAAACTGAAATCCCAATATTCCTAGGTATATTTAGAATTTCTTAAACAACTCCGTCCTTTGAACAATTTCTTGATACAATTTCAAAACCTATTTTTGATAGGTGTTGAATTTGGAGTATTTATCTGTTATGGTGAAACACAGTACTGACTAAATATTTTATTAGGTAATCAAAACACGGCAAATACAGGCTACGATTTTAATATTTCAGGTGTTTGTTGGACAACTTCATCATTAGTATTTAATTTAGTACCATTTTAGTGACGATAAAGAACACGGACTTAGTTACATGTTGGACAACTAAGTTGCATAAAACATTAAAGGTGCCATCGATATTAATTTATGATTCATTTTATGACATTTAATAGCGGCATTTATACGTATCAATTTGCTCGTAGGCATTAGAGAATCTATAAGACTAGTATTACGTCGGAATTGCTGGCACAGCAGTCACGTACCGACGATTGTGCCAGCACTTATTTTCAATACGTGTCCCGAAGTCGCTGGCGAAGAGCGCGCTGAGCCTATACACCACCTTGGGGCACATTAAACGCAACATGTGGACGTACCATCATTATGTGAACATTGTATATAATAGTTATGTACAAGTGTAAATTGACATTTAAAGAGAAATCGAAGCTTTGGTTCTTTGATGAATGTTCGATATTTAAGAACACAAAAGGTTTTGCTACTAGTACAAATTGTTTATTGATCGTACTTTCATTAACGTATTATCAATACCTCCTAAGAAATCTTACTAATATTATAAACGCGAATATTTGTGAGTATGTAAGGGAGTATGTTTGTTGCTTTTTCACGCAAAAACTACTGAATGGATTTTTATGAAACTTTACAATAATATAGCTTATACATCAGAATAACACATAGGCAATTTATAAAGATATAGCTTCGCCTTGTGGCGTTGCCCGCGGTTATTGCAGTACCGCTGGTAGCGCCGCGCGCGGGTTCAGCTAGTAGATAACAAATCTTCAGGTGCTTCTCCTTCATTTCCATATATTTCGTGTTTCTCAGTGTCTTCTAAAAATTTAGATCTAGAGAGCTTTTAGTTTAAGAAGGCTCTCTGAGTGAGAGAAAGAAAATGTATTAATTGACACAGACTAGAGACACATTGACAGTAAGTATGTAAGCATTTGTATAATTTTCAGAAATTATATGGAATGTGTTACATAAAGAGTACATAAACTGCATTATAAGCTAGGCAAAAGCCTTATTTTAGGATACAGTGTCCCGTTACCATTTTACAAAATACTAAATACATACTACTTTTATGACTAAACTGAGACTTGTAATGTCGCTGTGTATTAGTTATGTATATTTGAGAACTAGTTAAATTAAGTTTAGATTTTTTATTTGCAAAGATAATTAAATATACATTATGTAACGTATATATGGTAACTATATGTGTATACATGTATGAGTGAGCGTGCTTATGATGCATATGTATGTTGCATCTGGTGAATGTGCAATGTGACCAATGTATAGTTGGTGTATACCGTGATTAGGATAGGACTTTGAATTTCCCATTATGTCTGTTTAGATCTATATTTATATATTTTTTATATATTTTACAGCACATACTATAGAATAGATGTCTGGTCTACCGAAGATAGTTTCACGGTTACTACAGGAGTCGTTGAGAAATATAGATTTTTTACAGCTTCGGTTTAGTGAGGGCGTAGGAACACTTCCGTCTGATCCGATGGTGAGAGTGAGATACAGAGAGTACACCACTATTTGCGCACAAACTTGTGCACTATAATAATTTCTGTGTTGATTCAGTTGGCAGATCAGCCAACTAAATCAACTACTACAACAACTAGAAAATTTCAGCCACGGCGGTCAGTCTGAACAGATCAGTTGAGAGAGTATTCACATTGCATATGTGGTAGTAGGTACTATATACATGTAGGTATGTCGTAAATCCGACCAGCCAAGGGGAAACAGGCTGTGATTAACAAGATTATAATCAACTAGCTGTTGCCCGCGGCACCGCCCGCGTTTATGTCGGTTTTTTCGTGATTTTTAGCGGTCGCGGATATGTTACTGATGCAAAATTTAGATAAAAACAATCCTTGATGCGGATTATATATCATTCTAAAATTCCAGCTCGATCGGTGCAGAACTTTTTCAGTTTTGAAGCGTACACAAACCAACATAACATTTTTATATTTATAGATTAATATAAGTTCCATAAAAGAGAAACGAATTTAAAACTGTTTGATAGTTTTGCGTTCTGTTAGCAAGCACTCCATAGTCTGAGGAAGAGGGTCAGCAATAAGAGAGTGAAACTCAATAGTATTAGTTGTAAGTACATCAATAAATAGTTTGGATCTCTAAATGATCACCTGCCCTGCTTCATTCGTTATTGTGTTTCAATTAAAGTTAACTGCCACCAAATGGTGGAACATCGCGAGTATTTTAAAAGACTGACTTTGTTCAACCGCATGCCATTTTATTGCTCCCCGTAATAAGAGATAATTGTCTGCGGTTTTACCCACCCTTAAATGGTTAAACAAAACGTGTTCAAGCATTTCAGGGCTACGTATTGCAAATAATTTCGCAAACAAGCTGTAATCATAAGTATATTTAATTTGTATAATTATTTGTAATATAAATTGCTTTTGTATTTTTAATGTCATCTTCCGTAGCCTCAAGTTCGTAATCGTAAGATTCACGCCTGTTTTTATTGGTCACAACAATAAGACCCCCATAACAAGCTAGACCGCCTTCTTAATAACTGCATTCGGTTTATATCAATCTTCGCAAGTATGACTACTTACAACTACTTTGTAAGTGTCTGCTTTATCACCTTATCTGAACCTTCATCTGCCCATCCGCACCTATTTTACTTAGTTAAAGGGAGAAACTTTTGGTGCCTGATAATAAATAACTAATATATGGTATTT
Organism: Spilarctia lutea; assembly: GCA_916048165.1. Lineage (NCBI taxonomy): Eukaryota > Metazoa > Arthropoda > Insecta > Lepidoptera > Erebidae > Spilarctia > Spilarctia lutea. The sequence goes on along the minus strand of OU696471.1, from coordinate 16,413,454 downwards.
TATTGATACGATAATTTTTTGCTTCGAATCAGTGTATGTGTATTATGTGATAATTGGGTGTCAAAGATTCTACAAACTATTTATGTGCTGTTTTGAAGATTTTTGCCGCTAATGGCATGTGTCTTAAAGTTATTTCTTTGTGAATTAAATTTATTATCTGTATAACGGTCGTCTATTGCAATATTCATTATATTAAAATAGGCAGTAGTCAATTAAGTAGAATTTATGATTTGAAAATGTGGTTTATATATTAGCAAGCTATTGGTTGTGATGGTCACTATTTTTGTTCGTAGAATTTTCTCTCATATCAAAGTATGTTTACATTACGTTTTATTCATGTACCTAATAGAGATTGTTGCCTGACTTCCGAAAACGACAGAAATATTCGCTCAGAAAAGAATCTGCTTCTCTTATGTCCTCCCCACAATTCTGACTTCGTGAACTCTTCGTTCTTCATTCAATCATTTCTACTCTGTAATGAGTTCCCGCTTAAAATCAGGATGTCTATTAACCAGTTCGTATTTAAAAAGAAGTTAAACCTCCTTCTCAATGATACGGTAGTTATCGAAACGATAGCCCTTTAACTAATTTTCTTATATTCATAGTGTTTATGTGTATACGAAAATACATATAAGTACAGTACCTTAAGTACATTACTACAGATTATAAAACAAAGTCCTCCTCCACGTCTATATGTCTGTCTGTTCGCTTTTTCGCTGTCGGAGATTTATGCGGTTTTTACCAATAGATAGAGTGGTTCTTGACGAAGGTATTCATATATAATTCGTTAAATGTTTGAGTATATTGGCTAAATACAACGTTATAATGTTGAAGATGTCGAAAGAAATTAAGCCACACATCTTCTCAGTGTAGCATAGACCATAGGTATTATATTTTTCGTAAAGAACCCGTGCGAAGCCGGGGCTGGTTACTAGTGTATGTATATAACGTACATTTATTTGTATGTAAATGTGTGTAGTGCATATTTAAGTTGTTGAACGGTGTAATCACAAGATTTCTACACCACCTAAAGGTTGTCTGGTACATCGCATAATTTGGCACAACGATAAAAAAATTCAACTTCTTTCAAGAGTAAGTTTTTAGGGTAAAACCGGGATAGACGCCCCACTTTTTGAAATACCTTCATAGTTTTAAAAGTATTAATTTTAAATAAATAATTTCAGTGCATGTAGCTAGCTTAATTATTTAAGTTTCATTAATAATAATTTCAACTATAGCAAAATGTAGATTTTCGTGGAACGCTTTTTATGGGATAGATGCCTACCTGTATGGATAGTTGCCCACCATTAATATAAAAAGGAGGTTAGATGCCTGCTCCAAAAAATCAGGGCAACTATCCTTTTTGATAGAAATAAATGCCCAGAAAATATTTTTAATAAATTGAGAACATAATAGCAACTTACATTTAAATTTACATTTAGGTGCAATGAACCAGTGTATTGAAGTAATAAAAAATATAACATAATTTATTACTACATACTTATAAAGTTATACAACGTTAAAATAGTAACTTAGAAAATTTCTACGTGTTGGTGAAGCTCATTTCGGATATAAATACACATATATCCTCTAGGCACGACAGCTCGTGGATAAATCAGGTGCAAGGGTGACAGCGGCTCCTACTTATACTATTAATTCTTAGTTGCGATTTTGGGAAGTTAGGTTTTTTGGACATGAGGCATCTATCCCATTGCGGCATCTATCCCGGTTTTACCCTATAAGAAAAAAACAATTATATAGAAATACCCAAACTATACAGACCTTGTACAAAAGTAGCCAGACCACTGACAAATATGCTTATTTATTTATAAATACCTACATGCATATTATAGACTAGAGCTGACCCACGCAACCTCGTTTGCGTCTTATATTGCCCGTGGCGTGAAAATTTTCCCCCGTTTTTAAAACAACCCGCTCCTATTAGTAGTAGCGTGATGATATATAGCCTATAGCCTTCCTTGATAAATGGACTATCCAACACCGAAAGAATTTTTCAAATCGGACCAGTGGTTCCTGAGATTAGCCGGAACAAACAGACAGACAGACAGACAAACATTTTAAAAATATATATTTTGGTATGTGTACCGTATATACATTCATATGCATGTAGTAGAAAGCGGTTATTTTAATATTACAAACAGACACTCCTATTTTATTTATTTGTATAGATAAACAACATCCAGAAACAGGATCATCAGATCATCACACATTTATTTGTGCCGGATGTCCAATTAGTACTCCGGCTTAGAGTACTGATGGCGAAGCCAAGCTTCAAACTGTTGCATTTAGATAATTTGATACTAGGACCAGGGACAAGTTGTTAAGGATTCTTTGGACAGCCCACAGCACAAACGTATCGGTCTTCAAAGAACAAAACAGAAGGCGTTATATGAGAGACTTTACTGTATTTGTGTACTCAATCTAATAAAGGCCCACAATACAGAGAAACTGTGAAAGTGACGTGAAAGATTGAGGACAGACTCAGAGGTTAAAAACACAAAGTTATGGTCAGACCATTTTGGTCTGATGAGATCTTTTAATACCAGGAAGTTATGTGTCACCGTCGCCCTCTACCGCATCCACCTATATCCGTGTGTTGATGCCAAAACCTAATTTCTAAGTCCAGAGCTGTGCACCATAAAAGCCTGTGATGATGATGACTATTAGAATCAGATCTACCTTTCTTTATGATTGTTGTACTGATATAAATCGAAGCGTATATATTATAGTCTATAACTGCCTGGATTTCTACAAATTAGATTGGTCGAACCTCCGATTTGAGCGTCAAGCACATCGAGTTGATAGTTTATTTAGTAACTTATTCATGGAACATGTTCTTTGATTATGAAAAATATATTATAGACTAATGATAAATATTTAAATCGCTTACCAAAGAAGCCTATGCCTTTTATGGTATCTGCCCGTAGGTATAAAAGAGTGGAGCGTGCGCCGCGACATAGCAATGTGCGTGGGCGCGACACGTACAACACATTTGTTTGGATGACGGCGGCCACGATTTTATTATAATTCATTTACCATGTTTTAAACAAATACAGTATTAGGCTACAGCCTTTTCATTTAAATGTCCAGATATTGAACCAGATCGCTAAAACGACATGTCAATTCATAAAGATAGAAGAGATTATTTGATGTTGGTACATAAATGTACATAAAATAAATTTATTTACATGGAATCTTTATTATCACGGAGCAAATGATTTTATTTCTCAGAGAGTAAAGCTGTACAAATACAATTATATAAGACATAGTATAGTTTATTGGACTTTAATTCTAAGTGTCAAATTATATTAAAATAAGTAAACAGCAAACATCTATACTGTGCAATGTATTACTATAGTCCGGCCACTCAGAGAATGCGTTTCTGACACTTGTAAATTCGCCATGAGTAGTGATGTACCACGAATAACATTTATAAAATTTGGTAACAGTATTTATAGAATTCATTATGCATAGTTATTCAATTTATATATATTTTATTACATTTCAAACACAATATTAACAAATTTATTGATGGATGAATTAAATTTAATCGTAATTTCTGAACGAAACCAAGGGAAAGAAAATAAAAATACTATATTTATTGGAAAATATATATTATGAAATACATAGTTTTAAGATTTCAATAATGTCAAATCAAAATTTAATCCGACTCCGATTCGCTTGAGGAAGTTCGCTGTCATCTTCACCAACATGTATTATTATGTTATTGTCAATCATAGTGTCTATACGAATATCGCGGTCAAAGTTACCAAATACATTTTTTTAGTTTTTTCAACAACCTTTATCCAGTCATCTCTTGTGACTTTTTCGCATGCTTCTTTTAAAAGCATCTTCATCTTTTTAATGCCATATGGTGGATAAGTATTATGACGGGCTGCATAACCTTTAATTTGAGCCCAGATTAGCTCTACGGCATTGTACTGGCCGTACTCCAGAGCCAGCTCCGCTTCTAGCATTGACATATTTGCGTCAAAGCCACTTCTTTGCAGCCGAGGCACCAATTCCTCTTTTCTATTAGGTGCTATATTTATTTGCACCCAATGATAAGGGGCGTTATCCATTATTATAATAAAAGGCTCTGGAAGGCCAGGTAGCAACATATCCTGGAGCCACTCCTTGAATGCATCCGCATTCATTTTTTCGTGGTAGTCAGTAGTAGTTTTTGACTCAAATGAAAGAAAGAAAGAAAGAAAGAAAAAGTATTTATTTTAACGACATTGCAACACAACAGAATAATAAGTGAAATGGGACATAATACAGTATTGAAACATTATCTTAATGCATAGTTAAGAATTTAACATAACTAATCAATGTTATAACAATTCATATATATCTTTACACATATATTGATGCAAAGTTGCGTCGCAGTGCACATTAAAAACAGATGCTGCTCAGCCTAATGCTGCATCATTAAAGATACAGCGCTGATTTTCAGCAACACCTTGATGATGATTCGTGTGTCCAGAATAGTAGAACCAAAATGAAGATTGGTGTTTCGAAACAAATTTAGTATAGTGTACGAATGTTCCAAATAATTGCCACGGAATAATTGCAGAATATCGTTTACAATGTCCATTAATTTCGATTTAAGTACCAATTTAAATTAGGATAATATCTGTTGATCCAATAAAAACGCTTTTAAATTTGTCTTGAATGTTAGGGTTGTTTTAAATCTTCGCATAGGTGGAGGCAAGTCATTCCAACATTTTGTTGCCGCGTACTTGAAGCTACCTCTAAACGCTGCTGTGCGATGCCAATATGCCATAAATGCCAATAAACCAGTTTCCACAAAACCATACTTTGGTTTGGATTGGCACTTTCGACTTCGACGCTTGAGTGTCATCTGTCCAAGAACAAGAATGCGCGTGATTGGTGTTCAGCCATGTCTCGTCAATGAAAACGACATTGTCCCAATTATAAATTTTTTTGCTTCTCTTAGAAAAGTAATTCTTTTTAATATTACGTCATTTCTTTCTAAAAGATTTTCCTTGTCTGTTTTCTTATATTGAATTCCAATATCTTTTAAAATATTGGATAAAGCAGTTTTTCCTACCCTAAACAAATCAGCTGCTTTCAAAGATGCTAGAAGCGTCGACCTATTAAAGTATTCATTCCTGGCATAATAACTATATATATGATTCCTTATTGCATCGGCGTCAAATCTATCTATGTCTGTTATAGGTTTAGTTCTGCGTTTCTTTTTAGGTATTCTTAAAATATTTTCTTTCATGCCAGATGAGCCGAACTTTTCTTTATTATTAATATTTGTTATCGTCCGTTTGCTTACTCCAAGTGCGTGAGAGATACGCTCTTGTCTTTCCAACTCAAAGTAACTTTGAAGCTTGATTATTAGTTCACGGGTTTCACTTTTCAATGGATGATCACGTTTCGACATTATTGTTAAGCACCAAAAGTACAAAACAGTAAAATTCTAAACAAATTAGCGCAGAGGTACAAATAAACAACAATAACAATCACGAGAAAACCCCCCACAACGAGAAAACTGGAAAACGTAGTCTATGCGCGCAAAACGACAAGAGACGACGACCGTTTGTGTATGTCACAAAATGACGGTCCTCACAACGCTATTTTGGGTTGCCATTTTTTTACCAGAAATATAAAGGGATAAAAATAGTTTTCCATTTATTTTTAATTCATCTGACTGATATCACGACAATTATTTTCTTAAGTTTGGTTTGGTCGTACCTATATCGTATTATAAACTATACTAATTTGTATTAAGTACATTATACACACTCTCAAATAATTTCTCCGATATCCCCAGGAACTTTAATGTCGTTCGTATAAATGCCCAAAGCATTTCGGCACATTTCCCTGAAATAGTGACAACATTCGACTGTACGACATCCTTACATACTTTGTAACTCATCTTGTTATACTGTTTTTTTGTGTATTTAATAAAGATAAAAAAATAAAATATTATAAAATTAGAACGTTTAATTTAACAATATATCGACCGACAGAATATATTACGATTACAAAAATAATCAGTTGCAATAACCTATTATTTTGTCTCATCACTACAAAAACAAACTGTTGACATAACCTTGAAACAGCGCAGTTTGACGTCGTTGGACTTTTAAAAATTATTGTTCTTAAATTAATTTATTATTTAATTGTTAATAACTTTAGCCCAAAATAAAACGTTTTGAATGTTATCACTCGTTATTAAGGTTAATAAAAGATATTTAAAATTTTGCCATAAATTGTACGCCAGTTCAAAGTTACATCGCCCATTGGATCACCACCTGTCAGAAACGCATTCTCTCAGTGGCCAGACTATAAGCCTATTGGAATTGGCAATTTCAAAACTAATAAATAGCATTAGAAAATGTAATCCAATTCGACTTGAAGACACAAACGATACTAAAAAAAACATTGTTGTCTTCGGGCTGCTCACCCACGGGAAATAATTGGCGTATGAAAAAATACAGGAAGTCATTAGTGGCAAAGCGAGCGGCATCTATTTCACGAGAATGGCTGTTTTATAGTGCGGACTTTGTGTCACACCGTTCTGTAACAGGAAATGTTAGGTATGTATTTTGATTATTATACAAAATATATTCGGTACATTTTGTATAAATAGATATTGAATGTTTTAGTCTCTATATACTTAGATACGTGTGTAGACTAATCTTTTTTAGGGTTCCGTACCCAAAGAGTTAAAAGGGAACGCTATTATTATCCTCCGCTGTCCGTCTGTCAGTCCGTCTATTCAGGCTGTATCTCTTGAACCGTGGTAGCTAGATAGTAGAATTTTTCAAAGATGATGTATATCTGTTGCCTCTTTAACAACAAATGCAGCTCGACATGAATAGCAGCTACCAGTAGATACTTGAAATGTATATATACTGGTACGTAACCCTTCCTGCGCGAATCTTATTTGCATTTGCCCGTTTTTTTAAGAGACTAAATTTATGGTTATCCATTTCTTTACGTTTCTACCGTATATAATTTCATATGAATTTAGTTAAAAGCTGATTATAATTCATTTACCATGTTTTAAACAAAATGGAATTACAAAAAGGCACTTATTTCTAGAGAATATCTAGTCTTGATTAGAAGATGAATTATTAATATTTTATTCTGGGTTTGTAACAATGCGAAAATTTAAATGATTTTACTATTACAATATGTTCTCACAGGAGGCCAACGATATTTGTCACTAATTAGGCTTGTGTCCTCGCAATTGGATATTTCAGACATTTTAATTTACTTTTAATTCGACTTATGAATAGCTCTTTTACGCGGTTTGTACATCATTTTATATTCATTAATATGATACTAATGCTTCTCGTTATATGTGAGCAGTGAGTGGGACGAGCACTAGCGATGTGTGTCACCTATTCTATTGTCACAAGTTCCTACGATCATTTCTGGTAGTACGAATTTTTTTGTGTGATGATCGTTATAGCTGGTATACAGAAAATGGTTACAAGAGCAATTTGTAGTAATAAACGGTATTTAGAGCGTATCTAATTTCATATTTAAACATTAACTTTATCAATTTCTCGAATCGTAGATGCAGTAATTCATGTCTTCTAAACAATTTTTCGAGACTTTCATGCTAATGTGTCTTATTATGGGCAATTATTTATGCAAAGATAATAGCTCACAGCAATAATTTTTAATTACACATCGTTAATTTATGTAACACATTCAGCATATAATGCTTTTGTAAGCTAAGTTTGAATGTAATTATAGTTGAAATTTTACGCTGAATGGTTTTCACTTAGAAGTTTTTTAGTAAACAAGTTCTTCAATAAAAATGTTTTTTTTGGTAAGAATATAAGTTTCTAAATTAAAACGCCAAATATTTATTTAAACATAAAGTGTTCTATTTTTATTTTGTTTTATTGACTGTTTATACAATAAATGTGATATGCTATAGGAGAGGCTGCGTCATAAAGCGAGTATTCAGAAACGACACCCATAAAACCTTTATGATTAGTCAAACCGCTGGCGAGGACGATTCATTATGGGCCATTATGCGTCGTGTTTATCGACTTACTCTATACAAGCCAATAAAATAACGAACGACCGAGATAAGAGGTGGACAGTCCTCTAATCTCCGGAACAAGGGACACTAATTCGATTGTGGTTTTGGTCGAGCCTTTTTTGGGGTTTACGGCACAAATTGAAGTGTTAAAAAAAACTACAAATTGGCTTTTTCGAGGGCCATTCATTAGTTCCACACTGAATGGCGTTCGTTGTATCGTTTTCGCTCAATTAGTTAAACGGAAATTTGAGCTTCGCCGGTCACACAGGTCGTGCGTTGCGAGATCCGACATTTCTCCTTTTAATATTACGACATTTTAAGTGTTAACCATTACGATTATATTTAAATGAAATAGACTTAACTTACATTATTTATTGCCGATAAAGTTTGTATGTTAATAAACATGTTCAGAAGTTTATTAACCTACCTAATGAATTTAAGAATTCAGTTACATCGTTGTTTGATTTAGCAAATCCATTATTTTTACGCTGTTGTGATAAACACATAAAACGCTTATTAATTTTTGACGTGGTCATAATTCTCTTTGGTGGATACAATGTAAGCAAGAACAAAAGCAAATACGTAGATATAGAATAAATGATTGTGCACAGCAGACATTTACTTACACGGAACCAAACCCTCAACTACTCGCTTATCTGGTAAACTCACAAAACATTACAAAAGCGAGAATTGGACTCAACCTAAGGAAAAACCATCCAACAACCACCAACAACGGCGAAATAATGTATCGTACCACAATTTGAGAGGATGACTTTGTTCCTTTGTTTTGTAAACTTTCTAATTGTTTATTGTGTTGTATTTAAAAATAATAATGAAGTTACAAATAATCACGAATCTAATTTGCAACCTCTTATATAACTTTTAAGTTAGGACCGTTATATCTATAACTTATTTATTGCAACCATGAGGAATTGCCAAATAGCGTTGGAACCATTTATTCTGCTGTTTTATCAGTATATTTATTCGTTCAAAAAAATATAGCATGTAGGTAATTGCTATCAGACTTAAATCAAACAATTTGTGACAAAAATATTTAACAACTTATACCTACTATGCAAAATTAAATGAACAGAAATAGTTTATAAACTACATAATCGACAAATCCTTCGAGACAAATCGAATGCACCTTCTTATCTTTAAATCAATTAAGTTATCAATTTTTGTCATCAAATAGTCAAGTATCTTTCTTGCCTTCACCTTGCTTCTCTCTCGAACTGACTATATGTCATACTTATTGAAATATTATTACAAAGTTTAATATAGCAAACCCAGTCTTGACTATGGGGCTGATTTATATTTATATGGCTTATATGGGAGGAAGGCTTCAAGCATTCAAATGGGACTTATTTGCAAGATTTCATTGAACTACGCACTTCTACTACTGTTTTTCTTTTTCTAAGAAAGAAAATCTAGAGAAAATTTCCCGTACATATCTTTCGCCGTAATTATGCGGAGAACCGCATAGTTCTGAATAATTTACATTTGAACTTACTCGTAACATGATTTACTTAGATTAACTTATTTAAAGTGCTTTGGAAGTAACCAGAGCCCAAAACTCTTCTGAAATGGCGGCAAAGCACTTGTAATTCTTGAGTTCCAGGGTGTGAATCGGCGCCCTCCTTTGTAGCAGTGGACCGAGGATCTTGATGTGATGAAGGTCAACAGTATTCATTATCATTAGATGATTCTACTGCTTGTTTGCCCCCCTATGCCATAATTTTTTTTATTACTATCACTTTCAACGCATTGAAACCAAAGAAAGTAACTTTATGCATATTACATTAAAAAATATTACACCTGTTACAAAAAAGTACCTTTACAAGATGTTATTAATCATCAACAGTTATTAATAGTCCACAGCTGGACCTGAAGGCTTTCTTCTCAGAAAGGATGTGTTGTTGATATAAAATACCTCTAAAATTTAAGTGTTAGTGTTGTTACAAATGAAACTAAACATAATAAAAGCAATCAAAATCTTAATTTGTGAATCGCTTTTAATTAGCTAAAGGGCTCACAAATAAAACAACAGTTAACAGCTGACAAATCCACTTACACACATTTTTACCTTAAAACACATACAATAAATTGATTTTAACACATTTAGCGTATCGTTCTTATAGTTAAAAGCTGTATAATAGCGTTATCTTAGGGCCGGCACTAAATTGGGATGTCTTGGCCGAGCGTGGCGGGGCCTTATCAGTTTTGTCGTGTTCATCTTGAGTTGTGTTAGGCTTTACTCGGGATATTTATATCGGCCAACATCGGGGTGGCAAGCCTACACGCGACAATGTCGAAAACTTATTGTTGACGTGCCACGCAGAATGTACAATTCTATTCTGCTTTCATATAAAAATACTATAGGTACATATGGTGATACTTATATAGCCAAGTATTATTTACTCATATCTCGATTTAGTGAGTATGGTCAGACTAAACCGAGAATTATCAGATTTTACTAAATCAAATGAGATTTTCTCTACGTATGCCACCTATAAAACATATATATATTGGAGGGATTTTAGCTAGTTGACATCATGACCAGTATCTATATTTCAAGTATCGTAGGTTTAAAAAATAGTGACGCTATTTAATACTCAAATATAGATGTCATTTATGAGATGCAGGATGCTTCATTAAAGTGACAATAATGGTTGGATAATCGGCGATAGCTAAGCGACAACCCTTGCCGGACGCATCGGTTTGATGAAGCACTTTTTTGATACTCTTTCACTTTTTTTAATCTTATTGTCCGTGGTCCATTGATAAACGGACAGGTATACGTACTCAGACAGGCGCCAACATTCCTCGCTTCGACCTCACACTTACTCGTTGCCTTATAAAAACGGGCACACTTTTTTATATTAGCACTTTTTGGACTTATTTGCCTCCCTTTGTGTTCGTCGCTGTTGTTTGTTTTGGTTATTAGAGCGGCTGTAGGAAGTGGACGCGATAAACTTATTGGGCTTAAGCGTTTTATTGTACCAGTTTTGAATATCCGTTTTCGTTTCACTTAGAGAGGTTGAAGTGTTCCGATGACTGTCAGTACTTATTTAATCGATTGAGTCAAATCGAATCCATTAACACCTCCTCTCGAACATTGTTAGGCAATAAACGTATTAGAATATCATTAAAATTTATAGTGTACATTCATTAGCATAATGTGTTCGTATTATAAGTTTTTGCCAGTTGTTAATTATAAAATTAATGGCACAAGCGGAACAGGTTGGTTTGTTGGCCGCTTCGGGCTATAAATTTAGCAAAAACAATGCGGTACTAAACGCATTAGCATTTTATGAATGGGTTATAGCGTGTGACAAATATTCGAAAGTTGTAATGTTGCCGACGTGACCTGTAGATGTGACGGAGGTGACGGTGACTCTGATGACGATAGACATACAGCTTGTTCACTGACATCCACTGTCAGTTAACCCATCATTAAATTGGGGAATTAAAATAAAATTTTATGAATCCCTAATAAAGTTTCTTATACGTATTTCCATCATCATGCCCAACGGCCAATGGCTAATGAAAACTGATAATGTTGTTGTAAGTGATCGGATATCATTTAAGTTTAACTATTTGTGAAAGTCGTTTGACATCTTTTAAATTAATGTTTATTAGACTTTCTTGTTGTAATCAATTAGTCATTATTAACGCCTAATAAGTTATCTACCTTCGATTACAACAGAAAAGGTTCATGGTTAAAAGTTAACCCTTTGATATACTACAAGTCTAGTCTTAAATCTTTTAACATCAATACATGTTATGTATCCACATTTTTATAACATATTAGCTGACCATCGCAACCTCGTTTACGTCTACTATTGCCCGTAGCGTAATAGGTTTCCCCCGTTTTTTAAACATTCTTCATTGGGGCTCCGTTCCTATTGGTCTTCGTGATCATAAATGGCTTACAGCCTTCCTCGATAAATGGACTATCCATCACTGAAAGAACTTTTCAAATCGGACCAGCGGTTCCTAAGGTTATCGCGTTTAAACAAACATACAAACAAACTCTTCAGCTTTATAATATTAGTATAGATAAGTAAAAGAAGGTGTTAATGTTTTTTATTATCATCTCAATATTATTACAAATCACACTGAGAATGTCAAGAAAATACTGCACACTGTAGGTTTAAGTTATAATTTGGTATGAGAATCTAAAGTTGATAAGACATTATAAGATATTAGGCTGTTTATATGCTTCAGATATTCCGTTCCGAGTGTTCAATATTCCAAAAGCTTTGGCAACATCAAAGTGTACTAGTATATCGTCATTTCACGGGTCTAATTTGGCACAATTAGTGGCTATACCCGCCTCTGGATTCTCGTTATTTTAATAAATAGGCGGCCTCACGCCGTCACCGACTTTTAGCCAGCACCGCTCGTTTCTCTAATCGCTACGTTCGCAGGCCTAGTGCAATTTTGATTTATTTGCCAAAGGGATCATTTCCGGTACTAAATGATCATTTAAATTGTTTAGCCTTCATTCATGGGTTTTTTGTGACAATAATTTGACTAATTTATAAAATGAAATGTTGGGAATTGTATTTTTTTTGTTCGACATGTATAATTTGTGTAATAAAAAAATACTGAATGGATACTAATAATGAGGTGGTCAATGGTCGTCGTCCTGTTGGTGACATTACTTAACTTTCGTGAATGTGATCTTCGTATAAGCTTATATTGACTGCATATATATAATTATAAAATAATTAATTTAAATACCACACGCGTAGGAAATTTACGAACATATAATAACATACCATGATTTAAAGAATAATTTATATAATCGCATTTATTGATTACAAGCAATCTAATGTTATTTGTAATGATTTTCTTATGATTATACTGGCCTTAGAATCCATTATTTGTAATTAGGAACAATGTCAGCCACAATTTGTAAGCATTCTAAGATGTAATTTTCCATATTAAAATTATTTTCATGTCGTGATTACTTAGACTACAATCTTATGTCCTATTGTTTGATTCCCCTGAAATAATCAAGTTGCCTATATGTAGATACTCTATCAGATATAATTTGTTAAGTAAATATGTAAACTTATTTGACACTGAACCAGTTATGACATTCTGCTATGGTTTGTTTTATATTGTGTATTAATTTATCTAAAATAACTGTAGGTACAATCATAACAATTTAAGTGATCATGAGACGTTGCAACGAAATTATCAATTTAGAACACCACGTTATCGTAATGTGTGAGTGAGGATATCGGAGGCCCTTATCCCGACCCCTTCCCCATCCCTATCCCCATCTCCCAAAAGCTGGCAACGCATTTATAATGACTCTAGTATTGCAGGTGTCTATGGGCGGCGGTAACCACTTACATTCAGGGAATACGGCTGCTAAACGAGCAGCTGTATCACCTACTATTTCATAAAAAAAAATACGGTTGACAATTGAATAAGTTTTCTCGAATTAACTTGAGTTTTAGCAGATACTTCATGAAAAACAAAACCGGTCAAGTGCGAGTCGGACTCTCGCACCGAGGTTTCCGTAGGAACATTTAGGTGTCTTATATGATGTGACTAAAAAAAACACAAAGCAGTCATAAGCACTGCCGACAGAAGTGAAAACTCATAACTATAAACAAACGGTTGTTTTAACTTACCTGAAATGAACATCTATGCTTTTTTTAATGGTGTGCAATAAAAAGAACTAAAAATTATTATGATTGTAAGTAGTAAATGGAAGTAAAGCTTTGATACTCCAATAGATGTCGCTGTTTTCAAAAAAATTGTAAACAATCTTTTTGATTTTACAAAAGGTTTTGTGTAAGTAGAAAATCGTTATTTTAATTTATTGTAAATCACTTTAAGATACTGAAGTATTAACTTTAAGTATATAAAATCATATTGAGAAAGGACCACTATCTAGAAAAACGAATGCTACCAAAGTATATCGGTAGATGGCGCTGTTAACAATAAACATCCGTCTTACGAATTTTTTCGAACAGGACACGTGACCTGACGCGAGTCTATGGTCACGTGACCTGACGCCCTGACGCGATTATATACATTTTTACCCATTCCAAAAAAGTACACAGCGCCGCTAAAGAAGTTTTCACTTCAAAATGTATGCTTTTTGCAATTTGCCCTTTATCTGTGCTATAAGACGTTGCTTCGTACCAAATTTCAAGATTCTGAGTTCACGGGAAGTACCCTTTAGGTTTGATTCTCATGTGAGTGTCGAAAATTAGCATCATAAACGGCTGTAGCTTTTGTAGGCGTTGGTTTAGATATTAGATTTTTTCAGTAGACTTGAGTATTTGATATAAATTTCAGCTTAATACCTCTACGCGTTCCTGAGAAAAAGTGTATTGTTAGACGGACAACAAAGTGATCTTATAAGGGTTCGGTTTTTTCCTTTTGAGGTGCAGAACCCTAAAAAGATCAAATATTTGTTTAAATCGCGCATCGAGTATACATTGAGAAATTAAAAAAGATTCGAAAACTTTGTTTCAAAAATATCTACATAAATCGATAAATTGAACACTAAACTTTATTATCCAGCTGTAAAATACAAGCAATTACATTGTTTTGTATAATGAGACCTGAGAAATCGATAGAAAATAGCTTTCTTAAGGGGTTCCTTATAAAATCTCTACCGAAACTTGAAAAAGCAATAGCTTGTAGGTATACAGCCGAAAATAAAAAGATATTGATAATTTGTACTCGCTTTAAATAGTTGTGTTACAGCATATTTGGGTTAGTTTTCTTCAGAATATTGATAGCTTCTTCGGAGATGGTTACAACAAATCATACTCTGTATTGGAAAAATGTTGTTTGTGATCTGCTGGTGGCTTTATGCGTACCCAAGAGAATGAGCTTTGATTACCTGCTACGTAAAATGTATAATTTTTCTCAAGTCACAGTTTAAAACTGCCCGGCGCCTATATCCATTATATTGACTCAGCAATATTGACGTAGGACAAGTTAACTGTTTGATTATTCAGTCTACAGCAAATATGACATTAGCTATGTTTTGTTTGAAGCTGACGATAAATCGGTAGGATTAGTTATTTACATGGGATCACTTCAACGTAATTTTGACACTGTGTCGTAGTATTTCGAGGTAAACACCACAATGATCTTTATGAAATCACAAATATTATAACACAAATCAATTATATAAATACAATCCATTGTGTTTCGAAATAGGAGTTTATGAGGAAAATAATTTCAATAACTTTGAATAAATGGCTTTCTCACATAGACTCTTAAAATGGATTATAAATTTGGTTAGGTTTAATATCAGTTCTTAGGACATAACTCTCAGTGAAGAAGTTGTCATTATTTGATTCGTGCTTGACTTGATTTTAGCGAAACAAATGTTCTACAGCAGGTATGTGTAAGGTATGGTTTGTGGTAAGTATAATGTCCCAGTCTTGTACTATAAATATAAATCTCTTTAGATGGATAGTCGGTACTTCAACTGTCAAACAGATTGCTTCTGTACACGCTTCAAGCACAAAAACTGTACAGTGTTCCTAATAAAGCCGCCAGATAAACTCTGTATAAGGCTTTGATGTAGAATAATCTTGGTATTATTATTTCTAAAATTTCTAGTTTTTCACGGACACACTTATGTGTGAAGTGTAGGTGTCCATGGGCAGCGGTAGTAATTTTAATCAGGTGATTCAGATGCATATACAATAAAACATTAAATCCTAATTGTTACTGTTGATTTTATTAAAAGACACATTTCTTTGAGATATACAAATGAACACGTCAATTATGTCAATGAAAACCACCAGTCAAATATTGTATCATCGAAATCCCTGGTACCCATTGAATTATTCTTATCTCTCCACTTACAATACTGCGTGTGATGTCATTGTGGCCCAAGCAGGTATCATTAAGTACCTTTTACTTGACCAACGTATTAATCCACATTTTCAGTTAACGTTCAACCTTGTGACGATGACTTTATGGTTGAAATTAAATTGGCGGATAAATTTTTATGGTTTTATAAATTTGTAAACCTTATCTACATCCCGATTCGTGGCAGCTTGACCGAGCCGGATGGATGAAGAAGTACCTAACTAGGAGACTTTAGGTAGAGTCTTTAATAAAATTACAGCTTCAATAATGTAACCAAGAGCTTAGTCTGTAAGATATCAAAAGATATTGAAATTTTATATAATTATCATCTTCAAATTTGCTCTGATACTATACTGTATTTTTTATTAGAAACAATCAATTTCCGCATTTTTTTTATTTATACTAGCTTACGACCACGCTATGGGCTACGCCCGCAAGTATCTCAGCTACTGCGATAAAGAATGCCTACTACCCTTCAAATAATTTGTTACATAGACACCTTTTAAAACGTGACCGTGAAAACTTCATTGTCATAAAAGATTAGCATTAGCATAAAATAGTAGATCTAATTTTAAAATTAACTTGTTATAAGTCAATACAATTTCTAATTGCCCAATTAAGATCTGGTTATCTTGTAAGCGAAGTATGTGTGGGATGCAGCAACATGCGCAGCCCTAACTGAAGTAATTAAATTAGAGATTTTGAAACAAGAGCATGCTTTATGTAAAGTAATTGAGTTGGTAAGTGAATTATTCGATGATTACTTTGATTATATAAGGTTTTTTACTCTTCATTTTAAAATGAATGGAATAAAATTAGTCTTGTAAAAAAAGGAGAATTTAGAAATAATTACAGTAATTGCAAGTAAGTGTTTATTTAAATTTACTATTTCTATCCGACTACGGCGAAGTCAAAAGGACGGGTAATACGGGGTTTGGAAATCTATGTATATTTGTACTTTCTATCGTAATGTCTAAGCTACTGAAGTGTCTATAAAACTGAGGTGTCAATAAAATGGTGATAATAGCTCGAGTGACACAGACTATATAAATAGTATCTATCAAAAGTTTAAGCGGACTAGAGAATTAAATATTTTTTATACTTTTTCTTGTTATACGAAGTTTATGTTTTGTTTTATGATTTAGAGGGCAAACCAGCAAACGATATCATCGGATTGATATTAAGTGCCTACTGCCGCTCATGAACCAGGCTAGAACACATACAACTCAATCTGCTGCCCTTTCAATCTTACCTTCAGCCCAGGGGGAGGATTTGGGCTCCGCTAACTTCATTCACTCAGTGAAAAGCTATGAAAGAACTGCTTACCACCGATTTTCTGTAAGGACGTACCACACTCCAGTCGAGTATGCTCTATGTGTGTCGAAGCATGGCACTTCTACGATAAATTACTTTCTTTGTGTTGTTCGAAATTACATTGACTTTGGAATAACACTGAACTATAATTTTGGATAGCTTTAAAATCTATTTTTTTGATGATGAAGGTAAAATAAGACCTAATTTAATGTGTAATTTTAAGCAGATTTCAGTATCGTATTTATACTCAATACACCAAGTTAAAGCACCCATGTTTGAAAGAAGTATGTAAAGTAGTGATTTAAGAAACTTATTTAAAAATTATGAATACTTTATCTTACATTGGGTAATTTGCATTTACTTAATGATTCGTACGTAAAAAATGGCAGCTGTTTCTAAAGAGTTATTTAAGTTAGATCTTTGTTCACCCACAGATTTGTTAATGTTATTCATTATATCTTTTAATTAGACTTGTAGTAGGTAGGTACACTCTTAGAATGACTTATTTTGTTGGTGTAACTACTTCTTATTTCTCATTTTGCAAACGACGAACTTCCATACAATCGTTCATTTCTTATTTTACCACATTACAGGTGAAATTTGTAAAAATCCTTACATATAGTTAATTAGAATTAGATGACTGCACGGTTGGCCTAGTGGTTTCAGCGGTCGCCATGCCGCTTGCTACTGCGCCAAGTGTCTTGGGTTCAAATCCCACGCGGTACAACACTTTGTGTGATCCACGAATTGTTGTCCCGAGTCTGGATGTTCTTTGTGTCCGTTTCATGTATGTTTGTAATATATGTTTGTAAAGTCCCTCGCGACACAGGGTATATTCCTGATGCGGGAGTTATCTTAATTAAAATGAAAAACTTTATTTCTACAATTAGTTTAAAAGTGATGAAAAATTTTGGAGATAGCTGTTCTGGGTTCCAAACAATTATATCTAAAGCGTCTTCTTCTCTTTAAGGATATAAAACTTCATAAGTTATAGCAAAGGATAGGAAAATTACTGTCCTCTGAGTAATCAAAACATACCTATAAAGATTACATCAGTTATTCATCACTACTTGATACATCGTTATTAAAAATCGCGAGAATAGCCTCTATTTCCACGTACGTTTAGGTAGTAATCCAATCATAGCATTATTTACAAATTATTATAATATTCACTCACTCATTAAGCTTGTAATGCACGATTCAAATCATCAACATAAATTTATAAGCAACAACAATTTAATCTCAATGGTTTTGCTACTCACTTTTTTATTAATCTAAGTTACATTCCAGCGCGTAGGTCAGATCAAAAATTCTCACAGAAATGGACATTTAATAATACGAATGAATTTAATGCGATTCAAACGATTTATTTTCCGTGTAAGCACATCACGTACGAACTAAATCATCGGTCGGAGAGCCGAAAAATATACCAGGATCGTTCCTATTAGCTTACGATTGGATCATTCGATACAAATCGTATGAAATCGATTCGTATCGAAGTTAAACACTACAATCAGCGTACGACTCGTTGCAGCTGTTAGTTATGCGATCGGCGTCATCCACTAAAATAATATGACACAGCCATTTCTGTATCTTCTCCGAACACCCAAAAAGGAAAACTATTGATATAGCCATAATTAAGTGTAGTGATGTAACGACTGCAAAAAAAGATATAATAAAATATTCTTAATAGCATGTCTCTCTTCTTTTAGGAGAAACAAAAAATAACGTTTTAATTTTGAAATAAGTTGTAGATATTTTTCTAAGCTTACTGTCTAGATAAATTATACAAAAGGTTTATTTTTTTTTATATGTAAATCAATTACATCAATATAGCTGTAGGATTGTACATTAGTAAATAAATACATGTCATTGTACTTATCATACGAATTGGCATTTTTTTAGGTTTAACATATGAAAAAACTAAATATATTTTGCAACCCATCCTTTGTTTTCATTTTTATAATATTGTATGTAAAGAATAAAGATATAAATAAATAAGCATTTGTACTTCTAATTTTGTATTGCCATAAGGATAGATTAGTTAGCTATGGCTTTTGTTATTCGAATGATGTTAGTCTGACGGACACTGTTAGACTTCGTGTTGCTTCTCGGTTTTCCTAAAATATTAAAAACTTACAAGAGTGGATGATTAATCCCCATGGATCGATAATCTTAATATGCTGTCGGTATCTCAAAGGATCAACAGCAGACATTGTAAGTGGTTACCCAAGCTTTCAGAGTCTATAATTTGACAATATTTTGTGTCATTTGGGCTTCATTATTACTTATGCCATTACACGACTGTGGATATAACGTTAATACACGAACATCACGGCTGCGAGCCCGATTAAGGGCACAGTAACCACAGGTTCCTCTAATTCAATATTAAAAGCATCCTACGACGTGATCGGCAACTAATAATAGACCAATTCAAAGAAATGTCCCTGAGAAAATGCTGGAATGTCAACCTT
Source organism: Spilarctia lutea (assembly GCA_916048165.1). Lineage (NCBI taxonomy): Eukaryota > Metazoa > Arthropoda > Insecta > Lepidoptera > Erebidae > Spilarctia > Spilarctia lutea. Next base: position 16,393,738 of record OU696471.1, on the reverse strand, counting down.
TTTCTAATGTTTTTTGAACGTCAAAATAAAATGGCTCGTTTCGAAATTTTAAACAAGAATTACAGTATTTAAGAACACGATTTCTGAAATAATAACATAAGAACTATTACATTTAAATTGGATATTACAAATAGTTATGATGTATCATTAGGTCGTAAATGTGTTTCAAACACAAAATATTATGTAAAAGTTTTACTTTATGCTTTTGTCTCTTCCTTTCCTACGTCTATACCTACTTGGGAACGTGTTTTTTTCTGTATGGAAATGTCCTTTTGGTGTCATGATTAAGGCTTTATGATCTTTACTTTATATTTAACCAGGACATAAAAGAAATCACTATTGTATTTATATACTTAGAACTTAATTGTCACTAGATCTTATGGGTTACCAGGTAAAAAATGCTTTTATATTCATTTTTATATATTATTCTATGAAATTACTTGGATTTCATGCAATATGTTTTGGATTTGACAATTCTAATGTGTGATAAAATATGCAGTGTAAAAATAGACTGGGTGTAAAACTTGTTGATAGAGCGACGTATCATTTGTAGCAGTAATTATCTATCGGGTTATTAATTCTTTGAGATTTTACACTTTGCAGTCTTCATAAATAGTAGCAAAGTATAGGATGGTATAGATGTAAAGTGGACGATCAATAATTGTATTCCAAATGTAATAAGTTTTCCAATTATGTGGAAATTTACAATAAAACCTAGTCGAACAAGCAATACGGAGGCAGCATGACGTCACGTAATAAAATCTAAATTGAGTCGGTCTGCATTCAAGGGTGGGTTGAATCTAGTTAGGTGTAAATGGAGGCATCGTTTATGTAGGGAGGAGAGCGGAGTAATGCAACGGTAGGGCGGACGCTCCCAGCCCATGCATACTAACGCGACGGGTAATAAGTAGCCTGATTTCATGTTTATCCCTCATCTCTATTTGGCTTTTGCCTTTCAGGATCCACCTATTTTTATTAGTACCATGTAAAACATTGAAATTTCATAATAATAGACACGTCGTGCCTACTTACTATTTAAAAATGGATCCTATAGACATTATGTACAATAAAACTATATAGGATTGCCAAAAGTAAGATTCAGTTAGTGTAACATGAAAATTCTGGATGTATGTTCTGTATACTTAGTTAAATTATAGTATTACTCATAATATATGATGATTAAAGTAAAAAAAAATTAGAGAGACATACATTAGCCTCGGTGGCGCAGTGGTAGCGTATGCGACTGCTGTGCTTGAGGTCTCGGGTTCGATTCTCAGGTCGGACCAAATGTTTGTATTATCTGCAAATGTTGTTTCGGAGTTTGGCTGTTTTCTATGTATATATATGTACCTATGTATTTATAAAAAAAGTATATATATGTATTTATATCAGTTGTTCTAGTACCTATAACACAAGGTCTGCTTAGCTTGGGACTAGATGGCGTTGTGAGTTAGATGTCCGAAATATTATTATTATTATTAAATAAAAGACTTAAATAACAAAAAATACATCCATCAATTTTAATAAATACAAAAACAATCAAATAATTTAAAGATATAATATGCGTTATCAAATACGGTTGTCTATTGAGAATGTCTAATGCAGAAATAAATATTGTCATTAGAAAAATAACAAAACGGTCATTACATACATAGTTTTTGCCGATAAAATGACATTTAATGTCTGTTTGATGCTGAATTAAATTGTTATTGTTGTTGTTGGTCATTATTATATTAATAGCATTATAAATGGAGGTGAATTGTCATAGAGCGGATAATGAGGAGAGTTTTTGTCATGTTGTGTCCTTAGCCGTCACCGGCTATTAAGTGCGACCCTGCGGGCAGGCACCGCACGTATATCGCTTACGAGATATTTGGGGGATAATTGACGAAAACAGTTGCATGTATAGTGACTATAATTTTTTATTACTGAACTGAGCCAGTTTAAAGGGACTTTGCTATTTTACTGGGAATTTTGTTTGTAAATTATATGACAAACTATAATATTTAAAATGAGTTTTGAACACGGCAACCCGCGGCGATGGTCGTTCGGCAGCCTGGCGTCATACACGCGTTCACTGTTGCGTAAAAAGCACAACGTCGAGCGGCGAGTGGTGCTTAATGCAGATAATGAGACCATCATCGTTTACAGAAGTAAGTTTAATTAACGTAAAAAAGCGCGTTTACTCTAACCGTCGCTTTATCGCATCTATCTCGCCACTTATAATGACTTTTGTTCATTATTTTGTTGCGCGCTCTACGTGTCTGAGCCATTTCCGGCCCCGGTGCTTCTAAACACCTATTTTATGCTTATGTGACTGTTTGATTGCATATGCGCACATCACCCATTTTAGTTTCAATTTGTGAATCTATTTAAGCAATTTCTAGACATAAAACATAGCCACTTAGATAATATCGGAGTGCTGATAGTAGGATTAAGGTACGTGAACGATGGTTTACTTTTGGTGAGTTGTTAGTGTTTTTGTTGCCACAAAATATACCTAGTCACTTTTCAATATAATGCTTGAATTATATACCCATTCATATAAATTAATTACTTTTGCATAAGTCACCCATAGTTATGAATTTTACCTATTAGGAAGATAGAATAAGATTGGTATTGTTTGAATCGGTTTTTCTTAGGTTGATAAGTTATTCAGTTCTGATTGTTGGTTCTCCTACAGAATTTCTCATTCTATTTAACAGAAATAGTATTATTTTTTGTTATGAGAATTCAGCAAATTCAGTCATATTGGTTTGCGTTTAATTTGGTATATAAAATTTTAATACTACTTGTCGTTACTTTAAATAAATATGAATTAGAAAACATACATTCACAACTTTTATATTTAATATCATCTATTTGCGTAACTCGTGTTAAAAGTTGCAATAAATTAGAATGAAAGAAAATGTTTACTAAAATTTCGATCCCGATTAAGGTACCAGCGCCAGTAGACAACCACTTAAGGGCTCAATGTTTCCTTTTTTCATGCTTTACCTGAATTTTATTGCGATTTCAATCAGTTTATATTTGAATATTCTGATAAAGTATTTTCTTGTACAGTTATAAAATAAGTTAAAATAGAAAACAAAAAAATAAAACAATTTCAGTTAGTAGTTGACCATGTAAAAACTAGTAGACCCTATTTAGCATCAGTAGATGACCGTCCAGATGACCAAGTTACAGTTGGGATTTTTGGACTCTTGTCGAGAACTCTGTCAAGAGCCGTGATGTTTACTTGACCTAGAGTAGTTGATGGTTCTGATTGAAGCACACTGTCAGCAGCTGCGATGTCTAATTGCCACAAGTTGATATCAAATGTAAAACCAGAAAGGTCAATTTCTGGTGATCCCAGTGTCGGCAATAGCAGTTCATCACTAATAGTGACAGGCAACGCGGCTGCTGATGGTTCAATTGTGATTTCCAGAACACCGTCAGTATTGCTAGAAGCTGTCAGTTCTGATGTTGGCTGAAGATTCATAGATTTATACAGTACAATAAAATTACATACAATTTCATCAGTGGTTGATAATCTCAGTCTATTACTAGAAATTTATGTTAATTTTAAGTGAGTAATGGTCCACCCCGCATCTTAGATTTTTTTTTTTTTTTTTCATATTTTAAATACCTCGGAACCTTAAGTTTTCCTTAACAAATAAGAAAATCAAAATAGTTACCTTAAACAAGGTCTCTAGGTTCCTATTATTTTACACTTAAATAGTGTAATTGTTATGAAAATTGTTAGAAATAAATCAAAGAATATGTTTACGCTGCGTCACATAACATAAAAATGGCGGCCGTTAGTAATATTGCAAAATGTCAATTGTAGAATTGGCGCGCTTTAATACACAGAATGCTGCATTATTTTTTTAATGGAATCAGTTTAAAAATATGCCACAAATTCTTATTTATCGGTTTATACGTGTGAGCGGTCAACTATAGGGTACATGGTCAATTACTAGTACTCTTACTTTACAGCTAAAAGCGATGTACAGTTCTACATGCTATTATATTTTCACGCTTCGAGGCGTACGTTGCTCAACACAAGTTTCGGAACTTACGTTTATGGTCATATGTTACATAATCACAAATTATTTTACGAACTGTATGCAATTCTGACATCATATCAATTGGTGAATTGTTTTTGATAGCTATATCTGTTATTCCGTCAACTTTTTGCGTTATAATTAGTGGTAAGTGTGTGGTTTAAATCACAACCAAGTAATTGTGTCTTAAATTGTAGGTAGCTACGAATATTTTCACATTTAGTCAACGTTCAAACAAAACACAACCGATTTCATTAAATGAAATAACGCACTATATTGTAATTTCAATTAATGAAATCGATGACAATGAGACGTTGTATTTGATTGTTTTATACTTTTTATGAATACTTAAAAAGTTACGAGTCGAGTGACACAACACATTACGGTGCCTAGTGCTGAATATTATTGTTTTTTGTTATTTTTCCAAAAACGTCTCCTGGTGGTTCACATGACCACATAAATTTTCGACACGGGCCCGTAGTTTAGAGCTCCAAACTAAGCAGAGCTTGTACTACGACAGCTAGATTGGCTGATAGAGTACTCAGGTACATACTTCTGTTTGCAAATGCATATCTAGGTATACTAATATTATAAAGCTGAAGAGTTTGTGTGTTTGTTTGAGCTCGCTAATCTCAGGAACCGATGGTCCGATTTGAAAAATTCTTCAGTGTTGGATTCCATATATATCATCACGCTAATACTAATAGCAGTGGAGCACCAATGAAGAATGTTTCAAAAACTGGGAAACATTTTCACGCTACGGGCAATAGAATACAAAAACGAGGTTGCGTGGGTCAGCTAGTATATTATACTTAGAAAACACATGATACCCACTGAGGAAGGCAATGTTGGTTGGACAAAGTTGATAGGGTGATGACGTATTCAGCTCCTAAAAAAGAAATTTTCCTAAAAGAACTTGTGTAGATTAATGATCTTTCTTAGGGTACTTAATACTTTTTTTAAAGAAGCACAAGTGAACTCGGTAGAGGTTATATGTATCTTCATATTATTCTGCGGTTAAAAAAATCCCAAAAAGGCGTTTCGCTCCGATGACTTGGAAGTGTTACCTAATTGGTTTTATTAATATAATAAATGACTTTGTTTAAGAATATTTCTAATTCCTTTTGTTAAAATTAAAAGGACATGATTTAATTTAACGATAACGACTCATATGAAGAATATGCAATTCAAGATAATGGTTATTGTTGCGTATGAGGAGGTATTTATTTAAACAGGTGGCCAAACATTTCATAAAATTATTTAATAATTGCTTAGATTAATGTTCTTTCGCCTTGCATGATATATAATTATACTCGTATTATTTTTGTTAATTAGGTATATATTTTTGAGAATGAAATTCTGTTGAATTAATAAACGTATAAAGTGTAAAGCGTAAATTGGTATTTACGAATGAAAGCGACGGTCAATAATGTAATTTATCGGTACCATCGCAGTGAAGTGTGGGAAGTGACATTCATAAACTTTTTATGTAGGATTCATAGTCATATAGATATAATAGTCACTTGCCTAATCAATAAATAAATAAATATTCCGGACATCTTACACACAATGCCATTTAGTCCCAAGCTAAGCAGAACTTGTGTTATGGGTACTAGACAACTGATATAAATACTGATATACTTTTTTTTGTAAAAACATACATATTATACATAGAAAACACCCAAACTCTGAAACAAATATTTGCAGATCACACAAACATTTGGACCGACCCGATATCGAACCCGAGACCTCAAGCTTAACAGTCGCATACGCTACCACTACGCCACCGAGGCAGTCGAAATATGGAAGTGTCAGTAAGATTTGATAATAAGTCAACAAGAACTTTTGTTATATAGTGTTTCTACCACGAGCAAATTGAAGACTTATATGATTTTGTCATGGATAACATTGTCAGAACTGGACCAAATTGAAATGGGACCACAAGGGAAGCACTTTGGAAGATTAATTAAAATCGAAAGTTATGAGGTAACAAACGTATAAAAAAATACAGTCGAATTGATAACCTCCTCCTTTTTTGAAGTCGATTATAAAATTACTATCAATCTTCAACTTTAAATAAAATACAAAATGCAAAGTTTAAATACCTATTCGTTTTTTTCGTAAGTATTTGCTTACTTAAACTTGCAATTTAAAAAAGCCGACAGTATAGTATTATTAAAATGCAGTCATTAAGTTAGTACGTTTATAGCATTACACAAAACGAAAATAAAAGAAATATCGTAACGTTTACACATCTTGTCCTTTCAAAGCTCATAATTTCACTTTCTATTTTGAGTTAAATGACCCTATAAATAAAGTACAATGACTAGGTTGATATGAAGTACTTTAGCGAACAGTAAAAAGAAATTGAGTACAGTCTAGTACAAGAGGTGTTGTTGCATTTATAATCCGATCGTAATCATAAATGTAGGCTGCGCAGCCTATTAAACTGTCAGGGAAATAGTCACAGTTGTGTAAAAAGAAAATGAATTCGCAGTTACTGTTACCTAACAGTGCCTTTATTAGTTAAATAAGTGCATTATAAGACGCAATATTGACATTTTTTGACACAATGTGGCTCATTATAGATAGATACGCACGCAAAGTGATTGTGTGTAACTTCTTACTTGTTTTATGATTGCTTGCACAACGATCAAAATTGTGTGATGTAGGTATATAGCGTTGCGTCACTAACCTTATAACGTTATAACGTTGGTGGAACAAAGAGACGAGCAATTAAATAAGTATATGTTAAGTTGCCTTCAAGTAAAAACGTTAAATTAATGTGCGCCAAGCTTCCTGATAATGAGTAATTATTGCAATTAGAGTACGGTCAGAGAGTTAGCTGTCAGGTATTTTAAATTGGCTCGGTTTGTTTAATTAATTATAATATATAATTAACGCATGTCAAGTGGGTGATGTTGAGGCAGAATAATATTAATTTCGGACAAATTAGCTCAGAATATTAATAAACAGTACTGAGTCATTCGTTTACATTTAAGTGGCAGGTAAAGTGCATAAATTAAGAAATTCATATAATGATTACATGTGACGGCATTTGGTAAATAATATGTACGTTTTTAATATCTAAGTAATCAGATTGGTTGGTATTATTTTAAGAGTTTTATTTTACTTTTTTTTAATAAGAGATTAGCCAAATACTTACAAAACATTCTAATGAGTTAAATGAATACTGGAGTTGTAGCTTTTCTTCTGTTCTTTAACAGCATTACAATTGTCAGTCAGCTTATGACAACAGCTAATGCAATCTGCATCTGTTAGACAATTCAAAAGTATGTAATACCTATAACATTATCACGCTGGTTTTCCTATACGTATAAGTCAGAGTAGACCAAGTGATGCTTTTTGCTCAAGCAGTCTAAGATGCTCCAAGATAAGTCATGGATGTTTCAATAATCAAATCTCTCTCAGCACATTGCCGTCCACTGCTGAACGAAGGTCTCCCCCAAAGAGCGCCAACCATCCCGGTCCTGGGCAGCCCGCATCCATCCGTTGCCAGCCACTTTCTTCAAGTCGTCGGTCCATCGTGTCGCAGGGCGCCCTACATTGCGTTTGCCTAATCATGGTCTCCAAATAAACACCTGTCGGCTCCAGCGACTAATCCATCTATTCACGTATTTTGAATAAACACCTATTTTACATTAACACCTATTTTATTTATTTGTTTATTACTTACTTACAATATCCTTATATCTATTCCTAAATCCAATATGGTATTGTAGTTACGTTACCTATTCCTAAAAACTAGTTAATCCTAAGAGTATCAATTTTTGCAAAGGTGAATTCGCTCAGAGTACAATAAAATATAAAAGTTATAGAACAATAGTGTATTTTTATTTTGATATTAAAATTACATTTACATTTCATTACTACATTATACATACCTAAACGAAGAAAACAAATAGAGAAAACACATTTTAAACGACTGTAGGGTAAAAGTTTAAGATTTGCCATTCAGATATTGTGTTTAGTCTAAAAACACAACATTTATACATTATTTATCCATACATACTGGATGCCAGTATTCATATCAACTTAGAAATTTAATTAAATATCGAATGATTGAACTTCGATCTCAGAAGAATCTTTATTCCTATAAAGGCTCAACTGTCAAAAGAGATACCTCGCACAGTAGGTACAGGTTACCATGTTTAATAAATCTATACAAATAAATAAAATTGGAGTGTCTGTTTGTAATATTAAAATAACCCCTTTCTACTACATGCATATGAATGTATATACGGTACACATACCAAAATATACATTTTTTACATTTTTGTCTGTCTGTCTGTTTGTTCCGGCTAATCTCAGGAACCACTGTTCCGATTTAAAAAAATCTTTCGGTGTTGGATAGTCCATTTACCGAGGATGGCTATAGGCTATGTATCATCACGCTACTACTAATAGGAGCGGAGCACCAATGAAGAATGTTTCAAAAACGGGGGAAAATTTTCACGCCACGGGCAATATAAGACGCAAACGAGGTCAGCTAGTTTAATAATAAATCTCTTTATTGGACACCAGTAGTAGGATAATTACATGGTAAACTTAAAACTATTATAAAGTATGTACAAGTGGCGGCCTTATCGCTCCATGGCAATATCTTACAGGCAACCATGGGATGGAAAGAAGAGTATGGATGAAAAAGAATATGGTAGTTGCTGGTGTATTGTTGTATAATATGTGTAATGTGTATTCTGTACACTTATAGGTTAATGTATAGGTTCAAAAATATTAAAAAAAAAAGAAGTAAAAATTTTAGATTTTTTTTTAAAGGAAATATAAATAAAATAGGTATATTTTGCGTTTAATTTATATCTTATTTACATTTAATAAAGTATCTTATATCTTATTTACATTTAATAAATATTTTTGTGCATGTAGTAGTATTTTTGATACCTTAAGATATATTTTTACGTTATAAAGTCTTATTAGCTAAGTATGCTGTCTGTACAGTGTACAGAGTGAAGCGAGCGATGCGGCGGCATTTAGTGCGCGACACTCTTATATCATCTGAACTTCAACATTTCTATAGGATTAAGTTTTTGGTCATACGTAATTCCTAACTGTTTTAGCATCTAGGCAGATGTGATATATCATGTTTTAAGTACATAATACTTATGGATTAAATTCAAGGAACTACATACTAATACAATTTTGATAACATATCCGCGACTACATCCGATGATGACGCAATATCGCCATATTTTGGCAGATGTAATCAACAAATAACAGAGATGAAAGAACAACCGCACCGGAAAAGTGAAGAAACGTTAGAATTGTTATTAAAAGCAACAATTTCTTGGAAATCGATAGCAAAAACTGTACCACGAGTCGATACCACAACCGGAAACGTTCGATAAACGTTCCAGTTAGTCGAGTTACAGGAGTTTAACAAAATTCATTAACATTTGATATTAATATATTAAGTATACATTTCTAATGGTGACCATAAATAGTGTAGTCAAAGTTACTAGTAAGAAATTCTCGAAATTATTTGAATGACACTACCGAATAAATTTTGCACACTAGGGTAAAACCGGGATAGATGCCACTTTTTGAAATACCTTCATAATTTAAAAATGATAATTTTAAATAAATAAGTTATGTGCATGTAGCTAGCTTAGTTAATTTAGTTGGATTATTATTTGTTTTTGCTGACCTATCATTTACAGATTTTGCAAAATGTAGGTTTCTGTGAAACGCCATAACATTTGGGATAGACGCCTACCTGTATGGTAGTTGCTCCACCATGAAAATAACAAGGAGGATAGATGCCTGCGATGCGGTATAGATGCCCTTCATACTGTGTAAAACAGCAATTCTCCAAGGATCCAAAATCATTTATTTTTAATATGACACAAACAACCATAAATATATTTCAAAAATATTAAATCTTAGTTTATATTTTAAAATATACTAATTGTTAAGTTTTAACAAACATAATTACACTTTTTTTTAATGAATATATTATTTATCACCAACAATAATTGGGGTCGGTTACTAGTTTTTCGTAGAATAACTGAATATCAGTTATTTCAAGGAGCAGCTGGCATCAAAGCTCCGTAATCCTGCGGGTGAACTGAATTCGAAGGTTGAACTAGAAGCCATTATATTTGAGGGCACTGACATCTCAATAACGATGGTCATAGGTGTTCATGACAACCGGTACCGAACGGCTTAAAGTGTTTATCCCCAAGGATTTTTTATTAATTTCATCAAAAGGTATAAGAACATATATGGGTACACATGGTGTATGGAGGGATAGATGAACTTAGGGGCATCTATCTCTTTAAAAACTTAGGGCAACTGTCTTTTTTGATAGAGATAGATGCCCAGCTATTTTTTTTATTAAATTAAAAACACAATGGCAACTATTTACATTTAGACGCACACTTAATGAACCACTGTATTGACGTAATAAAAAATATAACATAATTTATTACTACTTATACCAACGTTAAAATAGTAACTTTGAAAAGTTTTACGTGTTAGTGAAGCTCATTTCGGATATAAATACACACATGAGTAAAACTTATCCTCAAAGCATGACAGCTCTTGGATAAATTAGGTGCAATTGGAGGGTGACAGCGGCTCCTACTTATAGTATTAATTCTTTGTTGCGATTTTGGGAAGTTAGATTTTTTGGATATGAGGCATCTATCCCGTTTCAGCATCTATCCCGGTTTTACCTACTTGTAGCCACAGGAACGTAGTTATAATTATGTCAAGCGAAAATCTTTTTAAAATTGATAAAACTTAAAGTTTAGTCTAATTAAAAATAACTGACTTTTCACTAGAAGGTTTACCTATTTAAGACAGAGAGCATACATAACTGCCTCGGTGGCGCAGTGGTAGTGAATGTGACTGCTGTGCTTGAGGTCTCGGGTTCAAATCCTGGGTCGGACCAAATGTTTGTGTGATCTACAAATATTTGTTTCGGAGTTTGGGTGTTTTCTATGTATAATATGTATGTATTTACAAAAAAAAAAACAGTATTTATGTATTTGTATTAGTTGTCAAGTACCCATAACACAAGCTCTGCTTAGCTTGGGACTAGATGGCGTTGTGTGTTAGATGTCCGGAATATTTATTATTATTAATTATTATTATATCGTCGGGGATAGTGCAAATCCGCGTAACTAGCATTGGTTAATTCCGCGTATCTGACAAATGTAGCCAATTAAAGTTTTCGCGGGCAAATCCTGCAAAATCTTGATAGGCTACCACCGCCTTGACACGAGTTCATTTCGACCAATCGGAAGCCAGGAATCGCCCAATAACAACACTGCGTATCTTTCGCGAGCAAGTGTCAACACCGCGTAAGTGATTTGGTGACACCGACAACGAGTTTGTGGTTTAATTTTGCAATAAAACTTAAAAATTATCAGTGCCAACATCAGGTAAGTGTAAGTGTAATGTTTGTTTCGTATATTTTAAATTAAAATCGGTATTGAACACACGTTTAGTTCTGTTTACCATTCTAACCTCTTAATATCTATTTTTTTTTCAAAATAAAATAAATTATTTAAATTGTGCAAGTGTATGTTACCCCGTTATTATTAATCCCTTAAATAATCTAAAATACAGCTATTTTAAATAAATGACTTTATTGTTTTGTCTATATTTACTTTGATAATGCATTTACGCGGTTTTGCTGTTTGTATAAGTGTGGGTTACGTGTTTATTAAAACCACGTTAAAAATGATTCTTATTTACTTTTAGGATCAAAATGGAATGTGAAACTGATTCCTGTAGCGAAACCGAAACGGTTCATGTTACTACCTTACTCGGTTTAAAGAAAAAGCGCGAACGTTTAATGAAAATTTCAATGCTTCATTTTTCATCAGATGGCTCTGTGGCTGATCCAAATTATGGTCCATTGTCTGAAATAACAAATGTTGCACCGATACTTTCATCTGCGACGGACAGTAATAATGATCTAATTCCTGAAAGTAACTTAGAACGTGAAGTAGCAGCTGAGTCTAGGATAAGGAAACGAAAAGCCGATAAAATGTCTTCAAAAAGGTTTAGGAATAAGAGGTTAAGAATGCTAGGTCGGGAATACATAGGTTTCAAGAAGACAGATCATGAGAAATTCATACAAGACTCTATTAAACCGGCGCGAAAACTTGGAGAGGCTTGTAAGTCAAGCAATTGTATTAAGTGCAAGGTGATTAACTGTGAAAAGTTTACTGAAACTGTACGATTAAAGATTTTTAAAGAATTTTGGGAGATGAACTGGATTGAGAAAAAAATATTTGTTACATCCTTAGTAGATAAAAAACCGACTAACAGAAAAACCACTGGAAGGGCTGATTCAAGACGAAGTAGTACAAAGGAGTATTATTTGAAATTGAATGACCAAAAATGTAGAGTATGTTTAAAGACATTTGTAGGGACATTAGGAATTAAGGAGTGGACTGTAAGGTACTGGTTAGGAGAGACACCGAGTAACGAAACAACAATGAACAGAAGGGAGGATAATGCGTTGCCTACGAGTACGAGTACGTTAAAAGAATTTGTGCAAGCATTTTTAAAGGATATGCCCAAAATGCCTTCTCACTATTGCAGAAAAGAAAGTACAAAATTATATTTAGAGCCAATAATACATTCTAAACGTGAACTATATCGTCTCTATGTTGAAGAGGCAACAAAAAAGGCACAGAGAGTGGCATCAAGAAAACTATTTGAAGATGTTCTGAAAGATGAAAACATAGCATTGTTTCAACCAAAAAAAGATGCATGTGATCTATGTTGTTCGTATAAAGTAGGTAATATTAGTGAAGAAGAATATCAGCAACACTTGTTACGAAAAGATTTAGCTAGACAAGAAAAGACTTTAGACAAAGAAAGAGCGAAAAATGGAACACTGCATCTTATCACTGCTGATTTACAAGCTGTGAAATTGTGTCCATTTTTGAAAGCTAGTGCACTGTATTTTAAAACAAAGCTTATGGTTCATAATTTCACAATTTACAATCTGGGCACTAATAATGTAAAGTGTTATTGGTTTGATGAGACCACTACTGATTTAAAAGCATCAACTTACGCTTCTTTTTATATTGATTATTTAAAGAAAATTATAGAAGACTGCCCACAAGATGTCGTTATTTTTAGTGATGGATGCACAGCACAAAATAGAAATGTTGTGGTTTCTAACGCTCTCCGGCAAATGGCGATGGAAAAAAAGATAGTAATTACACAAAAATTTTTAGAAAAGGGTCACACTCAGATGGAGGTGGATTCAGTTCACTCTATAATTGAAAGAAAATTAAAAAATCGTGAAATATTTTTGCCTAGTCAGTACTCTTCGATTACCAAAGAAGCTAGACTAAATCCATCTCCATATGAGGTAGCAACAGTGGACCACACATTTTTTAAAGACTATAGTATTAAAAATAACTTTATTTATGGTATAATTCGCCCTGGGAAAGGGATTGGTGCAAAATGTGTAGTTGATATCAGAGTACTAAAATACAATCCCAATGGTACAATTGAATACAAACTTAATTACAATGACGAGTTTCAACTATTACCACAAAGGTCAAAAAGAATTGAGCCATTTATTCCACCACAGCTCTTGCACTGATAGATTGCCAATATCCAAATCGAAGTTTGAACATTTACAACAATTAAAAAGTGTTATACCTTCAGATTGCCATGAATTCTACGACAACCTGCCATACAGAAATACCTAATTCGTACCTACCTCTTATTAATAGTAATCTATAACTGTTCACACCTTATAAATGAACAATTGGTTATATTTTCGTTAGAAATGATTTCTTTTCGTTTAGTTCCTTTGTTGATTTTTTATAATTTGATTTTAATAATTACCTACAAATGCCTAATATTATTTTTAAGTATCTACGTAATTCAAAGCACTAAGACTGTTTGATTTTGGTATAATTATTTGATTTATGATATTTTGTATTTAATATTTGTGATATTCCGCAGTTTTCCAATTCAAATTACTTAAAAGGCTGATTATCGTCTGAATAAATATAACATTTAAATAAACTAGTGTTGACACTTCAGTACTATCAATGTTTTTAAGAGTAATTCAAAGAGATTTTACAGAAAAAGTTTATGTTGGTTTTGTTACATTCATTTTATCGAACTTTTGTAAGAGGCAAAGATTCTATATTAATTTTGTATAGTTTTATTTTCAACATTAAACAATATTGTTGTGAAAATAATAATATTTGTTTAATTTCAAAACCGCGTACCTGCCTCTTAAGTTCCAATGTTATAAGTTTATGGTCAAAGCAAATCCGCGTAATTGTCGTAGGGCCTTCATTATTTATTTTAATTGATAAATTTTTCTAACAAGATATAGAACACATTAATAATTACTTCTTATGTAAAAATGAGCTTAAAATTCATTGAATTAATAAAGTTATTAAGTTTTAACCTTCCCCTGTAAAACTAGATCTATTGCAGATACGCGGCCTTTACGGATGGTAGATTCGCGGATTTGCACTATCCCCGACGATATACTGCAGAGAAAATACCCTTCTATTATATTTTATTAACTTAATTCACTGAATTGCAATGAGAATCTGATTTCACATACCAGCTCTGATAGTATGCTAGGGTAGGGTATTAAATAAAATAAATAAATAATAGGTCTTTACCTATGAAATTGCGTTTCTTCAGTATTGGTCATTTCAAATAAAAAAAAGTTTGTAATGGCTCTGTTAATCGATCGGCGATCGACCTTAAAAATGACCCCTAAAAAGGTGATGGTCACTGTTTGGTGGTCTAGTGCGGGTGTGATTCACCACAGCTTTTTACAAAACGGCATGAGCATTAATGCAGATGTGTACTGTGAAGAACTGGAGACAATGATGGAGAAGCTTGCACATCTGCAACCAGCTTTGGTCAATCGGTCGTCCCCACTGCTCCTTCACGACAACGCGCGATCCCATACTGCGCAACGGACAGTCTCCAAGCTGCAAGAGCTGGGGTTGGAAGCTCTCCCTCATCCGCCATACTCACCAGACCTTGCACCTACCGACTATTACTTTTTCCAAAATTTAGACAACTTTTTAGTGGGTAAAAGCGTCCAGCTGATTTTTACAAGAAGGGCATCAATAAACTGCCAATGTGTTGGCAAAGATGCGTCGATTGCATGGGTGATTACTTCGAATTACAGAAATAAAAAAGTTTGAAAAAATAAGTACTTTCACTTATTGCATACAAAACGGCAATTTCATAGGTAAAGACCTAATATTTCGAACATTTCACACACAACGCCATCTAGTCCCAAACTAGGCAGAGCTACTGTGGGTATAAAGACATACATACTTTTTTTGTAAATACATACCAATTATGCATTTATCACATTGCACAATGGTAGAAGAGGTCGACTGTACGCATCTGTTTAATCATAACATCAAAAAAAGATCTGTGTGTTTCACAAATGATTGTTACGATAATGAATAAATTATAATTATAAACTAAAAAGGGCAATATTTTAAAATTACTGAAATTTTAAGAAACATAATTCTTGACTTATGGTTACTTTTAAACCGGATATTGTTCACTACATATTTAGTTTATTATTTTTGTTTGTTCATGACTGCTTCGTTGGTCTAGTGGATAGCGTAAGCGACTGACGATCAAGAGGTCTCGAGTTCGATTCCGGGGTCGGACTGCTGTTGGGTTTTTCTTACAAGAAATCCTACTACTATTAACGGGTGTTTTTTTAATCTAGATAGAACTTTAAATTGTAAAAAGTAACACAAAAAATTAAATTTTGATGAAACTTTTTTTTTTATTTGTTTCAGTATACTCTGACAAATCATCATGAATAGACTCACGCTTGAACAACGCTACGAAATTATCCAAATTTACTTTGAAAATCAGTCGTCGATTCGCGCAACTTATAGACGACTGTTTTATCGCAAAATTGTGTTCAGCGATGAGGCGCATTTTTGGCTTAACGGGTTTGTTAATAAGCAAAATTGCCGCATATGGAGTGAGACCAATCCACAACAGACCCTACAGACTCCATTACATCCAGAAAAATGCACCGTATGGTGCGGTTTTCACGCTGGTGGCATCATCGGACCTTATTTCTTCAAAAATGAGGCCGGAGCTCGCGTTACGGTCAATGGAGATCGTTACCGCACCATGATCAATGATTTTTTGTTTGAAAATATGGATGACATTGATCCGGAGGAGATGTGGTTTCAACAGGATGGCGCTACGTGCCATACGGCGAACGCAACCATCGACTTATTGAAATCAAAATTTGGCGATAAGTTGATTTCGAGAAATGGACCTGTCAATTGGCCTCCAAAGTCGTGCGATTTGACACCTCTCGATTATTTCCTGTGGGGCTACGTGAAGTCACTGGTTTATGCTGATAAACCAGCAACAATTGACGCCTTGGAGGCCAGCATTGTTCGTGTTATACGCCATACAAATGACGAAGTCGTCTATAAGTTGCGCGAATCGACGACTGATTTTCAAAGTAAATTTGGATAATTTCGTAGCGTTGTTCAAGCGTGAGTCTATTCATGATGATTTGTCAGAGTATACTGAAACATATAAAAAAAAAAGTTTCATCAAAATTTAATTTTTTGTGTTACTTTTTACAATTTAAAGTTCTATCTAGCTTAAAAAAACACCCTATATAAAGGCGAAAGTTTGTAAGTATGGATGTATGTATGTATGGATGTTTGTTACTCTTTCACGTAAAAACTACTGAATGGATTTGAATGAAACTTTACCACAATATAGCTTATACATCAGAATAACACATAGGCTACTATTTATAAAGATATAGCCTCGCCTCGCGGCGTTGCCCGCAGTTATCATCGTACCGCGGGTAGCACCGCGGGGTTCAGCTAGTTCTTAATAACATAGAGGAGTTTGGAAGATGGCGGTGTTTCCCGCCCGTAACTCGGAGAGCACGTGTTAAGCCGTCGGTCTCGGATGTCATGAACACCTATGAAAACGTTATTGGGAAGTCAGTGGTATATTGAAAACTAGTTAAATCTCCGAATTCAGTTTATCCTCAGGGTTTCGGAGGTCCGATGCCAGTCGATCCGTGGAAAAACTAATATTTAGGTAAAACCGGTTGAACTAGTAGCCAAACTCAAATAATTCAAGGAAAAAATAAAGGCTAGGAAGATAAATATACGAATAAAATACCTTTAATAATTTTTTGTTCATCATATGCGTTTTTTTTTAATATTTTTGCGCTAATTAAGTTTAAAAATGGCATCCTTTGACTAAAAAGGATTATGCAGGCATATGTTTGGCATAAGATTTGAAAACTTTAATACATCTTAGGTTAAAACCCATAGGTACATCCCGTTCATGTTACCATTTCTAATTACAATTTACAGTTAAAGAATCTTTATTTCTCAACAAAATTTTCAAAATTCACTTACCTACTGAGAAAGCAAAGAAAAACATTAACAAATAAATCAAACGAGCGATTTAACCCTAAATTAAATTTTAATTTCCTTTGAATTTCTTCTTACACTTATCATTAAGTACCTACGCTATTAACTGTTATGGTATGATATTTAAGTGTGATTAACATGAACCAGATAACCTTTCAACTTACTAAATATTCTCTTAATTTGAAGTGTAACTTTTTTATTCAACTGTACTTGTTTGGAAAGATTATAAATAAGTAAATGTTTAGTAAGTAAAGTATTTAAAGGTTCAATTTGGTAAATACTAAGCACCAAAACCTCCTTGCTTAGGAGAGACCTTGGTCCAACAGTGGACTATTGAAAGCTTATCATAATGAAGTGCCAATAGGCGCCAATTTCTGAGATTGTTTAATGTAATTTTAATAACGGTAGCTAGTACGCCTATATCATGATTATTTCTAACAAAATCTATTCTTATTTCCTTTATTTTCATCCCCTTATGTGGGCGTTTCAAACAAATGATAGATATTACAAGTCAGTTCATAAATGATGTAGTTCTGAGGTAGTGATATTTTTCTCTCCATCAATTCAATGATTACAAGCAGAGTAGAACAGTGGGAGATATGTAATATGTCGTTCGATGAGAACAACCTTCCTCTATTTTTCTATCTATTTTCTGCATGGATTATTTATTTTGACGAAGGTATTTGTGTGTATTTGAGTGGCAGATTCAAGTGTAGCAGTAGTTACTAGCCATCAGGAACCAGCCTGTTCGTTTACCCTGCCTATATCATAAAATATAAAATTTCACAATATCCGTACACAGGTTGTCTGGACGAGATAGTTGTAAGCAATAAGACCGCCTACAATAGGCGATACCAAATGTAAATAGATCTCCATGTATGTCTACACAAAATTATAAAAAAAGTAATACAAAGTTGCGTGACATTATTAACAGAAAATATAAAAAAAATACTTGTTGGTGCGGTGTGCATCGATACAGGCCTTTATGATAACGATAATGTTGATTGAGAGAAAAGGATGAAAATTAATGCTTTATCTATCTTCTTACAGTATCGAGAAAAATGTGGATTGAAGCCTTTCCGAGGAGTGTGTGGTTATGTATGAAATAGGCGCACATTTTTGAAAATATGCCAGTTAGAAGATTATAACATTTCCAGGTTAGAAAAAAAAATTAAAGTTTTATTAGAAAAAAAATCATGCAAAAGTAAAACACAACACGTTTATATTGTTATTTTTGATACGCTGAAAATATAAATACAAATAGGTATATCCACAATTTACAATAACTTTAAGTTAAAATAAGGTAAATGGATGGCAAAACGGTACGATATAAACTAACAGATATGAAATATGAACACTACCTACCTAACTATTCATTTAGGTATTTGCTTTTGTTATATTCGTTCCAGTGGTTCCAATCATCAAAATAAAAGGAAATAAAATTGAGTTTACTTGTAGTGGTTAAATTTTATATAAATAAAGTTGTGTTTAATTAAATTACCTATCTATAATAATTATATGAAACTGAAGGATTTGGTTGAAGTTTATATAGTACCTACCTGTCAGTTAAGCGAGTGTCAATGGAAAATATTTCAAAAACGGAGAGAAATTATATCTCTTGGCAGATTGATAATTAAAATGCACTATTCAGCTAGTTATAAGTGGTCAGGTTAAAAGAAAATCATGCAAATATATTAGAAGCCCTGGATAGCAATGCAAAACATGTTCGTTATTCCAATTGATGTTATTGATAGTTTGCCAAGACTTGTTGAAACGACTAAGCAGCAAACGCATGTGCTTGGTTGATTAGTGCCTCTGGCATCTTTACATAGTATAAAATGAAGTCGCTTTCGCGTCTGTTCGCTGAGATCTAGGTTTAAAGAATTTTTTTTTTTTTTTTTTTTTTTTTTTTTATACTCATAAAGACACATAAGTCACTAAAATGAGAACTTATTTTAACTTAAAGATAATATTTTCATACAAACGTCGTGTAAGGACATCTTAATACTTAAAATATGTTACAATAAATATTTATGTGAATAGCGAGTGATTGCTTATTAGATAATGAGTTAGTCTTAATTTAAACAACTTTAGATCTTTTAAACTAAACCGATTTTATTTCAGTCTTCAACAATAGTATAATTAACTGAACGATTCCAAATGAAGGTTTATAATAAAATGTGTAATAGCTGCATGTTATAGTAGGTGAAATATAAGAATTTTACGTCTATCCGTGAGAAACCGGGCCGGGTTTATGTGACATCTGTTTTCGGACTAAACAGCATATTAGGGAAGGGAAGGTACATAAGGACTTTTATACATGAAATCAATAGAATTCGTAAGTAATAAAGATCTAGGCATTATCGGGGTGATGAAATGAAATAATAATCTAAGAGTTCAATGTCTATAGGTAGGTAAGTAAGGTAAGTAAGTTATTGAGCATAATTGACACACAAGTTTCAAACCATTTTAGTATAGGTAAGTATATCTATTATTCATTTCTTTTAAAACAAATGTAGTATATTAATTAGATGCAGTTGTTACTTATTACTAATCCGAATGGTTATAAAGTATGGAATTCCATTATACGAGTAATCTAATATGCACTTAATCAAATGCAAATTGTTAAGATTTACTTTAAACGAGATGACACAGCTATGAAGACACATCGCTATTGATAATACATGCGTGTGAGTAGTTTTAATTGTGTTTATAATCGTCAGTTGAATGTGCGCCAGAGTTGCTCTACTGTGACCTAACAGTAATTGCTGCACTTATGCCATTTTTTTCTTCAGCCATTAGTTCTATTTACGAGCTGCAGTGAGCATGCATGAATCGCACGATCATAATATTAAAAAAGATTTTAACGCAGATGCATTCATTATATCTTCAAACACAAAAACCGGCCATGTGCGAGTCTGACTCGCGCACCGAGGGTTCCGTACAAACCTGTAGGTATATTTTATACTTATAAAAAATTTATACTTTTCGCAATTTTTCCTTTATCTGTAGTATAAGACGTTGTTTCGTACTAAATTTCAAGATTCTGAGTTCACGGGATACTTCCCGTGAACTCAGAATCTGTCCCTGTAGGTTTTGATTCCTTTGCGAGAGTCGAGAATTTGCAGCATAAACGGCTGTAACTTTTATTTGCGTTGGCTTAGAAGTTTGAATTTTTCACAGCTCTAAGGGACAGTAGATTTGAGTATTTGATATAAATTTTATGCTTGATACCTCCACGCGTTCCTGAGAAAAAGGATCTTGATAGACAGACAGACGAACTACAAAGTGATCCTAAAAGAGTTCCGCTTTTTCCTTCTGAGGTACGGATCCCTAAAAATAATAAGTATTTGGTGTTTGCACAATGCAATTTAACACTTCGAAAAATATTTATGTAAGATTAACAAATTAAATTGCCTTATATACCTACTTAAACCAGAAGAAGTAAATATAACTATGCAATTATGTAAATATGTTAATAACTAGGTACTTACGTTATTTGCTACAACAAAAATCTTAATAATTTATCACCAATTCACCTAGAAAGAGCCCTTTTTACAAAAAAATTATTGGTAAGAAGGTAAGTCTGTTCTTTTAGATACTAATTGAAATAAAAATAATGAATTCCCATTAGGTGCCTAGTCTATGTAAGATAGTTGAAACAGTTTTGACTACGTAAGAACTGCGTATTTAAAATGATTTAATTATAGGCAACCTTTAAGTGATAGATTATTAGTTAAATATGTATTTATTTCACCATTAAATAAGAATGTAATCGACCCTAGTGACTAGCTTAACACCAGTTTTCCGTAATCTACTTAAATTGGTACGAAATCATATTACATCAACTGCTTTTAGTAGTCCCTTGCTGGATATAAGATTTTGGTCTACTAGGTATACCACACTGGCCAAAGAGTTTGACAAAGGGTTTACTTCAAGTTTTCCTTCTGTTTGCAGTAATGTTGTCCTGTATACTTACTTGACGATTTTAATTTTGACCAGATATCGCGTATTTTAGTACATACGACCACTAAGATATCTTAAACAATTATTTTTGTATCTGGTTCCATAACTACAATGAAATATATCTGTAATTGATGTTAGGTACACTGTTCAAATTCTGTAACGATAGGTATTATTATGTATCTTAGTTCGTTACGATTTCAAGTCTTAACAACTTTAACAACCTACCTTATTATCCAGGTATAAATATTAATGTAGAAAATTACGAGGTGTGCATGTAATTCAGAAAAAAGGTCTTTAAAAGTTATCTAAATTGATAAAAAAATCTACATACATAAGAGAACAAAAGTGGAAAAATGAACAGAAACAAAATTACGAGTAAGCATTAACCTATTAATCCTTTGTTACATAATTTAAAAAATCTATTAAGGGATAAGGTCGTTGAGGAATGAGGTGTAATAGAGGAGAGTTAGTGGCCTACCTACCTATTACAC
Organism: Spilarctia lutea; assembly: GCA_916048165.1. Classification (NCBI taxonomy): domain Eukaryota; kingdom Metazoa; phylum Arthropoda; class Insecta; order Lepidoptera; family Erebidae; genus Spilarctia; species Spilarctia lutea. The sequence goes on along the minus strand of OU696471.1, from coordinate 16,371,790 downwards.
TGTCCCGTAATAAAAATAATGCGAAATTAAAATATCTAATTTTGGGCCTATGGCAATATCTCCGTGTTACTTAGATACTTGGGTACGTAACAGATTTAGTATACCTACCTCTTTTTATTTTAAAAATTATTCAACAAATATTCTATTGCAAAAAAAATATATCGTTGATACTAGTCTCTTCCATAAATATAAATTATTTCCATTTGATAGGCATACAAAGCTATGGCGGCTGCCTGACACGATAGCCTCAATTTGGCGGGCGTGAACCAATTACTAGAGTACAGTGTCGCCAACTTTTAGTAAAACGCCGTCATAAAGTGCGATATCCCGCTGCGAGAACGCTTTATTTTCCTATAAAAGCGTTTTATCCACGTATAAAAGCTTAAATCCGCGCGGAGCTTTCTCCCGGCGGCGAGTCGGCAAAAAGAGCATTAGTGCGTCCCCGCGGCAACATGGCCGGGGCACGCCCCGCGCGGCGCTTCGCTCGTTGGCTGGGCGGCACTCGCCCGCCCGCACCGCCATTGGCCGGCGCCGCCTCCTGCCCTCGGCGCGCTCAGCGCCAGTCGCACCCGAGACCTCGTCGCGCGCGACGTGTGTAGCACCCGCCGCGAACCCAACATACGCGATCAAACACCACCAACAACACGCTCGCTGACAATAACACTTCGCGGCTTGTGCGTATTTTGGTGCTATAAACTAACAACATCTATTGAAACTTTTATGTACCGTGTGATTTACATTAACTTTTAAAAAATACAAGACTGATCAGATCTGTGAGCTCTAGAAAATAGTGTGAAACTCTTTTCCTACTCCTATCCGAGTTGAAGGATTCCGAAATACGTACAGAGATCTCGTGGTCGGTGAAACTATCTTAAGTTGAGCATACACGCTGATGTGTGCACAGAAGTGACGGAGTTAGAAACAGTGGTTGGAATTTGGTAGAAGAAGCGACAGTGTCGAGACGGCAACGTGTGATGTACCGGTTGCGGTGACCGTGCTGCCACAGTCGAGCTGGGGGCGAGCGAGGTCCTGAGCGTGGGGCGGGGGTGGCGCGCCCCCGCGCTGGATGCGGTAGGAGCGGCGGGCAGCGGCGGTGGCGGAGGCGCAGGCCCCGCCGGCAGCGCCCTGGCGATGACGGTGCAACGAGACGAGCGCGACGCGCGCGCTCCCCGTACTCGCTTCATGATCACGGACATACTTGACGCACCTACCAGGGACCTTAGCGTGCACAGAGACTCGGACTCCGATAGATCAGCCACAGATTCACCAGGTTAGGAAATCTATATTTAGTACCTACATAAGTAAACTAAATGTATCTAGAATGTAGTTAGAGGAAGGGAACAGAAAAAGTCAAACACGAAACTTGTACCTAAGAGAATTTAAGGTAGGTATTTAATATGTAACATTTGTTCGTTAGGCCCATGTGAGTTGTAAATTGTCTTCGTAATATAAACATACCTACCTATACACATATTAAAAAAAAAACTACAGTTTTTCAACACTCAATTTACTTTCGGACTGTTCAGTACCATTTTTACACTAAAGCCTGTGTAACATAAAATACTGTCAAAGTTTCTTGTAACTTTCCCAGCCTTCCTGTACATCTCCCTGTGCTGTCTAAGAAAAGACATCAACGCCAAGTAAATTTGCAAGATACTAGAATATGTTTTGTCAGGCATAATTTATTATTGTTTTCACTCATAATAGTTACATGGCTCGTTACGAAACAATAACAGCATGATTGATATGATAACTTGATCTACTTCGATTGCTGGGAACTACATTGATAGAAGTGCTTGATTTCAGTCACGCGACGTCTGCTTGACGCGAACTCTTTGTACGGTATTCATTTGAACCTACTCGGAAATGGTTGAGATAATCACGTTATATTATGCAATTTAATCATGATGAGTTAAACTTGTTATTCATTTACATTGAGCATTTGATCTCTTTGTTTATGCTTATGTTGCTTGTGTTGATTTTTTAACTATCTTACCACAATCTATAATTGTGAAGCTTTTATAGCTTCACCGTATTCGTCCACCTATTAGTTTTATGAACTTACAATAGTAAATTCGTTAATATTAAGTGATTACATAAATAGTGCATTTAGTGTTCAGCACTGAAACCAGTAATGTAAATGATACCTGGATGTCTAGAGATTAGGTACATTTTCCAATAACGAAAAGATTTTATAATTATGTCGTATCGGTGATTTTTAAAAATGTTTTTTTTTAGATTTTGAGTAACATAATTAATTTTGAGTTTGCAGGGGTTATTCAATACAGAAAAATATATGAATCCAAAGTAGACTAGAGTTTCTTAAAGAAAAAGAAAAAAATTGCACTGAATTTAAATGGATCTATAAAATATAGTGTCTAATGTTTGGACACTCATAACTAAACGAATAAATAGTTGTAGTAGCCGATATTTACCTTAGCATAGGTAGGTATAGGTAGATACTTAATGTTATAATTTTTTTAAATGTTTCTTTAAACAAATATTTTTTTCATATTTCATTTAATTTATATTAATTTGTTTTAAATAATTAAAATCATAAGATATGAATCAAAATACTTATAAAAGGTCCATTTGATGATTTTTGCTTAGACACGTAAGTATTGCTTAATTCTAAAAAAGTGAATATGGATATGTCGATGGGGAATACTGAACTTTATAATTCTAGCAATTGCAATTTATTTTGCAATAGGTAAGTACCTATCGTTAACAAAAAAAATATTGTTGTTTTTCGAACCTAATGAAATTCAATTCGAATTTATGATTCGTATTTTCAGTAAAACATTAAATATTTTACAGTTATAACATAGTTATGTATTTTTTTAATTTTATAGTGCCATGTACATGTACCTAATTGTATAAAAACTATATAACTATACTAAGAGAGACACATAATCACTATAATGCAAAGGAAATCTTACTAATATATTTTTATATCGTAATGGTATCCATGAGGCGTAAACTTTTGATTGGTTACCTACCCGATAGCCTATTTAACAGTTCATAGATTACACTGACATTTAGTAAACTATAGGATAACAATATTTACGAGACAACGAGTTTAGTTGTGATAATAAAACGTGAGATTCAGTTCGAGAGATCTACCACAAATGCATAAGTCAGATAGTCCGATATACCTATAGTGAAATAGAGCTATCATTTATATAGAAAGAAAACATTTATAACTTAGAGTTTTAAGTGTGAAATGTGTATTGTCTTAAATCAATTTGTTACTATTGTTGAATCAACATTTTAAAATAGGTATGAGTTTTGAACTTTTAGAGACAGTTGACGGTCTTTTTTATGAGCCTTTGTATTTCAAAATAACATTTCTATATATTAGTAGGCATAGCTAAGTTAAAATTATTTTTACTTTGGTAGACTATTACTGATGTCAATGCACTCAAATCACGTTAAATTCAGATAAACTAAATTCTTTATTCCTAACTTTACCACCTGGAGTAGATGTATATTTTTTACTTTCCATGTAATTACTTTGCGCATAACCAATTCAATAACTATGAAATTAGAATCTCCGTTCTCATTTCACATTCTTCTACAGAATACATAGGTATATTGCTTGAGACTATTAGACCAAGCATGCAACCATCGTCTAAGTCTTCTTCCTAAGTCTAATGCTTTTCTGGCAAATTGTGATTCAGTCTCTGTGTGATTTTGTACAAGGAAAAATACTGCTTAGTTAAAATGTTACAGACCACATAAGATCTTATGACTCTAGTTATAGTAAATTTATACGCCTATGACTTATCCACGCTTTGTATTACTAAGCCAATTGCGATTAACTGAGATTACACAGATACAAAATTCGTAAAACAAAACCTCTGATCGCAAACTATGGTCCGATCCTTCATTGGTGTAGTCCAGTCCAAACAAAAGTAACACTAGTGCACACAAGCCTCTCCATAGTGTAAACAATTCTTCAAACACATAAAAGTTTTCCTATTGAAAATGCAGTAAAATTTGACGGTTACAAATAAAAAAATAAAAATGAAACAAACATCAGATTGAAAAGTGAAACAATACAATTAAACAATAAAATTAAAGATGTTATTTTTGACATTGTGGGTCAAACACCATGCAGGTGCATGTGACGGCGATGATACAAGGGCGGAGTGCGGGGAAGCAGAGGGGGATGCAACTCGATCCGGACACAGGCTTTTGTCACAACCGACCTCTTCCGACGCGGCCGACCGGCACTAACACTGTGTGACTTTATTTTTATTGTTTTGATTAAATTGATCTTTAAATATCGCTGCATGTTTCATTTTATTATGGAAGGATCTTTTTTGTTTGAATTGTATTGTCACCTTTATAATTATCAAAAAGACATTAACAAATGTAGAATGTTCAGTTATTATTTATTCTTTGAGGAAACAACCAGGTTTTCAATAATTATAATGTAGGTAACATCGGGCAATTATCAGTATAACTTATTGTACCTACTCCCAACACCGTAACCCGCGCTTTACAATTTAAGCTAATGTAGGTACTACAAACTAAGTGCGACTTGACAATTTAGTAGTTAGGTACATGGTATTTAGAGATGAAATTAGTCCAATATTATTAATTACAGTTTTCAGTATACAATTTTAAGAGAGTAAAAGGGTTAGGATATATAGGTATGTTTCATACAAGACTAACCGCAAGACAAAATTAAAGGTCAGTGTTTGAGTCTTCTAGTTCCCATATTTTTAAGGAAATGTGTATTTTGAATACATTATTAGACAGCATAAATAAATAAAAAAATCAGTAAAAAAACAAAAAATAGAATGTGATTTCAAGATACGATGCACGCATCTCCAGCTATGGCACGAAAACTTTCGGTATAAAAACTCGCTGAGTATGTGAATCGCGAATCCGTTAAGAACGACTAGGTATTCTGATGCAAATTTGATTAACTAGCTGGTCGTATTGATTATGACAAACATTAAAGAGAAGCATTTATGTCTTCTCTCATATAATGTGAATAACAAAAAACTGTTAAGGAGGTCGATGTATGAATGTCTAGAGCGAAAGCATTTAAAGTACATATACTGATCGTATAAAAATATGATGTATCATTTCTATGGCATCTGTTCTTGCACAAATATAAATTCCAGATAACAGTGGCATACTACACAAGCTAGATCACAAGAAGAGTTTTATAAAAGGTTAAATATGATGAGGGTTTTTGTATAATAAGTGCACATTTTAAATGAAATAATTGAAAAGACCTATTGACAATTTGGATAATATAAGTGTCAAAAGGTAATTTACTATCAATGAGGATTCCTTTAATTATGGATACTATCTCCAGAGAATAGTTAGAGAAGGATTATGGATAATTTATTATCTTTTTTATGGAATATGGTGCAATCGAGCAGAGGTATCGCCTGATGGTAAGCGATTACCGCCGCCCATGGACACCTGCAACACCAGAGGCGGCACAAGCGCGTTGCCGGCCTTTGGGAAATAGGGAGAGTGATGGGGGAAGGGTTATGGGCATTCGGTATCCTCACTCACTCGGTGAAACACACCGCAGACGCTGTTTCACAACGGTTTTCTATGATGCCAAGGTCGACCCGTCCCATGCATGACGAAGCGTGGCTCTGTCATGGTAGAAGAAAATCTTTGACATAGTTATGGATTTGCATTTTGGAAAACTCACGTGAAGATTATTTTCGACACAGTAGTTTTGAAGGCGCGTGAGATCGATAGGCGATATTAAACATAAATGCATACTTAATTATTAATATCTAATAGATAGGTGTATATGTATATTGTACTATTAAACTAGTAGGGCAAAGGTTATATGCACAAAATATTTAATAATACAGTAAATTACCTAGAGTTTTACAATAGGTGTAGTACCTACCTACCTTTGCAGCAACACGCTATAAATTATAACCTACTCTCAATAGTAGGTACTTTCGAAGTTTATACTATACCTACCATACTAATCATTGGTAACATACAACCTGTAGGTACCTGATGCAGGTAAAATACTAAGTACCTATTTTAAGAAAGACGCAATTTTGTATTATACCTATTTACGTATTTGAACTTATAATGAATCTTAATGCTTTTTATATTGTTATACCCAGTTACTGTATATTTATCTTTTAAAATAAAGTTTGTATTAATTTTGAATTATTAAACAAAACTTAATTGTTTAATGTTATATCACTTACCTGATAAACTGCTGCAAACTTTCAGGTTGTTTCTTGATCGGCAAGACGTCGTTCCTACTTTTGATATATACGATCCCAGAAGAGATCATTCAAACACTTTTTTTATTTTACTTATCAACTTTTCAATTTCAATAGCAGTCATTTAAAATAAAACTCGTGCAGCGGCAAAATAAATGACAGTTTTTTCTTTTGAAATATAAAAAAAAAATTTGAATTCGGAATGCCAACCAAAATGAGACAATTGATATTTACACCAGCCGGTATTAACCATCAACAGTTTCACTTTTAAAACTTTTTGCTTAGATAATTTTAATTTAATCATAGCCAATCCATACAAACAATAAAAAAAAATGAAAAATTAGCGGCAAACACGCAAGCAAAATAGAATGCGCAGTCGAATATTTTAACACAACGCAATAAGGGTCGTTATATATTACTTCTTATAAATAATTATTTTTAAATAGATAATTCATAATATGCAATTAGATTATAATATTCATACATTATGTAGGTTTTTTACTATTTTTACAGGTCAGCTGTTTTGGTAAAATAATATTGTCCATATCGAAGAGGTAGTCCACAGATAAACCTTCGAACATTTTTTTAAAAATTGACTAGGTATTTTGATACTTACAGTTGTTAAAGTATAGGTATTAAAATACCGAGTTAAATTTTCTGGCGTGCTTTAAAATCAACGACCGCGTTGAAGTTATAATTTATACATCGTATATATAAAGATTAAAAACCATATTTTTTATGTGAAATCCAAGTGACCTTTGCAATATTTTTCTTATACCTATTTAATATCAATTTATAAAATAAATAAGTAAATCTTCAAATTTGCACCAAATTTCAAGTAAAGTTTTTACAAACAGGTGATATTATTGCAGAAAACTACTATTAATACATATGAAAAATCGTAATTGGTCACTGTCGGTACATGGAAGATATGTAAGAAAAATTAATATAGGACAAAAGGCTTTATGAACGCAATAGAACCCAAAATAATGATTTTTTGTCTATATGTCGTCGTTTATGCACGCTAAATTCAGAAACGGCTTAATTGTTTGAATAAGATTTTCAATATTACGTTGCGGTGTACTCCACTTAACATTTAGTGTTTGTTTCATTTCAATGGGTTCATAAATTAAAAAGATATACCAGTTTGAAGAGTCACCGCGAAATCCGACCTAAATGCGGATGGACCTGCAGGCAAAAGTTAGTTTTAGATAAATCATAGATTTTATAAATTTTAATATTTCAACAAAGTTCTAAATCAGCGTTTTAATCCAATACAGAATATTCATTGTAACAAGGAAAGAAATACTGTACAAATATTTAAATGAATACGTAAAATAACATATTATCACATTTTGTTTGTTAAATATTACATTTTGCATAGACAATGAGACTCAATCTCGCTTCTGAACAAGTTTCTGAAATAAGAATAATAATTTATACCAAAATATAATACCGAGAAATCTTTAACTGACAATGAATGCTTAATTAAAACTTAAACTATGCAAATTTTTTGCCATTATATAAAGGCTTATTAGCAAACATTATTTAATTAAGTGTTCTTGAGAGTTATTACCGTATTTTTTTAAATAATAAACAAGCAAAAACTGTTCGTAGCGGCCCCGGTTGCCACAGTCTAGGCACATAACATCTTTAAACGGCGGCTATCATTTTTATACTTAGGTATATCTTAATATTATGTTCAGAATAATCAAAATTCTATTATATTCGAAACTCATAAAAAATCATAATCGACTTCTTAGATTAAATATGTCCAGTGTGGTGTGTGATCTTTTGATGCTTGAGTGATCTCGTAAAGCGTTTTAAGTGGTTTAGGTCAAAATAGCATGAAAACCTTAAATGAAAGATTAAGGATCAAACTCGGATACTCTACACTTGAATCAAAAATAAGCATATAAATTATATTGTCCTATAATATGTGATTATAAACTTAAAAATAGTAAGTTAAGTAAAATTATATCAGTCGTGAAGGAAATGATAAAAATAACTTGAAAAATACCTCAAATTAATCACACTCCTTGGGTGTTTTGGTTGTTAGTTTATATCCCATGTACATAAATCATAAAACTTTACACCCCAATTACACATTTGTCTCTTATTTCTATTATAAACCAGAAATATAAGTATGTAAAATATAACGCTATGTATTTGGTATAAGTACTTAATTAAGTTTATTAAAAATTTCTTATATTTAGTACAAATGTACAAAGTACAGTTAATGTAAATTAAATTCCATATAGGTAATTGATTATCCAAAACTATTTTATAAAGATAATCTAACAACTTGAAATAACAAAGCTGCTATAATATTCGAAAGTAATATTAAATAGTTAGTGTGGCGTGGCATTAAGTCAGCGTATTAAGGGCATGCATATGATTATAATTTATTAGTCTAAAGCTGCCACCGTGTAATCCCTGCCTCATTATGATTACACATTAATTTAATATCATTAGACTTTAAATTAATTAATGTTCCTTAAGACAAATGCTTATTATCAAGATTATACTTATATTAACAACATACATTATTTGCATAACATATTAGCATATTACAATTAAAATCATTCTAACATTTTCGTTACTACCCTGAGTAGGTATAAATAAGAGTCCACATTTGCATCTTACTATCTTAATAAATTCAATCTATAACGAACTGTTAAAAACCTCAATATAAATTAATGAACCAAACAAGTAAATTAAAACTAAGTAATGTTTGAGTTAAGATCGCATTATCCCATCGACGATTTAATAGTCGAACGGCTAAACCCGTAGCGTTAAATAAATTAAATAATAAAATGTATAATGGGTTGCGATAAATACAACCCGTTCCTAACACTCAGTTTCGAGATAAGTAAGCCCTTATAAAACGGACCAAATTAATCCTGGATCAAAGGACTCTGTGTCACACGGGGGAATAAGAAAAAACTGACGTCATAATCAGCTTTTGTCAAATGTCAAGCAAAGTTCGCTTTTTAATTTTTTAAATAGCTCTACCAAAAGGTTCATACGAGTGCAGTACAGTCAAAGGCACCGATTATATTCACGAAATTGTGTTTAACTCGTTTACATTGTTTAATTTTTATACTCAGGCTTCGTAAGGACAACAATAATTGTTATCATACATTATCTTACAAATATATTTCCCAATTACTGTATTTAACATCCGTTGCAGGCAATTAAACGTTTCATGCAACTGTAAATAAAAAACCTCTGCCATCGTAATTTGAAAAACCCACTTACCGAGAATGTGAAAAAAACACAACGTTTACAGCAATTAGTGGCCATACAAGCCAAGACGTTTTAAGTAAGTAATTAATCTATGAGCAATTACGGAGTATTCAGTCGCACGATCAAAATTTAATTTTCAGGGTCCAAAGAGTAAAAATAATAAATTTAATTTGATAGACGCCATATTTAAAGTATTTTCGCAAAAAGCGTATCGCTCGGCTTGACTATGAACTAAATGAATATTCAATCTGAAGTGTGACAGCGTATCGATAAGATTTCGTTGCAAAAATAAATTTATAGTCAGTCGTAAAGTAAATTGGACACTATTAGTGTCTTGCGAGCTTTAACATCATTGTTCACTGAGAAATATATTTTCATGCAAAATAACTGCCGATAGTATTTCATTATAAACGGCCGTTATGACTTCAATGGCTCTCCTTGATTCTTGGCTCTCCTCTCATGATGTTGAAATTATAGTAGATAGATAAATGGTTTTTAAGTTTTCTAATTATCTGTACCTGTAACTGATGTCACTGGATCCACTCGTCACTTATTCGAGTGTCAAGCCAGAAATCGAGAGTTCATCGTCATATCAATAAGCTGCTTAGCATACCTTCCTCCCTAATTGCTGACAGGCAAAAACAGTCTTTATAATTGTAGATTTAGAGCGTAATTTTAAAATTGTTATTAAAGTATGTCGTGACTTTTGGCGTCGCAATAAGGGCTACAAGAAGGTGACGATTCTTTCATCAGTGTGATAGCATCTAAACTTTTTATTGTGACAATAAATAGATTATCATTGATATAAATAGGGTCAGTTTGAGTTCTCATATAATACGGCTTCTATTCGCAGCTTTGTGTCACATTTGACAGGCGATGCGAGCTGTGAAATTGGGTTCGATTTAAAATATAAAAGACTGTCTCAAGACTTTGTGATTACTTTTTTTCTCTGAGGATTATTTAAAGTTTGTTTAGTTGTAGTAATGTTTGAACTGTCAACCATACGGTTAGACAACTTTAATAAATATTTGTTACGGTTATTATTAGCATGTTTGTAATGTTTACCGCTTTTGCTTTTTGGTGTCCACTAAAAAAATTATAAATTGTTACAAATAATCTAAACAAACGAAATAACCTAAGCATAAGTCAAATACCTTATGGATTTTTCACCTACCTTATTCGCCTATCGTATGAAGTCAAGTATCTAGTTAGCAAAACCGTAAGCCAAATCCTCCTTTCTAAAGAAACCTATGTCCAGCAGTGAACTATTTAAGGCTGTTTATAATCTAGTAAGCATATTTAGTAAGTATCCACCTTAACCTAATAGTAGGCATTAGAATTTTTTATTTTTGGTTAAGTCAAATATATTTATATACGTTAGAAATGAGCGCGTTATTTGTGTGAACACACCGTGTAATAGGCTCTCAGCGTCCATTTGAAAGGTAGCTAGAAAAGCTATCGGAAAATGCATAATTTTTCATCCGATTTCACATCGACAGACCCGAATTTGTTGCGAAACGATATCGCTTTGATACATCGTTTTTTTTATTCGATACATTTAATAGTGATATTTATATTATTCCAATACGGCCAGTAACAAATACGTATGTCATTTTTTAATGTTAGAAAGGAGTTGAAAAGGCGAATTATAAACCGCTTTGCTGGTTGATTTTAAAATGAATACAAGGACTTTAAGTAGGATATATAATTGTATAATATCTTCTAAAATCAAAATCACTTGTACTTATTCCACTATTTTAATTATGTTTACACCACCATAAGGCGAACCGGCTCAGCTTAATACTTTCCAATGCCACAATGTCCTACCACAATGGGCGCTAAATGCTAATTCATTTACACAAATTCCTATACACTTTTAACACAATTATAATATTTTTTTGTTTTGAATTAAAGTGGTAAGAATTTTACTAAATTAACTATTCAAAGCTAATTTAAAAATCGCAGAGTTAGAGAATGACACGATATAATATATCGTATTTTTTGCTATCCTAATAATTATAAATGTGAATGTAAGTTTGTTTGTTACGCTTCCACGCAAAAACTACTTAACCGATCATCATGAAACTTTGTACACATATTCTTGGAGGTATTAGAAGTAACATAGAATACTTTTTATTAAATGCGAGTGAAGCCGCGGGCGAACGCTAGTACTTACATAAATTGTACTGTAACTTATGAGCCAAAGACCTAGAGATCAGGACATTATTATCTCTACACGTATAATGAGGAGTTCTGATCCCACATCAGGTACTATAAAACTCTACAAAACGATCTGTAATGTTCAGCATGAGCTGTAGGCGAATGTGCGTTCACTGCGGCGTGTTATGCCACAATCGACACATAACACACCAGGCGCATGTGCGGTGCATTGTGAACCGCGTTTGCACAGCTCGGCGATCACACGCCCGCGCCCGCGCACTCCTATTGTAGGTACCTACGTCATTCATTAAGAACAACTGACACGTTGGATGAAAAACAGTGATAAGAAAATTTTATTTAAGCTCTAAATGTACTGTGTTGTTGACTTTAGGTCTACTCTATATGTTCTCGCTCGGTAAGGTAACATGATTGCGGCCATGTTGCGGAGCAAGAGCACGTGGAACTCTGCCATCTCTTTCTGCAAGCAAGGTATGCTTGCGAAGGAGATGGAGGAGCGGAATCGGGAGAGGTTTAGAATCCTCTAGACCGCTAGGTCCAGAACGGGCCAGATACCGCAGATGACTCGGGTGCCGGCGATCGCAAAACGATCTTCGTCCTCCATAAGCGCAAGCCTGGGGGTAGCCTTAGTAGAAGCAGGCCGGAGTTGCGGCGCGAACTCTCAAAGTGCTCGCGCCCTTTGCCATATAGAAAGGAGCATCAGGGTCCCTACATCGGAGGAGCCATCTACAAACCGTAGGTGGCCCGAGGTACGTCGGGGTTCAAAGGATTTCCTATCAAGGGTGCACCTGGTTCCCCGGCTTTTAGTACCCGAGATGGTGTGCGGTTTTGAGTCGGTTCGGGTCCGATATAGGCACCAGTCGATAGTATCTGAGGGGATTTTCACACAAAAAAAGGTTTACTCTGTCGTAGCTATCTACTTTTTTAATATTTAGTAATAAATGTAAGTTAGATACTCATATTATTACCACACTAAATACTGCAGATTAATTCTGATTGTATTCATATAACATAACATATTTCAAACTATACTATCCGAATATTTTTAGGCTTACATGCATTTTACATAACAAAAATTTTATATAAGTATTTGTTTCGGAGTTTAGGTATTTTCTATGTTTATTATATATATTTATATCAGTTGTCTATTGCCCATAATACAAGCTCTGCTTAGCTTGGGACTAGATGGCATTGCGCGTTAGATGTCCAAAATATGCCAAAATATTTATTATGTTGACAATGTCGCCACCGCCCATTACCTGCGCCCGCGCAGTTTTTCTTGCATCGGCGCTCTGGAAACCAAGCGCTACAGTAATTAGGCAAATTGTATAAACGGCATATAGACTATTATTTTGTAGCTTACTGCCGGCTTAGATCATAATTGCTATTAGATTAGATATCTTCCACGATGAATGCACTACCGTTCTAATTTATGTAACAACTAACAACTACCCAAAATAAATAAAATTTAGCAATGAGTCTCTTTTGTAATGTGATTAATTATACATTTCCTTTGTGTTATAAGACAGCCATTTTCTTGAAGCAGTTATTATCTCAGTACTTACAATAAAAACGACATTTACTCATGCTGATGTAACTATAAATCATGTTTGACTCAACGTTCTTTAACAGCAAAGAATAGCGATTCCCACTAATCGAATAATTATAATAATTATATGATTGTGATGGATTTAAGCTAAAGAACTAATTGCCTGTGAAACGTAACAGACTTTGGATCCTACAAACTTAATAATCTGGGATTTTAGGTTACTAATTAATTATCTATAATACGAGTATGATTGATATTCTATTCATGGTAATTTTTTGTGTTTGTACATCTGATAACGGGTCATGACGAAATAAAGTAACATTTGATGTACTCGTATTTTAATAACACCGCACCTTTTTCATTACATATCTTCACTGCTTATAAATTGCTACGTAATTTCATTAACTTTAGAAGTGTACTAAAATAGAACTAATCTATAACAATTGTTATTGATATTTGTTTACGTAAATGTTAATTCCGGAACTGCGTTTTATAAGTTCTGAACTACTTTTGTTTTAGTAATCCATAGTGGTTCTGTTTTTGCACTTTTATTTCTTGTCTTGTTATGATGCATTGCAATGTTTTGTTTATTTTACTGTAGATTTTAAATTAAGATCTAATTAAAACATATGCTGTAATTATAATGAAATACATACATTAATTATTCACAAAGAGTTTAAAATAATAATGAAGATAGTATGTATCCTATAAAAAAGATAATTTTGTGGTTTCATATATTTTTACTAGTCGCAATTCGAAATCTTTTAGTAGAATAGATTTATAGTATAAACTTGTGAAAAGACATAAAAAGAACCGTGATATCTTAGAAATTGTTCAAGAACTTTTTAATCGGATTAATTTCTATTTTACACTTTAAAAGTAAGGCCGTAAATTTTTCGTGAAAATTAATTGATCGCGTTCGTTAATTAAGCAGACTTTGTAGAAAGCTCCCTGTGTATCGTTTAATAACAGATACAAATACAACGGCCTTCACTATCAGATTTATTAATCAACCTGTCGATATAATTATCAAATAATTAAAACTCGTTTAAAAGCAATCGCGCGTATTCAACCAACTTAATATTCAACAAGTACTTAGACATTCCTTTATGTGCCTTCAAGCAACATTATACGATTGTCCTCTACTATACACTAGAGACAGTCAAACGAGGTCGTTTAACACATAATTTCAATTATAAACACATTAGTGGACTGCTCCTACGCATATTGTTTCATATTCACATTTAACAGAGGTCGACTCAATGATTATTTTGTCGACAACAAAAAACACAATTATAGCCAGTTATTGGACTGGTTGGTTTTAGCTGATTCAAAGGTGTTATTAAATAAAGTAGACTTAATAATATATGGCACTTTTAAGGCAAACTGAATGAGTCGATGTATTAAGTTCTTCTGTTTTGTACCTGACTTTTATATCTTGCTTCATCTTTATAATGTAGTAATTCATTAAGGATAACAAGACGAAGCTCCTGGTATTGATAATTCTTGAGTAAAAACTTGTTCATTACATCAAAATGATGTAGGTATTTATTAATAATGAATTTAACATTATAAGACAAGACAAGACATTTAAAGGCATAAGGGTAATTTAAATACACTTTACGATAAATTAAACTTAATGTATAGCTAGCTAAATAAAATATAACGTTTGGTGTTTAACTTTTTACTAGTATGGCAAATAAATCATTCAGTTTCTTTTCAAAATACGTATTAAAAATATCATATCCTCCTAATATTATAAACGCGAAAGTATATGAGTATGTTTGTTGCTCTTTCAAGCAATAACTACTGAATGGATTTTAATGAAACTTTACAATAATATAGCTTATATCTACATCAGAATAACACATAGGCTACAATTTATAATGATATTGTCGTACCGCGGGTAGCACCGTGGGGTTCAGCTAGTCATCACCATAAAGTGGAAGCTCAAATCAATAAACAATCAAGCTACAATGTTTTCAATTAGTTATACCCCTAATCATTCTCAATAGTAACAAGCGAGTCTATTTCGACATAACGTCTCAACGTGGGTTGAATGTCAGCCCTGCCAAGTGAACCATTTAGCATTTGCGTCATGTCATCATAACGATTTCTCAATTGGCATATTGAAAATAAAATATAGGAAATACAGTTATACAGACGAGATAATTGGTTATAAGTATATTGAGATTTTTATTAGAACTTCCAGTTAATTACTACCCATAATAATAAGTATACTCAATATAATTTGTATAAAAAAAAAGACGCTATGATTCTTAAAACTAGAAAGGTGTTGTTTTGAGATTTAATTAATTAATTTAAAAGGTCTTAAAATAATTTGTCAATACTTAATCTCATATCATTCATTTTAATAAAAATGTTATGTTTAGTTCTGCGGACTGGCAGCAAACCTTTGTTATATTGAAGTTAGACCAAAATATATCTAAATAACTTTAGTTAGACTGCATTCATGCATTGGGGTTTTATCTTTATATGTGATATTATTGGGTACAATAAATAGTTATACATTAAGAGTAATAGCAGTGAGAATATATAATATATAAATTAATGCACAACCAACCCAATTATCCACATTTTACTAACAGATTTTACACCTGTGCTTTGCTGTGCAAGTCTTTGGCACTTTCTACAAAGAGTCTTTATATTTAATGTAAAGAGGCATATTATGTGCCCCGTCATATTCGAATTATCTTTATATCTTCTATATGAAATTCTCGTGGCTCGGCTGGACCGATTTTAATGAAATTTCATGAGCATTTTAGGTAGGTCTGAGAATCGGCCAACGTCTATTTTTCATCCCCCTAAATGTTAAGGGTAGTCCACCCCTATTTTTTTTTTATTTTTAGAATTTTTTTTTATGTTACAACATTAGAAAATACAAACATACAACCCTGAATTTTCAACTCTCTACGATCAACTCCTATTTTTCCATCGCGATTTTTATTGACCCACCCCTAAAATATATATTCCTTTTTGTGGCAAAGCAACGTTTGTAGGGTCAGCTAGTGTTATATATAACTGACGGCTCATATATATTAATGCTATAAGTTGTAATTATTAAACTTGTTTCGCAAAATAATAAATTTTTTTGATTGTTCAAAGCTGGTATTTTTCATAAAATAAAAATGATAAAAACAATCCATTGTGAGAGAACTACCTACCAATTAAAACAACTAATTGGTGATAAAACCTTTGCCCATAGATAGTTAATATTTGTTTAAACAATTTTCGTCAATACAAGCCAAAATACTGAATACATTTTAGAAAAAATAAGTAAATAGAATTTGATGAAATACACATTTTTTGTAGAGTTTTTTTTTCCAATTCGTTTTGAGTACGAGTATAAAGTCCATAAAAAAGTTACATTACCCCCAACCTACCAAACTATTTAACGATTAATACGAATGTCCACTGGTTTAAAATGGTTATGTCAAATTAAATTGTAGAATAAAAAAAAGTTAGAAGTTTTTAAAAATGTTTTAAATGTGTGTGAAATTTCACTTGCTGAGTGGCGTACAGAAAAGATGTGTAGCTAATTTATAAATCAGGCAGTAAAACAGTAAAACCTAATTATCGTCATATACGTGCTACCAGTGTTCTATGAACCAATCCAAAAATCTATGAACGTATACTTTATAATCGTCTAGAAGCCTATTTAACTAAACATACATTTCATCTAAGATAAACAATACGGTTTTAGGCCAAATTCCAATACCCTATCGGCGACAGTACTCGTAGATTACATAACAAAACTAAAACTAAATAATATTGGGTAAATTATTCGACATTGTATTACCGGAGTAGTACATGAACTTCTGGTCTCGGATAGTTATGATTGGGAGAATGGAAAGCAGCTCTAGAAAAGTGACTTTCGGTTTACCGCAAGGATCCATCTTAGGACCATTACGATTCCTCATATATATAAATAGTAAACATGAAATCATGATTGAAGCAGCAAATAGCAGACACATATTTAACTAAGACAAACTGCATAATGTTTTCGGCAAAAAATATAAAGATATCGCAACATTATTTTGTTTTTTTTTTTTGGTGCTTTTATTTTGTGACGTCACCGTCCGAGAATAATATGTCATCGAAGTGTTTGATTCACAATTGTAATAAAAGTGAGTGATTGAAACTTATAAAATCAATTTATTGCTATGGGAGAGGTTCTGCACCGGACAAGATATATTTTCATATGTGAAAAAGTGGTGTAAGGCCATGAGAAGAGATAATGTGTCGTGCTTGAGTTGTTTATATTGTAGTGAAGATCATTTTGATGTGAGTATTATATATATATGTACCTAAACTCTTTTCAATAGGACTTGTGAACAATTTAATAAAGAACATGAAAATTTCACCTAAAAATTTCATAATGTATACATAAAACTGTTCTGATTCTCAATGTTTACAAATTTAAAATTATAAATATCTTGATTTCTGTTGATTGAATCCTTTTTTTCTGAGCGACCTACACGAATTTGTTGTACCCATATTGTATTATAATATTTCTGGTTATCAGATTGGAATAGATACCGAAAATTATATGAAGTACAAAATAATTGCATTGCAACATAGACACGAGATGTCACTATTATTAAAAATAGGTGTCGTATATTCCAATGACAGAAAAAAGATAAATTGCGGCTACCACAGGAGAGAAAGGTTGCTTTGAAACGGAAAAGGCAAGCATTGATTGAACTGATTGGAACGTGTAATAGGTAGACTAAGATAGTTCCTTAAGTTATTGCTCCATGCATATTGACTATAACTTGATCCCTGTAATAACGAAGTCCTTACAATAGCTTGTGGTTTAAATTACTTATAGGATGTTTTAATAAAAGAGTTATTTCATTTTGCAAAAAAATGTGTTTTATTTAAACTAAATAATGTAGGTATAATGCAATTTGCATTATACCAAAATACTGTAATCATCATGAACACATAAATTTTTGGCAGATTCCGACTGTGCCTTGAAAAACCACTTTCAGTCATTGTGGCATCTTTAGAAGTCACTGCTTTCAGTTATTAATCCTCAAAGAACACTAATAATTTCGTCAAAATAATGTAAATAACCTACAAACAAACGACCTGTTGACATGACGTTTACGGTGGACGCTGACGTCAAGTTTCTTTCCGCCAATAGCGTTGCGTTTTGGAAATTTGCGAGGGAATTTGAAAAATACTACTATTAAATAATAAAAATTTATTAATAAAAACATGATTATTTGTAAAAATATTTATGTGGATATAATTCTTTAGTCAGAAAGATTACACATGTTTTTAAGGCCACTTCGAACTCACTAATCCGCTCCACCAGGAGTATATTTAAGTGTTCTGCGAGTGTTACGCCGCTCATGAGAATAAAGTTTCTTAAACCCGAATTAATTACTTAAATAAAGACAATACTTTTATTTTTTTTGCTCGACTAATATCTCAATTCAAATTTTATTAGTGACTGTACACATCTGGGTCTGGTACCAGAAATCAAACGTGGGCTTGATAAGAGAGGTACTTGCAGCTTTGAATTGTGAACGTACATTATTGTCCGCTAATGATAATAATTTTCACAGTCGAGTAAGTTTGGTCGGCAGTTGGACCTTATTATAATAAATTAACGGCGGTGTACCCTAATGGGCTTCCCGTACATAATTATACTCAATATTACAAACTGCTAAAGGGTCGCTGGTAAAAAATCGCTTTATACCTACCTCCATCGGTCAATTTATGTCCAAGGTTGTAGTTTTATTACGGAAAAGGTTTATATGTAAACATTTAACCGTTGTAATTGAAACAAAATAGCTTCTGATTTGCAAATTAGGTACTTCATTAAGAGTTTTTGCACTCATTATTTTAATGCTTACGTCATCGTTATTTTATTGTTCACATACCTTCCATTATTATTATGTTTACTTATAATCTTCGTAACAGACTATGGAGATCGTTATAGATTTTTTGAGTATTGCAGTGTTCATTACAGTACATTTAATAGTTATTTAAATATATAGGATATAGAAGTAGTTCACAAGAGCTACAATTACAAATACACCAATCATTTTAATCTACGGTTACATTTCAAGTATTCAACTGAAAATGTATATTTCCTTTTTTGTAGATTGTTGATCCTTTAAAGACTTACGGAAAATCTAATACTTCCGGCAAAGGATAAGTTAGCAATATTTTTAATTGGGAAATCCCCAACTAAATAACATCGCAAATTGCGTTTGTGTTTTTTCTTATCGCTGCGAATGTTATTATATATTCATTTAAAAGCCATAAAATTTTCACGTCACTACCACAACCACTTTTATGCTGGTAGTTGGTAGTGCATAATAAGTGTTATTTTAAGAAAAATATAAGTTGTTAAATTTACAAGAATTGCAATTAGGATTGTTGCGAATGAAATAAACCTCAAGTAAAAATATGATACCATGAAAGTTTTGAGCTTAGATAAATAAATAAATGTGAAATAAATCGGTGGTGTGGTGGTTTTTTTTAGAGTTTGCATGTTTTCTGTATATATTAAAAAGCTTATATATGTATTTATATCAGTTGTCCAGTACCCATGCCTAGATGGCGTTGTGTGTAAGATTATTTATTACATGTACATATATATACTAGCTTAAGTCTGCGGCTCCACCCGCGTGTTGTTTATCGTGATAAAAAGTATCCTATCCTTCCTTAAGAATCAAAGTATCTGCACGCCAAATTTCATTGTAATCGATGCAGTTATTTAGCAGTGGAAGTATGACAGATGAAAAGACACACAGAGTTGCTTTTGAATTTATAATATTAGTATATTCTATATATTATAAATTATAAAGGGAAATAAAAAAAAAACACCGACATCAAAAAAGAAGGAGGTTCTCAATTCGACTGTATTTTTTTATGTTTGTAACCTCAGATCTTTCGACTGGGTGAACCGATTTTAATGAAGGTTTTTTTATTGGAAAGCTGATGCTTCCCGTGTAGTTACATTTCAATTTGGTGGTTCTAGAAGTCGTTTTTTTTTCTGCTTCTTTTTTCTTAGCATTAACATTCTTCTACGCCTAGGTAATATCAATGACAGTCAGGTAAACTTTAAAAAAGAAGATCTAATTAGATGAATATCAATACAATATACCATAAAAATATTTAAATAAATAAATATTTTAGACATCTAACACACAACGCCTTATATGCCCAAACTAAGCAGAGCTTGTATTATGGGTACTAGACAACTGATTTAAATACATTTATACTTTTTTTTTGTCAATACATGCATATTATACATAAAAAACACCCAAACTCCGAAACAAACGTTTATAGATCACACAATCCGACCCGGGAATTGAGCACAGCAGTCGTATACGGTACCACTGCGCCACCAAAGCAGCCATGAGAAATAATAATGATATTTTTTAAATACATATTGGTTTAATGTTAATAATATATATAGTAAAGGAAGATCAAGGTACTCGTAACATAATATGTTTTCTTAGATAAAGTAGATAATGAAAGTGGTCTGACAACGACACATAGCATGTACATAGCATTGACGGCGCACGTCGTAAAGTCTTTAATCTGTACTTGTAGCCGCAAAGCGTATACAAGTTGAAGGTAAGTGATGTGGGAGGAAACGGTGACCGCAAGAAGCCCTACCGAGAGGGAAGGCTTCTCGGTTAAACTCGAGGACAGCACCTACTACTTTAATAAGAAACACGTTTAGTGTGTGAGGTCGTTGACTGAGATTATGCTTACAGACAAAAGGTGTTCGATCAATATTTTTGTGACATCCAGGAACATAGAACAGCTTTCTTTTCTTTTTAACCGACTTCAGAAAAGGAGGAGGTTATCATTTCGACCGTTTTTTTTTGTTTGTTACCTCATAACTTTCGACTGTGTGAACCGATATTGACGATTTTTTAATTTGAAAGCTGGCGCTTCTCGTGTGGTCTTATTTCAATTTGGTCCAGTTCTTGAAGTCGATTTTTTTTCAAGACATCTACACTATATGACTGCCTCGGTGGCGTAGTGGTAGCGTATGCGACTGCTAAGCTTGAGGTCTCGGGTTCGATTCCCGGGTCGGACCAAATGTTTGTATGATCTGCAAATATTTGTTTCGGAGTTTGGGTGTTTTCTATGTATATTATTCCAGTATTCTTCTCATAAGGCTCTACACATTTTGGAAACTGGAAGTTATTGATCGTCACGAGCAGGCAGTAGATTTTGGTGTTTTCACCTAATTTACCTTGACAATCCAGCTGAGGCGTCCTTTAGTGTCTTAATTGAATAACTGATTTTGAATTTCAATACACGAAACAAAAAGAGACACAAAGAACACCCAGATTCAGAACTACAATTTGTGGAACATGCAAAGTATTGTCTCACCGCAGTAGAAAGCTGTACCCCCTCGAGCTTATAATAAGCATGAAAACATTTCAGTTTTTCAGTCGATATTTAATTTTTCTAATTTTCCTGCCTCTGCCGACCTCCCCGAGAGGAATAGCGGTGGTGTGGTTTCAGATAAATCAAATTGTTGCTGTGTATGTGTTTCTTTATTATACACACATTTAATTCATGGATTTCACAACATTGGTTAATTATATACCTAAATAAATATATAAATATTCCGGACATCTAACACACAGCGCCATCTAGTCCCAAGCTAATCAGAGCTTGTGTTATGGGTACTAGACAACTGATATGAATACTTATATACTTTTATTTTGTAAATACATACATATTATACACAGAAAACACCTGAACTTCGAAACAAATATTTGCAGATCATACAAACATTTGGTCCGACCCGGGAATCGAACCCGAGACCTCAAGCTTAGCAGCCGTATACGCTACCACTACGCCACCGAGGCAGTAAAATATTGTAATAATTAGAAAGTTCTATAACTATAAATTAATTATTTAAGCGAAATAACAATTTATAGGACGTTGTTATAAGCTCACCGGTTTAATGATTGTTAAACACTGAAATTGTGTTGTTTACTTTGTATTCTATGAAAATAATCATTAGATTATAGGATTTCCGAGAAAAAGCGAAGCCGTCATTAACTAAGTAGGTTAAGCCGCTTATTAATAAAACCGTAAAATAGATGTCAACATTTCATGACTACCTTACCTAAGTTTTCCCAGTTTTTGCAACACTTTTCATTGATGCTCAGCTCCTAATAATTATAGCGTAATGTTATATAGCCTATAGCTTTATTCTAAAAATGGGCTTTATAAGGTTATAATAACTTTTTTATTTTAACACATTGTCTAATTCTTAACTATATAGAACTGTAACCAACCTGCTGATTATTTTATTTCATTATTTCTAAATACATACATAAGAAATAAATAACATACACATATTATATATCAATTTATACTTTGACATGGAACAAAATAATCATGCTCATTACACAATATTTGTCCTGTGTGGGAATCGAAGCCTCGACTTCTGGCAGGATGATCGGTAACGATTCTCAAAGGGGACTTTGATTGACGTAACATAGATTAGAACCTAGCACAGGAATCAAATACTTCATGTCAAATATAAAAAAGACCCAAAGCAGTCATGAGAACTGCCTACAGAAGTGAAAACTCAAAACTATAAACAAACAGTTGGTTCACCTGAAATGAACTTCTTTGCTCTTTATATAAAATGCGTAATAAAAATAATTAAAAATATATAGTTCATGGAAAGCGTTCGGTGACGATGACGCGAATTCCATGATGTTTATTCACCCATGAAGAGTTCAACGCGCTTAAGAAGTTTTCACTTTAAAAAATACTGTGACGTCTATGTTTGTTAACATTTATATGTTTTCTCCGCAGGTGTAAAGGATGATTCAGACGACGTTTCAAGTAAAAGTTGCGGAGGAGATTCATCAGGGTTGGCAAAGAAGCAGCGAAAAGCGCGAACAGCGTTCACGGATCACCAGCTGCAAACCTTAGAAAAGTCTTTCGAGAGACAGAAATACCTTAGCGTTCAAGATCGAATGGAACTAGCCGCCAAACTAGGACTAACGGATACTCAAGTCAAAACCTGGTATCAGAATAGAAGGTAAGATTTTTAACGCCATTCTTTTATGAATTTTACAGTAGATTGTTTTTTAGATATACATACATATATCTACGAGTATATTGTATCTACCTTGGTACTACTATACAATAATAATATATTATAAATATAATGAATAACAAATAATAGGTTCTGTATAGAAACATAAAAATATCAATAGAAAATTAGGTTTTTAAAAATAAAGAAATAAAATGAAAATCAATCTTCCTCTATAAATTCTTAAGTTCAATCTCTACGTGTAATAAAAGCCTTTATTCTATTAACTCAGCCCTAACTGATGTAGACAATTATAGTGGAATAGAAAAAAATAACTTGTAGAATAAAGACGGAGTGAAGAAAACAATTAACTATCATTTTAGTAGGCCAATCACAGGAGTTAATATCATTTTATGTATGGTCCAAGTAATAAGCATGAGCGGCACACATTGAATATTTTCGCCGGTGGTAACATGTTAACAACTTTATTTATTTATTTTACTGCGAAATATAAGCTACTGTTAAAATGACTGTTTCTAGTAATTCAATAACACATGTAATACTCGTATAAAATATTTCAACTTTATGAATAGTACATAGTACATTATATATATACACACATATGGTATACATAAATTGTATTGCGTCTTTTAATATTTATAAATTATTTAAAATTTTAATTTACCTTTTTAAGTGTAAAAAATAAATTTGATACTTATTTATAGGTAACGACTTGAATTATTTAATATTAGTCGCCTATTTTATAGTCACAGTGACACATACTGGTTATATCTAATTGCAGGATTTATCTTCTTCAAAAAGAGAAACATTCTAAGACATTATCGCTGGTTTAAATTCTATTAATTAATGTTTTCTAACATTATTTCCAGACAAAAATATATTTCAATATAAAATTTTGTCATTATTATCATCTTAACCGCAAACACGCATTACATGAAATAAGGAGACACAGATTACATACTCGTAATCAGTGCCGGATTAAGACTACTTGATGCCCTAAGCAAACCATGCCTCTGGGGCCCCCCTATCCATAAGTAAACTAGTATCATAAATTACGTACTTTAGAATATGTATGAAGATCGAAAGACATACGTGGAGAAGGTATTACATACAATAAAAACCAAAGCATTTTTATTGAATTATTGCAAGTATTGCGACTTTTTCGAGCATTAAATTCGCGGAAAATAGTTTTCAAATCCAATATTTTTAGCATATCTGACTCTATGTACAATATTGATAAAGCATCGAGCTTTTTTGCTGTTTCTGGTGCTGGTGCCCCCCAAGACGTGATGCCCTAAGCAATTGCTTAATTTGCTTAAGGGTTAATCCAGCACTGCTCGTAATATGACACTATTTATTCTACATTTTGCGTTGCATCACGCTACCGCTAGTGACAGGAGCTCGACGAGGCGGTTAGCCGTGAGAGCGTCGGCATGACTGTACAAAGCAATGCTGAGTCAGTGGGACTGTCGACATGCTACTGCTATGCCCGACCGTTATTGTAACCTCACTAAACGATTTATACTACCTACTTCTCTTATAATCGTTATGACATACATGTTAAGTGTATCTCATGTTAATTTTCAATAAATATACGAGTATCTATAGGTGAAGTTAATGTTTAAATAGCTCTTTAGTCTAGTTTTAGAATATTTATACCTATATTTTTACTCACGGCAACAATCTAGGTATCGTATATAAAATGTATTTTCGTTGATTTACAAGTATTTTAAACACTAATATGTAGAGTTTAAAATAGCCAGTAAAAATTTCTAAGATCGGCTTAATTTTATTAATTTATGAAATTGCTAATGTGCCATGAAATTTAAAATAATTAACTTCAGACTCCTAAAAATCTGAAATATATGTTTGTAATAAATTGAATATAATTGAAATATGTGAAAAGCTAAACTTAAAGTTACTTCGCAATAGTAACTCCTTAATATTCCTAAGTCTTTTCTATTCGAAATAATATTATATAAATTATTTTGTCACATATGACAACATTGTATAAAAAATAAAACCTTAAAGTTGCCTAACATTTTTTGCGACTAGTCAGTAGGTATAATGTAATAACTGTTATTAATACAAATGTAAACCATAAAAAGCATTTAATAGATCCTTAAACACCTATTAAAACTATAGATATTAGAATTGTATCGACGGTAGTGCCTGTCGGCGATTTGAAAAACAAACGGTTGTAATTACCCCATCGGCGGCGCCCTTCGATCCATTGCGGCTTGTCTAAAAAAACTACAGTAGCCAATAACAAACTATACTAATATCTACTGATTGAATATTATCTTTCCAATCATCATCGAATTTCATTTAAATTAAGTCTGTTTGTATAGAGTCTTTTAATACTTAATTTAAAAGAGATTTCAGTTATTCGTATTTTCTAACTGTTTATTTTTGTTACTAAATTTTAGTTTTAGTGGGGCTTATGTATACTTCAAATAGGTTCTGTATGATAATAACAATGTAGCGTCATAATTCGGTGATAAAGTATCGCAATTTTGCGAGGCTTTAAAAACATTTTGTACTAGTTTTTAATTGTTATGTAATTTCGCATATGTACATGAATGGTTTTAGTTTCAACAAAATCCTCGTAGTAATACTCGCAATATATAGTGTAGTTAAAGCCCGTGATGCTTAAGTTCACAAACTGCAGTTAGTAGTCTGTCCGGTGACAGTCCAACGATACCGGGTGGCCGCTGCGCAGGCGCCGAGATGCGATTCTCTCCGCATCTGCCCAGTCTGTCTTTTTGCCGCAGTTTTTGTTGGTTTTCTATAATTTCGGTTAAACTAATGTTTGGGCTTCGATTTTTCGGTTCGTGAAAGGGTGTGAAATCGGAGTTAATTGAAGGATGTAATGGCTTTTGTGTGCGGTCACTTTCCTTTAGTTTTTGTAAGCCTACCCAAATAGAATTTGGTTTGGCACCTAACTTATACGTACTAATAAAAAATACCGATTTTCTGGTTCACGAACACAGAATGAGCACATGACTTATGAATTTTTATTAAATAATGTTTATTTATAGTTTAGAAGGACACGGAGCAACATTACTTTAATAACTTAGAGTCGAACCGAAGCAATTAATTTTAATTACGTATTAACAAGACGCGTCGTTTGCTTTTTGGTTCATTATAAATAATTACATACTTACACGTCCTGTTATCCTCTTAATATTTGACTGTAAGCAGTCAAAAAGCAAATCATTGCCACGATTTTATCAATTACAGTTTGAAATAATAATAGTAATCAATAATTTTAATTTTCCTATCTTCTTTATACTGGAGCACTACTTTGTTTCGCAGAATTGCGAATCATAACATTAGTACATGCTAAAGCCTAAAAGAAATACCTACAAGAGAATGATCAGTTTATTCATTCTAAGTCTTACCTATCATTCGAGTTATACCCACCTTTCATAATTGAAATCGATTTACTAATTTTTATTGTTAGTTAAATATGAATTAATTGTTGAAATTCAATGACATTGGAACGTCAATCTTTGACCTTCACATTTATATTTTATTACTTTACGGCCTAACGGGCATAATTTCGTCGTAGTTTTACTAAAATGTTCAAATTTTTGTTTTATATACCTTTTAGCGCCATTTTATGTGTAATTTAAGAGGGGATTTTTCTGATTAGTATACTCTGTATAAACAATTTTAGTAATAGATACTGAATTAACATTACCATTCAACGTGGCCGTTGCCAGATTTCTAGGAACGCTACGAGTAGGCGGCCATGCGGAGTGATTTTTTAACAATTGTATGTTAATAATTTAATTTTATTACGTTACATATTTTTAATTATAGTTTTTATACTTTTGACTAAATTATTAAGTGCATATGCTTAGATTTCGATGACTATCCACCATTAAAAACACGGGAGTGTTTAGTATTGTTAACTTTACAATAGAGATCGAAAGCTTAATCTGGTGTATACATATCTTTCTTCTTATTAATATTAACAAAACTTAATTGGCGTAATACTTTTTTTAAGGAAGTAATATTTAATCTCAGATAGGCAAGAATAACTTAATACCGGACTTAAAGCAGATTGCACTTACAGTAGAGCTCTACGACTCTAAAGTTTAGGTTTACATACAAAATGTATAAAACACATAATTAATCAGATACTGTTAATTAATAAACCATGTACCTAATTGATACAACATATACTATAATTGTATATATCGACTTGTTTTGTACTACACATTTAACACAAATTAAAACATACAATTAAATGTTGTTTGTCGATGATAATGAATAAATAATGTTCATATCTTCCTAATAATGGCCTTACCTAAAACTAAACAGTTCATAAATATAATGACCTGTTTATGTGTAGTTCATAAATGCAAATAATAACCAACTACTCCACATATTAGGTAAAGTAAAACGTATTCATTAATAATTTAATTACCGAAGCGGTGATACCGGGTGCCGCTGGTTACATGCATTAGGTACCTTATAATTTTAAAATATCATTATAATAGGTCTTTACCTATGAAATTGCGTTTCTTCAGTACTGGTCATTTCAAATAAAAAAAAGTTTGTAATGGCTCTGTATTCTAAATTCAAATTAATTTTGATTTAAAACCATGACATTCTATTTACAAACTCAGTCTTTTGTTTTTTGATTAGCGTTGTATTTTCATTACATTTGAACATTTTTCGTCATAATGGATACTTTAAAAATTCGTGTAATTATGGAATATGAGTTCCGTCGTGGCACCAACGCGACACAAACGGCACGTAACATCAAAAACGTTTACGGAGAGAACTGTACAAACAAACGCACAACCCTTTATTGGTTTTCCCGGTTCTGTTCTGGAAATTTTGACTTGAAAAATGAAGCTCGTGGTCGTCCGGAGACTTTGGTTAACAATAATGAATTAAAGGCGATTGTGGAAGCTGACGAAACTCAATCTACAGCTCAGCTAGCAGCAGCTTTTAATGTAAGCATCAAAACAATACTAATCCATTTGCGACAAATTGGCAAGGTAAAAAAGCTTGATAGATGGGTGCCCCACGACCTTTACGATCGCCAGCGCAACGTACGCGTCGAGACCTGCCTTTCGCTGCTCAACAGGCAAAGAAATGAAGGAATTTTGAAACGAATAGTTACGTGCGACGAAAAATGGTATTCTGTTCGACAATCGAAAGCACTCAGCAAGTTGGTTAGACCCTGGTTCAGCACCAAAGCAATGCCCTAAACCAAAAATTACCCCTAAAAAGGTGATGGTCACTGTTTGGTGGTCTAGTGCGGGTGTGATTCACCACAGCTTTTTACAAAACGGCATGAGCATTAATGCAGATGTGTACTGTAAAGAACTGGAGAGAATGATGGAGAAGCTTGCACATCTGCAACCAGCTTTGGTCAATCGGTCGTCCCCACTGCTCCTTCACGACAACGCGCGACCCCATACTGCGCAACAGACAGTCTCCAAGCTGCAAGAGCTGGGGTTGGAAGCTCTCCCTCATCTGCCATACTCACCAGACCTTGCACCTACCGACTATTACTTTTTCCAAAATTTAGACAACTTTTTAGTGGGTAAAAAATTCAATTCCCGAGAGGCAGTACAAAATGCCTTTGAAGAGTTTGTTGCCTCCCGTCCAGCTGATTTTTACAAGAAGGGCATCAATAAACTACCAATGCGTTGGCAAAGATGCGTCGATTGCATGGGTGATTACTTCGAATAACAGAAATAAAAAAGTTTGAAAAAATAAGTACTTTCACTTATTGCATACAAAACGGCAATTTCATAGGTAAAGACCTAATATTAATGGTCTATTATCTGTCTTGGTATAGTTAAAAGTTGACAATCGATAGATTTAATCTTAAAAAAAAATAAGAATTGAAAATAAATCATCAAAATATTAATGCATTCGCAAAATATTTAGTGATATATAATATATAAAACAAACGAAAAAGACAGTAAGTTCTTAAACAGCTCTCGGATTTGATATGATCGTGAGACCGTCGGCGATCGGTCTCCGCCTCAAAGGGCGCATGCAAGTCATCGGCGCGCCGGCGCCCTGCACCTCACCTCGCATTAATCGACACACCGCCGCATGTGTGTTTTCTTAATTGTTTTGAAATAGCTTCTAAATTTGACCTACTATATAATTCATAACATTTTTTTTCATTCCGAATAGAAACATAAAGTGGTAAATTACGGTTCTGTGGATATATTATATTTAAGTTCTGATTTATATGGTATTCTGATTTTTATTTTATATGGTTTTATTACAGTGAAACAATTATCAAATATCTAGTGTTAAATGAGATTTTAGTTTTTTACTATTAATAAAATAAGCAATCCTACCCGATTTTTTTTTTAACTTTTACTAATTCAAGAAAAAGTACTTTAACTTACTGATAATATTGGTAACTATAGTGTCGCATGTGTGTGTATGATAAACCTAAGCCTGAAGTAACAATAGGTACATAAATATACTACTTTAGCAAAAGTAAATTATATAAATAAAAATTACTTATCGCATTATGATCGACGAATACAACGTTATATTTTTCGCATTCTGATCGGGAATGCTCAATAATTGAGTAGTCAGGGCCGAGCGCGAAATGTCGTTTATCGACGTTTAGTCGACGAAACGTGTAATCCATCGCGATTACTTACTGACGTAATTTGTAATGACACACGTAGGTGCACAACGAACCTATTTGTGTTGTGTTGTGACTTCACTGCGTCACTTGTTACCGTCGTGGGTTCCGCCTACTGTACAATTACTTAATACAGTGTTTAACAATCGCAATCGGCAATCGACAAATGTTAGCTAAAGTTCTTAAATTTAGATATTGAACTTTAAGAAACTTCAGAGCTTTCAGTTCTTAATGTGTCCTACAATAGTAGGTTCTCACAATTTAATTTCGTCATCAATTCAGTTAGTAAAAAACTTAATAAATCTATATATATATATAACTCAAAGGTGACTGACTGACAGTGATCTATCAACGCACAGCCCAAACCACTGGACGGATCGGGCTGAAATTTGGCATGCAGCTAGATGTTATGACGTAGGCATCCGCTAAGAAAGGATTTTGATTAATTCTACCCCCAAGGGGATAAAAAAGGGGATGAAAGTTTGTATGAAACTTTGTCAATTTTAAACCGATCGGGTTGAGAATTTGTTAGCTAAGAGCAACAGACGTAAACGAGGTTGCGTAAGTCAGCTAGTCGTAAATATTTTGTAGTTAGAGAACGATAATACTTGTAAAGATAAAATTTACCAGTATCGAAATTAAAATAAATCTACGGTTTTGTAGAAAAAGAAAATTGATTGATTTAAAATTTAGTTTAAACAGCGTCATGACGTTATATCATTACGAATGAGCAAATTGGCGTTTAGCGTTTTCTTCACTAATATTTAATTAACGTAAAGTTGCCATGATTTTAACACCACTTGTCGATTACATATTAAGTTTTATTTCTAGATTATATATTCTTTTTAAAAAGAAACAAAATTGATATTAAAAATTAAGATTAATTAATATTAACTTTTAATATGAATTTTGTTTACAACAACAATCGTAAACTTGCATATTTATGCCATATAAACAACAATTGTTAAAAATAATTCAATTCGATCATATAAAGTCTGCACCGGCATGGAAACGGAAACCTTCGCGTAAGTGTGGGTTACAATAGTGACTTACGAATCGTAAACTTGTATCATTTGTATAAACGGTGAATCACTTTAAGATGCCGCAGAAGAATCGGATCACACCACACGATATTTATTTTCCTGCACTGTTTAACCGTTTTTGTTTTGGAAACATATTAAATTATTTGACTGCACGTGACATATCCAGTGCACTGAAATAAATGTATTATTGTAATGATAATAAGTTTAGTAGAAAGCATTTTCTACTTCACGAAGTATTGTGGGTTCAAACCCCACATGGGATAACACTTTGTGTGATCCAGAAATTGTTGTGCTGAGTCTGGATGTTCTTTGTGTCTGTTTCATATGTGTTTGTGAAGTTCCCCGTTACACAAGAAAATTTCCAATGTGGTAGATGTCTGTTAAAATATATATACACATATCTACGACTATATCAACGAAAAGGCAGGTAGAGGCGTACCTACCTATTAAATCACGCATTTCGTTTTAATTTTCTCTTTTCATAGGTATGTATAAAAGGGAACTATTTGCTGGCAAACTCTAAAAATAGGCAAGATAAGGGTGACAATAGAAAGATAACGGAAAGGAAATGTGCCCAGTTTCGGTTTACAATTTCCTCTGGAAAGGTCAGGTCAGGTCAGAAGATTGGGCTCGAATATCACAATTCGAACTACCTTATTTATGGCTTCTGCTGGGTCATTTTAAGCCATCTGATTTTATAAATGAAAATGAAAAATTAAATATGGAAAATAAAAACTATATCCGAATAATCTCGTGCTTGTGACCCTCATCTATGAATAAATAAATATTCCAGACATCTAACACACATACAAAATTACATGAAAATCTTTGGAGCTGTTTCCAAGATTTAGATTATGAACATATATACAAGAATTGCTCGTTTATAGAAATTAGATTATAGGTACTTTAATTGTGGACTAATAGGACTTTACATATTAGCATGCTTATATGAGACTAGCTGACCCACGCAACCTCGTTTGCGTCTTCTATTGCCCAAAGCGTGAAAATTTTCCCCAATTTTTGAAACTTTCTTCATTGGTATTCTCCCATTAGTATAAGCGTAATGATATATAGCCTATAGCCTTCGTTGATAAATGGACTATCAACCCTGAAAGAATTTTTCAAATCGGACCAGCGGTTCTTGAGATTAGCGCGTTCAATCAAAAAAACAAAAAAAACTCTTCAGCTTTATAATAATATAGATAAGATTAGCAAAATGTAGGGAAGAAAATCTTGTGTATCAAAGTCGACAGAAATAAATGTAAAGGACAACATAGATATGATGGATAAACTGGATGAGTGGTCGTGTGTTCAATATTCGTTCTTACCCAGAACAAATAGTCTATTTATAATACGTATGTATATTTTTTTCACTTTTATTAATAAATATGAGCTTTCTAAAATGACACTTCTCTGGCTAATGGACGGCATGAGCAAAATCCAAGAGTAGTGTTCACCATTCTGATAGAAAATGCAGATAATGCAACAATGCAACATGATGACCCACATTATGACCGCCTATTGAGATGCTGATGCTTCTGCATCATTGGGCCTCCGGTCTCACGCTTACCAATCAATCACGAGAACACGAATCATGTCATTTAAGGTTGGTCTTCTGTGAAAGTCTTCTTCCCATTCGTGCTGAGATCAGCGTGACTCTACTACCTTAAAATATAATTACTATTACGGGCTCTACCTAGTTTGGAATCAGATGGCCGTACGTGAAATTCGTCATTTGTTTGTAATGAATTAATTAGGTTTTCCTCCCAAAACGCTCAATTCATTTGAAAGTCTATAAGAGTTATTTATGGTTATTTAAATTCTTCTACTTCACATTTTTAATAATAGTGATAATTAATACATTTATTAAATTGAATATGAAGTACATATTATATAGGAGCAACAAAAACCAAATCTCTATTAGCCATTAAACGAAATGGCTTGCCATTTCGTATAATGGCGACTGATAAGTTTTGCCACTAAATACAAGCGTTATTATAAATAATAAATAAATATTCCGGACATCTAACACACAACGCCATCTAGTCCCAAGCTAAGCAGAGCTTGTGTTATGGGTCCTAGACAACTGATATAAATACTTAAATACCTTTTTTTTATATTATACATAGAAAATACCCAAACTCTGAAACAAATATTTCCAGATCATACAAACATTTGGTCCGACCCGAGAAACGAACCCGAGACCTCAAGCTTAGCAGTTGCATACGCTACCACTACGCCACCGAGGCAGTCAATTAGATACCGTGCTGTCAAAATATGTTCTGCCCCCGTTATTATAGGCAAATTAAATAACTCATAAGACCAAGTAACGCAACTTACATACTGTATGTATTACTAGAAGGGCAGTGTTGTTATACGTGTTTCCAGAACTCAAATACTGTCCCTGTGTTATAAAAACACCACATAGTGCTATCTCCTCGCCGTATTGTGTAGGAACTTAGTATGTATTTTGATGGGCCTATAGAGTTCGCTACTTTGTCAAATATTCTTGAAAATAAACTGCATGTGTAAATGAATACTACAAAACGTAGTCGGGTGATAAAACTTTGTAAAACTAAGTACTAAGTGATTCTGGTTATAGTAGATTTTTTAAATGCGAGCTCAATCGTCTATAATTAAGTATATTATCTATGAATGCCGTATAGATTACTAACAGCACCATATATGGATAGAATAGTTAACGACAATCGTAGCTGTAATTTACGACCTTACTCTTATATAAATTCTAGCCGGCGCGTGCCTAGTTTATGAACGAAATATTTTAAGTATTGATTTTCTCTATCTAAAATAGTCGTGTAATATCAAAATTCCATACGTGTGTACACACATCTGTAATGACATAATACGCGGGCTCTGCGAGTTTCACGTAGCTACCGAGAACTTGTCTAATCGGTTATGGCGAACCCTTCCAAATTACATGTCAGAGACACGGGATTCAAAGCAAGGACGCTCAGGTCGTCTGGCTTATCATTTAACCACTAATCATTATATTGCAAATGCCATTTCAGTTTTGGTCGGGTTTTAATAAGCGGATTGTGAGCAGGATTATGCCTTGTATAGCAATTTTGTTGTTCTAAGTTTGAATCGTGATGCAATCTGGTATTAGTCGACTTTGGGCTTGCAGGAAATATTTCGTTATAAAACTACTTGCTTATTAATGTAACATTAGATTTATAGTTTCAAGCTGTAATGGATTAATGGCGACATTTGGTTATTTCTTATGTTTGTTTTATGTAGGTATTTATGTAGTGATTTATACCTACGGTTAGAAGGTATTTATGTGGCACTTGGAAGCGTTTATTATAGTTTTAATATAATGTAAGTTTATTGAAATGACAATATATTGGTTGACAACGCACTTGTGACACCTCTGGTGTTGCCATCAGGCGAAACGTCTGCACGTATGCTCCCTATTCAATAATAATAAAAAATGACGTAATTAATGTGGATACCAGATATAGAGGATTCTCTTGTTCGTTAGCTATTGTTAAAAATTAAAAAACAAAACTTACTTTAGTTATGTCAGTAATCTGATCGTTTTGTAAAACGTTACGAATCAATGAATTACTTTAGTTGTATTATTACTTGAAGACATATATATAAGTAGGTATGTGCCGTGATAGTTGGAATGTTAGAAGTAAGTAGATAATATTTCTGAAAATAAAGGGTTTCAGAAACAGAATAGGCAACTGTACAACTTTGGTATGATGTCATCTGGATCTGATTAATGAGAACAGGAAACTGATGTCCTTTTGAAAGTGTTCCTTTTTATGAATAGGTATAATTAGTATATTCCTTACGTACTTAAATATATTCAGAAAAATAAGTCTCTTTATTTATTTTATTATTGAACATATTGAAAAAGAAAGCATCAAAATAAGAAACGTTATCATAAAAAGAATATTAAGGACCTTATAGTTCTTATGAGCGTACTTACATTTTGTATACCTATGTTTAATAATTGCTAGGTACTTACATGCTAGAGTCAGTTGCAAATGATATACTAGGTATTACTATTAGGTACGTAAACAAATGACAAGAACTTTAATATTATAGAATATAAAATTTAATTCATGCTTATTTTCAAGTTCTTTAATAAATCACACGTAAACTGCGTAAACTAGTCGCAAGAAGATCGTATTTTAAAATCTATATTTTGTTATTATCTTATTATGTACTCATGTTTTTGAGTCGCAGAAACATCTACCTTCATTATGAACAATGTCGCTGTATTGTCATAAGTCACAGATTAATATATTTTAGACTAACTAACTTAACTTAAACTTAAAGTTCACACATCCTTAATTGCTGAGTAATCAATTCGAGCCTTCCAAAGTAAGTTTGGATAACTCCGATTTCTACACAATCATGAAGGTAAAATTGAAGTTTATTTATTTACAGTTTAGTTTATTAGACAAATACACATAAAACAGTTAAAAGCAACTCAGTGACAGTTTCTCTCATACTGATGTACTGGTAAACCTTTAGAAGTGTCTAAGTTTCAATATCTATAGGTAAATAATATTCTAGAAAAATATACATTAGCAAGTATCACAATTTCAAGCAGAAGAAAATAAGTACTTAAAAACAATAGCTTTAACATTCATCAAAAAGTTTCCAATCAAAAAGAAGGTTTTAAATGTAAGCCTCCTTAGAAAATGCTGACTTTGAAAACCAAAATAGGTAATAGTTTTAAAATATTTCAAAGAGACATGCGTACCTAACGTCTTCAACAATAAAAGTGCTCAAACTTCAAACAATTCCCTTAAGAGCGCTCACACAAACATGTTTCAGAAACTTTCTAAGCAGCGTATAAATAACGTTCGATAAAGCTCAAATTGGTCTCATCTCTTTGAAAGCCTTAACGGCGTAAGCGCCGGCCGCACCGTGACTTGTCCGATCGATGAAAGTGCTCTTTGTTTGCCGGATATACAAGTCGAATTCGCATCACGTCTCCGAAAAACGCAAACTGAGATAAACAACCTCCCCCCCTGAGAGGTCGTAAGTGTATCGTTTTACCGGACAATTTTCGTCTTTAACAAGAACTGTTAAGGCGTGTTTTTGGATGAGTCTCTTCGAACAACAATTGAATCAGTTCACGCAGCATCAAATCACTAAACCACTGGGCGGAGCGTACTCAGACTCCACCGGGGGACTGCGAAACAGGGACAGAAGAGGAATGCTCTCGTGCCACAGCTATATGTTAGAAAGAGAAGAGCATATTGTCTGACGAGTGGTTTCGACTTCAGATGTGAGTCCAAATTTAAGTACACTCCGAGAGCTTTTTGTTTGTAGCCTGTGACGGCAATAAAAAGAATAGTGTCACTGAGCAGATTGCTTCTCATTCAGCGCTTGACAATTAAATAAGTGCTCTCGAGTGACGTACACTAAGAGCGAGCCGTCATAATAACATGATAAATGAGAGAGCAGCTTTCTATCGATCATTTGTCAGCTACTGATAATTAAAGTGTAGCATTTAAATTAGGATCGAGTTTAATAGGCTTAAAGTGTTATAGCTATTCTTGAAGCCAAAGCTTTATTATTATTAGATTAGACTCCTGGGTTTTGCGTCAAATTAAATACTTAGATTAATTCAAATGGGGTTGTAAAAACCACAAATTATTTAACGAATGACGGACCACAAAACACGTGAACTCCCCCTCATTTGCATTTAATAAAATTAAATGATCCATTTATAGAAATTAATTAATGAGGTAACCAGTGAAGCGTTCGCTTTACAACGACGATGGGGCAAGGACGCGCGTCTCCTGACAATGGGAGCGCACTCCGCGACTAATAATACCAATGATAATGTACGATACTTGTACTCCCTACGAATTAATAAAAACTTCACTCAATGACAATAACCAACCACTTTTGAAGTAATCGAGAACCCCAGAACGAAATTAAATTAAATTTTTGAAAGGGGATGCGTTTGTTTATTTGACGAAAATAATTGTTAAAAAATAATAAATAAATGCGAATATTTTAATCATATATTTTTTTAAATTAAGAATAGAATTATGTTTATAGAATATTTTTTTTTATTTCTTTGACTTACTTTAGGTTTTGAACAGGTATTATTTGGAATTTCTTTTAAATAAACCATTAAATGTCGGTTTGTTCGGTAAATGGTTTCATCATCATACCTACGTGATGGAACAAAATAGGAGCATGCAATGGCATCCATGATATCACATTGTTCAGCTCTCTCTAAGAATGACAAATATTATGCATAATTTTGTTACAGAAAACTTCATTCGAAAATAAGCCACCCAAATAAACCAAGGTTTCAGAACTTCAAATTATATTCATAAAATTTTTTTAAACTTCTTACAATTTAAATAAAATACATTATAGATTTTATTTTAGAACCCCCTAGTAGATGTTAACTACATTACAAATTAGATTATAGTAATCTGCACAAATATAAACGAATAAAGCCGTTAAAATATTAGATTAGGTGGTAGTATTAACCTTTACGGTTACGAAGTACCATTAAACTTTTTGCTAAATAACGACATTGTGGGAGATAATTGTAACCCAGAGCAATATACACGCTGCATTGTAGCTTAATTTATACCAGCTCACCCTTTCCCAAGCGAATCAAATAAATCAAATTAAAGTACTCGTCCACGCTTCAGCGCTCTCACTAGTGCCCAAGACGTTTTGTCAAATTTATTATTTTATTTATATTTTTTATTAGCGGTTTGAATACGGTATCTTTATTGTTGTCTCGAGTGCACTGTGACAAATTTGATGACGATTGGGGTCATGTTCTGCGGGCCGGTGATCTATTGCTGTAGGGTACGTAAACGGTAGTTCACAGAATTTTAGAGTCCATTTAAGTTTGTAATGTGGCATAAATCGTTTTTGTGTGCTTATGGGATTCGCATAACGATTTATTTCAATTTCTAATGGACTGTGAACATTTTGTCATTCGTGTTTTTTACGAATAATGTTACTTTAACTTTTAATGTTTAAGTTAAGGTTTATAATTTGCCAAACTCTTATTATAAATCACTTTTACTGTCGAACTTATCAGTATCTTTGTTAAAAGTCTGATTCAAACTTGATGAGATAATAGTTTTGCAAAGTATTACTTTAAAAAATCTTACTCATTTTCTTACACACTAATTAAAAAAAAAGTACTTAGTCCTTGTTTTAGCCTGTGTGTTTCCAACGTGTTTTTTTATGTAATAGTGGGCAAACGAGCAGACGTATCGCCTGATGGAAAGCGATCATTTATCTTAATATATCTACAGTAATAGGTATTATAAATTCGAAAGTAACTTCAATGAAATTTAGCATGAAGATAATTTAATTCCTAAGAAAGGACAGGGAGCGGATGGAGCCGCGGGCACATTCTAGTATCTTATATATGCTTTATGAATAATTCTCAAGTTTTCTATCGTATTTAGTGTTCAGTAAATATAACTATTTCATCACATCTTTTTGTCTAACAGAACTAAATGGAAGAGGCAGACGGCTGTAGGCCTGGAACTACTAGCGGAAGCTGGTAATTATGCAGCATTCCAGCGGTTATATGGTGGCTACTGGCCTGGTGTGCCAGCATACCCTGCCCAGCCTGCTCCAGCGGCTGACTTATATTATCGACAAGCTGCTGCAAATGCTGCTGCCGCCGCTACAGCTAGTGCTAATACATTGCAGAAGCCGTTGCCTTATCGGTAAGATTATTCACATTTTTCAAAGTATATATGTGCATACATACCTACCTATTAAGTAGAGCTTATTTTCAAAATAATATCCAATATATGAGTATGTACTAATAGTGATCTAATCTTTTACTCAAAAATAACTCTTGAAACACAATTTGAAAAATGCACATAAACATTAATGAACTTTTACATCAAAATTAAGTACTTTTACCCTAGCTTAATTAAATCTAAACTTTTATATTATTTGCTGTTTAGGTTATATCCAGGCGCGCCTTTAGGCGGTGTGCCACCTCTGGGTCTTGGACTACCAGGCCCGTCTGCGCATCTGGGTGGTCTTGGAGGTCCTGCGCTGGGTGCTCTAGGGTACTACGCGCACGCACGGCGTTCTCCTTCACCGGATCTCGATCCTGGCAGCCCAGCGCCTCCGCACCGCTCTTCTCCTCACACCCCTCACACTCCACATACACCTGCGGACAGACCTTCTGATGACGACGACGACGAACCCATACACGTCTAAAGTGAAATATTTTTTTTTCATAAGTGAGTTTTACTTGTGTATTCTCGGACTTATATCAACTAAAAGTGACTTTTCGTGCAGAGCGGATTTAAGTGCTTTTGAACAATAATAAAAGAAAATAGTGGCAAAAACTCAGTGATATAAAAGACACTCTTCTTGTTTGATATGTGCTTTTAATGTGAATGCGACTGAATAACGTTAGTTTTAGCATTCAGTAGCGTTATAAGTTCTGTGGGTTGGGTGATCGTCCGCTGTACTTTTATGTTGCACTAATTTCGAAATTTCTGTATCTAATATTTCGAATATTTACCTTGAGACGGACATGGGTCCGTGATATGTGATATTATAAGCCCAGATTTGATATTAGGAACGTGTAAAATATAATTGATGTCGTGTTAACTACTTATTCATAGCTAGTGATTAGATAAAGCTTTGTAAGTTACGATAGTAAATATGCTGGAATAAGATACATTCCGTTATTGATTATTTTATATTTAAGAGGAATTTCTGAAACAGTGTGCTTCAGTGTTGCATCCTTCACATATTACAGTAATTCAATTAATATAATCATAGACACATTTTAAAAATAATTTTGTAACAGTTTAATATGTTTATTATTTTGTGGTGTGTCTGCTTAATGTTTAAAACTATATTGTTTCTTAACATAAAGTCCTGTATTTTTAATCTATGTCACTTGCCGTCACATGTTTATATTTAATTTGTAATCCTTTAGGTCATATCTGTCTGTTTATGGAATATTTATTTATTCCCCGGTACGTTTTAACTGTCGAAAATTAACAGTGTGTAATTTCTTTACAAGTTTCATTTGAAAACGTGTTTTCATTTTATGATACAAAAGTGATCAGATGTAACACTGAGGATGCTGTAGGTATTTATAGATCGGAACACTCGGTCACCAACCATGTGCAAAGATACTGTATATTATAATATAAATATATAGCTATTATATACGATGTATGTATTGTTAGTATTAAATACACAAATTAAAGTGTTAAATGTATGAAGTACATATATGAAGTACCTAATACTATAGTAATGACACGCCGATGTACTTAAGCAATCCGAAATGTGACATTCCATGTCTCATAGATTTTGTGGTGTTTTGTAATTAAAATGTTGTCAATTAAAAATGTCTATTGCTTTTTTTTATTATTCCCCTTACTACTATATCTTAATGCGTGTAGTAATAGGTACATAAAAAGTGATTTCTTATTTAGTTATATTAAGTTTATAACTAGATACGCCTGTGGAGTTGCTCCCTTTTTCATCCCACGGGAACACTACTTTTTTCGGGATAAAAAGGAATCTACGTGCATATCCAGGAAATCAGCCACTTTCGTATCAAAATTTCCAAAAATTGATGAAGAAGTATATAACACACACATACACAAACTTTTACCATTATGGCGTGTGATTTACAGTAATGTTTTTTTCTCTTTATCCTATTTCGTGCAGTCAATCGGAAGTTATGCACGTACATACATTTCAGCGATTAATTTTCAGTTAAATAGATAATAAGTTAATATATTCAAAGTTCTATGACCGCTTTTTACAAATCAGCTAAAGTAGTTTCACAGACAGAACTAATAAAACCGACAAAGTGAATAAGCATACGTCATAGATTGATAATAATCTAAGCAGAATAAAAATAAAATTCTTACAAACATTAATTTATACTTTAGATTAGGTAAGTATATCCACTAACTACGATGAAGTAATTTACATATTTTATTTGATAAGGAGTGCAGCTTTTTATGTATATTTTCATTCATTGCTCTAAACAATTAATATAACCTAATATAAAATTATAATATTCATTAAGATACTGACGTCAAGAGTCAAACTTGCGATAACAGATATCTTATTTAATGCTTTTACGTGAGTTATTTTATATACTAATCTTGGAATCTCAAATCAAATTAAGAAGACCTTATTCCATATACTTCTTAAATAAAATAAAGGAATATATTTATCACTTATTGAAATTTAAAAGAAATTTTGAAAGAAACTAATAGAAAATCTTATTTTTTTGTAATGTTACGATTTTCTCAAATATTAGTGCTTTGTGTTACCAAACAGTTTTTGTAATGTTATTGGCTATAGTTTCGTTTGGTGAAGGTGTGTTCATCTCTTGAAGTTAGAGATTCACAATCGGACTAGGGTTCATTGCTCACGAATGCGCACTATTAAAGATCATAAGAAGATAAACTTCTACTCTACGACAGAGAAAAACCAGCTTTCTAATATATATATTCACGAATAAAAACTACAAGTTACTTCAATCAAAAGCTAAGCATTTACACTTTACCTAAGCATTCACATCTATTTTATTTCTAATGATAGTGCTATTGTGTACCTAATGATAGTGAGAAACTGTTTGAAGTTGTCAAATACACACCTATCATGCTTTCCTTACTTGGCACAAACAAAGAATATATCTTCATTTCATTAATTAATTAATTCATATAAAGTTTTAAAAGTGCCCTTATTTAAATCTTTAACTGAACAGAAGCAAACAATCTTTGCTTAAAGATTAATTTGAAGCAGTAAATAAAACAGCATTAAATACATTGTTACGGCCAATGTAACAGTTGTAACGAACACCTTGGGGCAGCCATACTGCAAGCTAACTCCGCTTTGTCACGCCATCACGGCGGCTCAGACTCGGTTAATAGGCCTGTGTTCAATTGTGTGTGCTATCTCCATTTGCAACCGCTCCATTAGGGCTGCTACCAATATGAGTCTACGTAGATATGAACTAGTATATGTTCAAAATTAAAACTCACTTTACACGACCTTGCAAAGTAAATTACTGTCAGTATCTAACAACTTACCTTATCATTTTTTCAGTAAAGTTTTAATAGCGCGAAGGATGACTAAGCTACTTAATACAAGAGGAGGACAATATATGTAAATTTTTATCCGCCTTTAGGTGTTTTAAAGTTATTAAAACATTTTAGGAGTAATATAATAACATTAGTCGGTTATTAGTCAGTTGATAATATAATTGATGTATGTGTTTGTTAATGTAAAAGATCAGTTTGAGTTATTATAAAGTCGTAGAGAACGTAGTCACGGTCGTCACGCCAGATTCGCGTTTTATAAAACAACTTGTCCTCGATCGCGTTTACACAATCGGCCCTCACGAAAACTTCTCTTTGATTTCCTTTGAAACATTTTTAGCGGGCATAAAACCTATTTAAAAAGCAATCAGTCAGAGGTCGCTGATTGCCCACGGGGCACGCCACCAGCCGTGTTCACAAAACGGAGCAATTAACAACACCCCAGCGCCTCCACCACGCGGTCCCCCCAACTTACCTCCTGCACAGATCTAATCGCAAAACGACCGTTTTCTAGAATCGCCTTTTCAAACTATTGCGTGTTTCAACGCGTCGAGTCGGGGTAACTCAGTGGTCAAACTTAACTAAGATCATGTATCGTTTCAAACAAAAATTTGATTCATGCGACAGTCTATCCACTCTTAGTTATTGCAAGCACATCCACTTGAGGACCCGTGAGCTAAAACTTGTGAACAGTCATCGATATTATTAGTATCTATTGTTAACAAACGGCTGATTTTAAAGTACAAAATTATCCAAAATTTCCAATATAATAATTTATTAAAAATTAACTATAATAAAAACACGTACCTACCTATTCGATTTTACACGTAGGTCGATTTTAAACCTACATATGTTGGTAATGCAAACATTTATATTTAGTAAATTATTTATTCATTAACAACGGATAAAAGCAACTTTTACAATCTTTTAACATCAATTTAAATCAAATTTTGCTAGTTGTCCTGTTTAAGTCTAGATTCCTAACAAAATGGTTGGTTTATTCTTTTGGACGTACAGAACATTTAAAATGTTAACTTTCACCAAACATAGTAATAAAATGAAAGCATTTTTATGGAACAGTTGAATGCCTTAAGCTATTTTGAGCGTTTACCGTCCACAATATTACAGGATAAACACGCCTCAATAAATTATAAGGTGTACTGTTTACCTAAAGAACGCAATCGTTTCAACAAAAACGTCTCAACTCATGTAATAATGGGGAATAAATGCAAACCATGTCCATTTATTACACATATTTACGTAGGAACAAGGCGTTACATAAAAAACTTGACTGTTTACTATCACGCCAGTCGACACACACTCGTACTGTATTAATATTTATGCTGTTTAAACGATGTTTAATCACAACAGACACGAATAGTTTTTGCTGTGAGTTGTAGTGAAATGAATATTTTCCGATTGTAATCAATATCAGACTAAACATGAAATCACTGTGCTAAATTGTCGACATGAAATGTTTTGAGCTTTTTGATAACATCGATTGAAAAGTAATATTTTAACTATCAGTAAATAATTTTGGGTTTGGTGCACATCTGGACATGGGCATCTGTAGATTATTTCATAAGGATCGCAGTTCGGCTATAGGTGGGTATCACATTGTGCTTCAATCCTAAAATTGCTGAATAATACTCTGAATAAGAAATTTAAGACTATTTTGAAATAAGATTCAGAATTCAAAGCAATTAAAATTTACCCTGACGTTACTTATAAGTTAACTAGCTGACCCGTGCCCACTTCGTTGGGCATAATGTTAGATAATAATCCTTTTTTAGTACAGAGTGTTATGTTTTAATTTCTAACTGCCAAAAGGAGGGTTATACGTAGGTATAGTTGCGGGAAAAGTTAGTTTGGTTATGGTAATTTTAATTGTTCAAAATAGGCATTTTGAAGCTCCACATCTTTTCTCTAGAACTCAAATATATATCTTTCATAGTTCGTAAGAAACGCTTTCATTCGACCGTTTTTTCTCCGATTCACTTTGCAAAACTGACTACCACGTGAAAGCCTTTTTATTTTTCGGTTTTTTATATAACCTATGACACTCAGCAATAATGTGGCTTTCTATTGGTGAAATAATTTTATCGGTTTAGTAGATCCCGAGATTACCCCTTACAATTTAACAAATATACAAACACACAAACTTTACTTCTTTATAATATTAGTACAGATAAGTCTATATCACTGTCAGTAAAACCGCTAGTTCAACTAAAGAATCTCCAGTTTAATGGTCCTGTATTACGTTCATTGATCTATCTTTGAGTCTGAAAATTAACAAATATAACATTATGGTTAGGTACTTTACTGAAACAACTTCCTCGAGTTGCGTTGTAGATTGTAAATGCCGTTAAAAGATTGTTTAATTAAGTGAGTTATGACCGATGCTTCCTCAATTCGCGTAATATTTAACATTATATTGGTACTCATTCACCTGCTAATGT
This sequence comes from Spilarctia lutea, assembly GCA_916048165.1. Taxonomy (NCBI): domain Eukaryota; kingdom Metazoa; phylum Arthropoda; class Insecta; order Lepidoptera; family Erebidae; genus Spilarctia; species Spilarctia lutea. The sequence goes on along the minus strand of OU696471.1, from coordinate 16,327,274 downwards.
TTCCTGCGCTTTGATAACTACTTGCTTAACAAAGCAAAATAAGTTTCACTTAAGATCCATTTCGATCGTTAGCTACTCGTATAATGCACAATAACGAGTGACTACGCTCAGTTTCCTTGTCAATTATAATTCTGAATTAAGTCGTAAATTGACCATTTTGGCCTAGTTAGGGTCAAACAGCTGTATATAAAGCCCATTTTTCGGCAATGACTATTAACTAAGTCAATAAAATGTTATTGTATTTTCTGTGATTCGTGTGTTACGTGTTTTTACGCCTTTGTAAATGTAAAACCAAATAGTATAGGAAAAATGCAAATAATAAAATAGTTGTTACTATTTATTTAATATACGATTTAGAAATCATTACTTCCGAAGCTGTCTTCCAGAGCTATCACACGCGTCTGACTCACACATATGCTAGAAGAACTTGAATTTTCAATAACATCGCCTCTAAAATATTGATATTTTATCGACATGGGACAATACACATATCTAAGTCTATCAAACTTTTGATATAAACATAGGTATAAGTAAGAGATTTACAAACAGAAACTAAAGCGTGCGAAACAATATTTGATCTCTTCCAGCGATCTTCAACTTTTTTCGAATTTCGATGAAGATCCTAGATAATCGGTGTTGCTATAATACTACTAGAAAGATAGAAAACTTAAGATAATCTTTAACTTTATTTACCGAACAGAATATTGACTAATTTAATTTAAATTTATGGCAACTTAAAACAAATTTAATAATAAGTATTAACCAAACCACTAACAATTAGTGTAGAATATTGAACGCTGAACATTAAAGCATTTAACGAGTGTTTAGCACTAAATCAATGGGCAACTAGCCGCGGCCCACTCGACCCGTGCCTTGTAGATCTTTATCTACTTCCGTCGACGCCGCCGCTGCCACTCATTGCTGATTACAAGCGATTTTAGACTTTTTATCCATCGAACCTACTACTTATACATATATTACGATCTACAACAAATTGTTTGTACGTACATCTCTAACATTTCTTTTACGTAGGTATATAGAGATAATATCTCTAAAGAGATTCCGCGAACTATTTTCATGAATAAATATTATTATGTGGAAGTAGAGAATAAAACAGTGCTAAGTGCCAACCATTGGTCTCTTTGTGATAATAAATAGTCATTTATGTAGATGAATCAGTAGGTTTTATTACTATGTGGGTAGAATACACTTTGTAGAATGCTCTGCTAATTTGCAGTTAACTGTTTAGAATAGGTACATCATTATGTGTGCTAAGCAAGCATGCTCTATGCTGAGTGCCTTAACATTATTAGACGTTCTTAAATTAACTGGGTATTTCTTATTTACTTAACATTAGGCACAATTAATTTGTATAGACCGTGGTGACTAGTTTCGACTAAAGTTTGTAGAGAAGGCATCCTTAGATTTCAATGGTTTCGTCCCATAGGCAAAACCGTAAGCGTCCTCTGAACTTGTTTGTATTTGTATCATTTAAAATGTTTTAGTTAAAAACTATAGGTAAATGGATAAGTTTCAAAATAAAAGGACTTTTGTGTTCAATTATTTGAATTTAAAATTTATTTTGTGTTTCTTTGAACTCTTACTTCATTTCGATCAATTTAAACTGATATACTGACTATTGCACATTAATGCTATGGTATTACGGACGATTATGTAACCGCATTTATTTGTGATCGATGTGATAAAGGGCTGCAACGTTCTAATTACAACAGGAAAACTATAGTCTGACGATGTCGATACCAATGTTTGGACGGTTGGTTAAACGGTGTTGTCCGACATATAAAATTAATTTATTGTTGCTTTATATTCGTATTTGGAAAATATTTTCCGTTTTGTACTTAAAAATATTCTGTGTTTTCCTGAATGACATCACTATACAAATGTGTAGGGCCCGTAACAGGTAGGTACTAGTCAAGTTGATATTCTATAAACGTAAACATTATTAGAAAAGTGACAAATATATGGGAATTATATCATTTCAATGCTTAGACAAATGATCAAAACATAATATTACCCAATAATGAAGAGAGAATAGAGGCGATAGTGATTGTAGAAAGAGATTCGATGCGAAGTGTTTGTACAGGTAAACGTTCTAAAAGTGATAGCAAATATTCATGACAGTCAAATTATGTCATCTAATCAGCCTTGCAAAGTCTAACATAAACATTGATATATATAAGTTTTTCTTCTCATTAATTTCGTTGCGGGATCCCAGACAGTTTAATTCTTGCTGGGACTTCCCGAGTGTCATATGCTCGGTGAGTTCGTGGGTCACTGCTGTTGATCCAGGTGTACCTACAGGAGGTACAGTGATGGGTGTGTGGGCAGAATTAGTCCCAAAAAAAACATTGATGATATATTAAGTCGTATGAGTAACAAATAGAGTTATATTTTTTTTAAATACCTTATTTATTTATTGAGTTATATTAATATATGCACAGGACTGGTTGTTGTGGAACACCTTGAGAGTGATCTATGAGCCCTATAGTAGTCATCTTTCGGCTGGGATGATGATGATGAAGAGAGATGTGAAGAGAATTCATGACATCATCATCAAAAATCTTTAATAGACTACTGCTGAACATAGTCTACCATATTATAGGCTATTAAAATATATAACTGAAGTAGTGCAAACGAGCAGACGTATTTACCGCCGCCCATGGACACCCGCAACACCAGAGGCGTCATAAGTGCGTTGCCGGCCTTTGGGGGATGGGGAGAGGGATGGGGGGTTGGGGTATGGGCCTCCGGTATCCTCACTCACTCGGTGAAACACAGGCGCTGTTTTACACCGGTTTTCTGTGAGGCTGTGGTATCAGCACTCCGGTCGAGCCGTCCCACGCATGCAAAAGCGTGGCTCTCCCACGGTGAAAACCTTATTTACCATTTGAACAGACATTACGGAAATTGTTCCGTGTTAAAGGTTAGTCAGAATTTTTATTTGATATACTAGGCAGAAACTTTAAAAACTGCAACAACTAGTTTTAATTTAACATTACACTAATACATAGGATATATTGAGAACTACAGCCATACAACATTACAACCCACCTAAGCATTCGCATTAATAAATTAACGGAACTTATATAAAATGTTATTAACTGCTAACGACTCTCAAAACTATAAAGTTCAACTGTATATTTTACAACTTTAAAACAATAATCTGGGTGTGATATAAAGAATGAAAGCGGTACCGCATTCAGTCACCGCCAGGGATATTAAAATATGAATGTGAATTAGCATATTAATCAGGTCGGTAACGTAAATGCAGCTAATGGCCGGTGTTAAAACAGTTGAACCGTTCATATTGTATAAATTTAATGAATTGTTATAAAGCAACACTGTCCACTCTCATGGATATAAAATATTTATTTTCGTAACAATATTTCATTCTATGTAAGCGAAGGTAGCACTGTAGCTAGCTTGTTGAACTTGCGATGAAGTGTTTGCAGATTTTTGAACTCTTACAACTATAGGACTACTTATGTACGCACTTATATAACAAGCATTTACCTTAGCTGAAGGAATAAACAATACTAGGGTTCGCATCGTGTTCGAAGTTTGACCATAATTTATTTTTATTTTATTAGATTTTTGCACTCTACCACCATATTAACTTTAAGTAATGACTGCCTCGGTAGCGCAGTGGCAGTGTATGCAACTGCCGTGCTTGAAGTCTCGGGTTCGATGCCCGCCCGGGTCGGACCAAATGTTTGTATGATCTGCTATATGAAATATTAGTTTCGAAGTTTGGGTGTTTTCTATATGTAACATGTAGGTATTTCCAAAAAAAGTATATATGTATTAATATCAGTTGTCTAATACCCATAATCCAAGCTTTGCTTAGCCTTGGACTAGATGGCGTTGTGTGATAGATGTCCGGAATATTTATTTAATTATGTCAAATGTCTCCTCCATTCGCATAATTTTTGTAAAAATGCCTAGAAAGTTTTGCTTCACATATGTTCACGTTTTTAATCGTGAACTGTAATGATTTTTACTGAGACAATGGTAATTATGAAATAATTTAACACAACGCCATCTAGTCCCAAGCTAAGCAGAGCTTATGTTATTGGTATTAGACAACTAAATGTTAAAAAATCTAATTTAAAATATGTGGAAGGAGTTTAAAATCATTACTCATACTAATATTAGAAATTCGAAATTAACTCTGCTTTCTGTCTGCACCCGCTGTATCGTTTTAGCATTTAGATGCTTTGATTCAGGAAGGACATCGGCTACTTTTTACCGCGATAGCCGACATACACGCGGACGGAGCTGCGAACAAAAGCTAGTAGTTAATAAATCTTAGAGGAACTAGGAACAGTATGTAATATATTATATTATAATATATTGTTTGAATAAGAAACATTGTTTCAATTGTTTTCTAATTATAGACCAAGGAACGGGAAGTATTTATTTCATAAACGTACGTCTTTTCTAACAAGTGTACCAAGAATATATAACCCTATATATTTATTGTTCTTTCAGTTAGCGTTTTCCAATTATTTATCCTCCGGTAATTATCGCCACTATACAGTAATCAGAAATTAATGGATTCGTTGCAACACCTGTCTCTATGGACCGTACAAATGTGTATCAATGCGTGTATTGTGTTAAACACGAATGAAAATAATATAACAACTATTTATAATTGACTACGTAAGGTTCAACATTTCACCATTAGGGAAGAGAAAGCGTTACCTGAATTGTAGTAACTAGACGTGTGAATAAATAATAACTAGAAGTCGCCCATTATTTGAATTTAGAATATTTACATATACACATATTACAGAACATATAGAATGTTTTAGATACTGTTTTTTTGAAGATATGACTACATACTAGGTAAAATAAGTACTTATAAACGAAATTGCATTATTTAAATATAACATTTGTTTTAGATAATTGAATTTACAGCCAAGGAAAGTAAAACATCCGCAACATGGATTGTGCACAATTTTATTGTTTGATGAGCTTTTTAAAATGTTACCTGCAAGCATAAGTATCTCTTATATCTAGGTGTATTTACCTTACGTTCTATAATTCTGTATTTTCAATATTTTCCTTGCATTTCCTAATGCATGAATTATTTTTAAATATCAACGAAATTGACTACACCACTACTACGAGAGCACTATTTATGCAATCCAACCTATCGCCGTCTACTGCTAAACGAACATCGACCCTAAGTAGCGCCAACTATTCCGGGCTTGGGCTGTCCACACTTTCTTCAAATCGTCGGTCCATTGTGCAGCAGTGCGTCCTACACTACATTTACCTAATCGCAGTTGCCACTCTTGCACATTTATACTCCAACGACCATCGGTTCAAAGAAAGAATAACATATTTTTTCTAATTATCTTAATGTTATAGTAAATTTCCATTAACCGACTATGCTACAATAAAACTTTTAAGTTTCCAATATTTCTTGTTTCACAGCTTGTCGATCAAGTTCGTTTTAGACGTTTTAGTGTCGACTGGGTCTGGGTCTGGTCTGGGTCGTGAACGGTGCAATATGATAAACCTGTCTTACCTTATAAAAATGCTTCAATTAGGTCCCGTTCTACAGGTAAAATTATTCGGAAGTTAACTATAGAACATACTCATAGGTAGTTTGCGCATTAAAATTGTTTTAACTATTGTAACACGCAAACTGGGTTTATATTGGGTTGTTAAATTATAGTAGCTTAACGGTATCTTTACTACGAGATCGTGAAATAAACTCTTATAATGAGATAATTATAATAATAATTATATTATTGGTAAAATGGTTACATTTAAAGTACAATCTTGATGGAATAAATTACACGGTGTTACAAACACCGCTATTCCGATCTCCTAGGTAGTAGATAGGTAAGCAGGTTTCTCAGAATAACCACTATCCAGGTTATAGGTATACTCAAGCTAAAACAAAAACAAATTAATTCCATTGTTTATATGTGAAACACAATACTTCAAAATAAATAACACGTTTGTTATTGACCGCATGAATTAAAAATATATACGTAGCCATTGTTCCTTGCAAATTACTACTACAACTACGTTTATAAATAACAGTCAGCTTGGAAACGTGTGTTAAGGCCCAGAATAGTGTCGTGTGACACTAGACTAAAAGCTGTAGATATCCTTTGAATACAACTCTACAAAATTATTTTACCACTAGTTATGATGGTTTGTGAGTACGCAGTTATAAATAGTTTTAATTGATTATAAAGTAATTTTATTTGCACGCATAGGCCGGTTAAGTGGAACCGGAGAGCTTAAATTATTGATATCTCGCCATAAAGATAGATAATTGTGCAAACGTTGCGATTTGAATAGAAATGCGAAATGATTTTACATTACAGGAGCGATAGTATCGCCTCGTAATTAACTCCACCTTTTAGTCACCCCCGTAAGCGATACGCCAGTACGTTTGTAACACGAACAGTATTACTATGAATAATAAAATATTAGGCTATATAAAGCACTGTTATACTAATTCACCATTAATTACAAAAGTGCGTAACGACGTGCGTACCGTTTATAATAACAGTAGTAAAGCTAACGTATTTTTTATTTCATTACAATTTCTTTCAACAACAGCTGAATTATTATTTAGAAAGCTATAATTCTGCCCGACAACGAATGACGATGAATATGTTAATACAATGTTATAATTCATGAGTTTCATTTACAGGATGTATGCATAGTTACTTATCTATTTAAAGTTCAGGTTGGTGTGATTACCACTTATGCCATACATTGTTTTTTTTAATTGTCAGTCTACATTTCCTTTCGTTTCAATCACAATGATTAACAAAGTGTTGGGTATGTTTTTAAAACTGCTGTAGGTGGCAGGCATAGGCGGGAACGATAGCGAGCGAGTGGTGGTCGGCGCGACACGAGATTGTATCGCGCGACCACTGGGTAATTAGTCGTTACATTTCAGTCGCCGTGCATTCTGTCCCGATAACTGACTGCACGCTTTGTATGCACTTTTTGTAATTCATTCTTTGAATAGATTGATTTTATTCATACTATACGTAAAGCGTTTACGATGATATGCAGCTATGTAACTGTTTTCGTATGAAATTACGCTATTTAAAAGTACAGTTAAGTCGGTTAACTAGCTATAGCCATTATATATCCAATTAGTTACGTTACATTGACTTATAAGCAATTACGTATATTTAAGACCTTTTATTAGGTAAAATGTGTAGACATCGCATGGTATGTTGCGCTCGCGCACGTTTTTGACAAGCAAAGTGGATAATGTGCGGGAACAGTGGCATATCGCATTGTTCTGCCATCGCAGGGCAATTGTCAGCGTGGTTTTTGAATTTAATCTGCTATTTTGTGAAATTATGGAAATGAAATGGACGTTTCGCGGTTAGCTGCTCACAGGCCACACCTATGTCACTCGTTTGTTTGTCATACATGATACCTAATCACATTTAATAGCATAACAATAAAGTATGGGTAACAAGTAATCAAGGTACGTAATCACATGATCTTTAATAAACTACTTATAATACTACTTACTTATACACTCTTTTGCAAAAAAAACGGGCACTTAAGCAAAGAACTATTTTATAGTTACTATTAGTTTGTTTGACAATTTTAGGTATTGTTATCCTCAGAATTTCATAAATTAATTAGGAAGGAATGGGTATCATCAGTTTTATCATAACATTTTGATTAAATTATTGAGATATAATGTTTAAGCTCAAAACATTATTATTGTACCTGCTCGCTAAATAAAAATGAAACGCGTTAATTTCTTTGTTTTTCTTGAATACATTAAAAGCAGATAAAAGTTTAGTATTGAGTGTGACCCCCTCTTGCTGAAATCACGGCTTGCATTCGTCTGGGCATGCTAGCGAGTATATCTTTTATGGTTTCTTGGGGAATACGTTCCCACTCCGCGGTAATCACATTCTTTAGCTCTCTGATGGTCTGCGGAGCCGGCTGCACTGATCTCACTCGTCGCTTCAGAACGTCCCAGACATGCTCTATGGGATTGAGGTCCGGACTTCTAGCTGGCCAGGTTAAACGACGAATTCCGACTTCTAGCATATACGCTTCCACATCGCCAGACCGGTGGGCGCGAGCGTTGTCGTCCATAAAAAATGAGTTTTCGCCAAGAGCGGTTAAAGCGGGTTGTGCATAAGGAATTAGAACTTCCGTTATGTATCGGTGTCAAGTCAGTGTACCGTTTTCGATGAAGACTAACTCCGTACGATCCATGGAATTTATTCCTGCCCAAAACATAAAACAGCCCCCTCCATAAGGTGTGATTTCTTCAAAACATGCCTCTGCAAAGCGTTCTCCTCGTCTACGTAGCACTCGCCGACGTCGGTCTTCACCATGCAGAGATATCCTGGCTTCATCGGAGAACAATATCCTATCCCAGTCTTCATGAGTCCATGACACACAATTTTGAGCGAAGCTAAGCCTGGCAACTCGATGTCCACGGAGTAATTTAGGGCCGCGTGCCGGGCGATGACTGTGTATATTAGCAGCGAGAAGCCTCCTCCTGACCGTCCATAGACTAATTTGCACATTTCTTACTTCTTCGAGGCTGTTCTTGAGGTCCACATAAGAAGATTTGCGATTTCTCAACGCTTGACTAACTAGAAAACGATCATCCCGTGGTTCGGTACATGTCTTTCTGCCAGAACCAGGCCTTCTCTTGACGGGACCGGTCTCTTGATAGCGCTGCCAGGTCCTTTGAACTGTCGACCGACTCACATTTAGCCTCTGAGCCACGAAGCATTGGCTGCAACCTTCTTCAAGCAGCGCAATAATTTTGCTCGCTTTTATCACTTTATCTACCATTTTCGAGATTGCTAAACAGCAATAACAATACTTTTAAATGTCAAGGACATCAGATAATTTAATAAAAATTGACAAAAAGTTAATTAGAGTCGATATTAACTATAGGGAATTCGCGCCACAAAATGTAGTTAAAAGTTGTTTTCTTTGAAAATCAGGCTCAGTCAAAAATTTGAATTTGGAATGTACTCTTATAAACATTATGTCACTTTTATAACTGGCCAGTAATATGTTCAAATGATTAAAACCTTTTTGGTATTTTATTTTTTCAGTCAGGAAGAAAATCGAAACCGCCCGTTTCTTTTGCAAATGAGTGTAATAGTACTACTAATACTTTGATTCATAAAGAACTTATATTATCTTTGTAAATCATATTTCCATTGTGAATTTGGTACATTTCATTTTAGTGTATGATTGAGACTATAGAAATGCTTATGTTATCAAATTGATGTTAAAATTAAAACTAGAACTGATTGTTTTTAAAGAGATGAGAACTATTTGAACTGTCAAAAAAGCATGAAAGATGAAACATGGCCCCAGATACGATGAAAATATACCATTCACGATTGCATTATTCATGCACCTTGAAACTATAATTAAGTATCATAACAATGTTACTATAACGAATGCAACTTACATTTACTTGAGAACTTTAGATATAGATTGGATTTTACTAGAAGCTTTAGCGACAACTAACCACATAAGTTTATACTTCGAGAATAGCAAATCAGTAAATTGTGAAACGTTGTACCTACCTATTGTTTTAATTTACCTTAGATACTCAATGTTAAATTATGTACATGCGACTATGTCTGGTTCTATTGTTACTATATGGTGTAAAACCACGTGATTATAATAATATCTTGGGAAATTTCAGTGATGAACTGAAATTATTGCAATATGGGAATGCCAAAGATAAGATGAGGGTATTTAATTAAATGTGAGAGTATTGTATTTTTACCCGACTACTGGAAAGCCTTAAGGAAATAGTACTAGTTTTTTTCAGTCTGTGAATGTTTGTATGTTCTAACATAGCGCCCAAACTACTAAACTGATTTAAATGAATGAAGTGTCAATAGATTCGTAATAATGACCTGGGTAATAATTGGCACTGCACAGTTGGCCGAGTGGTGTCAGCGGTCGCCATGCCGCTTGCTACTGCGCCAAGTGTCGTGGGTTCAAATCCCACGCGGTACCTACAACACTTTGTGTGATCCACGAATTGTTGTCCCGAGTCTGGATGTTCTTTGTGTCCGTTTCATGTATGTTTGTAAAGTCCCCCACGACACAGGATGTTTATTCCTAATGTGGGAGTTGTCTTTTTAAAATAGAAATAGAATAATTGGTATACTTTTTTATACTTTCTTAAACTTTATCTTATATAACGATGTAATTTTATATATTATTCGTGGATTAGATAAGTTTACTTATAATGGAAGTGATGTGATTGTTAGAGAAGCCATGTAAACCATGAGCAATGTATCTACCTATTTGTTTAGTCACTTCTTTTACATATAAATTGAGAGGATTTTAAAATGCTGAAATGTATAATTATCTGTGACGTTGCGTTCCGCGTATTTATAAAGGTAAAAAATCAGGCTTTCTTTTAAACACTACCCTGATAGTATTTTGTAAAAGATGTCACTAGTCTGTTAAAAGTTTATAGATAAAGTTGGTTGGAATTTCTCCAAGTTTTTATGCAGATCCTTCGAAGAATCACATACCTAAAAAAGCATTTATTTATAAATCTATGCCATTTTTAAGTATAAGGAATAATATAGAAATAAGGATATACTACTGTGTTTATTCCAACAGATGCGTTTGCATAGATATCTAAGTACCTTTTTTTTCTTTATTTATTTAATGAGGGCTTAGTCACGAAGTGATTATGTCGTCCTCATAACCTAAGTATATACTGCAACCAAACCTGGACCTAGTGGTTGACATTGGAATGTTGTATTCTGATAAATCATGAGGCTATTTAAATCACGACGCAGGTACAGCTGATGCTAGGTAAGTCATCTTCACTAGCTACATTAATTAACGTATCCTCATCATAGAATTACGAGTACAATGATGTGATGATGTTCTACTAGCCGATTACGGTCACGACGGTCAGTCTCAACGGAGACCAGTTAACTATGCAGGAGAGATTATAGTGCACAATTATGTGCGCAAACACAGGTGCACTCTCTGGTTCCCTCACTCCCATAACCCGATGGGACGGTTAACCGACCGGAGAGATCAGGCGCCGGACTGATAGCTTTACGTGCATACCAGTACAATATAAAGGTGTATACAGATAGAAAAAAATACCAAAGATTTCATTTTGTGACTTCGATTTTAAAAGCAACTTCTGCAATAGGCATACCTATATCCTCCGTCACTATGGACTTTACTGTTTGTAAACTTACTATACTTTTCATACGGACACAAAGAACACCCAGACTCACAAAAATAATGAGAATCACTTAAAGTTGTACCATGTGGGATCGAACCCACAACACTCAGCGTACGAATCGTCAACGTGACCACTTAACCCACTACGCCAGCCGTGCAGTCCACTATTGAGGATATATACAAAAGACGTTCAGTAGATATTCATTATGCAGCTAACCTACGTTGGTAATGAGCGCGCGATATCGGCCGTTTTGTAGCGAGTAATCGCGATGTTATCTACCCCTAGCGCCCTACGTCCCCCTTACCACACCCCCGATCCAGACAACAGACCCCTGCAGATATTATCGTCGCTATTAAACTGCTCATTTGCCACTCAAGTCTTATAAAATAGGCTATAAATGATAACTGCGATGATGTTTTTGCTTAATGCTAGCATTATTTTCATAATTACTCATAATAAAATAATTTGTATGCTTAATGCGATTTAATAAATTTTTAAGGGTATTTAATTTGTATTTAGTATGATAAAGATTAGCTCAGTTGTATAATTTAATATTAAAACGCTGAACTCAACTGATATTTACTAAATAACAGACAATTATAATTTAGCAAATAAATATTTTACAGAATACCTAAATTGAGACAGAGAGGGTAATGCTATTGGATGCTTTGGATTGAAAGTAAAAATGTTTCAAGAAATTATCGTATTTCAAACCACTGTTTTGAATTTTTTGCATTTTACAATTTTTAAATTATAAATGGAACAATACTAATGAACCCTGTTAGGAACAGCAACATGGCTTTACGGAATTCAAAACTAATTCAGGATTTTATTCAAAGGTACGAAAAAAAATATGGGAACGGGTGTTCATTTTCTGAATTCCCACTGGATGTAAAACTTTGGTTAGGTTAAAAACAACACAGACCGTGTTCTTGCTGTGTTCCATATCAGGAGATAAGATGACAATATAAACCACTGAATAAGAAAAAGTTCACTCACAAACTCATTAAAACGTTTATTATTATCGATAAAAAAATTAACAAGAACAATGGTCTTCCATAAAAGGCGGTTTAATTATCATACAAACAGGTTTCATTTGAACTTCACTTTAACACATCAAAATATGAATAATGAAGTGGAATGTTAAGCTTCGTAACTTTTGTGCGATAGGGCTTTCAAGTGAGACAACGGGAGAATATAAATTTGTTTAAAAAATATTATCTATGATAAGCTTATAAGATTAAAATCAAAAGGAATAGAAACTTAAACTTTCGTTTACGGGCATTACAACTCTAAAACTAAATTATGGAATAATACAGATGTGATGGTTTGATATAATTGAATCAAATACAAACCTGAAATCGTCTCCACAAAATCACCAACTGTAAAACTTTAGATATGTTTATAACAATTTTATGCAACAATATGGGCTAAAATAATGCTTACAGGGAACGGACCAATAAAGATAAAAATTTGGATACATGATTGTAGAAGATAAAAATAGAATTGGTGCCAAAAAACAAAGTTTGACGTTCGCTTAACTAAAGAAAAAGTTAGATGTGTATCTATAGACATGGAAAATAGCTATTTTATAAAAATAATTCTTCATATGAAATTAGCACACGTATTTTTGTAGTGTTGAGGTCAAACAATCAGATATGTATACCTACTGAAGTTGTAGGTAACAACTCAAGAATTGTGAACGGCTTTAAAAGAGGAATTTCGCTTTTTCTTGAAGGTCGGTCGGTAGAACAAAGGAAGGGGCAAGGTCTTAGAACCGATTCTAGATCTCTATTTGCAATTGATTCTTAGACCTTAGCTTTTTTATGTATGGCCCTGCCAAAATGACTCTACTGTGCCTGATGGAAAGCATCAGCAAAATCCAAGAGTAGTGGTTACCATACTCTTAGCACGTGCCGACAATGCAATAATGCAGCATGATGTGTCAAACTATGGCGACCTATATAGTGATGCTTCTGCAACATTGGGCCTCCGGTCTCGCACTCACCACCGAAACACGACGGCATGATCGCTGTCATTTTAAGTTGATATTCTGTCCAAGGGAGGAAGAAATACAGAAAGAAACTTAAGCTGTAATATATTAAAAATCTTTTTACACTTTGATTGGTTTTAATGACCAACGATATCTAAGGTTATTGTTTCATAATACACTAACTTCTTTTGTCATTACACTCGAATTATCTTCGAAAAACCATACAGTCACATTCGACATAAGTCGTGTTTTTTAAAATCTTATAAAATCGTGTCTATTTTAAATAATACCGTATAGCTCTCAAACGGTAAATTAACTTAATGCATTGATAACTCTAACTGTTAACAGTGTAGTAATACTAACTTCAAGAATTTGCTGCGCAATCACTAAAATGTACCTACTTTCAGTTTTTCTAACGCGTCCGTTTGGCGATTATAGGTCATGCAAAAAGTAAAAATACGGTCATATTACTCAAATTAACGCTCACAGGTTTTTTTCAATACACAGGCATTTATAGCGGCTAATTCAAGCAATTACATGCCGTGTGCAAAACAATATGTCTCGCAATTATAACTTCATTTTGTATCGTTTTGTAAACTTTTGCTTTACAAACATACTGATTCCGCAGAACAATTAAATAGTACTTCAGAAGTTTAAGAGAATATATTAGGGGATATAGAATACCACTTATCTACCCAAATCACTTAGATGCGCATGTAATTGGCCTTGATTTTTTCAGGATCTCATCTTAGCAAAAATAATTCACAAAATCGACGTTATCCGGCAAAGCCAATAACAATATATTAAAGGTCGATAATAAAAAGAAACGAATGTAAAACTAATTAGAAAGTCACATACAACAAAAAAATTCAAGCAATACTAGAACCAACTAATAGTCTAGGATTTGCTAAAACGTTTACTAAACATCTTACCATAAGTGGTCATATGGATTGCGTGTTTGTGTGGTGTGTGTCACTAATTGCTGTGTCCGGCGGAAGTGGCCGGTTCCGACGGTGTCAGGTGACGGTCCACGGTGCCTACCTGTGTGCATACACCCCCACACATACAACCTTTACCATTGTGTGTGGTCAGTTTTCCAACTAAGTGAGAATAGAACACAGTGTTCCGTGTGTGCATTGAATGTTTTTTTAACATTTTATGAATTTGACTAATTGCGCATTTACATTTGAATCTTGAGTTCGTCATGAAAGCAATCGACAAAACTTATCTAGGTTACCTAGTCTAAGGACACTAATAAAATGAAAAAAGGGGTTTTTGTATTAATTCTAACACACAACGCCATCTAGTCCCTAGCTAAGCAGAACTTGTGTTATGGGTACTAGACAACTGGTATAAATACATACATACATATCAAGTTTACTTATTTAAGTGTCTGTAAGTTCAACCTTATTCGTCACGCGATTATAGCGACTTCAATATTTATTGGCCTTCCAATAAAAAAAACATTATGAACTCATTTAATGTCTAAGTTAAGAGCTATACTAAAACTAATAAACTCAAACTAAGAAGAGCTTTCACTATCAAAGCTAGATTGACTGATAGAATACTTATATACCTTTTTTGTAAAGACGTAAAGGGTACATAGAAAGATCCGAACTCCGAAACAAATATTTGCAGATCATACAAACATTTGGTTCGACCCAGGAATCGAACCTGAGACCTTAAGCACAGCAGTCGCATACACTACCAATGCGCCACCGAGGCAGTCGATAATTTTATAAACTTTTTGTATCTTGACTGACCTTAAAGTCAATTACATATGATATTAGTCGTAAATGTGTTTAAATAATCAATCAGCAATTTGAATGGAGTCGTTCTACATTCTGTAAACGCGTAGGCAACTTATTTATCCAGAAAGTGCTAATTTCTTGAAGTGACGTAACTAAATATTTAGTAACCTTTCAACTTCTTACAAGGATGGGGGCACCAAACTTTCAAGTCCATGTAACCCATACAATCCTACATCGAATGTTAAATATACCGCTAAATCATCTCTAAAGACTTTCTAAGTTATGTAACATACTAAAAGACATCACACATGCAAAATATGTGTATTCGCAAAGTTGGTATAATAAATAACGTGTATATAATTTATTATGCCAAGAACTCGACATTACGACATAACAAAACACAGTGCATTTGTGTTCAGTGACCATTTAACACGTTGCATGTGTGTTCACAAGGTAGACGGGTATGTGTGTGTGTGTGTGCTTAACTAATTATAATCTATTCGTCGATTGGACGATAACAACAACAATTAACTTTTGTTGGTAGCATTATAATGTAAAAAGTAATAACGTTTATGATAAAATTTAAAACAATTCACATTTATATTCGTTTTTACTTTAATTTTTAACGTTTTAATACAGATGGAAATAAAAGTATTGACATAGACAGACGCCAAAATCCTTTTTAGTGAAGTAATAGACAAATTATCAATATATATTATTAGTAACGGGCACTAATCCTAAACCTACTATATATATAGACATTACCCGATGTTAAAAATTAACATTAAGTAATAACTAGGTGAGACAACAAAGAATAAAAACCACCTGTAGTTATGCGGATATGTCCTACAACCAAAAACAAATCATATAATCTGTGCTTTGTAAGATATTCAAATTTATTCCAAATTAATATTTCTACTACATAAATACTGCTTATCACAATAAAATTAGCAATTATTAATTTTGACAAAACATTTAAATTTGCTCTGTATGTAATAACCTAAAATTCAACTGATAAAAAGACTCTAGGTAATCAGCTTTAATACTTTATGTTACACCTGGTTAATGCCGCTTAGTTCCTGTTGATGATGAGAAATGGATAAAGTTGATATTACTTGCTATTTAAGACATCGAATATTCATACAAAAAGTCGAAGCTAATGAACTCGACGAACACAATCATATAAGCATTTGATTCCAATCAAGCGTATAATTATTGTTTCCATAATTAAAGAGTTTAGTCATCGAAGTCATATTTTAAACTCACAAGCATGACTTTAAATTTGCGAAAAAAAATGTGTCGAAGAAATGTCGTGAACTAATGTGTCGAGCGGTTGTAGGGCGCCGGGGAATGTTCGCCATTCGGTTTTTTCCTCCCCCATAATTACGTAATTAGTGGCGATGCGAATTGGAAGTGCATTTGTTGTGGGTCCTTTTGTCCGCGCTCGTCGTGCGCCTGCGCACTTTACAACAGCTGTTGCACGGCCCGTTGAGCGCTACTACTTTCTCGTTTGACAATTATGAGCTTTTTTATAATTGTACTTTTTTTATAATTGATCTAAAATCATTCGTCTACGTATATTATTTCAAGAAAAGTCAGCCGAGCTTAACGTTATGAGAGGGCGATATTAATATGATAAGTAGTCACGTTAAATTTATACTAACATTATGTGTTTTTTAAATCAATGTTAGGTATAGTATTAAGCGATTCAAACTTTTTCGAAGCTATTGTAGGTTAATTTGCTATACCTACCTACCTATGAAACAACTACTTAGGTGTGAAGTATTGCCGAATTAAGATTTTTATGTGAAAAGCATACCAAACAAAAATAAATCTGAAAACTTTAAATAGCTTAATGACCTTGCCTGTTTGTTTGTATTTAACTATCTTTTGTAAGCGTGTTTTGAAGTTTTTTGAAACTATATTAAGCTTATTATTATTAGAAATGCATTTATCACAAGTCTATGAGAGTAGTATATTAACCGAAGGAATATATTTTATTTTAATATGTTATTTAATAAATGTAAACATAAAATAACAAGAACAGAATTTATTGGCAAAGGGAAGACTCGGTTGGCAATGCGCAAGAAAACATAACAAGAAACCAAAATAGACAATGTTATTGCTACAAAAGACTTTTTATTATTACCAATTATGAAAAAATACACAATGATTCAATAAATAATTATGTGTCACGGTACTGATTGTATGGTGTCCAGATCAGATATACCAGACCATTGAATATATCGCTAAAGTCTGTGGAGTTCTAGTAATGGTATACTAAAATAAAAAGAATTAGTTAGTTGCTTCTTATCTCCTTGATTGTTTATAGGATAGCAAACAGAGTTGCAGTCACAAATTATATAAATGCAAAAATAAAGAGACAGAATAAATAAATAAATATTTTAGACACCTAATACGCAACGCCACCTAGTCCCAAACTAAGCAGAGCTTGTAATAAGGGTACTAGACAACTGATATAAATACATTTATACTTTTTTCGTAAAATAATATATATAAACTCAAACTCAAACTCAAATCATTTATTTCCATAGGCCCCAAAAGGCACTTGAACACGTCAAAAATACAAACATAAAAATATAAAACAAAACTCCTAATACTAAATGCACTGAGATGATTTGAATTACCGGAGCTTAGATTGATTTTGATTCAACTCAAAGGTTTAAATTGAAATCAATCCAAGTACCAGCTCCGATGGGTATTGCATTCATGAGAAGAGCGGGTGAGAAACTCATGTGCACCATCTTTTCAGATAATTCATACAAAGCTTGTTTGTTTTTGACAACAGTATTTCTATGTGCAAGTTAAGGCAACCAAAACACAAAGGCTAGAAAGCGGTCTAATAAGATATCAAAGCTAGGAAAATAAATTTTTTGTCTAATAAAATAATAAAAATTAGTCCATAGCATATAAGGTTGCAATCACTTACACATCAAGGAGTAAAAGCAATGTGTGCATACATACTGGTCCCAGAGAAAAAGAAAAAACGTTCAAAATGTAATAAAATAATAAATACAAATTATTTACGCTCCAACAATGTAAACACAGATCGCTATATGTACTGTACATACATATTACATATAAAAACACTCCGTAGCAAATCTTTGAAGGTCATACAAATATTTGTCCAACCTGACTGTCGAACCCGAGACCTCAAGCATCGCAGTCGCATACACTACCACTGCACCACGGAGGCAGCCAAGAAGAAGAAAGCAGAAGTAAGATAACTAATAAGTTTTCTTCTTTTTTCTTTCTTATAAGTAGTTAACCTACTTGTCACCTTTGTCTCATTTGAACAATCAGACAAGGGTGACAAAAAGAACATCACCTATGTATTAAAAAAGAAAATTAAAAAATACAAATCCTTACCTACCAATTATTAAAATACTTTTTTTTGCTGCTTAATGAAAAATGTTCGGAATTTGAAGTTTATTAACACAAAATACAATGTAACGACATTCAATGGCCACTCACATATTTTTTCATGGCTTTAGAAGTTACCACATGAACATACGACCCATTAGTGACAGTTCATCACAATAATTGTTATCAAAATACGATCAGCGATGAGTCAATCAGACTCACTCGAGGGCTGAGCGACATTTAGCGCGGCCGTTCTAAGCTCTGATCGTGCCGCATGCTGCACATTATCCACTCAACATTGCAATAGTCAACAATAATAGACTTCTTAAATTTTAACCTATATCTAGCTAAATAAACATTCAATCGTGAACCAATATACTCAATAATGGAACTGTAAAACAATTGTTAGCCAACGTTACTCGGAGTTGGATTTCGCCTATTCAAATTTTTCGATAAATCTTAGCAACCACCAAAAGATTTATTAGACACCCCAAGAATAAAACATTGATTTATAACAGTAAAGTCGCGACTAAAATGTATAGGAACTCAAGTACGCCCCAATTTATATTAGATTTATAGCAGGATGTGGTATGATGATATTCCTTTTCAATTAGCAGTCAATGAATATAGTAGCCGAGTGGCGTTCAAGCGGTTGCACGATTCGATACGCAATATCGATGCGAACAACAGCCGATGGCTCCATTCATCATTATTATAAATGTGCCACACTCACTTATTTACGGAAATCGATATTTTTTTCGGTATCGACTTTGAATGCTCGTTTTTGACACATCGATAAACGTAACACTATTGTGGTGGATGACCCCGGTATTATGCTCGATGAGCAGTGGCGGCCCGCTGAGCATACACTCTCCCGACGTCACACTAGCTAGAAAAAGAACCATTAGTTCCGCGTCTACATTATGTTATTGTAATTATTGATTATAAAAGGTCACGGCTATTGGTGAATACCGTTTGTAAAACAGACCGACTTATTAATGATAGCAAGTTCTTTTGTTGAATTATGATTAGTTTAATTATCAGTAACAAAAGAAATAAAAAGTGGTAACGTGTTGTTAATATTTTATCTGTCGCGTGTTTCCCTATACAATTACTCAATCCATGAAATGACAGTGCGACGGTATGTTAGAAATGGTAGCGACTAGCTTCAATATTGATAAACGTCGGTGAGCAATCAGTGGCCGGGCAATTTGCAAGCGATTGTCCGTGGCGAGATGCGAACACACGCAAATTGGAAGCGGTGCATGTTCAAACAGAAACTGTTTAGAGCTCTATCATAGTTAGCTGCGGCTATTCACGAACTTGCACGCATTACTTAGTTATGTACTAACGGATCTGATTGAGTTCACAGACTCTAAACTAATGACAGTATTTCTGTGGATTTTGAATATGGATACCATAATCAACGTTTTAACATAAGGTATCTGGACTACACAAGATAACATTTCGCCTTTATTTTGATATCTGTGAGCACAATGTGTATTCAAAGCCTGTTATGTGTATTATTGTATAACCAAAGGCAATCGTGAAGGAAGAGAAGGGTCTCACGAGGTCACACATAAATATCTAATGAGAAATACGATTGCGCAAGAAAATGATATCGATATCAATTCGATATTCGTTTCAAAGCTCGCAATCACGAAAACAAATTTGCGTTCATTTCCTTTCCCTTGGAACAAACGTACAGCGAATCCGAAGCAGCAATATCTTTTATAAGGCGGTAGATCGTAATGGAAACCATTTCTCATCAATTTTCTAAATAAAGGCGCACAGAAGCCAACGGATAAAACAAAGCGCCAGCGCTCACGACATAGATTGAGCTGAATTATCGCTTTACCGCAGAACACAATCTACCCTCCGACTGTGAGCTATACCTACATACGTACCTGATACTACTTGTACATGTATACGGACTCGTTGTAAATACCTACGAGTATATCGTCCGGTATCGGAGCGCCGAGCCCGACCGCCTTGTGCACTCAGCCCGGGACCAGATAACAGGTGTGAATTATGTTAAATCTAGACAGTTTTTCTCTCTTTTATCAATTTACTACTTCTCTAAGTACAACGTTTGGTTCTGATCAAGTTTAAATAATAACTTTTCTTACACAATCAGCTTTACTAACTTCAAAATAATTTAAGTGATTCTTATACTTTTCGGATATATGACTGATTGTCAATTTTAATGAGAGCTTTATATCTGTATATTATTATGAATATTACACATGGACAATGGAGGGTTACAAAGTCAATGTGTAAACTATATACAACTAAATACGTTCAGCTGTTCGTCACAACATACACTTTTCATGCATTAGTTCACTTATGCTTGTAATCAAATTATATTTAATGGCAAGTTTTATGTCATTTCTACAGCGATATTAATACTTATAAATAAAAGAATTGCTGTAATTTCAGCGACAGGGTAATCAAAATGTCGTGTTACAAAACCACGAACAATTTTGGTGAAAGTATGACGCTAATTCGTATAAAATGACAAATGGCGTCATTCGTTCGGAATCTTTTACTCAGGAACTAAATAATGAGACCAAAACAAATAGAGTACAATATAATGCGTATCACATAAGCTCATGCCCTTGGGCCTAGTTCATACAAACTTATTAGATATTAATGGCCGTCTGTAAGAGGAAAGTCATGGGCCGTTAAAGAGGATGTAAGATGTACTTCAATCTAGAAGAAGCTTGTGAAAAGTGAGATTTAAATTACCTTATGTGAAAATTAGGCAAAGAAATCTAATTGAAGTGATTTAAGCAATAAATAAATGCATATTAGTCATTTGTAATAGTTAATTAAAAGCTACATGTGTATGAGTGTCTACTCTGATCAGTTCGGATCAGATTTGATGTACGTTAAAAAGAGATAGTGCAATATATAAATAGTAAAGAAGCAAAGACAAACGTTACCATGGGAGAGCCACGCTTTAGTATGCATGGGCCGGATCGACCGGAGTGATACCATGGCCTCACAGAAAACTGGTGTTAAACAACGCCTGCGATGTGTTTCACCGAGTGAGTGAGGATACCGAAGGTCCAAACCCAAACCCCCCATCCTCCTCCCCATCCCCCAAAGGCCGGCAACGCAATTGTGACTCCTCTGGTGTTGCACGTGTCCATACACCACACACCAAAAAAAAGATATCACAGAAAACGCTCTAGGTGTGAATGAGAACAGCGTAAATAAAAATTTGCTATTACATAAATATTAGGACTGGGTTAAAGAACCTAATAGGAAATCTACCTGACTAGTTCATCTTTTTAATTGAGTCGTTCATCATCTCCAGACTCACACTTTTGAATTATTTTAGGCAAAGCTTGGCTAGCACCGTTGTCCTACCTACCTACCTAAAAAACTTTTCAAGTTACTAATTATAATAAACTTCTGTACAAATATTCTGCAAATAAATATTTTCGGAATATAATTATGGCCTACTTTTCTTGGTCAATTAATCACGCAATGCGTGTAGGAAGGCATTACTGACTAAGCAATAAGCTGTTAAATAGCTCTAAGAAATAGTAAAATCAAACATATTTATTGTTATCGTTTGACCTTCACCTACTAGTATGTTTTGCACGTTTACTAATTAAATATCCATAAGGGAACACTCGCATGATTATACAATTCTATGAACATTAGTGTCGTCCAACGGTAATATGTAGATATAACCAGGCGACATGTTGTTCAGAATAAGCCATTTCAGTCTGCCGTCTGCAATAACTTCCTCTATTATAGCAAGTGGATTACTTTGGTGTTAAGTGATTATCGCCAAAATTCTATTCATGATTTCGCTCTTTATTTTGTTTCATAGCCAGGTGCAGAAGGATTAATCTTAGTTGAATACTGGGCAGTTTTAATAAATAGTTTTACTTTTACTAAATTACTTGAATAAAGGCGTGCTCTTCGAATACACAGTACGTTAGCCTTTTTTCTGTTTTGTGTGCTACGTTCAAGGATATACTTCTAACAAAACCTTTCAGATTGTCTGGAATAATCAAGATTACATTTATTAATTGCACAATTCGATTAAATTTTTTTTTTTTTTTTTTTATACATGAGCTACCAAAATGACTCTGCCCTGCCTGATGGAAAGCACCAGCAGAATCCAAGAGTGGTGGTCACCATCCTCAATGCAAACAGGGACAGTGCAGCATGGCGACCAGCACTATGGCGGCCTAGTGAGATGCTTTTTTCATTGGGCTCCGGTCTCGCACTCACCAGCGAAATACGACAGCTCTAAAACTGTCATTTTAGGCTGGTCTTCTGTTTTTGGTATTAACTGTTTTCTCCAAACTGTTTGATACATTTAGAAGGCATCTTTACAAATGAATGCTAAAATAATATTCAACGAATATTTTGTTTTTAACTTCGAAAGGATTTGCGTCGGTGCCGCAATGGTAGCGTATGCGACTATTGTGCTGGAAATCTCGAGTTTCATTCCCTGGTCGGACCAAATATTTGTGTGATCTGCAAATATTTGTTACGGAGTTTTGGTGTTTTCTATGCAGGTACCCATGTCTTTAAAAAAAAGGTATATTAGTAATCTATCAGTCAATCTAGCTTCGATAGTGAAAGCTTAGTTCCTGCTTGCTTAGTTTGAGCTTATTATTTTTAGTATAGCTCTTAAATTAAACATTAAATAAGTCCATAACGGTTTTTTTATTGGAAGGCCAATAAATATTGAAGTCGCTATCATCACGTGACGAATAAGGTTGAACTTACAGACAATTAAATGAGTAAACTTGATAAATGCACCGTTGAAGTTTTATGGCGACAGATAAACGAGCCATGTTCACTTTATCGACACAACTTATTGAACTGTTTACTATTAATTTAAAACGAAACAACTGATTAAACGAACATTTAATGGTTCCATGTTGTTTATTGTACCGGTTCAATCTTTTTAACACGCGTGTGGGTGTATTTTACAAGATTTTTATTCTATGAACACTTATGGCACGTTGTAATTCAGATCTTTTAGACGATAATAATGTATGTTAATTATGTTAGTATATAGTGTTATAACTGTACTTTATATACCTCTTGTTCTTGGTTTGCCTATGAAGAATTCGTTTAATAAGCCACATTCGCCAAACCTGTTTTAACAGTCGATTTATAGGTCCTAGAAACTTTTATAATCTAGTGTCTACTCGTATATGCACAAAAACTAATAAATAAATAAATATTCCGGACATCTAACACACAACGCCATCTAGTCCCAAGCTAAGCAGAGCTTGTGTTATGGGTTACTAGACAACTGATATAAATACTTATTTATTTATTTATTTTTTTATTATTGATTATAATACATTCTATGAATAGAATTATCTTAAACATTTATCAACATCATCTCCTACTGGTATCGTTCCCAAAAGATTGGCAGTATTGTAACGTTGAAAGGCAATGCCAATTCTCTGTGCGAGAAGAAAGAGCGGCTTTCTGGTCACGAGAAGTGTCGATCAGTTAAACTGATTAGTACCTAATGATTTCAAGGTATTTGTATAAAAAGCCCGCGACTTAAATATCACGATGTTTGGAATTTCAAAACAGGTAGCAGATGCCACCAAATCAACATAGAATTGAATTAAGTGTGTTCTACGAACAATTTTAATTACAAATGGAACTGTTTGAATTAATTTAACTGGAAGTAATTAAATAAACAAAAGATAATGGCTCCATTATTTTTTTCCATATTTTTATGGGAATCGTTAAAATACATTATGGTGTAAATAATTGTTATTTTACGTATTGTAGTTTCAGGGTTGACAAGCTTTTTTTATTTTTAGGAGTAAGACCGTCTCTTTTTGCGAGCAAGTTATGCTTGCGAAGGAGATGTCGGAGCGGGACCGGGAGAGGTTTAGAACTCTCCCTGTCCACCAGGCCAGGAAACTAGCCAGGCACGGCCAACGACACAGGCGGCGGAGATCGCGAAACGATCTCCGTCCTCCATAAGCGCAAGCCTGAGGGTGACAGGTGAGGCCACAAGTAACCCTAGCAGAAGTAGGCCGGGGAGGCAGCGCGAGCTCTGTAAAGTGCTCGCGCCCTTTTATAAATTAGGAATATTAGGGTTCCTACACAGGAGGAGGCCACCTACAAACAATGGGTGGCCCGAGGTACATCGGAGTTCCAGGTATTTCCTTCCGAGGGTGCACCTGGTTCCCCGGTTCTAGTACCCGAGACGGTGTGCGGTTTTTAATCGGAATTTCAAATAAAAAAAAAGGAGTAGGTCCTGTGTTCCTCAGAATCATGTTTAGATTAGGTATATGTTCACACATATGAAGCTTTCTTCCAATTTAACCAGGGGAAAAGCTCAAATGAATTCACATCAATTAGATTGTACAAAATATAGAGAAAAAAATTATAGAAATTAAAATAATGGGTGCCTTTTGCACCCTACAACGACTGCTTCGTGACTCTAAAAAATAATAATATATGCAAAAGAGGAAATAAGTATAACATGACATGACAAAAGAAAAGTGTACAAGATATCATCATGCTGCTGTTTTGATGAAGTGATCACATCTGTCGTGAAGGATTGCCTAAGTTACCTCCCATCACTTTTAACCAACTAACCAAGTGATTTTCTGGCAGTGCGTGAGAGATGCCAACACGTAGGTGGAAGAACCAGATATGCTGCATTCAGTCAGGCTACAGATTCATAAAGGTAGGCTATAATATAAATATAAATAATAAAAAATAAATTTTCCTTTTCAACTACTTATATATTAGGCGTTGGAGAAGAATTTTCTAAGATCATCAAGAAATCTGGATAATTGTTCTTTGACGTTTTTCTGATCACCTCTAAAATAGTGAATGCATTAAAAGATTTTTACTCAATGTTTTAGTTATATTGCTGGTTAAAAGTGGATTTATTTCTTCACACACAATGTTAAACTCCCGACTTAAAGTAAATAAATTAAGAAGACGCACTGGAACTTTCAAGGTCTTCGTGATTAAAAGTACTCGTATGTTACTATAATAGTCAGAATATTGATTAATCTTAGATTTTATCAGTCAGTCAGTTCAACATGAATTGATAAACTTTGGAAGAATTTTTTAAAATGAATGATTGTTTTACAATTTAATACATGCTTAGTTTTACCAGTAACGACTGGTAAATTATAGTTTTATAAATAAAAACAATCCATTTAAAGTCATCTAATCCAAATGATTCAACATCAACAGTGGCGAATTGGTGCTCGGAAAACGCTGCCGTGATAAGCTCGCGTCGCTAGCCATCGTCCGTCACGTCCTGTCTTTTTTTGATCTCCAACTCCTCTGGCCAAGTATGTGATTTTATTTCACTAAAAACCACCCCGGCGGCCGGTCTCAGGACCCCGCTCTGGGAAGGACCTGGACCATGTTAATTCAGGTTTCCCCAGGGACGATACCGCGTCTTTAAGACTCTATCCTATGGGAAGACTGAGCTTCCCCCTACCTGTTGGCCCAACCGTTATATGTTGCGGCCTGAACGCAATTTTGCGACCAGTCTGCTTCCATATCACTAACCGCATCAATAAATCAGCTACCAGAGGTCCCCACTCTCTAGCAGCTTGCGGTCCTGTCGGCAGCTCGTCCTGTTCTTCCCTGCTCTCATCCCGACGGATGGCATGAATCTGATCATAGACCTACGTACCCCCATACGATCTAAATGGCCGCTACCCGCTGCACTTGATTGAGTTTGGCTCGGCAGCGGGTGGAGGCCGATAGACGCTTAGCCTACATCGCTCCATATAGGGCCATGGATCGTATCACCCCACCGTTGAGGCGGCGAATTTCTTCCCGCAGACCCCCTAAATTAGGCAATTGCCTCTGTAGAGAGCCCGCACCCCCTGATCTCGGGGGATCATCCGCTTGAAATGATGTTCTAATCTAACCTAACTTACATCATTCAATATCAATATATTGTATATTATTTAGGTATATAAAAAGAAGAAAGTCCAAAAGTATAAGTTTTTGTTACCACGCAAATGCAGATATTTAAAATTTAATCATTTTTGTAAAAATATATGAAACAAAGTTACCTAGACGTGTTTGTGACAAGTGACAAATCCTAAGACTTGCCAGTTTTACAAGATTGATTTTTAACATTAAGAGTTGAAATATCATAAGATTTACCGTAATTCGGGCTTTCACAGTAACATATTTACTCAAACTTATGCTAATTTTATACTTAAAAAATTTTAATTAAACGATTTTATTTTAATCATGAACTTTTATTTGTAATATTTTAGTATCTTAATTATAAATAAATTTATTAATCAGTTACTAAGAATATTGTGTGTGTGTGTGTGTGTTTAATTTAAGTAAAATCTTTCAAAATTAAATAATTTGATTTTTGTACAAAGTAAGTAAGTAGATCTGATAGATATTAAGTCTGTGTTTCCTATGTTTTTAAGAAATGTATATTCTGCACCATTTTTCAAAAGTTTGATATATTTCTCAAATTATTCTATTGATGAAAGAAAAATCTAATACTATTTTACGCCTCTGTAACCCACACTTAGAGACATTATGTATTTTATTTTAAAACTAACAAGCACAAATGTTCTTTAATTGACGCATAACTCATGCGTGCACTTGTGTCCTCCAAATACGATAATGAAATATAATAAAGCATTGAAGCATAATCGCAATATTTTCTGTTTCTAAACGCAAAGGAAATACTGATTTTAATGCCCAGATTTATTGTAGAAAAATGTTACATCCTTAAATAATAATGACTGAATAATTATTAAACGTACTTGTAAATAAAGACGTGTTCTTTGAATACACTGTAATTTAACTTTTTCTGTTTTACGTCCTTCATTTAGTGATAATTATTAATCCCTTTTGAAATAAATAGCAAATTTGGTAACCCTACGGGTAGGGAAAACGTGTCATTTTACGGAGTGGGCGCGTAACCGGTAGGCAAGTCGTAACGCATTGGTTATCTACGCATCATTTCTAGCTAAGAAATGTGGAGTCTAATGCGACGACATGTTGACCGGTAGCGACCAGTAGTAATTTTATTAAATGTAACTCTTGATGTCGCTCGCCTAATACAGTCCACTAGAGAATTAGATATACTTTTGGTCTAACGTTGAGTATGTCACTAAACATAATTGTTTTTTTTAATTTTGCTAACATTTAATGAGTGTTGTATGGGTGTGTTTGACTATACAATTGTCAGACATAGTATCGTGCTTATTAAGTTCAAAATAAAAAATAGGCTATATTTTATTTCGGAAAAAAATAGGGATCCGTAAGATATTTGGGTTTTTCGGACACAAGGTGTAAAAAATCATTTGCTGACCGTGTCTTTCCTGGGTAGACTTTTGCAGCGGTAATCGACATCCACGCGGGCGGAGCCGCGGGCGACCGCTAGTGTTAAGTAATTTCAAACATTTCGAGCGTTAATGACCTAAATGTTATTCAGATACTGAATATAGAGATAGGTGGTCATCAACATCCTTCTATTTATTTCATGTACAATTGCTTTGAAGCAATCAAGTCTAGGAATGAAAACGCGAAAGACAATAATAGGTTATTGCGTTAAGCATGTAACAACGCCGCGTTTCAACGCTGTTTGACAAGGTAGTACGTGGCATTAGCTATTTGAAAATAAGTAGGCTCTTGATACAACTTTCAATCACTCAATTTGCGCCTTGCAAGCAACAATACCAGCAGTTAATTTTACTTAAGCTATAGGAACAAACTAGGTAACAAACATTAGGTTATAGTTTCTAAGTAACCTGGTTCATACCACGTCCACGTATTTATGCCATAAAGCGACACACACTAGCACACTTTTTATGAGACTGTCAATGAGAACGCACTCCAGCCAAGTAGGATTCGACGATTGACCACTTTTTGAAAGTTGAGCTTTGAAAAAGCATATATGTATATGCAAGCAATAAATGGGTGGAACTGTCACTTAATATACCTCAGAGTATAATTTAAATTGTACATTATAATTGGTTAAATTGAATTTCAGTTAAAGCGATTTATAGGATTCTTCTTTGCAGGTTTACCTACAATTTTTTTTATTAACTTTGTTCTGTTACCAATAATACAAGTGATAGTATAATGTTAAGATTTTTCTACATTTTAACAAAAATATGTCTGTTGCGTATTTATTTGATGAAAAAAAGAAAGCTTCCAAAAAGTCACTTCGCCTAAGAAAGAAGAACTAGAAAGAACATTTTCATGTATTTTAGATGGATAACGAATCGACAAAACATTATTTTATGAAATATAAGAAATAGTTAAATAAAAACTGATTATTGGGAATAAGAAATCATTATTTAAGAATCTTATGGTCTTCAAATAACACAGAAGTCCGTCAGACTCAGTTAGTTCTGCTGGCGGCTTAACTGTCATAGTAGCGTGTCTAATGGCCAGACACCTGCGGCAACTCTAATGGGCCATAATGGGGCTCTGTCTTACTCCAGCATGTCGGATGAGCGCTGTCCAGTGTTCGAGCACCCCCGAGGCGTTTACCGCACTTGTGTTACCAAGCAACTCGAACTGTTTCCCTGTTATGATTCAACTACCTCTTTTCATAAAATAGGGTAACCTACTTTAAAAATTTACACAGAGTAAAAATTTAAATAAAATCAAACAAACACCATTTTTATTTCCAATTAATAAATCTCAACATTTCTAAAATAAATAACTTTTAAAAAAATTGTTACTGTCTTTAATTTCTCTGTTAACTATTATAGGCGGAATCTATTCTTTCTTCCTATTTTTTTTTATCAAATAACAATGAAAAAATTATAAAAGAATTTCATTTAAATCGATTTATAAATGATGGAGTTCTAAGGGAGCCAACATTTAAAACCAAATGCAAACAAAGACAGAACTCATCATTGACCTCCTTAAAGTCAATTTTTTTTTTGTTAGAAATTCATCTTTTTTTTCACAGACTACTTCGTTAGTCTGGTGGCTAGCGTATGCAACTGTCAGTCAAGAAGTCTCGAGTTCGATTCCCAAGTTGGGCCAGAGCGATGTAGTGTGTTTTTCGTATATGAAATTTTTAAACTCTGGAGTATGGAAGACGGCGGTGGCAGCCGCCCGTGCCTCGGAGAGCACGTTAAGTCGTCGGTCCCGGTTGCCAGTAACATAACATCTATGGTAATCGTTATTGAGAAGTCATTACCCTTAAATATACTGACATACTTCAACCTTCGAATTCAGTTCACCCTCAGGGTTTCGGATGTCTGATGCCGGTCGCTTCGTGGAGAAACTGATATTCAGGTAAAACCGGGTGGAACGAGTAGCCGATCCCAAATAATCTTGGGATAAGGCTAGGAAGAAGAATAATTCACATCTTCTTTCAAGAAAATGTAGGTATGGACAGCCCATTTTTTTTTAAATCGTTTAAATAATAGGTAGTGAATAGCTCGAAGCAAGGATCGAACCAACCCTTAAGTCGAAATATTTAGCCCAGGTTTTTTTAAACATTGCCTTTTTATAAGCTGCCATTTTAGTCACATGTTTACTCTATGTGTGCAATAACACACATAGAAGTGTTCAACCATTTATTTTTACTTATTTTCACAATTGTTTTTAATTTTCATTCAAAAATTATTTTGAACTATAACGTGTTATTTATTAATATGTACTTATAAGACAAATGTACTAGTACGTACGTAGGTATAGCGTTACCGATCCATTACACCATTTCCTTATAAAATTAACATGATAATTCAATGTTTAAACCATTTAAAAATGCAATTCCGTTGTAATGGCTACCATAGCTATTTATTACACCAACTTATGGAGCAGAACACTTATCGTCTATTAATGGCTATATTTTCTTATGCGAAACGGACACAATGAAAAATATCGCTCCTCCGGTGTTGCTATACAAATGGATTACAAACCTTTTTATAAACACTACAACTTTACAATAAATGTTGCAAAGATCTAAATTTGAATTGGTATTATTACCTACTTTTATTTTTTTATTAATGTCTGAAAAGTTATATGCAATTAATATGTACGTACCTATCATTAAACATTAATACTTTGGATTCTATTTCAAAGTGTTTGGTTGGTTTCTTTCTGATTATTCTTATCAACCCTTTGGTAGTTACACTGCCTTACGCAGGATTACTGGTAATTAATAATTTATATACTGGCAATTAATATTAAATAAAATAGGATTACTGATAATTAATAATTTGAGACATAATCTAAGTAGAGCCTGTGATATTCAAACTGCTGTTAAATCTGTTATTATTACTTTCGACATATTTAAAAATAAAAAAATTGATACAAAATAAAGATTCTTCTTTCTAGTACGATACCACTGATCACAAAATTATTTGTCCAAAGTGGGAATCGAAGCCGTGATCTCTTACACAGTAGTTCCATCATTTTCTTAAATATTCTTATAAATCTGTAGCTGTGCTGACGTAAGCTATATGACAAGTTATAATACACAACAAAACTTGGATAATCTTTATTAAATATAAATTTGTGTGCATATATACACATAATAAAACCAAATAAATACAATTGAAACTCTTGAAAAGATAAAGAAACTCAATAACAATAAATGTAACAATAAGGAAGCTGCCTATTATTTCGTAGGTCTCTATTTATTACACTAACCAAATTAAAAGACGATTACATGACAACAGCGCCTTAAAGGGTGACCAATCAAAAAAATACATACAGACTTCTTTTTAAAAATGTAATCTGGTGCAAGACGCCGGCGGGGTGAGGCGGCACAGGGTGCGGGGTAATCATCAAATATTCCGTATCTAACTACAACTTTATACCGCGCGTTATCATCGGCGTATAATGAGTTATGTGGTTCTCACTGCTCGTTTTGTGTCCATCACGGGTATCGGCGAAGGGCACCATCCATCATCCGCTGCGACTAATTGCCTGCTACCTTCATTCGGTTCTCTTATCCTTTTAATTCGTCCTCAGAACACCTATACGACGTCGGGGCGAGTAGTTACGAATAATTGCTTGCGAGATACGCGCTTGCTAAATTAAAACGTAGGAATAAAAAGTAAATGCTATGACTTCATGCGTAATGAGCAAGTTACAGGAGTGCGGAATGTTTACAGCAAACATTTATGTTGAAATTGACATTAATAAAAGTAAGGCCTATTACAGTTTCAATACAGCAACATAATAGTTGTTTATTAACAAAATTAAGAGACTGATCTGAAATAAAATGTTTATTTCACCTAATTATTGTAGTGAAATCGACAATATGCAACAAATGTACAGCTCAGCGTCATCTAGCGAAGATATACGGCAGCACAATAAAGTATTAAAAAATCTTGTACCGCGCAATCAAAGTTCACTCGAAGTCGTGTATATCGAAATATCATGCGACATACCGCCAGGCATAACCACCTAGTAGGTTACCAAATGTACATGAAACGTACACAAAGAACACCCAGTCACAGAAGAACAATATGTGAACCACACTTTGTTGTTCCATGTAGGAATGAAGACCACAACAAAGCGACTAGGACTAACCACTTTTTTTTTTGTTTGAATAGTGGGCAAACGAGCAGACGTATCACCTGATGGTAAGCGATTACCGCCGCCCATGAACACCCAACACCAAAGGCGTCACAAGTGCGTTGCCGACCTTTGGGGGATGGGAAAGGGAATGGGGGTAGGGGTTGGGGTATGGGCCTCCGGTATCCTCACTCACTCGGTGAAACACAGCGCAAACGCTATTTCACACCGGTTTCCTGTGAGGCCGTGGTATCACTCCGGTCGAGCCGACCCATTCATGCCGAAGCATAGCTCTCCCACGGTTAAATTATCGACCTCCATTCGAATCTACCACTACGACATCCATTCGAACATTCTTACTTTTTTTTATTGATTTGTGACATGACCACTTTAATTTCTGTACTCTTTGTGTAAAACACGTATATCCATCGTATCCATTTATAATTATTATTAGGTATAGATTACATACCTTCAATCTAAATGCGTATGTAGTATTGAAAGGTGCCATTCCTTAGTAGCAATTAACACTTACAAAATAAAAATGTGTATAATATATTTACTTAGTATTTTGTTACTTGTAACTTTATACCAGATTGTAATATTAGCTCCTGATCTAAAGTATTTTCAGCTATTCAATTGTTTGTCTTTTTCTCTAGTGACATTGTGTCGAATAGGTGTGACAGACAAGGACTCAATACGCTTTTACTGAAATTTGGGTAATATAGATTATGACTGAAGGTTATCCTCAGCCTCGATAGTTTTACGGCTTGCGTATGCGTCTGCCAATCAAAAGGTCTCTCATCCTCGAATCGCGGATTGGGCAAAAAAGTGTTATTAGATTTTTCTTACAGGAATTCCCAAATGCCTGGAGAACCGATTAGAAGTTGGAGTGTTACACGCCCATGCATTGAAGAGGACGTTAAGCCGCCGGTCTCAGTTGCCATGAATGCCTATCGCAATCAATTAACTAGTTGAGCTTCGAATTTAGTTCGACCTCAGGGTTACAGAAGTTCGATGCCAGTCGCTCCGTGGAAAATCTCATATTATGGTAAAACCGGTTGAACTAGGGGCCAATCCTAAATAATATTGTAAAATAAAAGCTAAGAAGAAAAAACTAAAGCAACTCGAGATATGTTAAAGGTTATTCTCGATTAGAATTTTCTTTACAAAATATATAAATACGTTAGATTTATAGAGCTCCGCTTCTTGTATACGCGAATCCTTGCGTGTATTAGTGATAAGGTTTTTTATTTGAACAGCTGCATTAAATGATATTAACTTTCTACGGTCTTCCACATCTTCGTAACCACCTATTGGAATCCTGAAATCGTGCTCAACCAATTTCTGTCGATCCTTGGATTATTAGCAATAGTGGCGTGGTTAGTCACGATCGAGAGAACGAGATCTATTGGCATATAAAAGTATATTTGAGGACAGCGCTCTCCATTAAAAGGGGTTGCTCGATTAAGTGTCGATTTGAGTTTTATTCGCTCAAGGGGCCTACTGAGAAGTGAAGGGTAAAGTGGAAGGAGTAGGAGGAATTCGTGTGAGCCCGGCGCCGCATTAATCATTAACACAGCCTGCTTAATGACACTGCCGAAATGGGTCGAACAGTGACGTTCTTTGACGATATCGATGTTTATGCTTGAAATCAGCTTCTAGGCTTTGAATTCAATTGTTGTTATGTATGTCGAACAAACAAACAAAGGTCCAGATTTTTTGTAATAGCACTAATAAGTTTGATGCAAAAAAGTTAAAAATGAACGTTACATTTATTCTTTATTTACTTATGGAGGCCTCGAAAATAATTAAAAAAAAAAACAATTTAGTCCACACATTATTTAGAAAGAATATAAGTAGTTTGTATAAACGTGCTGCGGTTTAATAACTATCGCCGCAACATTACTATGGCAACATATCTAAAGTAAATTATAAAATATTGTACTAGATTATACTTCCCTTCACTAATACCTATATAACCTACATAGTAAAATGTAAAACATATTTGATTATAATGAAATTACTCCCTCAATCCTTTGAAAGGAAACTCTTCAGCATGCAAAATTAAATTACACATACTTCAGTATGAAATCGACAACGTTCACTGCACATCACTAACATCGATATTAGATGTCGCTATTAACTCCGCAAAACGTAATTAATCGAATAAGTTTATGATTGATATAACCAGTTTTGCGGGGTGCTTAATTCACTTTCCCAATTCCTGAGGCCCTAGTCGCTTTTATAAAGTTATCCTTTAAGTAAATTGATTGGTTCTATTGCTACTTAACTGATTTTGTAATGATTCAATTCTATTGTCGATAATATTAAATTGAGCCAGGGTGAGTAAACAGTGAAATTTGTCAAAAGGAAGTTTATTATAATATAACCTTCTTTAAATCTGTGTTAAAAGGTTAAGTTAATTCTAGTTTTAGTTTGGTTGCCTGTAAGATATTGCCATGGAGCGATAAGGCCGCCACTTGTACATACTTTATAATAGTTTTAAGTTTACCATGTAATTATATAAGCTGGTGCACAATAAAGAGATTTATTATTATTATTATTTAATTTATTGACATATTATAATAATCCCGTGAATTAAAGCAATAGACCCCGGCAAAACATATCGGTTACAAAAGTGTGTGCCACTTGGTAATTTGTTAATTTTGCATTTTTGCATGCTTTATTGAAGATTTCGATCCCATTGGAACAGTATTTAGTGTCAAATGTTTGGAACAAATTGACTATAGTTACAATAACATTATGTTTATATTATTGTGGCTCCTAGTCGACTTGATCTGTAACCGACTATTTCTTTAAAAATAAATGAAATGGCAAAACAGTTGTTATAAATCTGATTCAAATGAAATCACTAACACTTCCATGAAATTCTCACGTTTATTATATTATTAATAAAATATCTCCAGTTTTTTTAGTTTTTAATGCCTTCGATATACAATAGTAGTCATAGTTATAACTTACTACTTTCTCCAATTTAATACTATAGGTAAAAACACATCAGGTCAATAAAAAGCATGTAAAAATAATAAACATAACAGTGATAAAAATAAATCATTCCAAAGTTTTCTTAGCAAGTAATTAGTCATCTAACCGAAAATATTTATTTAACACGTGGTGATCGAGTACCCTTGATGCAGTGGCATGAAAAAGGCGGTGTAAAAGTGAAGGGAGGATTACAGAGGTGCGGGGGGGATGAGGGGACGCAATTTGTAATATTTCACGAGCCAGTAGACGCTTATTAACTAGACGTGCAAAAAATCGACGCCGCAGAAGAGCTCAACCTTTGATCGTAAGTGCAAAAGCGAAATTACGATTTTAATTCTGGTTTAAAATTGACTTTTTTCAGATAATTATCTTTTAGGTAAGATCATCATTTCATGATATTAACTATACATTAATACTAGTGATTTATTTTAGGTTTTTTAGAATTATAGGGTGCTATCGCTGGGTGAGTCCTCGTAAAACAAATTTCATTGAAATCGAATTACAGTACACATACTGTTGAACGTCTCGTACATAAAGATAATGGAATACCTTCCCCTTTTAAAAGTTTGATTAAATAATCAAATCACGAGAGTCATGGATGAATATGAAAGGATAACTTCGAGTATAAACCAAATCCCATGAATTTTTGATAGCATTATTCCAACACCAACACATATGAAAGTATTTATTAATTAGATTTGCGTGTTATTAACATGAAAATGGATATAAGGGCATCTACAGTTACACGAAACTTTCGTCGTGATGATAGATTCAAATTTATGAGTCAACGAACATAAAACTTACAAGTAAAAAAGAAAATACCCGTATCACTTAGCGATAAAATGCCTCTCATGCATTAACTTCAATCCATGTTTCAGTTCTGCTCGTGATCTTAGCAAACCCTCCATAACTAACGCCTAAAAATTTTTCATCTTAAAAAGGGTAGGTACCTAAATATGAATACACACATGAAGTACTCATAGACAATTTCGGCCAAACTCGTTGGCGTACAGTCAGTTGGAGACCAGCCAACTACGCAGGAGTTATTATAGTGCAGAAATGTGTGCGCAAATACAGGTGAACTCTATTCTCTCACTCTTACGATCTGATCGGCGCAAGATTGACGGTTTCACGAGCTCTCCGAGGTACGGTACTCTCATTAAGGATTTCTATAATCAAAAAAACTCAGTAACACTTTTTGGTCCGACCTGGAAATCAAATCCAAGACCTCTTGATCGGCAGTCGCATACGTTAATCGCTAGACCAATGAGTCAGTTAATTAAATATACAAATATATAGAATATGAATATATTTATATAATCATTTAAATATAGCGACTATTTCCGTTTGCGGTAAGCTAGGTCAACAGAGCGCTATTTACCTACCTATTATCCTGATGTACACGCTTGCCAGTTATGCGTGCCTTCAATGAGGTTTCCCTTCTTACTGAAGATTCACCGTGTACTGACACGGCGAATCTGACCAATGTATATCTGCCAGGGTCTTCTCGCACCGGCTTACCCACTTACAGGGGTGTATACACGAGACATAGATATATCTCTAGAAAAATCCTCATTTAAACATCATATTATGTTATTGTAGAGTTATAAGAGAGTGCATACATGTATAATGTACAAAGGACGGCATTATCTATACAAATAAATAAAATTGGAGTGTCTATTTGTAATATTAAAATAAACGCTTTCTACATATTCTTCTTCGCTATGAATGTATATACGGTACACATACCAAAATATATATTGTTAAAATGTTTGTGCCGGCTAATCTCTGGAACGGCTGGACCGATTTGGACGGGACTTTCACTGGTAGGTAGCTGATGGTACAAGGAGTAACTTAGGCTTACATTTTTTAGCTTCGCCCCGCAGCATTACCCACGACATACGACAATAACCGCGGGTAACACCGCGGGGTTCAACTAGTTACTAATATAATACTTATGGTGAATACAGCAGTGTTTTATGCCTAGCATTATTTTATGCGTTAAGTACTTACATAATAGTAGTTCAAGTTTATTAAAAACTACTTTGCCCTTTACTGCGTACATATGACATTTGGATTTTCAAGTTATTTTTAATTTTTCCCTATTTAAACTTTCCCTGGACTACGACAAGGATTTTAAAACTAAAATCAGCTAAATTGGCCCAGCCGTTCTCGAGTTTTAGCGAGACTAACGAACAGCAATTGATTTTATCTAAAAAAAATCAATCCAATCATTTTCAATCTTCCTAATTTTCACTCTTAATATAATATTGAAACGCGATTTTCTTCTGAACATGTCGTTATTTTTGTAGATTTCATTTTTTGATGTCAAGAACGTAAGCTAGTTTCCAATAAACCAAAAACATGAAAACATTTATTTATATCAATAACTATTTACCAAATCCGTGACAAACTTAAAAAATGAGACAAAAAAACCGCGGCAAACACTTAATTCAGTATCTGCGAATCTCACATCATGTGACATGGACTGTATACCTAAATATTATCAAAAGTTTTTAAACAGTCTGGTAATAGTGTTTTTCTCCTCATTACGTAACTTGTTATAAACAGAGTGCTCGTAAAATTATTTACACAAGTAAGACAACTAAAAGCTCATTGTTTAGAAATAGTTAACGAGCAAGATTTCTTATACAGTACTTCTCTCCATTCACTACGAAAGTATTTATATCTATAAGTACTAACTGTACTGGCATCGTATAGTTAGCTACAAATACATACACTTTAACTCAGTTTTAAAACTGTGATGTACTCCTGGCTAATGCAAAAAGTCGTATCTAGTCGAAGCAGGGTATAACAGGGTGGAAAATAACAGGACCGTAGTTGCGTAGCTTTTCATTTGAATTTATGAAGCAAATGTAACTTTTGACAATTATTGCAATGCAATGCAGTATTATTTTTATAAATAAGTAAATAAAAATGCAACCCACATTATATACGTATTTACACCTTCTAACTTTCAGCTCTAAAGAAAGAAAACACATTAATTACAATTTGTTACTGTAGGTAATTTTCTCTCCTATCAATATAGTTTATGGGTAGGTATATTTAAAAAAAAATCAAATATTCTGTTTTATTAACTTTTATGAGATTTGTGTGCATAGTATTTGTACATATTGTATACATACGAGTATACTGTTGGTACGTAACCAACAGTTTACCAGTACTGCAGATAAAAATTATCAATTTTAGACATTAAAAACACTTATGTAGTTAAAATAGTTTAATCTACAACTTAACAACAAACAAAATAACAATACATTTTGTTTGTGTAACGCCTTAATTCAAGAGCTTCTAACGCCGGCTCTGTGCACTTACGCAATCTGTCCGAGAGGCCATTAATCGAGCGGGGAGAGGGCGGGTGACATTTATCTAGTAGACTGCAAGCCACTCAATAAGATCCTCTCAGATAGTCACACATTACATATAACTTTACGATCGATAACAAACAACTACCTTTTACATTTCTAATAATTAATTGGGAAAACGGACTGATTATAGGATAAGATAGTGCATTTTGGCTGTCTAAAAAAAATTAAAATTGATCTGTGTAAGCTCAACTAATCATACTGTTGGTACGCATGTCTTATGTCATTCAGCAATCTTTTATGCAAATCAACTAAACTTATGGCAATTTTGAAAAAAACTTCTGTAAAAAACAATCTTTTTTTTTCAACAACTTCATGTCCATTACAAACAACAGTTTGTGAATTAGTACATTACGATTATGTATTCAATTGAACTGTCAAATGTATTCTTTCATTTTGAAAAATAATTACATATAACAAATGAATATTTAACTTAATACCTATTCGTGCAAATTGAACCATACCTAATACGCACAGATCACCCCCAAGGGAGTGATCTGTGCTAATACGTTAATAATATTATACTTCCTATAAACTGATTAATAATAAAGCTAAGTATTTCATGATCTCATGTACGTATCTTCATAAGTGAGTTTTGATTACAACTATTCATTATCATCAGCCCGTTGTAGTCCACTGCTGGACATAAGCCTCCCCCAAGGAACACCACAAACCCCAGTCTGTCGCTGCCAGCCCTCCTATGCAAGTTGTCCCGCTATCAGGCCAGAGGGCTTCTTAAACTGCATTTGCTAAGACATGGTTTCCACTCCTGAACCAGCTTACTGCAGATGTTGTCAGTTCTGCGACACTTACAACTATTATTATAACAATTTAGATGACTATTTTGTTCGGACATTTGACACACTGTTCGGACATTCAGCGTTTATGTTGTGGGTACTAGACAACTTATCTAAATACATCTTTGCTTGTTTCTTTAAATGCATGCTCATCATTATCGTTAATAGCCTCTATGGTTTACTGCAGAATAGAGGTCTCTTCTATAAAATGAGGTTTTCGCTTATTATATCACGCTGGCCAGAAGGGTTGGTATTGGGTTTATTTCAAGTTTTTTTCCTCAGCAGTGATGTTTTACTACGTAATTTACTCCCTTAGACATATATAATTATTGACTAATGTCCCATACAATTTACTGTTCCACATCAAACCAATTCCCAAACAGTTCCCTTTCCTTTACAAATGAAAAATTGAAAGAGTTTCAGTATATAAAGGCTAATCACTTTAAACTGTAGGTATACAAGGGGAAAACGGAACGCCCTACCAAATGACTTAATCATAGTAGAAGCAACCGTTTAAAGTACCTATACATAGATGGTAATGCATTTTTACTGTGTTAAGGTTCCATAACTTAGTTATTACTATGAAAATGAACTCTATGCCAACAGAAATAGAGATTATTTTGAATAAGTCGGCGCTGAGAGTG
Organism: Spilarctia lutea; assembly: GCA_916048165.1. NCBI lineage: Eukaryota > Metazoa > Arthropoda > Insecta > Lepidoptera > Erebidae > Spilarctia > Spilarctia lutea. The sequence continues at coordinate 16,287,559 of OU696471.1, read as the reverse complement.
ACTTTGTCGTGGTGAAGTAGGTAGGGCGGGCCGCCCAAACGTTTAGCAACCGTTTAACGAAAGCCTCGAGGTGGGTGTCGGGACACACCCCTGCTCAACCTCTGTTCATCCATATTTCATATTATGTGAGCCTATGGTGCGCTTAACTGTTTTACCTACAACTGTCACAATGATCTACATTTATGGATAAACACTCAATTAACTATTTTTTTTATATTTTATAGGCGACTATATTAAATTTGTTAATTTGGTGCGTGTGTCGCGATTTTGTATTTATTTTGAAGTAAGGTAACCGAGTTTGCAATGATATTTCTGAACTCTGACGATTTCAAAGGGAAATAGTGCCAACATTACTAGAGGTATTATCTATGTAAATGTAATATGTATGCATGGCAAGCCAGGATTAAAGTCGCGAGTTTTTGTGGGGTCAAAGCTGTCGAACACTTTGTGACAACGAAAATAAATCTAAGTGTGAGCGTAGTATTTTAAAAACAATAAAATATAACCATAATAACTTCTACTATATAGAAATATAACTTCTCTAAATTAGGTATTATTTATATTTGTCACAAGATTTTAAACTGAATAAAAACCCAATTGTGTGAATACGTACAATAGCTAATTCAAAACTGATTGACAAAAAAAGTACAAGAAAATAAGTAAATTCGATTTAAAATTATTAATATTATCAAATCTTTGTATAATATTGTGGAAATGTTGTTATAATAGTAAATAAGCTTTAAACTCCTATACGCAGTTGGTAAATAATTCATGTCAGTTGGCAGTGAACGTGTCTAGCAGCGCTTACACTCCTTCCAATTTAAAACGTCATTTATTTCTGCGAATGCAACGGTGTTATTTATCGTATAGCGCGCCATCCCTTGATAGCTTCGTTATATTTAGCGGGGTATAAAACAGGTATACAAGAGATTCTTGTAAGTTTCAAATTATGTTTCTCAGAATATAAGGTGCAAACGAGTCATCTCAAGGGAAGTACGCTGTTTTCTTGAAAGTTTTCTTCTTTTTCATTAGAGGTACTTCGATGAATTTGATTAAGAAGAATTCGAGAAGCGAAATTATATAAATAATTATAAGATAATTCTTCATAAGTGGACTTGTAAAAATGATTTAATGTTAAAAGAAGACTTTGTTTAAATCGAACGAAATGCATAGGTATGTAAATCGCATCGTGCAGGCTACACTCTATTATCAGGCTTACAATTGTTAAGAAGCTTACAAGCCTACTGACGTCTAACGATATTCAAAAATCACGAGTTTTCAAGTATTTTTTGGTATATTTGAATGATTATAATAAATTCAACTGAATAACCGAACGAAATTATTTCGCAAAATGTTAATCAGCATCATGACCATCCTACCTTTTTCACAAATTTATTTGGGGTTGGTGCCATGAGTTTTCTTCTTTCATTGTCCTTAATCACTCGATCCTGACCCTTATCATCTCCTGCAAGCCACTCCTTCATTTACGCAATAGTTTTAGCTACATCCTTTATGCCCGGCCGTCTGCCCAATGCTAACTCGTGAGAATCTTTACGAATATCATAAAGCTGAAGAGTTTGTTTGTTTGGTTGGTTGAACGTGCTACTTCTAAAAAATACTAGTCCAATTTAAAAATTATTTCAGTGTTAAACAGCTCAGTTATTGAGGAAGGCTTATAGATTTCATTACTTAAAAGAAGCTGCGTCTCAATGAAAAAAAATCCAAAAACAGCAGAAAGTTATTTCTTTTTAGAGCTTCTAATGTTTGCGCTGCGTTAGTGTTGAAAAAATAATATTTTAAAGAATTGAAAATTCTGTAAATCGTAAAAAAATGTAATAAAAAAGTTCGCAGCAGCATACATCTTTCTTTTAAAGGTAGATCACCTATACAAAATTCACGCTACGGGCAATAGGAGGCGCAGGCGATATTGTGCGGGTTAGCTAGTGTACCTACTACATAATATTGCAAAAAAAAATATGTAATAAAACTAAACTGCGAAACTGGATTTATTTATTCTTTTAATTTAATCGTCGTATTTTCAAAAGCAAGTAATTAGTAGTTAGATAAGAAGTCATAAGATTTATATAAACTGTAATATAATAACACATTAAAATGACAAAACAATGGTTTATAGTTTCGCATATTAAATTTTTTACTTGTATTTTGATTTTAAGCCTACGCAGCGAGAAAATTTAATTAGTTAGGAAGAAATACTTTATAGCTCTTGCTTAATACAGGTTTTTATTACTGCTAATTACGGTTACCGTATCTCATGGTGTGCATGATGTGTACAATGTTAGTTTCGAAGCTGCGTCATGATTTCAGTCCGTAATTATATTACATCTTTAAAATACTAGCAGAAATGCGTTAGTTTAAAAAAATTTGGTAAATTTTCATCGTTTTTTTCAAAGATTGCCGAAAAAACTACTTTTTGCTTTTTCTACAAATTTTCTCAGCTACAGGCAAAAAGAGCCTAAGCAACTCTCAGAAGATTTTTACACACCGTTGACAAAGCATTTCAGTTGTATTTATTAAAAGCTTTTATTTAGTTGCTCCTGTCCCTATGTTTGTAGTCAAATTTTGCAAGTTAAATTTGATCCACTTTCCAAGTTCCCATTGAGCTGAAATTTTAAATATACTTTTAATTCTAATGACAATGTCATTATATATAATCGCTATTATTATTAATCCAAAATCGCCACCGTAACAAAATGGCGGTCTAAAATTAAAGGGCTTAAAGTCATTTTTTATTAACAAGTAATAAAAGCTTGTTTATAAAAAACCCTTTTAAATTAATCACTTGTATTGATTAAAATAACTTTAGAATAAAACAATTGTTAAATAGCTGTATTACATACCTATTTACATAATATTATTTTTATTTTTGATAGTTTGCTTACTTTGTTAATAGTATCAAAAATCTCGGCCGCTGTAAGTTATGGTGGGGAGGTGTAGCGAGTAACGAAGTCGCGTTTGATATGTTAATTTATATAATTCGTAGCTTTCACTGCTTTTACCAGCTGGTTCAATATGTCCTTTCAAAATGTGCTATTGTTGTTAATAAAAGTGTGAAGAAGGGTATAAATCCTATGAAGTCATAATGGACAACAAATATTTTATCTAATATGCCTAAATTATTTTTATTTCACAACATATATGTACACTAGCTTTTGCCCCCGCGGCTTCGCTCGCGTTAAGAAGTATTATTGCGGCATACTTCTTAACGCGAGCGAAGCCGCGGACAAAAGCTAGTCGTCAAATATAATCCGCTAGATATATTATCTATGCACTATGCACAAAAATGGTTAATTCAAAGTTCTCTCCAAAATAACTTCATGTACATGGCGCTAGCATACAGAAATTTATATATTTTAAAATGAAAAGTTACTAATCTTATATAGCCTGCATCTCAAAATCCTTTCTTAGGGTATGCCTACGTCATAGTAGCTTTATGCATGCAAAGTCTCAGCCCGATCGTTTTAAAATTGACAAAGTTTCATACAAACTTTCATCCCCTATTTTATCCCCTTGGGGGTAGAATTAATCAAAATCCTTTCTTAGCGGATGCCTACGTCATAACATCTAGCTGCATGCCAAATTTCAGCACGATCCTTCCAGTGGTTTAGGCTGTGCGTTGATAGATCACTATGTCAGTCAGTCACCTTTGAGTTATATATATAGATGGGGAAAATTATAAGTTTGGTTGAAATAGTAGGCTCGGGGGTCATCCACGTATACGTATACGATAAATTATGGTGAAATACCATAAATTGTCTATATCTTTCTGAAAGAAAAATGGATTTCAATTACAGTAGATCACAAAAGCTACTGTTAACTTAAATTCCTTTTTTTTTCAATGAAAATATTGAAACCAAAATTTTGCTATCTTTATTATCTTTTATGGTATCTATATACGTCATGGAGGTATAAGGTATGTATAAAAAGATGTTTGCATCATAATTTACAGTAAAAAAAATATGGAATCAGATTTTTTGTAATATTCCCATTATTTTCGTGTATGTTTCGTAGGTATATGTACAACAACGTATAAATGCCATTAGCTCCCGTCCAAATACGTTGATTCAATAATAAAGTAGTTGAAATCAATTTACGACACTTCTCTCGCGATACAATAATGTAATTTTAATATTTAAAAGTGGCAACATTAACCCACGCTCGCTCTTCTTTGATTCCACGTTTTGAATACGAAATGTGAAGGAGAAGCGCGCGAAAAGCGACCATGTTGCTTTTAGCACCCTTTAATGGAAAATATTTGAAAATAAAACGAAGCGTCCTGATTAAAGTGTAAATGAAAGTGAATTGATATTTTAGCGACTGTTTGTAGATGCTTTACACGATGACGATTGTCTATTAATATTAAAGAAGAAAGTTGTTTTTATTTTTGACGACTGTTTTGATTTCTTTTTATTTTAGGACCGGTACTTTTTGTCTCTGGACGTGATGAGCCTAGTAAGCCATTAGCTTGAAACCTACTAATAACAACATGAGTTAAATAATAAGTAGTTTGAGTTATTTTTATTTCATTTAATCCGTTAATATATATTTCTCGGTCCATTTCCAAAAGCACCATAATAACGTTAGTTCTTTTCCACACTCATTGTCATAGTTTACCAATTTTGTCTTCAATTTTGCCGATTAACAGGTATTAATAAAAAAATAATAAATCATATCATCACAACTTTAAAAAACAGCGATCACTATTTATTTTTTATTAATGTCTTTTATTTACAATGTAACACACAAGTTAGTGAACTCTAGGGTGAATATGTGCCTTTGAAATAAGTATCAAAAACATAAAGTTATCGGCATTTCATATTAATGTTCTTTACGAAATTACACCTCGCACCGATAGAAGCCACTCGAGTAATTTTCAATTAGTTGAAAACATCTTTAAAGTATAGGTACTGGATTGGTAATTTTCATCAAAGCAAAACAGACAAATTCGTGTTACAAATCCTCAATTAGCGAGTATAGAGCTCAGTTTAAGCCGGCGTTTAAATTCGTTAGGAGCGAGAGATAATAAAACAGAAGCGTCTCTAGTCTTATTTACCTTTTAGTACCTACATGCCGATATATCTTCAAGAACCTATAATATGTAATAACTAGCTACGCCCCGCGATATTACCCACGTGTTTGTTGCTTTTGAATTGCCATTCACTGTTCCAATGGTGTTAATTTTTTTCGTGTTTAGGTACCTATTATTTTCCAAAATACAAGTAGGTAGTTTAAAACTCTTTCTAATATAAGCTATCTGCTAGTGAGAATCCCGTCAAAAATAAAAAAGAAGTAACAAGTAAATTATCCTTCGACAAGAGACATATAAAGTCGGAATAATTAAAAGTACAGAAAAGGGTTTCCATAAAATCCAAACTTTTTTTTTAACTTTAATAAAACTTTGTATAGTGTTAATTTCTTTGTTTCTTTTTATTAGGCCAAAACCTCATTTCGAAGGAGAGGATTGTATCCAGACTATTATCTAAGAGCTCTTGATAAACCGTAAAGTAGTTCTGTATCGGACATAGTCTTTGGCGGCGCCATCAATTGCGTATGTGAGTTGCGTAGCCCGCTAAGTGGATCTCCATTTTAACTCCTGAAACAAGCCGGTTGAGGCTTTCAGTTGGATCTCGGCATTTGCATGATTGGCATTACGCTGATTACCCCCTCCTCCCTCGACTCTTCCGTCACGCTTCGCCCCGCACTCCTCATTCGTGCCGATCCCAGATAGCGCCTTAACCGTATGCTAATTGATGTTTTGGTGTGGGGATAATTTCTAAAAATGTGCATTTTTTTTAATCTCGCTGTTGATTCAATGAAAAATATGGAGAACTTTGTTATTTTTTTGTAAAAATTTAAGTCAATATTTGAAGAAAAATTGACACCATGTTAACAGTTTTAGTAAGGAATGTTGGTGAAGTGAATAAAATTTTATTAACTGCCTAATAAGCTAATAATTATAAAAGTATAAAAACAGTGAGATGCAGACATAAGATACTAACGGTATTACGATACAATCGCTAACTGCGAGTATTTCTTTCACCCTGAATTTTACCCACATCCTCGTAGCAGTAACTTTTGGAATATTTAGAGGACACTTATATATAAAAATACTATGCTTTATCAGTAACCCCAACATCGTTTTTGTAAACTACACAATTAAAACTTAACAAAAGAAAACTAACATACACATTTGTAGCATTATGATTAACAGTCGGTTTGTAGAGATTAACACGTTAACGCGATACCTCGCCTCCCACACCCTCCTATCAAAATGACACACCTTCCCCCTTCCACCACCTCAACAGTTGAAAGTGCTTCAGAAAGTGTCGTTTATGTACTCAAAGCATATGCAAATGGATGTTTTAAAATTTTAGGGAGAGAACGCCACTTTAGTCCCTGAAGCACTTGCGAATATCAAAATGTAAATTCACCCTTTTATGTTTACAAATCTTGTAAATGAAAGCGTTCATTTTGTTGACTATAGTCCGAGAAACATCGACATTTTGGAGTAAAATCATCTAAAATATTCGTAATCAATTTTCAAAAACACCACTTCATACTGTAGTGATTTAGTTATTGTGCCTGTACTGGAATTGTAAATTGCTTGTGCTGTGAACATATGTGAAGTGGCAGTAAATAACTACCCGAACCGTAAGCGAAGTTTTAATTATTGCACTACCCCAAGCTACACAATTCTACACATACTAACGTTTTTCTTACCTAAACGACGCTTTTACGTGTATGATATAACGAAATAATAAAGAATTTATTTGTACTTTAATAGCTTTATATCTAGAAGAAATTCACGAGTTTCTTTGTTGTCTAGTTTTACGACTACTTTTCCTTCAAACCTCAACCAAATGTCACTTTTGACAACATATTTATATTCCGAAGATTCAAAATAAAAAGGCACATATTGTCAACGTAGTACTACTCATATTCACTATATTAATTACCCAAAAATATGTCATATAACTGATTATGTTTGATCAAACACCGTTTACCGGGTGTAAAGCGAGAAGCAGGAATAGGAAGACGGTGTCGTTCGGTCCGATGCGCCTGCCTAGCTCGCTGAGCCGCGCCACTCTCAGCTGATCGGGTTACTCGCTCGTGCTTACCAACACTATCCTTTGAGAATGCGCTCTGTGGGAAAATGATAAGCAATTATATGTACCGTCATTTCTAACCACGCAATCCTATAATTAATTGACCCATAACTTAAAAACTAATTTTAAGATATGATTTGCGCGCCGTAATTAACATGCTACCTAATAAGTTTCTTTAAAATATGTATTTATTACATATATTTAACAGTTTAATTTTCTAACTTACTATTATGCTATCCCCATTACAACATTTACCTTTATTTACACTACTAGTTTCCCTTATAAGCTCGACACGATTCCGAAATGTGTTTTTTTATTCTCAATAAATACTCGATGTTGTTTGAACTTCGGCATACTAACGAACGGGTGACAGCATGGTGACTGTATACTTCGGTCGAGCTTTCCTATATATGCCAAAGCCTTTTAGGATCGTCGAAACTAAGAAATAAATCGCAATTTACTCAGATTGAGACAAAAATACTTATCAGTGAAAGTGACCTCACTTCAATCTCATTCATTAACATTTTGTGATACTCCAAAGTGTCACAAAATTATGTTTGCGAAATAGATCATAAATATTTGGTGAAATATCGTTTCTCGCATTTGGGAAGCTTTCGAACAATTCAAGAAATTCAAGCAATATATCAACAACGTACGAATTCCTATATATCTCACATAGTTTTGTTCACTGTGAACCAGCAGTGGACAGCTTTTAGTTGTCCACTGCTGGACATAGGCAGAGGCCTAAATTCTAGGCTAAATTCTCCTATTTAAGGCTCTCCTTAGATAGGATAATTTGGCCTACTATACCACACCGGCCAGAGAGTTAGCTTAGAATTTATTTCAAGTTTTCCTTCTCTTTGCAATGCTGTTGCCCTGGTAGGCCTCCCTTACTAATCTCTTGCGAAACCCACGGGAAGAATAGAGGGGTGTTACTCTGTATTCTTAATTCATCTCCAGGCACGATACAAAAATATCATAGACAATATAATTGCGTCACTAGTTTTGTTCCTTCTCACTTTTATGACATATCGACGCGCGCGACACCCAGACATATCATTTTACCTTTTCTTTAGTTCTTATCTGTAATACACATACCTATATACTAGTCATAACAATTGTAATACTTATTTTAATTACCTTCAGTATTAGTCGCGGGTCTCAACATCGTCATAAAATAAGTTTATTTCTGGTATCAAATGTCCTGTGTATTAAGGTGTGGGATTACAGAATGTCAGATTTTTCGTTCGTTTAAACTCGTTGAAGAGCATTGGTGCGAGAAACGCGTCACGCCCCATGCTCATTTATGACGAACAGACGATATCAGTCCGGGCGATTGGATCCGATTACTATTATAAAGTGAATAAATATACCATTATACTCTTTACTACAATGTTAATATTCAGCTTCATTGAATCGCGGCTTCAGTCAATAACGATTGTTTTTTCAGAGCATTTTTTTCAGATCAGTATTGCTTTTCCTTTTAGTTAATCGTATCAGTTTAAAGAGAATTCCAATCGATTATATGTTTCGCTATCGTCAGTATGGCAATTAAATAGTTATTGTATGATTAAATGCAAATGTTACCCTACGTTTTTTGCCGATAATAAGAGGAGTGTTCTTATACCAGCAATCAGCGAAATGTGTACTCACTAGAAGTCGTGCACTACTCCAGACCATCAGGCCAGGTCAAAACTAGTATTATTAGGACTCGTTCTGAACTTTCAATTGACATTGCTGACAAGAAAAGACACGGTTCTCAGGTTACCGCTAAAAGTTCGATTGGTATTCGACGATTATTGAGCTGCAACCGAACGAGTCCATGCCTCGATGATGTTATGTTTATTTTTGTGAGTTGCCTAAGTTATTTTACTTTTTAACTTTTACACATTTGTTTTAAAGTAGGTACAGTCTACGGGTAAATGTAAATTTTTAACTAAATTATCTAAAAAACTTGAAATTTATTAAAATAGTAAAAAAATATCTTAGGTAACAAAAATACTTCGCTTATTGCAGCAAAACTCTATTTCGATCAGATCCCAAAAAATAGATTATCTTTGACAGTCTCCTAAAGGAGGGAGAAGGGTCAATGACAATCGATATAATCAATGCTATACAACACGCAATTCATAGTTGTGGCAATCAAACTTAAATCAAACTAAAAGATTATTGTAGGAAATCAAGTGCACAGCTTATTAGCCCCAATTAAAACAAAGTCATTTAAGTGAGAACACGAGTGGTATCTGACCACAGCGTCCCTTCCCGTCTGCGTCGACATGTAGTAGCGTGGACGTCAATCCAGTGAGTCGTGCGACCAGTGGCTAATTCCACGATATCATGTTCACATACTCTATTAAACATGAACCATCTATACGTACCGAGCTGACCACAGTTTATTTATACTAGACTTCAGTCACTCGGTTACATCGCCATTGCTGAATAAGCCGTCAATTTGAATTCAAACTTTACCGAGTTAATTGCTGTCATAATTGTTTTATGTACTCATATGCCTAGTGACACAGATATAGACAAGTCACAATGTAATAATGATAATATATATAAAATAAAACTCATCGTAAACATATTCGTCGCAGTCAAAACGATGTTCATTAGTAAAAAGTTTGTTTGCCATTATTAATAACAATAGGTTAGTGTCGGAGTTGATGATAAGATAATTCACTGTTGATGTGAATAGTCTTTAATGTTTCACTGTTGGACATAAGCCGGTCAGACGAGTTGATATTGGGTTTGTGTCAAGTTTTTGTTCTCCTTGCAGTGCTGTGGTTCGGCGAAGATTCCTCCCTTAGGCGGCGCTTACGACACCTACGGAATGAATAGGGATGGTAGCTCCACACAGTCAGATGGACAATTATATTAATGTATCAAATGTACTTCGATAAAATTTATGTTTACATTAAAGTAAATAAATTGTGGCGACCTCCACATACAGCGCCATCTACCGAAGATACACTGTTGGGCAGTAGCCCGCCAGGCATGATCACCTCGCCTGGTCGGAGGATCCTCCCTTTGTGTTGGGTGGAACATGATACCCGTTCCCCCACAGTGGTGACCCCGACGTGATTGGAAGCAGCCTTCAAGCCGCAGCACCATCATGTTCACTCCCACAGCAAGTCTCAGCCAGCCAGCAACTTCGGCCTCAACAGGGATACACCACACGCAGGATGCGACCGCTCCAGCCTGGTTACCCCTACGGCCTCATCAGCGTCTAGGCACAGCACACTGCACCTACGGTCCATGTAAGCAGAGCACATCTCTCCCGTCTACGCAGCAGCCAGCCACTACGCAGCAACCGCCCCGACTCACTGGGGACCTCACCGCAGCACCGCGCACCGCATGCGATCCCGACTCACTGGGATCAGCGGACTTCAGCCCCGACTCACTGGAACTTGCGGCATTCAGTTCTGACTCACTGGAACTACTCACTCCTGGCACTGGCAAGCTCCGCATCAGAGCACAGACAGCTGACTCAACATATATCGACCTCCAGTCTTGGAGGGGAGTGATGTGGCGACCTCCACATACAGCGCCATCTACCGAAGATACACTGTTGGGCAGTAGCCCGCCAGGCATGATCACCTCGCCTGGTCGGAGGATCCTCCCTTTGTGTTGGGTGGAACATGATACCCGTTCCCCCACAAAATTATTTGAAGATAAACTTAGTTTACATTATCATTTAAAAAAACTAACAATCAAACTTAGGGACATCATTTAATTATCTAATTATATTATGAAACATTTTGCAAACATTAAGGAATTGACTGAAATTGGTATTAACTTTTTTAAGTAGCTGAACACGTGCTTACTTTACGCATAAGTATGAATATATTCCTGAAGATGAACAAAGGAAAAAAAATAATGAACTCTGATTATATAATATCTATTCGTACAATAGAAAACTATATTAACATTTGATATCTCGTTTTCAACTGCACGACTTTCGCCACTGTCCGTTTGGTGTAAAGGTTTCGTATGTCACTAAACTCATTACAAATAAAGCTTAATGAAATGTTGCCATATTTCGTAATTTATCTACAACACGCACACTGCCTGACATATAGACACACACACAAGTACACTGACTACCGTAAACCAAGGCGTGTGTGAGTGTTCGAGCGGTTGCTTGCGGTCGCCGCGGCTCGCTTGGTAAACGGACGTAATCTCGACTAAACACTGATCAACTGTGTCTACAATTTTCAGCTCAGTAGTAGACTGGCTCACCTGATGGTTCAGAATTCGATTTCAGCTTAGATTTAAATTATAAAAATAGATTGCAAATATTATAATACAGAGAAGAGAGGACACAAGATAAAGAGAAGTTTATTGTGTACCTAGATGTTTCCAATTATTGAATCGGATCACCATTACTCTACTTTTACGATTTGTCAAAGGTTTTGGAATTATTATCAATAGAACTCAAAAGTTTTACGCCTAAAACGATCCGGAAAATTGATAATAATTTTAGTATGATTTCAAGAAAAACAATGTCTACTCATACAAAATTTGTAAGCCTCTTAACATATTATGTATTTATGGACGTTTATTAAAAGTTACATATCGCCGGCTTTATCTAAAGAAAGAATAGATTTTTTTTTATTTATTTAATGAGGGCTTAGTCACGAAGTGACTATGCCGCCCTCCTGGCATATATAACATATATAGAGAAAAATAATTTATGAACTATTAAACATATATATTTTGGCTATATAATAGTGTTCTCGCTTTCTCCGTGCAAGGGAGAGCGAGAATGCAATGACATTCACCCACATCAAAATTAGTTTTACAAAATAATTGCTTTCTTTCAGCCTCGTTTTGGATGCATTCCATCAAAATATGATATACGTCCTCAACTTTGTTATAAATTGAGCAGTTGGAGGAACCAACCTTACCAATTAAATATGCAAAACTGTTTAGTGCGATATGTTCAAATCGAAGTCTAAGAGCCATGACCATAAGAGAAAAAAGAGATCAGAAGGCTTGTGTAAGATCATTATATTAAATTATTATATTGTAAAACAACCAACATATTCAACATATTGGAATTTAAGTAATAGACATATGAAGATTGGGGTGGGGTAAATTATAAAAGTAAGTGTTAAGTTAAAATTGTAAGTGTTTATCCATGGTGATATTTTTAAAGTGAAGCTACATTAACGAGGCAATTGTAAATCGATATGATCAAGTTAAACTATTGGTTAATGTATCAGTGACGGGTAAGGCGATACCCGGTGTGGCTACCAACTCGCACACATCGATGTGTGCACTACATTGCACACAAGGCATGCACTAACTACTGACGGCTATAATCACAATAATTAAACTTTACATGTAACGTGAATGGCCAATGATAAATAAAAGAATGTTGTTCGTGTATCATTTTATTTTGTTTATCTAACGGCTACCATAAATGTCTGTTCTCATTTCAGTGGAGTATATGTAGGTATACCTATTATCTACGTATTTCTACCGGCATCGATTTTTTGATGTTTTAATAATCCACAACAAAGAATTTAAAAAAATAGTATTGTATTTAAATTTTAGGTACGCAACAAAAGTATATGAAAGGTTACATCTACGCATCTAGGTTACCTTCGATTTGTGGTATTCATGCAGCGCTGGCTACGGTGTAGCGAGTAGAACGACCGGCAATCCCCGTGTCTATATTATTATTGGTAGTATTAGTTATTGGAAAGTTTTCTACTACATTACTAGGTAGTAGAGTCACGATGTCGAAGTTGATGACAGCTCGAACGGCTCAGTCGGCTCTAACAGAAGACCAATCTAATGCATTCGTGCTGTCGTGTTTCGTTGGTGAGTGCGAGACCAGGGGCCTAATGATGCAGGAGCATCTCAATAGGCCGCTATAGTGTATGTCACCAGGCTGCATTCTCTCAGTGTCTGCAATCGCAATGCATTCCATGGTAAAAATGACTGTTCAGGTAAAACTGCCACTAAATTAATCTTGGGATTAATAAAGGCTAGAAAGATGCATATGTACTAATCCTTTAAAAAAATTAATAGGTTTTATAAACGAATGCTAAAACTCCCTATTACTACACACACAATTATATCATTCCAGTTTACATGACGTGTGAGTATGTGTGTGTCACGGGTTATGCGCACGCGCAATTTCGCAGTATTTTGTATCGTCGTGCGACCGCAGGCTCCATTCAACTGATACTGTGCTCTCGAGTCTCGGATTACATGCCCAGAGCAGTTCAGGTGAAATCGTTTCATAAACACCCCTTTGGCTTCTGTGACACTTAAGGGGGTTCTAAAGTTATTTGTATCACTGTACTTTAAACAAAATTCCTTAAAATATGTGGTGGAAAGGCTTGAAATACTGGTCCTGACACCACGAACTTTCTGAAAGCTTTAAAAATCGGTAGAAAGATTATCCTATACCTACTATATTATTTGTTTACGTTTGTTGGCCAAATACCCGTACATTGTAACAGCTGTACAGATTGGGATACAATTTTTAGTGAAAGTACATTATCTTAATATATATAAATCTCGTGTCACAATGTTTGTCCTCAATGGACTCCTAAACCACTTAACCGATTATAATAAAATTCGCACACCATGTGCAGTTCGATCCAACTTGAAAGATAGGATAGTTTAAATCTCAAACTATAGTCGCAATTTTAATTTATTGCTAATTATTTGTCTGTTATTATTTGACAGTCACAATTATCTGTTAACTCCAAATGATTCTAACAGATGTCGATACCTTTCGAGTGGGTTGAGTAAGTAATCAATAGATGGCGCTGCTATGGTAAATCTATAGGCTATATTTTATTTTGGAAAAAAATAGGGTTCCGTAAGATATTGGGGTTTTTCGAACACAAGGTGTAAAAAATCAACCCTATACGGGGGAAAATTTTTCGCTACGGGCAATAAAAGACGCAAACGAGGTTGCGTCGGTCAGCTAGTTATCTTATATAAATTAATTTCTCACTAATTTACATACATTTCTACTAAAATCATTTCTCTGCTAATTTAATCGAAATAGCAGGCCCTCTTCTCCACAAGTGCAGTAATACGATTTAAAACGACTACCAATCACAATATTATCGGTTTTTACAACACGTTTTCCCCTCTTATGTGTTTAGCGTTCGTTTGTGTGAGAGCATCGCCGTTAATTTACTCATGAATAGTAACAAGTGGGGTCCGGCTCGAAAACCATTAATGGCATGTTTTTGCCACCTATACCGTGATTACTTCTAGTAAAACGGTTGTTTCTTGCTATTATTCAGTATACAGAGTGCCTGCTCTAACTTTAGACTACAAAAAGTACAAAACGTGTCTCTACAACCATGATCCGTTATTAATATGTACATTACCGATTAGAATTGCAATGCTTATAAACTGATTATATTTCATTACAAATTTCTTAAAATAAGGTGTATCAAATAGCGAAATATTTATTAGTAGGTATATGAAATATGGTTGTATATCGAGTAGTAGGTACTCCTGTTTGTTTTGTGCCTTGAACGTTACCTAGTACTGCCAAAAAAATGATAATGTATCTTTTTTATGAATTGGCAACACTGAGTGCTAAATAAGTCGGAAAGTTTAGAGGATTTTCTAAGACCAAACTTAGTCTAGGATCAGGAGGTGTAGCATATATATATATTTAACAGTTTAAAGTGCATGATTCCGCCTCATTAACTTCTATGCATCTACATCCATATTACTTTGTATTACCCCGATATATTATTATTCGTTGTTTAATCGAATAAAACGTAAAACCACCTGTTCGGTATCAATCGCAGTTTCTTGCTAGTGCAAATATACGTTTTTAAACTCGTTATAATCAACACTCAAGGCGTTGTATATTAAAAAAATATGCTTGCAATTTTCGACACTTATATTAAACCTAACATTACATGAATCCGCTCCACGTTCATATTTCAACAACAACATATCAATGATTTCTTGAAAATATCTCATATTTCCTGCACGGGTAGCAAGTGTTCTATAAAAAATGATTTTAAATGAGTTTCTACTAAAAGTATGCGTCGTAACAATTATAATTGATAACGTTTCCCATTCGCTCAATTATATTAAATGGAGTGAATGTTAGCTGTTTCCCGGTTTGAAACAATAACGATAATCAGATGGCAACATCTCGCGAACAATGACATTGTGCCTCAGCGCGGTGTCCATAAATCTCATGAAAAAGAATAACTTGTTTATTTTTATTTATTTGTATAAACTAAACTATAGGTATTAAACAGCATGAAAATTAAATACCTGCTACATAATGAGATAGGATGGACAGTAAAGTTTGGCCTATCGAGTTTTATGTATAATATTGTTAATATTTTCTTACCCAGGTTTACACCACCCACTTTTTCTTAGATTATTTACTACAAAAAATAAAGTTATAAAGTCATACTTTATAACTTTAATTTATAGTAAAAAAGTACCTTCCACACACATTTAATAAATGTGTTAAAGTTATGAAAGAACTTAGAAATACCAAAAAATCATAGTAACTATATTATTTTCTGTGTCATGCGAAACTTTACAGAATAAATTTTCATATGGTTGACACGTTGAAGACTATAGCATAATAAATCGATTTACCTACTTCTATCTACAAACACTATCTACTTCTATCTAGAATTCACAATTATTAGTTAGAGTTAGGCAATTACACATTCCTTTTTAGGGAAAGACATAAGTACTTAAGACTTGACAAAAGTATATTAAGTTTAATTTCTACGTGTAACTTGCAATTAAAGTGTGAGATATACGAGCGAATACACCGATATTAGAATGCCAGTATAACAATTAAAAACAGTAAAACTAAGTACCTACATTTTCAAAATGAATTATTGACTTATCTATCACTCACATAAATATACCAAGACTGAAATATGTGTATGTAGTAATATATAAATTACCCAATAAAAAGCTACGTATTTGATCAAGGTGTCATTTTAGTTATTACGTGTAAGTACGATCGAACATTTGTTTGTGAAAAATAGAACAATGTTAAAATCAAAAAAAATCCAATTTACGTTAGATTTGTAAATCGGGCCATAGACTGAGTTAATTTTTATTTGATTACAATATTTTAAAAATACGATTGTAATCGTCAAAGTAACACCTACATACTCATGTAAAACTTTCCATTCCTTTTATCTTTAATATTTTGATATATTCGTGTTATATCTTTATGAATGTGACAAAAACCAAAAAAGGCGTATTTAGTTTTCTATTTGCCAGCGCATGGCATGACTTTTCATATCCTATACTCTTTTTTACTGCTGTGGGATTTATTATAAATAATCGTTGCTAATTTTAACATGTGCATGAATATTTAGAACTAGAACAGATAAAGAATTGTCGATGATGTACCGCATGGATACGGGGGAAACTAAATTGTGACATGGCTTTTGTAAATATCAAACATTTTCAAGAAAGCTTGGTCACCGCAAGCTTTTAACCGACTTCCCACGACGCTGTTACTGTTAACCTAACTGCCTGTAAGCGGTGCACACATAATACTTAAAAATTAAAAGTTATTGTATTTATGAAACGTGTGAGAATGTTTAATTAAATAAATGGAATAAACGGAACTAATTACTTATTATATCTAATGAAAGTGACGACACACTGGTAAACATTGTACTAACATAGTATAATGAGATCATACTAAGTCCCAAAGTTCACAAGCCGATTAGGCCATGAAAGCGTATTATCGCATAATTTGTTCAAAACTATCAGTATTAATTAGCATTATGTATATAAAATAGAATGTCTTTGATAAATTACAGTAAGTAAAGACTACACTGGAGGTACAAATATTCTAAACAATATACAATTCTGATCACTTTTAACAAATCTTAAATCTGTTTTCATATGTACCTACATTGCGTAATTAGACAATGCTATGGACATATATAATCTAAGGCTATGGCATAACAAATGGGTTTCAGTAAACGTAGTAAGAATGAACCAACTGTTCTGAGTTCTGAACGAAACCTTGGCGGAATTTTTGGATATGCAGGATTCTGAAAATAGTTTACAACACGATTGGAATTACGATCTTCTCTAAAGTTTCAGATCATGATCTTAATATTGTCCTATTTGTGTTCAGTGAACCCTTTTTTTCTCTCCGTGGGTAAATCCGAAGGCGATCCGAGGGCGGATACCATATTGTTGTGGCATGTCGGACTCGAACCAACTAAAGTCTCGGGTAGATGCCGGGGAATCAGGTGCACCCTAGAAAGGAAATCCCTGGATCCCCAACGTACCTCGGACTGATTCCCGACGCCTCTTTTCGCCATCGTCCTACGCGACAGCAATTCCATCCCCATCGCTTGGATGGCTGGCAGTCCACAACTGTGCGCTTTTTCGCGAAACTTTCTACCTCGCGCAACAAAACTGTGGAATAAACTGTCGCCTGCGGTATTCCCAGACCAATGCGACCCTCAAACCTGCAAGAAAAGAGCGTACTCCATCTTAAAAGGTCGGCAACGCACTTGTGACGCCTCCGGTGTAGCGGGTGTCCATGGACGGCGGTGATCGCTTACCATCAGACGATACGTTCGCTCGTTTGCCCATATTCAATAAAAAAAATACACCTACGGCTTATAGATGGCCCCCTCCTGTGTGGGAACCCCAATGTTCCCCTTACTGTCCCCGTGTACCTGGCCCGTTACCGGGGCCCAGCGGGCAGGGAGAGTTCTAAACGTCTACCAGTCCCGCTCCGCGGTCTCTTTGGCAAGCATAACTTGCTCGCAGAAAGAAACCGCGGAGATCCACGAGTTCTCCCCCGCAACATGGCCGCAATCATGTTACTGAATTAGTAAACCCCCACCCTGTTGGTCGCCGCGAGGTCACGCCTCGGCTCCCCCCACGCCATCGCCATGGCCATCGCAGTGGTGGCACTCAGGCGTTGGCACCTAGCGGATAAGACACAGGTGATCTCCGAAACATGCTTTTCAAGTGATCACCTGCGTCAGCCTGTATGAGAGGGTCCCATGACGCATCTCGAGCCAATCCTCTATAACGGGTCTTACCGCTGCAATAACGGCGTGCCCATTTTTTATATATAAAATTATAAACAATGTATCAGTTGCATAAACAAAAATTAGTTCCATATTAAGGTATTTCCTGGGCATACGTTCGTGTGCAAGTTTCACAGGACTGCACGCCCTTCGGCGCGGGCGTCATGTGCTCAACTCGCCCGCCTCATTAATGAGTTGGGCTGAAACAAAAAATATGTTCGTCTACACAATACAAGCGCATGACTCGCCGCTCTGCGATCAATTATTAATAAAAAAGCGGGCCGCTTCATTGAAAGGGCGATTAGCTCAATATTTATATGGAATATTCGGTATCAACGGCGCTTTGTGCTCATAATTCGGTGGGTCGTGACGCGGCGCGTTTGACTCTCCGCCGCGTAACATAGACCAACTGCTACGGACGTAGGCTTGATACTACGTTCACTACAATTTGTCATAGAAACGCTTTAATCAAGTAAAACTTTATAAAACCTGATCTAGTTGTAGTTGGCAACAAACAAATGAAATGGATAGTTAAAGTAGTAACCTACTCGTGTCGGAAAACCTAATTATATTCGATGTAAATGCTTGATAAAATTGTATAATAATAAGATCTTTTTGATCCAAAGTGTGTGTAGTAAATAGTGTTAGCCTGACTATTCTGCAATTTCTGAAAAGTCTAAAATGCGTAACAACGGAGCTAAGAAATGAAAACCTCTGAGCGTCATAATTAATAAAGGCAGTATACAAATCTGTGGCCTTTACACTTTATTCAAGTTAGGTTTGGGCCACCAAGCTCGGCCCTCATTGTACTACCGAATTGACTCGCCTCTTTCAATAGAATTCTTCGCCGTGAAAGCATCCACTATGTCGGCATTTTATTTAATCTAATACTGTTCGCCAGAAGTTAATAGTGACCTACACTCACACGATAATCGCTGATTTAAATGTGTCAATAATATCAATTGTATTAATATACTCGTACTATGCTAATAAACAGTTACACAACACGAATGTTAATTAAATGGATTGACGGATTGGGACATAATAAACGCCTTACTTAGAAGCCGAGGATCGAATCAGGTGACGTGCAATTGGAGAGGCCTATGTCCAGCAGTGGACTGCAATGGACTGATGATGATGATAAAACGCCTTACCAAACTAATACCATGGACTAACAGAAAACCGGTGGGTACTATGAAAAATTTACTTTCGAATACTATGCTGTCCCAAATTCTTATGTGTTAGCAGGATTTAGGATTCATATGAGGATGGAGTAGGATACCCCGACTAGAATAGTTCAGCCCGTGGCTCTGACTATCAGCTTAGCGTAGTACATTATTTGTGACGGGGATAAACCACTATCAGTATTTAAGTGAAAAATAAGGCTCTTTTAAGAGAGCCGTCTGTTCCTTGGCCTAAATAAATACATACTTACATAATACGGTAGAAATGCTTTAGCACTTTTTCCAAACAAGCTTTTAAAATGAATGATCAGTATAAAAGTTCCCAATATATCGGAATGCCAAACAGTTTTATTGGCCGACTGAAACCCAAATATATAAAACAGATCTGGCCTTCCTAATTATTCTCATTTATAGATAATTCATTTGGCTTACATATAACAAATGGCTGCCAGAACAATTTTTCAGTAGAGCTGATGCTAATGAAAAGGCATTTTCACGAGCTTTGGCGCCGGCCGACATGCAAATGTGCTGGTTAATGACGCGCGAAGCGGCGCAACACAACTATACAAAACAAAACGTTACTTTATATACACTTTATTGTGAAAACTTGTTTTGGATCTGCTATTAAGGTTTCATGGTCATCGTAATAACTGACTGGCACTTAGAAAATAGAATATCGACATTTGAAAGGAAGCGATGTTTCGAAGACCGTAGAACATTATTAGTTATAACCGTTACAAGCTCATCATGTTTTGATTTTACAATATTATTATTATCTGTTGTCTGTGTAATTCAATCCTGAAGAAGACCAACTACAGTTAAGGAAAGTATTGTATAAAAAAAATATATAAATTATGTATTTATATCAGCTGTCTAGTACCTACCCATAACACAAGCTCTGCTTAGCTTGGGACTAGATACCGTTGTATGTTAGATGTCCGAAATATTTATTTAGTTATTTATAAAAATCTGAGGTTGTTACTGTACTTTTAAATTCTTAAACTGAACTAATCAATAGGATGTTTTTTTACTTTTATTTTATAGTAGTTTAAAACGTAAAGTAAAGTCGCCAGCTAAAATCAATAGCAGAATCGTTTTGTTAGATTATTTCAGTCGTCTCAAGCCATTGTTTCAGGTTAGGCGACTTAAGCTACATCCATAAGATGATCAATGATTGATGACACTCGTATTAGGCAAATTTTATAAGACACTTAATCAATATACAATCATATTATCATTCTTGAAAATTAAAGTGTCACGATTGAGCCATTGAAATCGCCTCAGAAAAGCCCTTCAACCTTGAAAAGGCCAGAGAATGCGGCATGAAAGAGGCTCACAATACTCTTTTAATTTGTCATTATGTAGCAATAAAAACATGGTAAATGAGAGCGACAAAAAACTCGTTCAGAGTCTGACAAAAAACCGCTAGCTGGGGCGAAATTCGCAAATCATTCCGTGATAATGACGGCCGCTTGAAAAAATTTAAATATCAAAAGGCCGGACGGGCCACGGTAATGGTTTAAAATCATTTTTCATTCGAGTCACTCGTGAGTCAGAAATATGAAAACGGTAGCCATCGTTCGGGCGCGGCTTCCATTAACTCTAGCCGACTAGCGATTTGAATTTTGGACGAGTTCCATGTCTCATTTGCTACCTTCCGAGGAATAAATAAAACAAAACGTTACTCATTTAGCTTTAGCAGATTGATAGTAGCTTAACCGGTATGTTCGTCTAAGCGGCGTTTTTTTTTGTACCTTTTTAAAAATAGCACCTTAGATGGTTGATATGATTAGATAAGACTGTCAAACTATTGTCAATTATGTTCCTGTCTGTTGTTGCTGCTTGTCAAATTGGTTGTCGCTATCACTATTAATAATGCTTGATTTGCACGCACACCAGCGTTATTACGTTGGTCCATTCGTTTTAGTTGCTCTGTATTACGACACTATTCAGACATAAACGAACTAAGGAAAGCCTTCAAAGTTGCTTTAAAATACATTTTACAAATTACGTTAAGGCTTTCAATTGACAGCAAGGATTGCTTTTTAATCAAACGTTCGTAAAATAATATTTAACACATTGTTCATATGCAACCGTAAGTCAAGAATAACAAATCATTTGTTGTTCTTGACTCTCTAACGCGTCTATTCTCTTGCTTTTTATTCGTTAATATTTTGTTTTGACCACGAAACTTAACGTTGAGAGATGTCATTTCCGTAAATTTATTAATTTTCTAATAGCGTTTACATTTTTAGAGGATCGTTTTTTGTTTTTTCGGAAGACGGTCCCCATTTCATGTCATCCACATTTTATATATTTTTTATCATTAATTTCATCACGACGACGACTTGAAGACTTGAAGACTTGATAATTGAAGACGATAAATACTTGACATTGGCAGAAATAGCTGATCCGAGTGATCCGGCTAGTTGCCATTCATCATCAAAAAAAAAAAAAAAAATACATTTTTAGAATGTCAAGTTGGCAAGCGGGGCTTGTTAGAATTAGGACTATACGTGAAAGTAGTACCTAATACTTACTTATTTTATTACTATTAAAATGTTGTTTTTGTTGATACATTCCTTCAAAATAAATAAATGAAAACACATTAAGGTAAGTGCAGATGCAGAAATAAATCCTTGATCCGTGGTTAGATTAAGTAGTCGAAATGTCGTCGTTCAATCATATTATGCCAATCTTATAGTCAATTATATCGGGTAGGTTGTTTTGTGAGTGCTGATTGTTAAAAGCTCTGTTCAAAGGTTTAATATACTCAGTGGCAGAAAAAGTGGCCCAAGTACATATATGAAGCTTGTAAGCAAATGAAGCGTTATTTATAAGGTGTTTCAATGACAGTAGGGTTCGAGTGACCTGTTTGGTTTAAGTGGCTAATTTGAAATTAACTTGTGTTTACTAAAAATTTACGCCAGAACTGTTTTTAACGATATCCCAAGACGGGAGTTAAAAATCGTTTTTGGTTCAATGCGTCTGTAATGTTTGGTTTTAAGAATCGATAAGAAAACTTTTGACAAAAACCTTTATTTTTTCCGTTTTGCCAAATTGTTATTAAAACTTTAACTTTTAAGTGTTAATTTTAACTAAACTTACGTTATAAACCCTTAAGAATCCGGCTTACGGTGCTCGCAAATGTAAGTTGAAATTTGCTCGGAATATTGCCGACTCTGTTTAACAAATATGAACGTGTGCGCCGAGTGCGCCGCTGTGTGGGAGTGTGTGAGTGGATTTATCATTCATTATGGACGTTCATACGACCCGAGTCGCAGACATTTGATTGTCTCGGTGCACAGTGGTGATGTATGCGACTGCTATGCTTGAGGTCTGAAGTTCGATTTCTAGCTCGGCCCAAATGTTCGTATAATCTACAAATATTTGTTTCGGAGCTTAGGTTTTTTCTTGTATTACTTTACCGCCGTACCGTAATATGTATGTATTTAAAAAAAAGTATATACGTATTTCAATCAGTTGTTTAGTACCCATAATACAAGCTTTGCTTAGTTTGGGACTCGATGGTGTTAATAATAATAAAAAACATTTCGGATATCTCACACTTGTGTCAGACGTACGAAATATAAATATTGTTATTATGGGATAAGAAAAATTCAAGTGAAATACCGAAACAACCGCGGGTAACACCGAGGGCCTAAGCTAGATTTTATTGGTAAAATTACGTGTGTTTATTCTTTGCTTTATTTTGTCGATTACTTTAGGGAATCGTTAGTGAACGTAGACTAGTAATGCATTATTTGGATTTCTATTTACCGCGCCCATTTCTCAATATATGAAAATATGTCGAGATCTGGCCCTGTAAAGAAAACCTAGTTTGGTCATAGTGTTCTGTTCCTCGTGGTTCACTGAGTAGTTACCCCAAGCTAATCACGAAGAACACCGAGGGCCTAAGCTAGATTTTATTGGTAAAATTACGTGTGTTTATTCTTTGCTTTATTTTGTCGATTACTTTAGGGAATCATTAGTGAACGTAGACTAGTAATGCATTATTTGGATTTCTATTTACCGCGCCCATTTCTCAATATATGAAAATATGTCGAGATCTGGCCCTGTAAAGAAAACCTAGTTTGGTCATAGTGTTCTGTTCCTCGTGGTTCACTGAGTAGTTACCCCAAGCTAATCACGAAGAACATCCTCTTGGCTGTTGGTAATCCCCCTACCGTTCAGATTAATCGTAGGTACATTCATAAACCATATTAATAAAAAATACATTCCATAAGATTATTTTATTATATTTAGTATAATTTAATTAGACACTGCTAAAAACAAAAGACAATCGTAGAAAAGCAAATGAAGATCACATATTTTTATATTGTAAACACATACAAATTAAAAAATACAGTTGCAAACAATTCACGACCTTAAAGACATTTACCTAAAAACGTGGTTTTTGCCGTATATAAATGATTTTCATCGTGTATATGCATTTTTTTTTTATGCAAGTTCATAATAAAGTCATTAAGGTCGAGATTTGTTCGCAACTGTATTTTTTATTTGTGATAACAAGCCCAGTTGCACTCGGTGATTAGAAACAATTTCTTTTGAATCCGTTGACGAAATAAAAAGTTTCATACAAACTCTGAACAACTAATTTTACTCCCTAAGGGTTTTTATTATTTATATCAATTGAAAAACCTATATAGAAAGTTTCAAGTTTCATCCATGGAAAAATTAAAAGTTTCATACAAACACGGTTTTCACCGCCTTGAGGGTTAACAAAGTCGTAGCAATGCACGTATTTCGATACCAAATCCAAAGGCAAATATACATTTAATACAATTTAGCAAACGATATGTTGCGCTTGTGTATGCACATGCATGAGCAATGCAATTACGCACACATTGACATCTGCTTGCCGCGATCCACTATTTGGTTTTTATCCTACTACTATTATAAAGGCGAAAGTTTGTAAGTATGGATGTATGTATGTATATGTATGTATATGTATGTATGTATATGCGCGGCGTTGCCCGCAGTTATCATCGTACCGCGGGTAGCACCGCGGGGTTCAGCTAGTTGTTTATAATATAGAAAAAACAAAATTAAAACATGTAATTTAAGCTGTAAAAATGTGTAAAATTAAATTAGATTTTACATTATTTTACGTAAGTTTTTTGTATGGATACTAACATAATACGGTAGAAATATGTACAAACTGCAAATTATTTTAGTATTCAATTTGCATGGACAATTCAGCCTACACCGGCCCCTTAAGGCATTACGCAGAATAAAAATAACAACCATATTTTATTATAAAAAGGTAATCCATCTTTTCATTTTAGGCCCCTTTTTTTGTCGGTGTGTGAGTGATATGATAAAGAAGATTCATTTAACTTTGTTTACTTTAATTTTTAACTTATTTCCAAAAATACTTTGCCTATGTTATTCCATCTCTAAGGGTAGAATATTAAGGGTTAAAAAATACAGTACAAAAGATTATTCTCATTTAGTCACATTGGAGCCCGTGATATCTACACCAATATTATAAAGAGGAAAACTTTGTTTGTATGTTTGCTTGTAATGAATAGGCTCAAAAACTACTGGACCGATTTTAAAAATTCTTTCACCATTCGAAAGCTACATTATCCACGAGTAACATAGGCTATATTTTATTTTGGAAAAAATAGGGTTCCGTAAGATATTTGAGTTTTTCGAACACAAGGTGTAAAAATCAACCAGAAAAGTTACTTATTTTGCGAAAATTTTCATGCTACGGGCTATATAAGACGCAAACGAGGTTGCGTAGGTCAGCTATGTTTTATATACAACGTGTATACTAATATCAGCATTGCACCCGTGCGAAGCCGGGGCGGGTCGCTAGTGCATATATAAAAAGCATAAAACAAAGGCGATGATAAAGAGAATAATATGAACTTATAAACTTTAAACCCATAAACATTTCAATTCCAGGTGCCAAGATACGTTTTCGGTATTCATAAAATTGGCACACGAAACTGGTAGGTATAAACCTAGTCTTTTATAAAGTTATCATTAGTTGACAACTTGCAATAAATTTCCAAGACTTAAGATGATTAAATTGGAGTGTAATGATATTTAAATTAAATACATGATCTAAAAGGAAAACGAATTTTGGAACACCAGTTATTATTCCAAGAATTCTACGTATTATTGATGACTGAATAAAACTACACAAGTATATAACTAAGTATACATAATAGCATAATTTTTATTTACAAAGGCGTTCTAAATAACTCTAATGGCTTATTTAGTTTTCTTTTTCTTGGGTTGTGAATGTTCAAGTGGATACAATCCACTGTCGAACTCACTAGCTGTGTGCATAGAACTCTGCTTATTTATTTGACGACCACCGAAACCCATTTTTACTTTGGGGAATCTGAAAGAGAATGGAAAACATGTTAACTTATATCATATCGCACAGTAATATACTCTACCTTATAAATTATTCTTAGTAATTTTTATAAATAATAATAATAATCTTTATTCACACAAAGATTTGTTCACAAAATAATCCACATAACTACAACAATAATAATAATTACAATATAAGAACAATGAAAATGTTAGCACCTGCACTTATGAATTTAAACATTCTATGGTGCCAGCCACTGGTGTCGAATAATGGTGGTTCCCAATACATGTGACAGTAAATATGTTATATGACCGCTATATGACAAGGATTAATCAATGAATAAGTGCCAACGTTATAAACTCTGTCTCTTAAACTAGGGCGACCTGTACTATAAGAGACAGTGTAAATAAAGTAAATAGATTTGATGACAGAAACTAAGAACCACTAAATTTTCTGTATTTATCTGATAAAATGGGGTTCATGTAGTATAAAAATTGTATTTATTTTTATATTTAGAGCGAAATTAATAGTTAATTAACAAAAATAAATCTATGAATAACAGCAATCCGCCATGTTAAGTTGAACACCAATCAGAGCGAGTTACGTCACGTACGTGTGAAGGTTACTTTGTTTGGTTATAATCGACGATTACTATATTGTTTTAAGAGCTACAATTGACACTCGTTGACAAATGGTGACGTCGCTACTAAGACGTGACGTCACAGACAGACGCCATAACAGCACCAAACGGTTTGGCGTGAATTTTAAACTTAAAATTTAAATCGCAATTTTTTCCTACTAAAATTTTATTTTTTGAAGAAATATAACTGTTTTTGACAATAGGAGATACTTACGAACATCGTAAAACATTTTTTCAAAATTAGTCATCATGCCTATTGTCAATAACAACTTTTCTAAAGATTATTTCGCACTTATTTCAGATGTGATGCTGGACAATAAAATTAAATACTTTAAAACCAGTTTAAAACACAACAAATTTGACCTTTGTCTCACTTTAAAATAACGATAAATTTTGTATACTAAAGTCATTCATAGAAATCTTGTATTAGTTACATAGTTTGTTTATATCTTAGTTTTTTTTGTGTATGGGCCAGTCAAAGTGACTCTACTTTGCCTGATCGAAAGCATAAGCAGAACTCAAGAGTGGTGGTCACCATACTCATTGCGAATGCAAACAATGCAACATGGTGACCCACACCATGGTGGCCTAGTGATGCTTCTGCATCATTGGGCCTCCGATCTACCACTCACTGACCAAACACGCACAAACAATAAATCAAACAATATTGTTTGAAAAAACAGGGTGTATTTTAAATACACACTTATTTATGCTGACTTAAATTGACAGTAATAACAAATAACATATATCTATATTTGTATATACTCACCCTGGTCGTTTCCTTTCCTCATCATCTTGAATAGTCAGTCTATTGGATGGTCTATCTTTCTTGTTGCTAGGGTTGGACTTTACACGTCGGGCGAGCGTAGCGGGGGCATCTCTCAAAGCGAATGCCTTGGCCGCATGTCCTAGATGCAGTTCCTTGGAGTCAAGGTATTCACGGACGTCCCGTGGATAGCCCGCATAGAAACGAACCCACGAGGTATAGGCTGACAAATGGAAGTAAAACAACCAGTAAAAGTAGAGTCTTTTTAATAGATGGCCTAGGCATTTTGGCAAACTATTAATGAGCCTCATCCTGCAAGCATTTTACTAAACTAGATTGAGATCAACTTTCAGTCAACTACAATACGGCTATACTTCGACTTTTGACGTGGAGCGATCAAACCTCCACAAGTGTTTTGTAGATGGGCAAACTATTACTGTTTGAAGGAATTCACAAGAATGCTAACCATTACTTTAAATGATTATCAGAAATATAAAAAAAATAAGATGAGAAAAATCGACTCCTTCTCATTTGTCCATTCTAGTTCCCGGTTATGAGAAATTACAGCTTGTTTATGCTTTCAGATACTCGTAGCTGTAGTGACTAGTTTTATTGAATATCTTAGTAGCATCTGACCTTTTACCAGATACCTAAGGCTTTAATATTTTAAAATACTTCATAACAAGGAAAATTATATCATTGAAAATAGGTTAGGAAAATTGTCATTGCAGTTTAAAACAAGTAACTCACCTCTGCTGGCCCTGAGAAGCCAATCCTTGTTGGTATGTGCGGTTTTTTCAAGGCGCGCTTGTACGGCGACTGCGGCTCGCTGTACGCTCGTGGCAGTCGGCGCTATTGTACGTAGAGCTTCCAGAGCTCGCGATTCATTGGTCTGACGCAGCCTTTTGTTAAAAAAAATTTACTTACAATATTATATTGCTAAACTTACCTTAATTATAGTTTTAACTATAAATTGTCAACTATTACTTTTTAACGAGCAATTTTTGTATATTATATATATATACCTATATATATATATATATTATCTGAATCTCGGAAACGGCTACAACGATTTTCATAAAATTTAGTATGAAGTGAGTTTCGGGAGCGATACATCGATCTAGCTAGGATTCGTTTATAGAAAATTTACAAAAGCAAAATAACGGGCAAAGCTCGGTCCTCCAGGTACTTTTCGATAATACACCAAGTATTTTGCGTATTCTTATTACATTAATTTGTTCTCGTTATCAGTTTGAGCTAAATTTTTCTAGTTCATTATGAATCTAGTTTTGGGATAGTTTAACCGCGAAAACTTAAAGCCATATTTAAATATGCAATTAGTAATAATTAGTTAGCCAGCTTGCTTGAAGTTAGTATGGAAGCAAATATGTAATATGATATTACTTAGCTTACCTAATTCTCTTCTCTTCCAAATGTCGGATGAATTGTGCTTCGCTGGGCAACAGGAACATGACAGCAGCTCCTACTTGCGCAGCGCGACCTGTACGCCCTACCCTATATGTAAAATATACAAACTAGACTTACATTCGAACCATAAATTATATAAAAACATCTTTGAATAGTAAACATACTTTAACTACGGGAGATTAACTTCATTCCGTTAATATTCTTAATTGTATCAACTTTAAGACACAGATTTGCAAAACACTTTGAAAATTAGAAAAGTTTAGAATCACATGTACCATTTACACAATAATATTTTTATTTTTTTTTTGTTTTTTTTTTGTTTTGTAATATTTTGTTTTAGTAGCTGTTAATCCTCCATATCCAATCCATGTGTAAATAAATAAATAAAAAAAAAATAAGGACATCGGAGTAACAATATAAAGAAAAAAAGCAACATCTTGTGAACATAGAACTAAAACCATTTTTTTTCTTTTCTAAATACAGTTCATTAATTATAAAAGAAAACCAATTTACCTGTGTACATAATCTGTGGCGGATGCAGGTGCGCAGTACTGCAACACTAGATCCACACGCGGGACATCTATGCCTCTCGCTGCTACATCCTGACAACCAACAAGAAACATAAATAACTAAATGAAAGAAAGAAAAGAAAATAATTTATTTGTAACAACATATTATGAAAGGAACTGTTACATAATGTAGTATTAAAACATAATAGCAGGTAATACGTGTAGTTATAAAGTTAATATTGTGACAATTTATATAAATCTCTATTTAATAATAATAATAATTTTAATTTATTTGCATAAATGTGGTACAAAAAATGGTAAAAAATAAAAATAGGCACGATACACATTTCGCCAGTTATAGGCATACAAATATAGTGTTGCAGTCTTTCGTACAACAGTTAATAAACTGCTAAAGTTAAATTATTTGCTAAATAAACAATATATATAATGAAAATATTTACAAAAACTTACTTACTTATAAATTCAATATATACACACACATAGGTACATTCTCATTACAGATATTCGAAATACAATATAAACACTTGTTGCAATGTTGTGTCGCAGTGTGCATTAAAAACAGATGCTGCTCAGAATAATGCTGCATCATTTACGATACGGCGCTGATTTTCAGCAACACCTTGATGGTGTATGGTTTAGAACTGTCAAACAAAAAACAAGATTTGTGTATTGTGTATTTATTACATCATACGAATGTTCTTGATGATTGTTATGAGATAATTTACAGAGTATCGCTGACAATGTGCTGACATCGCTTACAATATCCATCCAACGCGATTTAAATACTTGGCTATTTTAAATTAGGATTATATCTGTTAATTTAATAAATTATTTTTGTGCAGATACAGACTATCATAAACCATCATCAGCCTATAGCAACCCACTGCTGGACATAGGCCTTTTCAATTTTACGCCACTTGGTTCGACTCTCGGTGTCCCAAATTCTTGAGCATCACAAATTACGAGGCACTCCTTGAGGGAGCCTTTCGTGCATTTTCTTTTTATTATATAGCGGGCAAACGAGCCCATGGACACCCGCAACACCAGAGGCGTTACAAGTGCATTGCCGGCCTTTTAGGAAGGAGTACGCTCTTTTCTTGAAGATTTGAAGGTCGTATTGGTCCGGGAACACCGCAGGCGACAGCTCATTCCACAGTTTTGCTGTGCGCGGCAAAAAATTTTCGGGAAAAGTTTAAAGTTTTGGACGAGACTGATAATTTTTGTCTAATTACCATATCTGCATACGTATTTATTATAGTAAATGCTACTCAGTTACATATCCTTAGATTTAATGAAGCTTATAAAACATATTGTGTTATAATGATGTCCGACCTCGATACCATAATTAATTTCGATGGTCGGTTTTTTTTTTTCGTATTGTTTATCTAACTTAAGTTAGCATTACGAAACGAAGTCAAATACTCTATTTATATCGACTTAAATGAAGCAAAATCATAAACCGTTTTAAAGCAATTGAAAATATACAATCTTATAAATTACAAATGCGTCTTGCAACAAGTCACGCGATACAGTTTAGATATTATAGATTTTAATTTAAAGATTCTCGAGTTAACAGATCAGTAATCCAGTTTACAGTATGATAGAAAAAAACCTTGGATGAAAATGGTAATGTAATAGACGATCTAAATATTTATAAAAAAAAAACATGAGTTTTTATGCATATAACATTATACACATAGTAATTCCTCATACACATAACTAACACAATAAACACTTCAAAAATGTTTAACTTAGATACTAGTTATATTGTGTTTATTTAGTTACTTCAATTTACATACGCTTTACTTAATTTATATTTTGTTTTACCATACTCTAATAGCTATTTAAATTATTCCTACGAGTAATCTAGGAACCGCAATAAATAATGTTAATATAGTGAGCCAGCAGAAGCTAGCCCGTACAACAAGTAAACGAGTGAGCTTGCCGCGGTAGCCACCGCCCGCCGAGACCAATATTAAACCAGATACTATCTTAACTTATAACATTACAACTGTAAGAAAATAGATTTAGCCTTATCATTTTAAAATGGCATTGAGTTGTTTTTTGTTTTGCTATAAAATTCTCACGATTCATTTTACTATCGAAGCTCATGGATAAATAACGGAAATACCAAAGAAAGAAGTCCCATAGAAAGAAGTCCCATAGAACCAAGGCCAACAATCAAAATTATGCCTATATCTTGACCGCCATAGGCAGGTCATCATACGGTGCCCTTAACCTCTTTCTGTGACTTCAATTTTTACAAAGGTATGGTTTATATGGTTGAGGCTGACAATTATTTGTATAAGTAACAATTAATGATATTATCAGTTATATAGAATCGAATTTAATATCAGTTTATAATATGATTATGCTAAAGTATCAAGTGAGCCAGTCTGAACTGCACTAAATACGGTATGGGTATAAGCTGCATCAAAGCAATTAAAACGCAATATGCATATTCACCTACTAATTACACTATTCGAAAATTATTTTACGCTTCACGGTTTCTCCTGATCAATCGTTAAAAATACGAGTATTACAAACAATTTTATTCGTTTCTTAGATATAAGGCAAAAACGATTTTAATTGCATTGTACGAAGCAGAGGCAGTATCAAGACGTTTAATTTTTTGCTGCGTCATATCGGGTATAAATTATTGCAATTAGTAGTTATTCAGATGCACGACTTCTAAAAGGCAGGTATTTGTAAAAGGCCGATCATTAACCCCCACCCAGTTATAAAGAAAAGAATTCGTAAACAAAATCAAAATTTGCTACCTTTTCAACTTCGATGAATGAATTAGTTTTAATACAACTGTAGGTACATAACATTAGATTAAATGAAATAAAAAAACATTTTGAGCGTCAAAAAAACATCCTTCGTCCCTGTAAGTCAAGATAGACCAAAGCCCTTACGTTTTCAAACTATTGTCAAAACGAAATTAAACGAATGGACTGAGTTAACTAAAGATATGGTTTCCGATAGAAATTCAATTCGCGAACATCATGTGATCACTTGATAAAACAAAGTCTCTCGCTTTGTGTTTTTGTAGGTATATCAGTTTACGATAAACTCTAAAAGTAAATAGATTATAATGCGGTTTTCACCAAGAGGCACAATAATTGGTGAGAGAGGTTAAAGTGTATAATTTGTTAAGGTTTTGTACAAATCGGTATAAATATGACGATAATTGTTAAGTGTCGAAAAAGGTCAAGCCGCCTGGGAGCTTTTAACGAAAATTAAGAGCCTTTACGAAGCCAGATACAGTCGCTAGTATGTAATGAATCTAAGTGTGACACAAATGAACAATTTCACACAATAAAGTGCAATCAGAATCTCCAGCGCAAGAAGTATCAATACAATACGTTACGTGTCGGCGCTGATGATAGATGTAATAAACACATATAATTGTACGTAATCGACGTGTATTCGGTGGGAGCCGACAGAGAAGCTAGATGAATGACCAGCTAATAGGCACCGTGCCGACGACAAAGGCCGAGGAGCCGCTATGCGCCACGCTCTTGTGCTAAGAACGCTGTGATTAATCTGGTAGCCCGTTTCTCGATAATAATAAATTGAAAACCTATTATAGTTTCACAATAGACTTTTCATAAATATCTTTTAAAATATTTGTGGTGTACGGTCTTTTTAAAATAACTTTTATATCGGAAGATTAGTAACATATAACATAGAAATAAGAATGTTTTTTTTTGTTTCAAACAATCTTCGGTTTAAACAACTAGATTATCCAGTTTAACAGCTAGTTATTATTGATTATAACTTACATTATAAATAAAACCTTTAATTAACATAATGTTAAAAATAAATAGTTTTATTTGTGCATCTTTAACTTCCAATTCAACATATTATTTAACAGCTAGCGATACCTAATACTGGCATTGTTGTCATAACTTAATTCATATCGAAATTAGAGTACTTCGATCGAGTAATCAATTCGAAAGTAACTGTCTGTCTGTTACATTTTTACGGCTAAACCGCTGTACCAATTTTAATGAATTTGGATTGGAGATAATTTGATTCTTAAGGAAGGGCATAGGTTATCATTATCGCGATAACCGAGGCCATAAAAGAAGGCAGCGACTCCTTCGCTTATATCGAAAGGCCAGCAAAAGCTAGTACGAGTATAAGGAAATTGAAGAATTATATAAAGACTGATAAATTACACCAAGCATCAAACCCCAATAAAATAAATTAATTCACATTACTCAACTCGATCCAATACCAGACGTGACTCAGTACAAATCTTGTTCTTTTGTTTATTTTAAATAAATATATTTTATTAGATTAGAACAATATTTTATTATGATTTCTGTTTTATAAACGTTGCGATTTTCATGGTCAAGATAATGATACTAACGAAATTCCAATTATAACCATGTCTATTTGCAATATGCGTAAATTTCTACCAAACAAACACAAAATACAAATCGTTAAAACACAAAAATCTGAATTATGTATATCGATATATTCTCATACAACTCACCGTACAAATGAGAACACCACTTTTAGCAGCACGGAATTGTTTGAAGACTTCCATTCTTTGTTCATGCGGCATAGATCCGTGAAGACTGAACATTTCTATATCTACTGGAATCAATCCTCCTTCTGAAGGTTCCTCATAGTCTACTTGAAATTCATCTGAATCTTCTTCGGACGATTCTGCATCCTACAGAACAAACACTTGGTTAAAATCAAAGGTACAATTAAAACAATGCAAGATCTTTTAATGTATGTATTTACCTCATCTTCATTAGCTTTTCTTTTCTTGGCTTTCCCTTTCTCTAACTTCTTCTTCTTAACTTTAACATCTTTGCCTGTTAGCACCAGTTCAATCAGTTCTGAATGATAGTCAACCATTTCTAAAGTTGCCATGAAAACTATCATTTTCCCCCCTTTTTTATTTACGACACAGTGCTCAACAATTAAGGCGCACAGTGTTACTAGCCGTAGTTTCATTGGCACAATAAGGAATGATTGATTTACAGATGCGGGAAGAACTAGTTCGTCTTCGCCGACTGCTGTTTTTAATGCTTCGGCAAAAGTGTTAACTTCAGGAACCGGTTTGGTTTCTTCATCACTGTCATCGTCGTCAGAGTTTTGCTCTACTATTACTTTGGCTGCCAGTTGTTTTTGAACTTTAAAGTATTCATAGTCTGAATCACTGTCACTATCTTCTTCAACTGCGTTTTGTACAGTATCCTTGGCAGTAGTAGCTTGCTTTACGTCTTCTTTTTTAAATAAATCAGGATGATTTAAACCAGTAAACGCTTTTAAACCTAGATACACAAAGAAGGTATTAAATAAAGGTTTAACATTAACATAGTGACCCTATGCAAATAAAAATTATGCTTACATGTTTAGCAGTCACTTACCTCTTTTCACTTCTGCTGGTTTTTCTTCATCTGTATCATTTTCACTCTCGACTACTATGGGTTTTTCTGAAACTTTCGGTGTAGGCTTCTTAGCTTTATCTTTTTTTGGTGATTCATTTGATGGGTCCGCTTTTAGTGAATCTGCAATCACTGCTTTACCCTCGGAGGTATCTACAAATACTGGGTTTACCAATGTAATACCAGCTAAATTTTCTACTGCCTAAAAATAATAAATGTTTTAAGTATATATAAGTAAATTAACACCTAGTAGGTATTTGTTACTATGGTAAAAGATTTAACTCCCATATTTACAAAGATAGAATATAGTGTTACCTTTGTAAGAGTAGCTGATAGTAGAATCGTTTGTTTTTCTTTTGACAAAAATACTTCAGTCAAATTATGCTTGTTAATAGTAACTTCTTCAGTCTCTTCTGTTTCCTTTGAATCTTTAGTTTCATCATTTACAGGAATTGCTTTGACTATATTTTGTTTGATCATTGCCATAGGGTCGTAAGTTGCCGCCTTCTTGTGGTCTTCTATTGCTTTTACTATAGCTGCCACATCTTTTTCATATCCCATGTCTAACAAGCGATCAGCTTCATCCAGTACTAAACACCTAAAAAAAAAATTATCTAAATACCTACTTATATATTTAATTTTGATATATATATTTTTTTATCTATGGCCCTGCTAAAATGACTACTCTGCCTGATGGAAAGCACAAACAGAAAGCACGAGCGCTGTCATTTTACATAGATCCTCTGTGCGAGGGTAGTCGAGCTGGCCCAACCATGCTGAAATCAGCGTGGCTCTACTACATTGGAAGACAGACAAAAGAATTAAGCAACCAAAATTATTGTCAGTGTAAAGCTTTAGTCAAATAAAGACCTTCATTTGAAAGTTTTAAACTGTTGTGTACTTTTATTTCACATTCATTTTTTTTTATCACTTTAGTGTACTACGTCTATTATAATGTATACTGTACAACTATAGTACTTACCCAGTTTTAGCAAAGTTCAATGATTGCGTGTGTCTCAAATGATCATTGATGCGTCCAGGTGTTCCTACCAATATGCTAAGGCCTTTTCTTAACCGTGCCTTCTCTGCCTTCCTTTTTTGACCTCCACTTAGTAAACCAGGAACTATCCACATAAACGGCTACAAAGCAAAATAATACATCACAAACTTTATTTTAGCCTGTCTAATAATCTGCTTACACAGATATACCTTGCGCTGGTGCAGTCTGTGCTCATATACAGCATTCCCATTCGGGCAGCAAAGACTAAATTAATACACCCAGAATGATCACAATGTGCACTCCTAAAGATAATGCATTTTAAAAAACATTGATTTCCTACTGTGAGTCTGTATCAGATTAGTGCTGTATTGTCTGTCAGACAGTTGTATATAGTGCAGACGGTGTTAAAGAGGCATAAGTTTCTGCCTTAAATTGGGTACTGCAACTACCTCTAGGATAAAGAGTTGTACACACATGATATACATAAAATTGTGTAAAATGTATCTAAAGAGAAGTTTCTTAGGTTCACTTTGGTATATAATTATATAATAATTATTGTGTTAATTATCATGTTGATTACAATGTGGAGCAGCAGTCTTCTACTACAGGTATTATTTGCTTAAAAGAAGATTCTGAACATTAATGGCTCTTAGCAAGGTTATTTAACACAATAAATTATATTTTTATTTTAAGTATATACATATTATATCTGGTGATGTTCAATACATAACATGTATCAAGCTATTATTATTATTTAAAGCACTAGCTTCCCACACTGGCTTTGCACGGATTCAATATTTTCTTTAATTCACATTTATACTATTTAAAACATTTATTACACACTTATTTCACAAATAAACTAAGAAATTATGTCTCACAATAGCTAGTTATAAATACATACCTTGACTAGTTTAACAAACAATTCATAAGTTTGCACTGCTAGTTCTCGGGTGGGTACCACTACAATAACACTGATACCATCATGCCTGTTAAGTTTAGGCCTTATTGCTTGTAGACCTTCTATGATTGGGAGAGCATATGCTAGGGTCTTGCCAGAACCTGTCTGTGACCTATATAAAAAAGAAGGTTTGAGTTTAAAAAAAGTTTGGTATACTGCGTAAAGTAAAGTTTACTTTACAGTAAAATGTTTACTACAGTATTTAAAGAATACTATCAAAACAATACTAAGGTAAAAAGAACATTTAAATTTGAAAATATGTTCAGCTATGTCTACTTTTAATAATCATATCATAGACTTTAAAACAATAAGATAAATTACTTTTTAAGAAGACATAACTGTACTGCTTGAATTCGAAACAAAGTGTTAATTTTCTTCATTACATTGTCAATTTAATATTGTGAAATATTAGAACTATGTGAACTTGACTTTTATAATTTCAAATTCAAAACAATGGTAAATGTGTTTTATCAAATAGAATAAAAGTAACTTACCGTATAA
Organism: Spilarctia lutea; assembly: GCA_916048165.1. Taxonomy (NCBI): domain Eukaryota; kingdom Metazoa; phylum Arthropoda; class Insecta; order Lepidoptera; family Erebidae; genus Spilarctia; species Spilarctia lutea. The sequence continues at coordinate 16,250,611 of OU696471.1, read as the reverse complement.
GTACATCTCGACCCTGTAGTATAATGGGTATGGCATTTTGTTGTACTGTCATAAGTTCTTTTAAACCTAGATTTTGTTGCAAATTAGCAACACTGTGTGGATGTATATCTAGATCTGAAAATGTATGTCCAGCAAACACTTTCTCCACAATAGGCTTTACGGCTCGTTGACCAATGCGTGGTACTTGTGGATTGTTCTTAAATAATGAAGATATCCAACCTCCACTCCTAGGTTTCTGTTTTAATTGGAGGTTATCACTAAGGTCTTGATAATTTTTGCCTTCAAACTTTCCTTTATTTTCACTAAGGTCTCGTAATTTAGCAGCTACGTCTTCAGATTTATCGGGAGTGGGCTCCGAAGTTTTAGGGACCTTGGGCGGACCGTGGACATTACTTATCACTGATTTATTCTTCTGTGCTAAATTTTGTGGCCTTTTTCTAGCTATAGTCTTACCAATAAACTTTGGATTGGACACGAATTTATATTCTGAAGCATTCTTCTCAACAGCTTTAACTTTTTTCTTATCCTAAACATTAACAACAAATTATTTCACAATTACAAGTAACAAATTTTATTTTGTAAAGATTATAAATGTACATACCTTTTTAGGAATTGATATATTTAATTGTAAATCATCCATTGTGAACGGTTTCACTTATATGTTTACAACTTCCAAATACTTTCTTGTTATTTGAGGTTAAGTGTACCGACCACACTTGTTGTGATTGTTTTGACATTACCAAATTTACCAATATTGCCATACTTTCGTTCCGAAACAACTATTCTTACGTTACGTTATGTATTCGTTAGGAATTTTTTTAAATAGTAAGTAAATTATAAAATAATATTCAGCACAATTAATGAAACTAATGAATGTTATTACTTCTTTTTTTCCTTGTTTATTCTATTACATTCTCATATAAAAATATATACCAGTAAAATAATAAATGTTAAAAAGATATTTTGTACTAACTAGTAACTCCTATTTTTTTATCGTTTAATTGTGTAGATTTAAGATTACACCAATATTTTCAGGTGAAAGCTTTGATAGTATATGTCACATACACTTGACATCCACACTGTGGCGAGTTCCACATACAGCGCAACAGTAACATACTACAGCGCCATCTAGAAGATACACCGAACTACGGAGTGACGTTACTGCACGGAGTACACAACACTAATAATCCTGAATCGCGCAATAGAAGTTCTCGCGCCGATTAGCATATTTATATATTTATTATTCATGTGACAAGTGACAAATGTGCAAGCTAAGAAATGTGATTTCCAGAATGAAGATCTTACATATTATCGCTTACAAGATTATTTTTTGGACAATTGAGCAATTGAGTTGCAGGGTAGTTTTTTTTTTTTTTTTTACACAACGCCATCTATTCCCAAGCTAAGCAGAGCTTGTGTTATGGGTACTAGACAACTGATATAATTACATATATACTATTTTTTTTTAATGCATACATATTATACATAGAAAACATCCAAACTCCGAAACAAATATTTGTAGATCACACAAATATTTGGTCCGACCCAGGATTTGAACCCGAGACCTCAAGCACAGCAGTCGCATTCACTACCACTGTGCCACCGAGGCAGTCAAGTCAAGTCAAGTTATAATATACATCCTAATCATATTTACAATTTATTTTTTTAATTACTTATAATAGTATTTTATCACTGGTAATGACGTCGAAGTGTATAAAAAACAACACATTAAAATGAGGATTAAATATATCAATCATGGGCGTACCCAGGTTCTGGGCCAGGGGGGGGCAAATCAGGTTTTTTAAAAGCACCTCGTCAAATAAATGAATATGAAAAAGACATTTTTTAAATAAATTATTTTATTATAGAATAGGTATTTTAAAAACCTTTTCGCAGTCCACTATTAGACGTAGACTTCTCCAATTAATTGCACGACACTTGGTTCGATCTCATTTTAAAAGACATTTTCAAAAGTCTTCGGCAAAACAGTTTAAGATGAAACATAAACGTTATCGTTAACAAATTTTCTATGTATACTGAGCAAAAAAATCTATTTGTTCTGTATTTGTCTGGTCTGGTATAGCAACATTCACAGCGGTACTTGTGAGCTACATAAATCCAAAGCGAGTCTCAGATTTTCTTCTTAAAGTCCACAATTGCCTACAGGACTGGAGGATAAAAGCAAGTGCCGCTAAATCAACCCAAATAACATTCACTCTTCGTCAGGGTAACTGTCCGCAATCAGGCCGAGGTGGCTGCATAAGCGCTTATTTTTGAGCAGGTTGGAGGGTTTTCCTTTTCAGGGTGCACCTGGTTCTCCGACTTCTAGTAACCAAGACGGCGTGCGGTGCAGGATCAGTCAGTGATGTCCGGGGGGATTTCCGTACAGAGAAAAGGGTAACTCGCAAGTAAAAGTCGTAGAAAATATCTTATCGCAACGTGAGTGTGTGAATCGTTTTGTTTTTTTGTGCGGAAATTCTTTCAGATGAAAAAAGAAAACAAAATAACATGGAAAAGCATTGAAAGATGCAGACAAACCAAAAGTGCAGTTCCGGTAGCATCAAAAAGATTTGCCCGCAACCTGATTAGACTAAAAAGAGACGATCTCAGGAAGGTCACAGGTATCCTGACAGTGCATTGTCTCCTAAACAAGCACCTATTCACTATAGGCGCAACAGACAGCCCTCTGTGTAGGGGATGCATGGCGGCAGAAGAAACGCCGCAGCACGTTCTCACAGAATGTAAAAGTATGGCAGACCAATGGGCGGACATCCTCCAATCGGCAACACTCCCGGAAGCATGCAGTAACCTGAAGGGGCTGCTGAGCTTCTGGGACAAACTAGGTTGGCTGGAGTAGGATGATGACAAACTTACGTACAATGGCCCAATCAAGAGGCTAAGTGCGGAAATGGCCCGGTAAAACAATCAAGTCACCATCTGGTGGTTATGTTGGACTCGAACCGACTGAAAACCGTACACCGTTATGGATATTAGAAACCGGGATATCAGGTGCACCCTCGGAAGGAAATCCCTGGAACCCCGACGTACCTCGGGCCACCTATGGTTTGTAGATGGTCCCCTCCTGTGTAGGAACCCTGATGATCCTTTTCTATTTTAAAAAGGGGCGCGAGCACTTTGTTGAGCTCGCGCCGCTACCCCGGCTTGCTTCTGCTAGAGAGATCCGCTGTCACCCCAAGCTGGCGCTTATGGAGGACGGAGATTGTTTAGCGATCTCCGGCGCCCAAGTCGTCTGCGGTACCTGGCCCGTTTCCGGGCCTGGCGGACAGGAAGAGTTCTAAACCTCGCACGGTCCCACTCCGCCATCTCCTTCGCAAACATAACTTGCTCGCAGAAAAAGACGGCAGAGTTTTACGCGCTCTCGCTACGCAACATGGCCGCAATAATGTTACCAAGCGAGAGAAATCCCCACTTCGATGGCCGCCTTGACTCGCCCTACTCCGGACATTTTGCCAGCGTGTGAGGTGTGTGGTCATAGCAGTGGTGGCACTCAGGCGTTGGCTCCTTGCGAATCAGATACAGGTGCTCTTCGAAGCCTCCTTTCCCAGTGATCACCTGCGTCAGCCGGTATGAGAGGGTCCTGTGATGCCTCTCGAGCCAATCCTCCATAACGGGTCTTACCGGCCGCAATAACGGCGTGCTTAGCACTCGGCTGCCTAAGTCGTTCCTTCCATTCCTTCACAAGGACCTGGTGGAATTGAAATTTCTGGTCTTTCATTTTTCGAGTCTTAAGACTCCTACCTGAAAGTCAGCACTTGTTGCGTACGTCTCAATAGCCCGATATTGCTGGCCTTCAGGACCTCCGCCCATACTGGGAACCGCACAACTCCCGCGTATGGTCTCCTGCAGCAGTCAACGGATCCCCTCATATTTGGCAGTAACCGAGCCAAGCACGCGCTGCGCCAGCTTGGGAATCAGACTTCGGAAATGGTGTCCCATCGGCCTTTGAGTGCGAGCCCAATGTGGGCTTACATATAGACCATAAACCATATCAAAGCAAAATGAGAGGATATATATATGAAACTACAAATTACGAGTATTACTAGACAACAAACTTCTAATATATCAGACGATAATTATACGTGGATGTACGGCATACACTTGTGGGACTCCGCAAAAGACTCCAACACAGAACAATATCCTTAGGTCGATAGTAAATGTATCGTGGTTTGTTACCAATGCGGAGCTGCATCAACAGCTCTCAGTGAAAAAAGTGAGAAATAAAATACGACATACCTCCGAGAATTATTTGTACTGACTAAAATACATTCCTATTGAATGGGCATGTCAGCTGATCATAAAATACTACATAAAACGACTCAGAAGATTTACTATCTTAGACTATGATGAGTAGTTCTCCTCGCTTGAGAGCACGCTCTGATAGTCTCTGCGCTCGTACATCACATAGCCCTAGGACTGATTCCGATGCCGATTGCCGATCTTACAGCAACACAAAAAATAAATCTGTCTTTGTCCATAGTCGATCTTAGTCACGTTTTTACGCGTCTGAGTGTGCTTTATATTTTTTTTTTTTTTTAGGAACTTCAACACCTAGGGGGGGCAGCTGCCCTCCCCTGCCCTACCCTGGGTACGCCCATGATATCAATAATAAAGAATGTCAGTGCCTACGAAGAATATACTTAAACAGTTATTGGGTATGGCTATACCATGTCATTCAAAGTTACACAAAATTTATTATACGAATGTCCTCATCCATCGGCAAAAAAGTCTAGTACGTGGTGCTGAGCAAGTACCTATGTCTCCTATGGTGCGCAGAGCACAGTTGCTGGAAGCGTGTCGCCCGCGTTCTGTGCGAATATAACATTTAAACTTAAATACAAAATCTCAACATCAACCGTTGAGCCGTGGTATCTCGCCAGGTCGGAGTTTTTTCTGTTTGTTTGTACACAACATGGGATTATTTTTATTAAATGCGTGCAAAGCCGCGGTTGAATGCTAGTAGCTAATAAGCGTTCGGTGACGATGATGCGAGTTTCATGATTTTCGTTTACCCAAATAGTCCTCAACGCGCAAGAAGTTTTCACTTCAATAACTTTCTACATACGCAGAATATCTCGCATCATCCTATCATAATCCTAATCATACTTAATATTATAAAAGTGGAGTGCTTTGACGGGAAAACTACTTAACCGATGATCATGAAACTTTGTACACATATTCTTGGAGGTATTAGAAGTAACATAGGATACTTTTTATAAAATTCGAGTGAAGCCGCGAGCTAAAGCTAGTAGCTAATAAGCGTTCGGGGACGATGACACGAGTTTCATGATTTTTGTTCACCTAAAAAGTGCTCAACGCGCAAGAAATTTTTTCTTCAATAACTTTCAACATACGCAAACTCTGTCGCATCAAACATTCAGTCGGTGCAAGTATGTGTTTGCATTAGCTATTTAGATCAAGGGTCGCAATTAAGTAGTTTATTTACTTTTCAAGGATTAGATAGCCCTCTTATAATACGTGTGAAAGTATTTTGTAAGCAATATATGTACGCATAAGCACGTGTCGCGGCTCTTCAGTTGAGGCGAATCATGTTTAGAACACGTGGCTCCGCCAACGGGACGCGTGGCGGCAAAATATTCCTTTATGACTTTTGTGGGGTGGAACAAATATTTGTAATTTAAAGACCTTTGTTTGGAGGTTGTTATTCATTGTTTGTAAACATGGATTTAAAACCTTTGTAAGGTTTAAAAATCGAAATAAACTAATCAAGTATTTGGTTTTTTATTTGTCCTAAACTTTTTAGTACGGACAAAGTCAGAAGCCATTTACAACTCTAGGAAATATAAATTGGAGCTAACACACATAGAAGTATGTGTTTTATGGGGGCCCGTAGTTAACGCTTCAGGTTTACCCCATAGTGTGGGGTATTGGAAATACATTTTTTAAACAAGTTGCTGAGACGATTGTTTGATTTAGATGTCCGTTAGCCAGATATTTAACTTTAAAGCGCATTTTTTTTGTAAACATGTGATTCGAAAAATCAGATAGTGACTGTCTTCTCCCAAGGTCATACACCTGCAATTCGACGAGCTATGTTTGCGTTGCTACCCGCTTCCAGTAGGTATTAGAAATGCGAGGGATCGGTCCTCCGGTAAAGCAGTCACCTCAGTCATTCGGTGAACAGCAATGACAATCAACCAGATATTGGCTGGTGGCCGTGAGATCATTCCAGTTTAACCGTCCCACATATGCCTAAGCTCGTTCGCTTAAGTCCCTTACAATTACGAGTATATCATGCATTTTATAGTTTCTTTGTGTTTTAATACTGACTGACAAACTGATCACTTGAATCAGGAACCTTATTTTCCTATCATCATCTCATTCAAAAAACTTCCAGTGCTGAACCAATATATCCCCAAATATTGGTCACAACAACTGCTCCTGTGATGCCCGCATCCATAGCAACGGTTTCCCGTGACCTTCTCTCGGTCGTCGGACCACGTCGGTACTGTTTGTGAGATTCCAAAACGCCGAGTTTTCCAGTTCGCGGTCACCACTCAATAACTTTATTTACCTATGAATTCCTGTAAACTGAAGGTTTTTATATCTTGGTACATTTAAGGCAAAACACACACTGTTGAAAGTTAATTTAACACATTTTTTCTTTTTTTTTATTTAATTTCTACACTTAATATAATTCTGAATCGCAGGGTACTTTACAAACATACATGAAACAGACACTCAGAGTCAAAAAAGCAATTTGTTGATCACAAGAAGTATCATCCCATGTGGGATTGGAACCCACCACACTCAGCGCAGTAGAAAGTGAAGAGGCGACCACTTTAACCACTACGTAGTCTCAAAAAGTGGGTTACCTGGCAAGTTTTCCGGAGTTTTGAAAAATTGTGGTTTTATAGATTTAGACGTGCTCTTTTCGAATTTTCACTTTGCTACCTGATATCCTTTTGCCGCTCGCGCCGCCATTTTGGAAAAATGGCGCTCAAAAACAGTTTTTTTTTGTGAATAGCTCAGTTCCGCCTTATTTTACGATAAAAATAGGTGGTAATAAATTGAACTAGACAACATTTCCTACAGTTAAAATTATTATCAATAAGTAAAATCAATAGTTTCAATCAATAGTTCGAGAGCCGCAAAGTCCACTACAACAAGCGTTTTGGCAAAATAACTCATATTCACACCACCGCGAGGTACAGTAAGTGGCGCGTTTTTTTTTGTGCTATCCCAAACCGACCTAATCCACTTGTAATGCACTATTACAGAATTTAACACATTCTCCTTCACTTCGCTATTCTTGATGGACCAAGGCCAAGGATGATTAATGCCGCCTTTCTGTATGCACAGGCTCCCCAACATGCCTTTTTGCATTTGCAAGAAATGAATTTTAACAAGGTTTAACAAAAAGAAACGCGCCACTTGGTCCACCTCATGGTGGTATAGATATGAGTTATTTGGCCAAAACGCGTGTTGGAGTTGAATTAGAGGCTATGCAACCCTTCTTTTCTAAAATAAAAGTGGCCTAAGTTAGTCAGCTAAGTAGTGAAAAGGTGTTGATTTGAAATTATAAACAGGCACTTCAATTTTATAGAGCTATTTCATTACTACTTTGATTGAACAAATTGTTTCGAAAGACGCTATCGAGTAATTGCAGCGTACGACATTGTTTCATAGATTTATTTCAAGCCATATTATTCTAAACTTTGTTTTTAAATTTTTTTTATATAACACATACCTATTATTGTTCTGGCGATATTTTTGTTCATTTTCCATAATTATCTAACTATTTTGCCTAAATATGTAGTACCTATAGCTGTTTCGTTTGTAAAATAATACCTAAAGGAAGATGCTATTATGAAGTACCTGCGTAACAAATATGGCTCCTGAAATTAACTTAAGGCTGTTAAACGTGTGTAAATAGACCTATTAATAAAACACAGACAGAATTTTCCGAGTCGACCTTTACAAAAACCAATAAATCGAGCTAAGTATATAAAAATAGGTTTGCATAAGTCGCTATTGAAAGGGAAACAACCGCTAAATCCATATACTTGAAATTCTGTGAGTGAACGCTTTGGGTACACAGGGAAAACGCTAAGAGGGACGGAGGGTTAGAGGAGGTGTGAGGGCACGTCGTGATTACTGGCGTCCATCCGGGACGACCGGCGACCCCGGGTTTATATTGCACCCTTCTCAAATAACGCATATACGGTGTTGAGATTTGTTCCTATGTTTTTATAGAGTTTTTATAAATTCCTTTTCTTCTGTTTGTAATCATAAAATATAAATTTTTAAAAACCCCTTACGCAGCATCAGGTCGAAGTTGTCAATTAATTGTCATTTAACATTTATACTGGCACATGTGAACTGTGAAGCACTTAATTGAGTAATCATACGCCAAAAATGCCTAACATCATTATATTAAAAGAGTTGATACTCTTACACTGCTGGACCGATATTAACCAAGGAAACTGGCTTTCAAATGAAAAAAACCGCATCGAAATCGGTCCATCCGTTTGAGAGCTAAGATGCCACAGACAGACACACACACACAGACAGACAGACATCGACGTCATACATAACATCCCTCTTTTTGAGGAGCTGTTTCCTTACAGATTATCAAGTAAACTGGTTTTGGAGTTCATTGACAGTACTAAATGTCAGTGTCTATTTTTATTGATATTCATAATTTGGCAAAATAAATATATTATTATGTGATTTTAAAATAATTCATAAATATGCGTGGGTACCTAATGTTATTCACATAGTGTAATTATACTGCGGTAGAAATTTTAAGACGAAAGTTCTGTATTGCGGACACGTTTTTACATGAAACTATGTTGTTAACAAATAAACCCTAATTTTGAAATCAAATATGGCTTTAAGACCTACAGCTTGTAAGGAAGCTATATCTTCATTTGAAAGAGAAACTCATACAAAAGCCTCCGAAGCCACTGTTGTTGACCTACGATTTCAGTGGCCTCCGATCGAAAAAATGGACAAAGCATTATCAACTCTTGTTGCCTGCGAGTAAGTTGTTGCAAACAATATTTTTAACCGTAGGAGAGCCACGCTTCGGCATGAATGGGACGGCTCGACCAGAGTGATACCACGGCCTCACAGAAAACTGGTGTGTAATAGCGCTTGCGCAGTGTTTCACCGAGTGAGTGAGGATACCGGAAACCCATAATAATAATAATAATAATAATATATCACTTTATTGTACACCAGATGCATTACAAGATAATCTTAAAATTAGGGAAGTACAATTACCCCATCCCTTCCCCATCCCCCAAAGACCGTTAACGCACTTGTGTCGCCTATGGTGTTGCGGGTGTCCATTTGCCCCCTATTCAATAAAAGAAACATCAACAGCTTTTAATAGTCCCTACTGAACTTATGATCTCTCCTTAGAAACGAGGTTTTGGCGTAACACTGGTCAGATAGGATTTTTTTGGTTGTCAAGTTTTCCTTCTCTTTGCAGTGTTGTTATCCTGCGTTCTTTACTCCCTCTCGACTCTCACTTCATCACTGTGATGTGTAATGAATAGGGGTATTCTTAATAGTTCATCACACAGGCAATTAATGTTGACATTATTATTATTATAACCATTCAAGTGACCACGTTTTACTAAAATCGTTTGCTTTATAAGTATAAAATTGAAAAAAAATACCATACGTGGGACAGTTTTATGTTTCGATAAACGGATCCATTTGATGTGAGTGATATCATACAGAATACTGGTGTTAGGTACGTGATTTTTTTGAGCGAGGTTTGTCATCAGCACTCTTTGATGGTCTATTGATGGACATAGGTTTCTCCTTAGCAAGGTTTGGACCAGCTCTACCACGCTGGCCAGACAGCCAGAGGGTATGTTTAAAGTTTTCTTTATCTTTGCAGTGAAATTATCCTAAATAGTTTGCTCCCTAAGTCGCCTCTGACTACACCAACAGGTTAAATAAGAATAGTTTTTTATTGAATACGGGCAAACGAGCAGACGCATCACCTGATGGTAAGCGATTACCGCCGCCCATGGAAATCCGCAACACCAAAAGTCACAAGTGCGTTGCCGACTTTTGGGGAATGGGGAGAGGGAATGGGGGTAGGGCTTGGGGTATGGGCCTCCGATATCCTCACTCACTCTGTGAAATACAGCGCAACCGCTATTTCACACCGGTTTTCTGTGAGGCCGTGGTATCACTCCGGTCGAGCCGGCCCATTCATGCCGAAGCGTGGCTCTCCCACGGAAAAAACCGTCACCATCGATGATGTGTAAGGTTACCGGTGACTGGCGGTGACCAAACCTCTATTCGCTCTGATTCTGAGTAGCGCGGTCTTGAAGGTCGGCATCATACTTATAAAAAGTTAGAAATAATAGGAGACTAATTTTGCCCGGGACTTCGTCGTACATCGCGGTAAAAAGTAGTATATGTGTTATTATGATGTGTATAAGCTATATTAAATTATTTACTGTAAAGTTTCATATAAATCCGTTCAGTAGTTTTTGCATGAAAGTGTAACAAAAATGCATACATCCATACAAAATTTCGCTTTTATAATATTAGTAGAATTTACTAATATTACTACACAATAGCCATTGCTTTATTAAGTTGTTAGTCGTCGTTGTTTATGGATATAATCAGGTCCTGCAACGATAAGTATGGAGCATAATACTACACTACTACATAATAATAACTAGCGTCTACTTTTCAGGAAATTAACTCTATCATCAAATATGATCTACAAAATTGCAGGTCTTGCCGGCATGAGTAATCTTAGAATCCTAATGATCGATCGCAATTACATAAAATCTTTGATTGGTTTGGTAAGCAGTACAATGTCCATTATGTAATGTTTGATTTGCATTGTATTATATTTGGTTGAATATTACTGAAATTGCATTGTATTATATAATTGCAGTAAATTTTTACTGTTTCATAAGTGTATATCGGTTTTCGCGATAAAGAGTAGCTGATGTAGATACATCCCCAAGAATCAAAGTAGGTATCCCATGACAAATTTCATTGATAACGGTGCAGCGGTTTAACCGTGAAAGTGTTACAGACAGAGTCACTTTCGAATTGATAATATTAATTTGGATTATGCAGAATGAATCACTTCTGCAAAAAAAGTCAACCTTACACTTTGCATGTGTAGGTATCTATGCATGTTAAACCGTGGGCGTAGTTATAGGGATGATTTTTGGGGTTTAAATCCATCCCGAAATGTTTCTACACTATTCGTATTTTTTACAACTCTCTTTTCATAATAATATAGCCCCGAAACTAAAACCTGACTACGCTTATGTGTACACATCCTCGTCCCTTTTCGTATAACAAATTCCACAGATTATACACAAAAAACAGAGACCTTTAGCATTTTCAGTAGGAATATGCAGTGACAGCAGAAGTAGAGTTTTTGATTGTCATTGTATTTTTCCTAATTTTGAATGACTCAACAATGTAACGTTCTCTAGGATACAGTAGCTGGCACGCTAGAAGAGCTGTGGATAAGTTACAACTGTCTAAAAAATCTTGAAGGTGTAGAATATCTAAAAAAATTAAAAGTACTTTACATGCCGTACAATCATGTCAAAGAATGGACTGAATTGAATAGATTACAGGTTCGTACCCATGTGACAATTGATATATTTATGCTAGGCTATCAGACTGCTTACTTAATTGTACTTTGGATGTACAGAGAACCTGTACAAGGATAATTCTTTGAAATGATACTGTAATAAATTTTTTTCGTGATTTTGATAATTTTACATAAACACACCTCCACCACGCCACTCCACACCACCACCAGATGAACCAGATCCCCTAGATAATTTATATGATTAACTATTTTTTGTTGTCTGGAAGAGATCGCCGTGAGCGATAAGACCGCCTATTGTGATACCTGATGTCGATGTCCGTTTATGTATTTCTGTACAAATGTTTACTGTAGTGTTGTGCAATAAAGTTTATAAATAAATAAAAATAAATATCGTGCAATTATTTTACATATATATGTAACCTAATCCACTTCCAGATAACCAAAAAAGTTCAAAATTTGCATATAACTAGGTAGCTAATTGTAGACCCATAAAGTAGTAAAATAGAAAACAGCGAATTCGTATGATTTAGACTATACCTCCTTTCTAAGGAGCTGTCTATATCCAGTTGTGGACTGTTAACCGCTGTTGATCATGAACAATATTCTTCCATTCCAAATAATCAATTTTATTAGGTAAACACTTAGCGCCTTGCCAAATTACAAGACCGAAACTTAACTTAAAAGCCATACGTGTGAAAATATGGGAAATTCAAGATATTCACCGACAATAATTATATATTATTTATTTATTTGGCATAAGTAATATGTCTTTGCGGTTCTCTAATTACAAAGAATAAGTTTTAATAGTACTCTTCTCTAGCAGAGAGCAGACTCACGTTGTTATATTTTAAAATGTACATAAATAATTTGATTACAGGAATGCCCAGCTTTGAGAGACTTGTTTTTAACTGGCAACCCATTAGTGGAAAGTCAACCTGACGTTAGGACTTGGCGCACTTATGCGGCCAAACATATTCAACACGTAACCATGCTAGACGGTGAACCAATAAATAATGTTTAAAAACAGCCACTAACGTAATGTTTTTTGTAATTAAGCTTTAAAATAAACGTTTTAAAGGTAAAATATTTTTTCAATAAATTATTGTAATTACCTGTCCTAAATGACAAACCATTAAAAAGTATTGATACCCCATTGAGTGTGATAAACGTTTTTCACTGATATTAATAAATAACAGTATTTCGTAAGGGCCTTCGAATAGCGAGAAGGTATACGAGGAAACCTTAGTAGACAGACAATTAAACAGCAGAAATTATGTTACTCAAGAGCATGTGGTCAAAGTACCTACGGACTCTTTTCAACCCAAATTCTCAAAATTACTCATTATTTAGTTAGGAAAACTTAAAATCTTACCTATATTACGTTCCAATAATGTTCTGTCTCTGTCATACATATGACTTACGAGAATACAGGTTCAACTAATTTTCGAATTGCTGTTTTGGAAGTGATAAATCTTAGGAAAAAAGTGATTAGGACAATTTTAGTAAACAATTACCGGACCTACAATTTTGTCTAAACTATTTTTTATTTTTATCGTGAAACTAACCGATTGGGCAAAAAATCTAAGAAACCCGTTTTTGACCCTGAATAATTTTTTTGCACATCAATGGGGACTTCTCAGGATTTCATTAGAGTGGTATTGCCCTTGTGTGACTGCAAATTTTCAGCTTGTTCGGAATTAAAGCAAGGGTACCCCTATTTTAGAGCTAATTTGACCAGACTGGTTTCAAATTAGCTCAAAGCATCAAAAGCTAATATTTCTAATGAAATCAAAGAGGCTAGATTATTCTTGACTATTACAACTATTATATACTTTTTGGATACTATTTTAGTTTATGCTTACCGGTGAGAAAATTGATAAAACTTCATTGTAAACAAATCGTTGTTTTGAGATTAACAACAACAAAAATATTGATATGTCGTAACGATTAAATCATTTGCTATCTGCACATAAAAATGATTCCACACAAAACAATTAATGTAATCTGAGAATTCAACTGAAAGGCTTTCATATACGATGTTCAAAGAATAAAATGAAAACCACATAACCTAATATGTTGGTATGCAAAAACTTTATTAAAAATCTGGAATGGCTTTAAAACCCACTACTTGTAAGGAAGCTATATCTCGATGGGAAAAGGAAAATGGTGCAAACGCTACCGAAGCTAAAGTAATAGAGCTGCAATTTCAGTGGCCTCCCATAGAAAAGATGGATGGGGCTCTATCTAATCTCGTCGCCTGCGAGTAAGTATCTACCATTTCACTTTTTTACATTTTATTGCACTTTGGCTTTCGGTTATGGTTTTGTAAAACTAAAGTCGTGAATCAATTATAATACCGAGTGATTATAGTTATAATAAAGAAATCACTGTCTAACCACTCGCTAGTATTTAGTCAACCGCAGGCAGTTTTTGTTATGACTATTCTACTTTACTGCTGTAAGAAGACCATTTCTAGGATTACGTACCCAAAGCAGGACCCTATTACTAAGACTTTGCTGTTCGTCTGTCTGTCTGTCTGTCCGTCCGCCTGTCACCAGGCTGTATTTCATGAACCGTTAATGACCGTTATAGAAAGACAGGTGTAATTTTTAGAAACGATGTGATTCTGTTGTCACTATAACAAAAATACTAAAAAACAATAAAATAAATATTAAACCCATAGAACAAACGTGATTTATTATTCGTTTTAGCTCGATATTGATAACGGCAACAGGTAGATTCTTGAAATATTTACAGAATTTGTAGATATACTACTTTGAAAATAAATAATTCAATTAAAATAAAACAAATTAATGGGGAGGACTTCCATACAAAAAACTTGATTTTTATGCTAGTTTTTGCCATTTAGATATATAGATTGCCTTTTGTGGGCGAGTCCGACTCGCACGTGGCCGGTTGTTAATATGTATATGAAGACTGTATCTTAGCGGTTTATTACTCCGTGTCTATTCGTAGATTCCGTAGAGCAGCCTCGGACTAAAACTACATTAAAATATTTATTTTCACATATATGTAGGTACATGTACATACATACTACTTATTTTTTATAAGATTTTCTTTTCTAATTAGGATGTTTTTACCCGACTTTGGTTCGTCAAATGTATGGAGGGTAGAGATACCTACCCTCCATAGTCAAATGGAATGGTAGGTAACAGTTTTGACAGTCCATGTATATTTTTATTATCTACAGTCTGACCTAAATTACTGTACCGATTAGGCCAGGTAAAATAAGCTATTATAAATTTTATCAATACTTTTATGCAGTTAGTTTACAGTGTTTTAAACTTTTTCTTTCAGTATTTTATTATGAAACCATAAGCTCAGAACCAGATATTTCATTTTCAGAAAATTAAGTTTATCATCAAACATGATAGACAAAATAACGGGTATTGCAGGCATGAAGAACCTTAAAATATTGTCACTAGGTCGAAATTATATAAAGTCTTTGGCTGGATTGGTAAGAATATATGAATCACATATTCACTGGTCCACCTAAAATTAAATATTACTATTATAATGTATATCTCAGCCAACAACGAAACCCAAGTCAGTTACAATTAGGCTTGGGCAAAAAATATCGATATATCAAAATATCGATATTTTTACAGAAAAATATCGATATAAATCAGCGATATTTTTTCCCGCGATATATCAATTTTCGATATTTATTTAAGATATCAAAATCGATATATTTTTAAAGCTCTGCTATCTGCTCATGCGTCACATCATGTATTTGACCAATCCAATTTCTTAAATTTAGAAAAAGAGTAGGTATGCAGTAGGCTGTATGGGTTTAGTTTTTTTGCATCAAACAAACAAAAATTACAGTCTATGACCTGCTTGTCTATGACCTGCTTGTCTATGACAATGACACTGCTTGTTGGTTTGGTAGTTTGGTTGGTGGTTGTTTTGTTGTGTGGTCACAAGTAAACTAAGCGTAGCACATTGTTAGTTTTTGTGTGAATTATATTTATGTTAAACGTCATGTCTGGTGTATGGAAGTTCTTTAAAAAAATAAAATAAAATTTCGAATAATTTGGCAATTTTTATAAATAATTGCATATTGGGAAAAATTATCGATATATCGAAATATCGATATTTCTTGGGTGATATACAACGTGTCCCAAAACTCAACGATAAGCCGGTACCAGAAGGTCGGCCTGCTCGTGACTACTCGTGAAAAAATGATAAAAAATAATTATCTTCTTTTTTTCTAAATTACGAAAAAAAAACTAAAATTCTTAAAAATTTACACCTCTTAAGATATTTTTAACTACCATCACCACAGTTTTCCAAATATTTCAGTTTTTTTTTTTGTATCAGCATCCTAAGTAACACCGTTACCCATAACAATTCTTAGAAAATCCATAACACCTGTAGATTTTACACGAAAATTAATGAAAGTTTTTTCTTTTCTTCAAAACTCTAAAAGATTTTTCTTTAAGGGCAATTTAGCTAATCGTGGTGTAAAAAAAATGTATGGTCACTACTATGGCAAATGTTTTAAAAAAATTACGCATCTAACCATGAATCTAAAATGGTACAATACTTCTTGAAAACCAACCACAAAAAAAAATGCAAATTATTTATCTAAACATAAACCAACATTCATGAAACCAAAAGAGTTTGCTGTGACACCTACAAACGCATGAATGCATGCGGATGATGTGACACTAGATTATGTGCTTTCTATAATTGTTATGGGCAAGCAACGGCCAGCGACGGTTTGCCAAATTACATGAAATGAAGTTCACCGCCCTTGGCAGTACTGTCACATCACGATACACCGAGATAACGTCGAGAGGCGGTTTGTCCCGGAAAGTGTTAAGTTTTGAAAGACACTTTTATTGGCGAATATTATATTTTAATACTTATTATCCTATTCCGGACGAAGACAAATTCAAAAACACAAAATCATAAATATTAGTCCAGTCATTCTTAAGTTATAAGTAGCGTAACTAACACGACTTTGTTTTATATTTATGTTTTTAGAATTATCTTTATTCAAAACATAAACGACGAAGTTATCCGCGAACAAACATGAAAAAAGCATATATACAGTCGAATTGAGAAACATACTCCTTTTTTAAAGTCGTTAAAAAATAATAAAACAATTTCACTGGCATAGTACCTATTATATTGCCAACAATAATACCATAAGTATTACTCCTTAGGAGGTGGTGGCAGATACCCTGGAACAACTCTGGATAAGTTATAACCACATAGACAAACTCAAGAGCATAGGCGCTTTAAAAAGATTAGAAGTTCTTTACATGTCTAACAATAATGTAAAGGAATGGGCTGAATTTAATAGATTACAGGTTTGCACTTAAATCCATTAGTAGTTAAGCCTATTACTATCTGCCAGTAAAAGTCGCGTCAAATTCGGTCCAGCCAACGCACTTGTAATGCCTTCGGTGGTGCGGGTGCGGGCGGCGGCTTACTACCAGGCGATACGTCTGCTCGTTTTCCCCCTATACAATAAAAAAAAAGCCGTTGCAAAGATTACTGGAAATAATCAGATAGAGAGACGAACAACAATTTTTTTTTATAAATTTGCATTTTTGGTGTAAGTACCTAACGGATATGAAAACTGCCAGTTTGAAATTCTAAGCAGGCACTTTTTGTGTGAACGTGCTACGGCGTTTCTTCTGCCTCCATGCATCCCCTGCACAGAAGGCTGTCGGTTGACCTATAGTGAATAGGTGCTTGTTTAGGAGACATTTTCCAGTTAGATTACTTATGATCTGCCTGATATTGTCCCTTTTCAGTCTGATCAGGTTGCGGTCTAGTCTTTTTGATTCCCTAGATCTGCTCAGGTTCCGGTCCACAGACTGTCGTTTCTGAACCTCTTTAGGCCAATTCGTCTGCAGAGTTACTATGGCCTTTTATCTATTGTTGGGTAATTTTGTTTGTTATTGCAATGGACTGGAGATTGCCATGACATTTCTTGATAAAGGCAGAGATAGATGTATTAATTCTTATGTCACTTTGTTGCTCACGATGAACTCCGAAACTATTTATCTATCTAACCGATTTTCACGTTACTTTTATTGTTTGTTTTACTGACGTACCTAAGATAGGATAGTTTACATCAAACTTAGACCGATTTAAGCTGAATATAATTAAAAATAGGTGCATACAAAGTTGCGTAGGTCAGCTAGTAGCCGTATAATACATTTATTACAACAAATAAAATGTATTTAATTACATGCTCACTGACTACGTCTGGACATGTAACCATCACAAGTAATAATGGTTTTTAATATTCCCGATAATGCTTGTACATAATTTACCTTCCAAGGATTTTTTTAAATTACACACCATTTTGGGGATACAGAAACCTCACGGACTCAGTAAAAATTACGAAAAAAAATTTACATCATGCTTTTTATGATGCCGTGGCATCAGTCTAGTTGAAGCTTCTATTGAAATATGCACTACATTTAAACCAGGATAACAAATATGGGAGAAAACTAAGAATTAATTTGATTACAGGAGTGTCCCGCTTTAAGAGACTTGGTTTTCATTGGCAACCCAATCATGGAAGCCCAACCTGATATTGAGACATGGCGCACTCAAGCTGCTAATCGTCTGCAGCAAATAATCAAGCTCGATGGCGTACCTATCATGAGGGTTTAATCAATGACCTCTATCGGTGCAAATTTAAAGTTTTGTTAAATATATAACGACTAACCCATTGTTTCATTTATGTCTAATAGGTTCTATAAATATCGATATTTACGAATTTAAAACAGCATATTTACTGATTCACTTGTATACTTACCTACCTACAAGAAATTACTAAAGGTATACAGAGATTTAAGATTTCACTAGTTAGGTTTTTGTTGGTTTTAAGACCGGACTATTGTGGTCAATGAACCAGATCTTTGTCACTGTTCACTTAAAAAGGATTTGACCTGACCCGACAGGACCTGATTAAGAAGTCAGGCTTCTTTAATAAATCTAGAACATCCCTGTAAAATAACGAGTGAATTCACGGGCACAGTTATCCAGTAAAGAATAAATAACTGGTAATTAGGAAAAAAACTACAGAAAAACCAACAGAAATTTAAAGAAGCAGGGTCACGATCGCTGAAATCAATGTCTTTAGTGTTGCAAGCTACTTAGTTCCCTCTAAATTTAGTAAAAAGCATCCAAACCTACAAGTTCCTGATTATATAACTATCGATTTACGGCCATTTTCAACAACCTATCTTTAGTTAAAACTGAAGATGGGTCATTTTTTTTCCTTTTTTTCAATGTCATTGATTTGATTCTTTTATTAATACGCAGCTTGAATTGTTTTTTGTTTCGATAACTTTTATTTGTCAAATAAGACCGTTTTCAATGTATATTTCTAGTTGCAATCTTAATGAGTATGAGTACAATATTCGGCCCATGTTAAGTTCAAAGTTAGACTGCACGTGGTTTAAGCAGTTGTGGACTCTTGAAGTGAAGAACGATTATGAGATTAATATATCTTTGCTCCAACCAAGCAGTGTCGTACTGACAGATTGACTGATTCTGGAAGAAGTTGCTGCGTAGAGATGTGACTTCGCTGTGCATCTTCTACCGCATTTACTATGGGGAGTGCTGCGAGGAATTGTTCGCAATGATCCCTGCCGCATCTTTCCGCCATCGTCCTAAGCGACAGAAATTTTATTCCCATCATCTAGATGGTTGGCAGTCCACAACTGTGCGATTTTCCCAAAACTTTCTGCCGCGCACAGCAAAACTGTGGCCGGCAACGCACTTGTAACGCCTCTGGTATTGCGGGTGTCCATGGACGGCGGTAATCACTTACCATCAGGCGATACGTATGCTCGTTTGCCCCTATAAAATTAAAAAAATAAAAAAGTTAGACTGTGAAGTTAGTCTAAAGACTCAATTAGCCAGCCATAAATCTTTATTTGAGTACAAAATTAACCATGGTTCCCTGTGAGAGAATGCCTCTGAGTGATAAGACCGCATTTGGTACTGACAAACCTAGCGTTAACTTATTTTTCATATATGCAATAAAGTGATATATAAATCAAATACGAAAATTTCACACGTTATTAACATCTTCTGGCTCAAAAGCACATTATCATCAGGTACTTGATGCGCGACTAAAACTGTAAACCTTTTTGATTACACAAATTATATAAAAAACTAATTTGAAATTCGAACAGTTACTATAGCTAATCAATATCAAATATGGAATTGACGCTTTGAATGGATTGACTACTAAATCCATAAAACATTATTGTTGTTATTCTTTTTAAGAGTTAGTAGTGTTTATTGTTTATTGTGACCGACACAATAAAATCATCGTATTTGTATTACAAGCTTGAAATATTTTTATTTTAAAGTAATTTTATCTTTGACAAATGGCCGTACCTAAACCTACCACCTGCAAAGAAGCTATAACTCGGTGGGAGAAGGCGAAAGGAGAAAATAGCACAGAAGCCACCGTGATCGAACTGCAATTTCAGTGGCCTCCAATAGATAAGATGGATGGAGCTCTATCAACTCTCACTGCCTGCGAGTAAGTTATATAAAACCAAGTGCTACTCAAATGGACTAGATCTAAGCCCTAGCATTCCTGGCATCCCTGACAGAACAATTTAGTCGATACGAATCCGACATACTGTCTCACCGTAGCCCTTGGTAAGATGTTCCACAGTGACACGGAAGCGAAAGATTTCTTCTTAAAAAGGAATTGCTACCCATTGTAGGCATTGATCTAAAATTGTTTATCAGTTAGTTAGTATTGTTTGTCTACTTGTTTAGTGAGGCCAAAATGACATATAATAAATAAAAATATATTTTCAGAAAGTTAAGTCTATCATCAAATATGATTGACAAAATAGCTGGTATTGCCGGCATGAAAAATCTTAGAATACTATCAATTGGTCGGAACTACATTAAATCTCTGGCTGGCGTGGTAAGCTTTAGTAGTGATAAATTTTTAATTATGTTATTATTGAGTTTTTTTCTGTTGACGGAAAAATACCTTCGAATCTCCTCGGAGACACAGGAGCCAGGAGTATGTGATGTGACCTCTGTTGTCCTACTCTAGGGGGACCCGCACCATCTTATATACTTCTACAAAAAAATTTAATGGTTTAACGTATCCTGTATTTTTTTAACTAAAGCTGTACATAGGTACTAGATTTTGCATTGAGTAATTAATTCTTCTAGGAAACAGTGGCAGATACTCTTGAAGAACTGTGGATGAGTTACAACCCAGTAGACAAGCTCAGAGGTATAGGTTCTTTAAAAAAATTGACAGTCCTGTATATGGCTAACAATAATGTAAAGGAATGGGTAGAATTTAATAGATTACAGGTTCGTACATCGCATAACTCTACCAACATTTTAGAAATGTTATCGTTAATACATGATAAGTAGTTATTATATTTCTATCTAGCGTTATCTATTCAAGTAGGTATATATATATAGGTACTAGCTGACCCACGCAACCTCGTTTGCGTCTTCTATTGCCCGTAGCGTGAAAATTTTCCCCCGTTTTTGAAACACTCTTCATTAGTGCTCCGATCCTATTAGTATTAGCGTGATGATATATAGCCTATAGCTTTCCCTGATAAATGGACTATCCAACACTGAACGAATTTTTCAAATCGGACTAGCGGTTTCTGAGATTAGCCCGTGTAAGAATTATATTTTCAAAGCTGTTTTGTAATATTCGTTTTAATAAAGGTGACATCGGTATTTATTTACGATACAGTCATCTACCCATTTGTTTATTGTGCATTATTTTTTGTATTAGAAATGGAATTAAACTAATATGTCAGGTCCAATTCATAAGTTTACACTATGAAACTAATAATAAATTCACTTACAGGAGTGTCCCGCTTTGAAAGACTTGGTTTTCATTGGCAACCCAATCATGGAATCTCAACCTGATATGGAGACCTGGCGCACTCAAGCCGCTAATCGTCTTCAGCAAATAACCAAACTTGATGGGACACCCATTATTAGGGTGTAATCGACATCCAACTGTGGAACTATACTTTCATTTACATATTCTTTGTTTTATAAACTTCGGCTAATTGTCCTTAATATAAAATAGTAAACATACTAAATGTTTTTTATTTGTGAATTCAACAAACTTTATTAGATAACTAGCTGACCCACGCAACCTCGTTTGCGTCTTATATTGTCTGTACCGTGAAAATTTTCCCCCGTTTTTGAAACATTCTCCACTGGTGCTCCGCTCCTATTAGTAGTAGCGTGTTGATATATAGCCTATAGCCTTCCTCGATAAATGAACTATCCAACACTGAAATAATTTCTCAAATTGGACAAGCGGTTCATGAGACTAGCGCTTTCAAACAAACAAACTCTTCAGCTTATTATATTAGTATAGATATACTTACTCGTAGATAGGAATACCAAACTTCTATCAATAAATAAATATAAGGTAACGTATTAGCTTCTGTTGTAGCAAAAGTTTTTTATATTGTACTGATCACTTAATGAACAGAAATTCGCCTGTTCCTAGAATTATATATTTATTATCATCTTTTCAATATATTTTTTTCCTTTTTAGGGTTCCGTATCCTGTCTATAATATGTTGCAAATTTTCGAGACTCGCAAGGGAATCAAAACCTACAGGGTACTTACCGTGAACTCAGAATCTTGAATTTGGTACGAAGCAACATCTTATAACACAGATAAAGGAGAAATTGCTATTTTTAGTTACATTATCACTACATGTTATAAAACAAAGTCCTCCGCCGCGTCTGTCTGTCTGTCTGTGATAAACTCCAAAACTACTGCACGGATTTTTATGCGGTTTTTACCAGTAGATACAGATTCTTGAGTAAGGTTCCGTATATAATTTGTTAAATTTTTGAGTAAATTGGCTAAAATATAACGGCATTTGTCCTCGGAAAAAAATTAAGCCGCACATCTTCTCAGAGTAACATACGCTATATAATATTTTCTGTAAAGAACCCGTTCGAAGACGGGGTGGGTTGCTAGTATAATATAACTACAGGTTTTTACTTTTTACGGAACCCTCGGTGCGCGAGTCCGACTTGCACTTGGCCGGTTTTTTAGTTTCTGCACTCCATATAAGCTTTATCTGTGTCAAATTTCATATTACACCTTCTTACGAAAGTTATGCGAATATCGGATTCGATTCCCGAGTAGGACAAAATATGTATGTTTTGTATGTGGTATAAGTACACTTAGTCTTACCATAAATATTCGTTCAAAGAAAATCTTTTTTTTTATTGATAACATTTATTCCTTTTACAGTGTGTTAGTTTAATACAATATGTAAAACCTTTAAAACTATATAAAGCTTATTCGAAGTGGTCTCCATTGGCTTTATTACAGTTCTCTAAACGTTGAGGCCAGTTAACAATGCGCAGCACGCACTCTTCACTGCCAATCGTATGAAGTATTTAGAGCAAGCCTTAATCTCTAAAATTGAGCAAATCAGGACTAGATGACGGCCAGTCTTCAGCTCTGATGAAGTCCGGAACGTTCGTTTGTAACCGAGGTTGGGTGGATCGATTTTTACGACCCGGCGCCGAGTCTTACTGAAAGGACCATTCTTGGTTATTGAACATGGTGTTGTTAAAGGACTTAGCTACCTTCTCAAGATTGATATCTTGATACACTTGTGCCGATGTTTTGATACCTTTCTTATAAAAATATGAGTCAATCACTCCTTCATAGCTAACTCACCACCAAACCATCACTGAAGTCTGATAATGCCCACGTTGTAATCTGTTGACTTTAGAGCTTTCAGCATAAATAAAATTATTTTATTTGTTAAAATATTGCTCAAATTTAAAAAAAACTAATGACCAGCGTCACTTTTATAGGCTGCAAGTCCTAAGTCCTCTTTTAAAATTGGCTGGCATAAAATATGTAAACAATAAAGATAAAAGATCTTTTAAAATACGTGACATGGTTCCAAATGCATCTTCATCTCCCGAGAGAAAATATTTTCTTTCGGAGAGGATTTCTTTGAATTCTTCCTCCTCCCTTACTGCTTTGATATCGCCTGTTTCGTACGAACACTACGCGGACGGTTTCATTGTACCTATCAATAGCTCGATACACAAACATTTGACTAATACAAGCGAATGGAGGATTTAAAAATTAGATTTGGCTCCATACCTACTTTATGTAATTCAATCCATTTCAATATCACAAAATATTTAACAATATATTAGCATGAAAATAAGAAAACACAATGAACAATCGTACAAAAATTACAGATTCCAAATTCAATAGTAATATTTTGTTTATTTTTAATTGTAACAGTATTTATGGTCTGGCTATATATATCAGTTATCTAGAACCCATAATACAACGATCACTCTGATAGCTAAGACAATATTGACAACTGAAAGTTGAAATTTTGACCACTCTGAATAATCGCAACTTTATTTAAGTACCATGTCTATCAATATAAAATTAAATTAATGCTTTTCCCATAATTTTGAAAGCACTTCGAAAGCACAAATAAATCTGATGCTGACTGCACTTGGGTCGTAGAGGTCTGATGGCGGCAATAGTGTCGTAGTAGACTAGAAGATTCCAACCTAGTCTTGGAAAAAGGTCGAAGGAATAATTGTGTAGAATAACCGAAATATTTCAAATTTGTTAGTCATGAGATAACGAAAAACATCTCACTATTACAAATTTTGATTGCATGACACTTTCCGTAACAATAGCCAAGAGACCCCTTGTTTAGCCTAGCAATTGAAATTACTATAATATTCGAAATAATAGCCTCGTCGCATCGCCTCGCTTGCTTGACATTTATGACAGATTATGACTCTGGTAACGCTAATAACTGCTCCACACGCCATCTTTCTATTAAGTGACGTAACTAAAACATGACAACGTTAAGATTGAATCCATTAGTCGAACAATGATTGCGATAGATAGATTAAAGATAGTAATCTGAACGACTCCGTGAAGCGATACATTATCTCATTCGTACATTTATAGTAGATATTTTATCTTAGATCCATGGCAGACTAATATACACCGTTATAAAAACAAATTTATAATTGATTGCAGATATTCATCCTAAATTGTTATACCTACAACAATTCGTATTTATATACGTGTTGTGTCTAAATGACTATTGATATTTCCTACGGAAATCGATAGTACTATAAGAATTCGTTTGTAAATACATTAAAACAGCCTATTTATTCGCTAACTGTTTAAATCTTTATGTACTAATACAACGCCATTGTCAGCACTCGCTTTATGATATGTCATACGTCTGAAAGCCAACTTAATAGCCTGCTTAATTTGCGCCAAGAGGAAATATGAATTGGCCGGGGATGTCATTGATGTCGGAAAAGTTTCTCTCTCCTTAGATGCACGGATGGTTCTTCTTTTGTGTTGCTACTAATAAAATTTAATGATGTAAACGGATAGCACGAATTTATCTAACTCTGAACGCAGTAGGGTGGGAAGCACTGAGGGGAAATCAATTAAGGACAATATATCAGCAGTAAGACAAATGGAATTTTGTATTGTTATTCGATACTGCTGTAGTTAAATTGAAGATTGTATTTGTAATAACGTTTCAAAATATAATTAATTTAAATTGCTGCTACGAGTGCTACGTAATGGCTACAATAAAAGTATTGACTTAAAGCCTACAACATGTAAACTCGGAAGTAAACATTTATTTTACTTTCACTTGCTAACGTAAATTTTCTACGGTTTCAAAATTATCCGTGATAACGTCAGACCATGCAATGGACAGTTGGATTCAATACAATCAAAAGCAGGATATTTTTAACTATTTTTAATTCAAGTCACTAAAGCCTTAGTCAATCGCAACTGACAGAAATACAACCACGATACAAGTTTTCAAGAACTGATATAATAGTGTTACGTATGAGGGTTCAATGGGTTTGTAAAGTAAACCTTGACGTGTTAAGTATACATTATTAACAACACTCTTAAAATCAAAATATATCTTCGAATAACAGTCCTTAATGGTCGCCGAGGTCACTAGCGATTTCGAGAAACGTCTCGAACATACGAGGGCGTTCCCGTACCAATGACACACCCGCCGGCGAACTCGTTGTTAACAATCGTGCAATAACCAATCGATATTCGACGCTATGTTTATCGATATAAGGTTCGTTATTCCGTGCCTCAAAAATCTACTTCCTCGATCGTTGTTCGCGAATAATCTTTCTTCGTAACAGTACTCTTAAGTACTTGAATACATCCTGTATTCAAGTACTTAAGAGTAAGATCTTTTTTTCCTAATTCAATGACAAATTTTCGTTTCATAAATATCTACTTCTTGAAAAACCTTTGTTGTAGTTTACATAATACTTCCTCTGAATGTTCTTCTTTAACCTCCACCACAAATTTAAAAATAACGATAATAATAGGTAACTTCATTTTAAAATGTTGTTAATTTATTTTACCTTAAACATATAAACAAATTTAACGCTGGCCTTATTGACATACGGAGTAAAATTGATAAAATATATAATGGTAGACCATGTTGTTAACTAAACAATGTGTACATGTATCAATGGATAGTTAATGTAATTTGAATAGCGATCTATAATTTAATGGGAAGTCGGTCTCTGTGTACTCAACGTAATGGACCGATAATTGTCCATCCAAACAGAAATAACTCTGTTAATCAAAACCCAGCTCGCACCTTCCCTACCCATTATAAATGAAGTGTAGACCCCCGTTAATGCGTACAAATGCCGGCGACCGCCATTCAGCCCATCATTATTTAATTATTAACACTACAATCGACCTAATTTTGACATTTCGATTACGCGCCACGTAGCCGCCGGCGAGCAGCCATTTTGTGACATCTGTCCTCGAATGTGTTACCAACTATAAAATTCAATTTCCCCAATCGGCCAGCACGACACATTTATTATTCATAGATCGGTACCTAGATGCTCGGCCACTAACAGATGTGATCTTTTACGTGAAGGAATATCAAAAAACATGACGTCGATATAAAGAGCCGTCATTCTAAGGGACATGAATTTAATATAAGATCATGTACATCCAATACAAGAATGTATTCGACAAGAATAAAAAAAGAAAATCGAATAGACTTACTTATGCTATTCAATCGCGTGACATCAGTCTTTTCCAGTTGTGGGAAATGAGTTTTCATTTCAGTTATTGAAAATTGAACCCGTGTCATTTCCGGAAAACTACATTTTTTTTATAAGAATACTTTATATTTTATTGGCAAGCAATCGACTTCAGGTCACGCTACTGACAGCTTTTTAATAGTGTACTGACTTTATATTCATAGCCGTAATGACTGTATCGTCACAGGTGGTGAATATTTCTATACAACTACTTAGTTGTCATCTTCTGTAGAATGCTATTAGCACAAACATTAGTAGTAATTGAATATCTGTTTCGTGTTCTAGTATTGAACAATAAATCAATCCCTGTCCGCGGTAATGTTCAATCCATTTGCTCGCATGTACACTAATTGCTGTTAGCGCCACCCAATAGCCATATTAGGTTAAAATGTTAGCCAACAGCCCGCCCCCTGAACTGTAGTGAACACATGAAACGGGCTATACTCGACTATAATGACTGATTTTCTAGCTCACGAGATGTAGCCCCAGCAAACGGCCGCGCTTACGCCACTCAAAGGCGGAGAAAATGGCTTAAGTGCTTTCTCTATTATGCTTAAGGCCGTTCATGAAAAGGATAATTTTCAACTCTCCAGCGCCCCTGCTTTGAAAGGAAATGGAATTAATAGGGATATGCCAGTCAACACTTATGTAAGATTTTTTTCAAATTAAGTACATAATTATTTTATCAAAACTATTGGCTTGATCATAATAATTACTGAAATTATATTTTTCTTACTCCCTTATTTTTATTTCATCTAATTTGTATTATATAATAGTAGTTATGAGTTAATACTCGTTAATATAGTGAAGCTCAAAATGTCTTTTAAGCTGACTAAAATAAGGCTAATAATTATTTGTACCTTTTTAATTACGCTGAAATACATTTTCAAGCTTCACTACTGGTGGAGGTGTACTCGTAATTATTAATTTCATCAGCATGTTCATACTTTTCTAACGTCGAGTGAGATAATACATTTTTAAGTTGAGTAAGCTATTGTCACGGCAAGCGTTGAGGGTAGCGAAATAAAGCTTTTCCAACAAACAATAGTTCCGGCCCTTTGTCGCACTTGGAGTTGAGTAAACATTAGTAGTGGAGGGTATTGTGAGAGCTTTTGCCTCCTCCTCCAGCCAGCCTTCGCCGCGCTCCGCCGACTTGCGGTCTAACAGTTTACGGCCTGATAACCCCCACTTACCCCTCATTACCTTTTGTTTGTTCAAGAAATTCTTTGTTGTTACTGAATAAAATATATGTACCTATGTAGCTTTCAAGAATTGTTGAACACATCAATTCTGAAGCACTTCACAAAATGAATAGCACAAAATAATATTTACATATCAACACGTTGAATATCATAACGCAGAAACTTTAAGCTTTATGAGCATGAAGCATAGTGAAACTATAGAAGTCACGATCGCATCATAAATTTCCTGTTACATTAACACCTACTTTCCATAATAGCCGATAAACCAAATTTAGTTTTCATGTTACGCACCCTCTTTAACTACTTATAATAAGCAATGATCAATGGAGAATAATCCTATTGTGTCGCGCACACACAAAAAACCATGTCTGAATTATTCCGTCACGGTTTTGTGCTAATATCTCCATTACATTAGTGTAAAGCCTCATTGTATAACCCTGCTACAACTACGAGTACATGTAAAAGATTACCCGCCAAAATTTTGACAGTTGTCGCATAGACAAAAGAAAAGTGAGTGCACTCCGACATACGCATAATGGTTTGTATTTATTTAATTTAAGTCACTATCAACATAGAATAATGGCGTATTTTTGCCAGCGGCGCTCGGCATCCCGACTTGAGTTGGGAGCGCCTCGGGGCAATAAAATTAATGAAGCGTGGAGATGGGACCATTTTACTTGTATTATTCGTCTCCTGCGGCCTGAGACTGGAGCGAATGTCCATTAGTTCTGTTTTAACATGTTAGCAAGGTTGATACGTTGTAAATGCGATTTACTATACAGAGAGGGTGGAAAAGTAGCCAGAGAGATCTGATCACGATCAGTAGCCCAACCGATTGAAAGTGATCTCAAATACCTATATCTTTGTAGTAAGATCCTATTATTTATTTATAAAATGTAGATCATCCTTTTATGCCAACTTTTAGTCAAATAAAGAGCTTTTAGCATTGTACTTTCCTCACGCGGTGTTTATAAATATTCGAACGAGTAATAAGTGTACTTAATGTTGCAAATATTGTAGAAACTGAACAAAGGGAGTATTACGTCGTATTAACTCTTAACTGATGAGCAAATGCTGGCGCGCAACCGATGTACCTAATGTGCGTCAAATTTAGTGCGATATTATCTTAATCCTCCACCGATTTTAGCCCTATGTTGTACTCATAGCCCACAGAGCATGTAGTTATTGCTTTTTACGCTCACAGTAGAAATAGACAACAGTAAGTTGATTAAAGGATCTATAAAATAGTTTTTCAAATTTTCGTAAATTAGCCTGCCTAAGTGACTCTACTCTTCCTGATGGAAGGGCTGACCATAATCTAAGAGTAGTGTGAATGCAGATAATACAACAATGAAGCATGGTAACCCACACTATGGCGGTCTATTGAGATGCTTCTGCATCATTGGACATAACGAGAGCGAGAGAAAATATTTTTGCCAAAAAATTTATATCCACCAAACGTTGAGGTGCGGTCCAATGGCTAGGAAACCATTTTAAACGTTTATGCCTAATTCCAATTGTGTTATATTGTCCACATAACTCCCAATTCTATGCCTTGGTAACCCTTTTCCATAATAGTATAACTAAGTACAGTCAACCACAGTTTAACAATGACTACTTTCAAATTTTTATTCAAAATTTGTATCTAATATTATAATTTTATATCTAGCAAGGTACTGATACATTTTAACAGGCGAAAGAAGGGAGTTCCTGCATGGAATACCTACCCATTGTTAACATATCTGAGATGTCTCTGCAGACTTGATAATTTTAAAAGTTAGCAGCGTATGAACCTTGATTTTTTTGCATCTCTAATATACATTAAACAAGAGATTCAATTATTTAGTATTAATTTCACCTCCTCCTATTTCAAAGATAGAAAGACAAACAAACAATAAAACGGTCCTATAAGTCGAGTTCCGTTTTGCTTTCAGATCATGTAACCAAAAATATATTATAAGCATAACCTTTAAGTCTGATCGCAAATGAGCCGTTTTTTCGTGTTCGATAAGATTTGTAAAAAAATAAAATATTGCAGAAATTGAAATACAAAAGCATAAAGAAGCGCGGGTGTATCGCAGGCGTTAAACCGTCGCACGCTCATTACGCGAACATTTGCCACTACTATTAGCATATCAAATGGTCTTATCAGATGTAACGGCTGCCCGCACCACACTCGACTGCATTCACTGCTAATGCTCGAACGAGACAATAACCCGATTAGCGATATAAATGCAGTAACAGGAGCACCTAGCAAGGGATTTTAACGCGGAGATTCTTATCAGGCGTCACATTAACAAGGGTAAAGTATATTATTCAAAGTTATTGACATTAAAGCATACCTACGTTTGTATATTTGCTGAACGCCGCGGTGCAAAGCTAGTCTAAAAAGTTACTCCTTACATTATCAGCTATATGCCTGCGAAAGTCTCGTCAAAATCAGTCCGGCCATTCCAGAGATAAGCCTTTTATTTCGGGATCAAAGATATCTAAACTCATGTAAGCCTAACGCTAAGGCTAACCTGATTCTATAAACCACAACCTAGGAAATTGCCTATACAAAGCTAACTTGCCTTTTTGGCACCATTAAAGACATTCACCGTTATCAGTTTAAGAATAGATGTAAAAGTGCCTTTGTATATATTGAATTTTTTGCAAAAAAAATATATATCGTGGAATAGTTTATTTTACATGCGAATGATAAACTTTTATGAGGCAGTTATGTAGCAGCAACAATAGGCGGAGCGCGACCGGGTCTCGGAGTTTAGTGCGTCCGATTTCCATACAAAAACTTCTATTTCCCCGGCTAAATGGCACGTGAGAGGACATAAAACTGCGGGAAAACTACACTACTAGTAAGCTATTTGTTTTTTTATTATATTACCTTTAACAGCCAAAATAAATAATCTAAAATTGCATTTTCATTCATTTTTTCACTGTAACTACGAGCCTTTTGATTACGTCAAAAAGCCAAACAGACTACAGGACTAATAAGTCAACAAAAAAATGCTTTATAATTTTTAGTAGACAAGACTCCGTTCGCGGATTTGTTTACATTTATATATTATAGACGTCAATTCACTATTTCTGGATAACACTAACTAAGTAGGTACTTTTATTGAGATAAAAGCATCCTCTGACCTCTTTTGTGTCCCTAACTCCCCTGAACATATATGAAAAAAATTTTGAATAGCAATTAACACATATTAAAATGTATTACACCCTACCTATTCACTATAGACATTGCAAACATAGATATATAATAAAGTTAAAGATACATGTGAGTGTTCATGAATTTGTACCTATTTATTGCTTTAAATTTCTTTATTTTTCAAGTTATAGGTACATCTAACGTAGGTTTTTAATTAACCTATTACCTGAAGCTCTACAGATTTCTAAATTAATTTTGTTAATAATATGTACCTTACGCATTTTGAGTTAATCATTCAAATGCAATAAAAAAAATACCTATAACATTAATGAAGTAGCTACATATCGACATGGCGAAAACATCGAATAAATAACAAAAACATCAAGAATAACATTTTACCAACTACATGGAAGTCGATAAATTGAATTGATCATTACAACTAAATCCAAGAATGTTAAGTAGGTATCATAAAAACTTATAGGGATCTGTGTACGGCCATGTATCCTACACGCGTCAACTCATCTCAAGCCCAGCGACTTGTGCCATCTCTTAGGAAGTGATTTGTCAGCGCCGCCCCCTCTCGATTGAATAATTCAAATAATCGAGGTATTTATATGTAAATAGCAAGCCACATCTCCATACGAAAGGGCCGATCGGTACATAAATTTGGCAAGACGAGTAGAAAACTGCGACGCACCACCGATCTGATTTATTCACTAAGTTTTGGAAAAAAGTGGCGCGCGTCAGGAAATGTTTGTCTAATCGCGTTTATTGCGTCGACCCGGGATTTTGCGCCCGACAGCACACAGGGGTGGATCTACGATGTACGCTATTTCTACAAAAACAAGTAGAGTAATAAAATAAGTTTCCCAAATTAGGTGATCAAAATATTTTGTATCATAAACTAAAGATTAGAAGTAGTTATTTACGTCGAACTCCGAACAGTCCATAATCAGATATTCTGTAGGTTGTAAACCGTCCAGTTTATGAAAAGTTCAGTACAGTTTCAATCCAAAAATCTAAAGTTGGAAGTGAAAGAAAACCCTAAAAGTTAACCCGTCCATATTGTATTGAGCTTCCTAAAACGATGACCTTAATACCATGACAATAAGATAATGATCTTCTTCTATCTAGAGACCGTAAAAAACAACAAAAAAATATATAAAATGATATATTTTATTACCTACACTCGAAACGTGAAAAATTATCCATCGATCATCATTGCATTACATATTCACAATTAGTAATGCATGTTTTGAGGAGGAGAGAGACTTTCACGAGAGCAAAGCTTGCGCAAAAGTTATTAAATAATGGAAAACAATGGTAAAATTAAACCTACTAAAAGCTCAAGCAAAGACAAGACAGTTTATAAATGCAGCTGAAAGTTTTGCTTTGCCTATTAAAGATGTTCTCACAAGTGTATGTTTGATACCAAATTCGATTTTACGAGGCACGCTTAATCACATGCCCAAAGAAGATATGATGGCCATTTTCCAATATGGCGTGAAGGAATGGGCTTAATGTAGCTCTTGCTTACCAATCTTACTCTTCAGTACATGCTAATTATGTAAATGTTGCCACATTTATTTTTATTGCAGCCGTGTAAATTGTAAGGTCTTCAATATCTCTCGATAGGTTACATTGTAAACGTAAACCTACATGGCATTCATAACTCTTTATGGTACTAGGTCTTTACAAAATTATCAATCATCGAAGTCTAATCTAAAACAACTAAATAAATAATGACCAATAGTTGACATTCACGTGTTGACAGCCAACAATTTTTTTTCAAGAAAAAACAATCCCCTGTGATAAAAATAAAATGACGAACTAAAGTAATGAATAATTGCAATTAGAACCGCCTTTGACACGTAACTATTGAAATAATAACGTGGTATTATGAGAAATTCGGTAGTAGTACGGCACGAACATCATGTGTGCGACACTCTATTAGTCATTGGTTGTGAGCGGGAACCATAGACTCATCAATCATGCTAGTACTGCCGGGGAGAAACGGGTAAAGTGTTAATAATCCCTCCACAGCTATTGTTCATTTATAACTAAATTCACATACGGAATGATATCACTTAAGTTGGAATGATATCAATTATATTAGGAGATTATTGTTGATAAAATTAACCATTAAATTTATTTAGGTACTTAAATTGTTTTAAAACAGACATTATTTCGTCTTAGTAGTCTTTAGTATTTAATATCATATTTAATTTAATAGGTAGAATACATCTTAAATTAAATATGATCAACAACGAGGTGAATAGACCCGATGACATTTCGTATTTTTAATTTGACGTCACCCGGACGATTCAAGTACCTACTGCTAATCCTTTCTTCTTCTTCTACAAGTAGGATCTATAAAACCTACTGTAAGAATTCACCTGTAACTACAATAAGGATTAAAAAATTAAGATCATGCAACATTTAATAAATAACTTTTGATCGAAGTCAAGAGTAAAAAGTTCAACCCTAAAAATACATTGAGCTTTACAGAACAGAGAAATAAGCAAGTGAGCAACAAAACGCACTTTATCAGGTGGCGGCCGCTTTATCCCGCTAATGACCAACCCCTCTAGAGTAATAAAAGTCGATATCTGCCTCCCCGTTGAAAGCGCAGACCAAACAACCTTGATACTTATTCCGAAGCAAAAAAATGTGTTGTCATAATATTAGGCTTTACCCAAAATGCTGTCTCGCAAATGGTCTAGTGGTTAACGAATGCAATTGCCGATCAAGAGGTCGATAGGGTTGGGCCAAAAAAAGTGTTATTGAGTTTTTCTAAAAGAAATGCTTAATAAAAGCCCGGAGTTTGGAAATTGGAATCTTAACCCCTGTGCCTCGGAAAGCATTTAAAGTCGTCGGTCTTGAGCCTGATCTCACCCCAGTAGCGTCAGTTAGTATTCCTATCGGATTATAAAAGTGACGGAATAGAGAATGAATCCGTGTTAATTTGCGCCCACATGTTTGTACCGTAATATCTCTTGCTTAGTTAACTGGTACTCGTAGTTAAGGAATGATTTAAAATATCTTTTTTTTTCAGAACCCTGTTCTAGCTCCTAGGAAAACCCTAAATTATTTAACATATTTAAAACTCGTCTGTTTTCAGCATTCGTAATTTGACTGACATGTAATATTTTGCAGAT
This sequence comes from Spilarctia lutea, assembly GCA_916048165.1. Taxonomy (NCBI): domain Eukaryota; kingdom Metazoa; phylum Arthropoda; class Insecta; order Lepidoptera; family Erebidae; genus Spilarctia; species Spilarctia lutea. Next base: position 16,216,342 of record OU696471.1, on the reverse strand, counting down.
CAAGGATCAAAACCATTAAAAGGTGTATATGCCCAGCGAAGCGCGGCTGAGAATTAGCGGCGGCGGGAAAGAAAAATGATTGTGACAGTCCGGCGAACACCACTAATGGAGTCTGCGTCTACGAAATATCCCCACTTAGACTAGTGCTGGGTCCTATTAGTAGTATATTCGCCTTGTAGGTGGACAAATGCTAGCTTAACACTTTAGCGATTGAGTCTTCTTCTGCTATTTTAGAGACGTCAGTAGGTATGCAGTACAACAACCCTACAAAAATAAAAAAAACTTCAATGTTGATGATATTATTACAAAAACATAAAGCAGCTAAATTAATCATAAATAGTATAATTTGTATAGATTAAATTTAAAACCAGCTAACCAGACTAAAACATTTATGCGGCTTTATATACCTACTAGAGACTCTTGATCATATTTATATATACTCGTATTATATTAGATCATAAAAATAAAGAAGATCTCGTGATAAGAGGGGAATACTGAAAACCGAAAACAATTTTATATTTTCATTGAAACTACTGTTAATGTAACACGATATTCGCCAGTTGTTAAATAAATAATCCTAAGTTTAAAAGTGATCAAAAGCTAGATTACTTTGTAATAGGGTGACTATCTGATTCATGTATCTACTTAAATTCAAATCGCCGTCGAATACACAGAGGGCAATTCCGATGTAGCAATAACGGGGCTCCACCCCAACGATACAATACAACACTCCCCTCACAAATTAAGTGTAAAACAAACCTAATGAAATTTAAATATCTTTTCGGCGACGCAATAACTGCACAAATAAAATCATGTCGCGAGGGAGAGTATAATCGTTTCTATTGTGTACACATTGCACGAAATTATCCTGTTCAGAGATGATCCAACCCTGTCACAGTAAAGCGGCCCTCTTGTTCTCTCATATTGGTGCTTTTATAGCTCCTACAGTTAGTGTGACATGGTAACAGGGGATCTGACGTCGTAAGAAGGGGCGGAATGCTCTCTAGACAGTAATAGGCTCTTGCGGTGATGATAAGCCTCTTATTGTTGGCTTATTAGTAGATAATATGTTTAGTGTGTGGATAGGAAATCTGTTTGCGGTTTTACTTTCATTAAGATTACTACAAAGTAAAGTCGATGAAAGTTAAATATGTACCTATAAATAATATTTTATTTCTTTTAAAACGACTCGCTTGATCCTTATTGGAATATGTGTTTTCTTTCAAATGAGAATTTAAAGTTTGGTTTAGTTGGTATGTTTTTATTGTAACTTCTTCTATAGCTGTGTTATTGTTTAGGCGCTGACGGTTCTTCAGTATTCAGTAGTATTCATCGTATGCCCAATAAATTTTAAAAACTTTCTTCTACTTTTGATGAAATGGCAACCAGCTGGATCACTCGGTTTAGCTATTTCTGCCAATGTCAAGTATTTATAGTCTTCAATTATAAGTCTTCGAGTCTTCAAGTCGTCGTCGTGATGAATATATAATAATAGTACATAGAAAACACCCAAACTCCGAAATAAATATTTGCAGATCATACGAACATTTGGTCCGACCCGGGAATTGAACCCGAGACCTCAAGCTTAGCAGTCGCATACGCTACCACTACGTCACCGAGGGAAACAAAGTATCTAAATATACCCTTGAAACTTTCACCATTAGTAAAATTTGACAAATGTCAAGTGTAACTTTAATTTTAAGTAGTAGCAATAAAAATAAATATCTATATATTAGAATCTCTTCTAGGCCTAGAGATATTCATGAATTTCGGCATATTAAACAGCATCTTTGTAAATTGTACAAGTACCCATGCATTTTAAGGTAAACATAATAATTATTCTAATAGATTAAGTCGAGTATCCAAATGAATGTCTTAAAATACGGTTGTACCCCTCAAAGGGAAGAACGTTAATTTTCTTTCAACTTTAAAAGAAGGTTCCTTTCAAGAAGTGGAAAAAAGTTACAATCGAAAAGGAAATTTGCGTTTTAAGTCCTCTAATGAAGCTGAGAAGTTTATAATGGAGGGGCGAAAGGCTGTGAGTAAATTGAGGAAAAAACTTATGCCAAGTACTAACTGAGACTGCTAGACAAAAGTATAATTTGTGCAGTCCTCTTTTTCACCGGGGTATTTTTAAATGCAAGAAAAATGTCGTTGAACTCATTTCTACATACATATAACAACTTATTTGTTAAATAACGTAAGTACCTACATACCAACTCGGTAATCGCACTTTTGAATAAAAATAACAAAATAATTTTGCGATTCGATTGTTTTTGTACTAGGTTTTTTAACAGGAAACCAGATGTTCCGTTCATGTTTATGGCCTACTCAAGCGCGATAGCAGCCTGAAATTTTAAGGGGGTCACTAATAAAAAAAATGGTATAATATTTTTTTTATTGAATACGGGGCAAACGAGCAGACGTATCACCTGATAGTAAGCGATTACCGCCGCCTATGGACACCCGCAACACCAGAGGCGTTACTATTTTAGACTATCATTTTAATGATGATATTGATTTCTTATCTCGATTTAAGGTTAAGGTTATGAGGAGAAAAGCAATTCCAGTTACTAGTAGCAGCTTGAAAAAACTACGTATACGATTCGAAGGGGAGGAAGGGTCTTGTCCCCGGTGACCCCTCTTCGCCTTCGGACTACGCCTGGACCTAATGCTTTGCTTCACAGAGCCATAGCTGAGGCGGTCGTCACACCACTTTCTACTGCACTAATATGTTGAGGGAGCAAATCCCACATGGGATAACACTTTGTGTGATTCACAAGTTATTGTTTTCAGTCTGGGTGTTCTTTGGGTCCATAAAGTCCCCGCGACCAAAAAATTATTATACTAGCTGACCCACGTAACCTCGTTTGCGTCTTATATTTTTTGAAACATTCTTCATTGGTGCTCCGCTCCTATTAGTAGTAGCGTGATGATATATAGCCTATAGCCTTCCTCGATAAATCGACTATCCAACACCGAAATATTTTTTCAAATCGGACCAGCGGTGCCTGAGATTAACGCGTTCAAACAAACAAACAAACTCTCCAGCTTTATTATTAGTATAGATAATGAGAAAGTTGTCTTGTTGGTAAAATAAATATGATTTTGGTTATATTTTCAAAACTCAACTTTTTTTGCAAAAGTTAACAATGTGAATAATGACAAATAGTTTAAGATCCCAGTCAGCCCAGGCTTACGTCATTTTAGGAAACCTGAATTTTATTTATGTTTTTGTATTATTTTATGTTTTAGCTGCCACAATGACTCTGCTCTGCCTGATGAAAAGCACGAGCAGAATCCCTCCAGAATAATTCCTTTCATTTTTTTTTATTAAATGGGGGCAAACTAGCAGACGTTTCGCCTGATGGTAAGCGATTACCGCCGCCCATGGACACCCGCAACACCAGAGGCGTTACAAGTGCGTTGCCGGCCTTTTAGGAAGGAGTACGCTCTTTTCTTAAAGGTTTGAAGGACGTATTGGTCCGGGAACACCGCAGGCGACAGGTCATGCCACAGTTTTGTTGTTCTTTCCGAGTATATGTTAGACTACTGATCTTAAAAATTTCATCTTTCCTAAAATGACGTGTCTGGGATCTCAGTCTAGAAGTCCAAGTAGATACTAGGCTGTGCGGCGGAAAAATGCAATAGCTATTGGCAAAGAGAGGATGTATTCCTCTCTTTGCCAGTTCGATTTTGACATTCGATCTTTTTATTTGTTTTTTGTCTGTGTGTCTGTCCACAGACTACTTTCTGGAACGGCTACGGAACGTACCTAGCGGGGCGTAGCTAGTTATAAAAATAAAATTCACAATGAAAATGTCCCTCGTTAGTTCTAAAATGACACTAATGAAATCTGTCTCAGATATCAAGCTATATTTTACAGAATACAGAATCAGAGGCCTTCCAATTTTTTTTGTACTGCACTCATTTTTTGCCGAAGCAACGAGTAGTAGTAATAGTATGTTTAAAAATAAAAAAAGTTTGTTATAAAAAATATTTATTGTATAAATATTTAAACATTTACAAAAAAAATCAATTAGTATTGCCTTAACACAGAATTCTAATAAATAATTAAATAAGAATTTTGTGTTACGTACAGATTTATTTACTAACGGCACAGCACTCGATTATATTTCTTTTGTATATTAAAATTAATGCTAAAAGCGACGGCACCATCAGGAAACGGAGAACTGCCGTCTAAACAATACATATTTTGCAAATGATCGCACAATTCATTATACAAATGTATATCAAATTGTCTTTTCTCGAAGATCTCGTAGCCAATTGTGGATTATAACAATATCTTCTAATATATATATGAAGTTAGCGTATTACTCGATTTTTCTTTTAAATTTAGAGCAAGTAATGTTAAGGTCACTTTACACTCAATACATAACATAAAAGTACATATAACTAGTAATATGTTTTATATAGTTTTACGTTTTTATACAACATTGTATTAAGTAAATATTGATTAGAAACAAACACTACCGTAAAGGTTATTTAGTTTTATTATACAGTATCATTTTATTAAAACTTCAGTAGTTAATAACAAGTGAACTGGACAAAAATGGAAAATGTTGAGTTTATTAAACAGGAAAGAAATGTTAGAAAAAGACAAAATGTAGGCCTAGTTTGCTAATTGCACACCAACTCGGTCGTGTTGCGATTGAAATATACTCACACTAGGCTCTTAAAACTAAGAACAATCTCGTGCTCTATCGTTTAATAATGACGATTCCAACATTTTATAAGGCCTTTTATTCTAAAGTTACTTGTAGGCTACAGAATTTAACATTGGAAGACGCATTTTACGCAGGTACTGTATATGGAGCAAATGACAGGTGGTAGCATTTTGCATGAATATTTTTAAGTAAAGCTATAAAGCTTTCTCATTCTATCTCTCTCCTAAAACTCATTTTCTACTCTCTATTTTACTACGTTCCTAGTTGTATTTTATAACACTAAATCTCAAGACACACAATAAATTTTAAATGTCCATTATTTGGGTTATGTGTGAAGATGCATTGCTGGCTTTTTTAACTATGTTTTACTAGCAAGTCTTTCTAATTTGAGCCTAGACTTTCGTATTTATATGTATACAAAATAACAGTGTCCAAGAACACAACTGACCGCCGTCTACATTTTTTGGAAGAAAGTCACAAAACTTTGATTTGTTTTCTTATTAAGTTCAACAATCATCTTGCTATGTTATTAAATGGTCGGATCGTACATGCTCCATAAAACATCGTGACTATACTAATACGTGAAACTCTCAGTCCGGTAAGGTTATTCGATTCTAAAATAAATATGTGACGAAAGCTACTGTTACAAACACTTCGTAGTTATATTCGATATATCGGCACCGAATCCGAATAGGCACTTTAGTAAATTGAAAATAAAACAAATAATACGATTATACGAGTATATCAGTGAGTTTACAATAATCAAGTGTCATTGACTATATTTTGCTTAAGCTCAAACTGTTATTTGTTAAAATTATTTATTTACAACCATTTACCATTTGTTCGAAACCAGATTAACTATAAAAAGATGAACTAAATTTGTAGAAACCAATATGCTATCAATATACAAAATATTACTATTCTAACAATGAATATTTTACTGTTTATATCAAATAAAAACTAAGCAAATCTAGCTATGATCCATTCGCGTTCGTCCAATCAGGCTTCAAGCTTTCACACGAAACGATACAAGAGCTACGTCGATGGGTCACTATTGTCTTACCGCGAATGGAATACAACATATTTGTGAAACTAAAACCAATAGCCAATAGCCCTTCAGCACCAATAGCCATTATTGAAACTACATAATGAAAAATATACATTTATGATATATGTACATTACATTAAAAAGAATTCATGCAATATTTATACTTTATAGTACGACAATATTTTTATAAGGTTCATTATACAGTTTATTATTCATGGCCATTAGTTTAGGATTAGCTAACATTGTAAAGGTGTTTACAGTAAGTACAAACTCGAATATTTTATCGTGTAAATAACATGTGGTTGTGTCAAAAGAATATATATAAGTATTTATATATTATAAATAATTTCAACAAATATTACAACTGTTATGTTTATTATTACAGATGTCTTATTGCAGTACGGCAGCGTTGGCGATGATTGAAGGAGAGTTGATCGTCTCACCGAGACTCTCCAAAAGCTCCTTACGATAATCATCGAAGTCGCCATCGACCTGCGAAAAATAAATTCATTAATAAATATCAATTATGGAACTTTCAATTAAATATATATAATAATATCATCATCATCATCTTCCTAGCCTTTATTATTCCCAATATTGTTTGAGGTCGGCTACCAGTTCAACTGGTTTTACCTGAATATCAGTTTTTACACAGAGCGACTGGCATCTGACCTCCGCAACCCTGAGGGCGAACTGAATTCATAGGTTGAACTAGTTGTCAGTATATTTGAGGGCACTGACTTCCCAATAACGATTGCCATAGATGTTCATGACAACCGGGACCGACGGCTTAACGTGCTCTCCGAAGCACGGGCAGGAAACACCGCCATCTTCCATACTCCGGGCTGCTATTAAGAATTTCTTGTAGGAAAAACCTAACAGCAGTCCGACCCGGGAATTGAACCCGAGACCTCTTGATCTGCAGTCGCTTACGCTAACCACTAGACCAACGAGGCAGTCAAATATATATATCACTACATAGTATAAAACAAAGTCGCCTTTTCTGTCCCTATATCCCTATGTGCGCTTAAATCTTTAAAACTACGCAACGGATTTTGATGCGGTTTTTTCCAATAGATAGAGTGATTCAAGAGGAAGGTTTATATGTATAATACATGCATCATATACTAAGGCAACATTGCTAATTTTAGAGGTTTCTATTTTATGCCCGTGCAAAGTCGGAGCGGGCCGCTATGTTTTTATATACAACGTTCATAGTTTTTCTGTAGTGTATTTAATTTAGTATCAGCATTGCACCCGTGCGAAGCCGGGGCGGGTCGCTAGTATTAATATATAATATATATATATCAATATTAATAAATTATTGAAATCGAAGATCGAAACAATTGGAATATTCAATGCTTGTGGTGACAACGCAATAAAAACATACTACAGCGCCATCTACCAAAGTTACACCGAACTACGATGTTACGAACTACGGAGCAACAATTAATCCTGAATCGCGATATATTTAACATCCCAACATCAACCATTGGCTTGCAGCCCACCAGGCATGATCATCACGCCTGGTCGGAGGATCATCATCATCAGCCCGTAGCAGTCCACTGCTCAACATACTCCCTTTGAATTGGACTGACATGACACCCGTACTTCCACAATGGTTACTGCTGGGTCCATATGTGTGTTGTGTGTACGTGCAAATACACTGTATATTACAAAGAATTTAGGAGCTAAACCTTTTTTAATGTTACGCCGTATTATTGTCTTAAAAATATTTTTTCAGATTAATAAGGCGGCTATTGGTCTAGTGGATAGTAACCTTAAGTGGGTCGAAGGTCGCAGGTTCAATCAATTGTTTTCTGTCTGGGTGTAATTTATCTATTATACTTAAATATGTACCTCGACGTCTTTGCTCGGTATATTTTTTAGTACGTTTTTTAAAATTAAATACTAAGTTAATCGATTTATCGCCCTCGAAACCCCCTGCATACTAAATTTCATTAAAATCGTTGGCAATCTGCTTTTCATATCACAGGCTCTGTCTAGTTTAGGATTAAACTGCAATGTATAAGACGTGTATAAAATTAAAAAAAAAACAAATAGAAAGTGTACCTCGTTAATAGTTTGATCTTCAATGACGTATAGCGCGCAATCCGTTTCCCTGATGAGTCGCTCGTCGTGAGACACGATGATAACTCCGCCCTTGTATTCGTTGATCGCTTCCGCCAGAGCGTCTATACTCTCTATGTCCAAGTTGTTCGTCGGTTCATCCTAAGGTTACAAGCAAATATTTCCTACAGTTATGCTATTGAAAAAACAAACTTACTATGATATAATATATGTGTTGAGTAAGGAAACACACTATCAGTGATAGTACTGCAAAGACAGGGAAAACTTAAGACAAGCTAAGTGTAGTATGCCAAATGAACCTCCTTACGAGGTCTAGTCCAGCAGTGAGACCAACTTCTTAGCACTCCATGAATTCATCGTACGGGTGCCGGGTCCATCGTGTGGCAGAGGGAGAAACTCAGAGCAGTTCCCAGGACTTGCGACCTAGGTGTAGGTTTAAGGAGGCCCCCTTTGAGATGCGCATCAAAGCTCACCTTCACTGCTTGAGTTTCCCGCCCTACCTAGCCAAATTTGGTAGGAACCTGTTAGTGCAGCCTTGGATACTCGTTCTAAAATAGAACTTACTGCAGATCTCGACAGGCCAAGGTCTTTCAGAAGGTTATAGAGAGTTTAGCTGGTACTTCTACCGCGTTTAAATTTAGTTAGTTAGTAAAAGGGTTGATAAAGTGTATCATGTTCTTTTGCATTTAAGATCACATAATAAACTGTTAGAATCGCAAATACTTGGCTAATTAATTAAGGAGCTGCTAATAAAAAAACTAAAATTTTCCATATTTCTACTAAGTACTGTTTACTATAATGGTGTCTTACTGTGTCCTATGGAAGTAATATCCCCATTTTCATTTCATTTCAGATAATAATTTAACCAATTAGAAAATACACTTTTTTTCCAAATTCATTATAAAGAATATTTATTTTATATTGTCAAATTATCAATTTAGAGCAAGTCTCACGACACATACCAGAATAACAACATCGGGCGCCATAAGAGTGAGTTCAGCGAGCGCGACCCTGGCCTTCTGCCCTCCACTGAGGTCCTTCATCTTGATGGTGTGAGCGTGGCTGGCCAGCCCGAAGGTCCCGAGCGCCTTACGAGCCTTCTCGTACTGCAGACCGAACAGACGCTGCAGGTACTCCGCTGGGGACTCCTCGGCTGTCAGGTGCTCACCTGAATGCTGATCGAAACGACCTATCCTCTGCGCAAAGTATTTTTAAAATATTAAAAAAATATACTATGGTTGCACTATGGGTACTAGACAACTGACAAAAATACATAAATATTTTTTTGTAAATACATCGATATTGTTACATGTTAGGGTTCAATGGATTTGAGAAATAAACCTTTTGACGTGTAAAAGAGATAATCGCGCAACAATCAATCTATTTTCGATGCTATGTATGTCTATCGATGTAAGGTTCATTATTCCGTGCCTCAAAAATCTACGAGAACTTTCCGATATTAAGGCGTATCGAGCGTTGTTCTGATATAATCTTTCTTCGTAACAATATTATCGAAAACACCCAAACTTCTAAACAAGTTTTTGCAGATTATAAAAACATTTAATCCAGTCTGGATATCAAACCCCAAATCTTAAACGGAGTAATCAAATCCGTTACCACTGCGCCACCGAGAGACTTGACAAGTTTCATGCGATATGTAGCAACAAACGCTTCTAATTAATAATTAAATTATAAATAATACTAACCAATCTGTGATTCCTTATGAGATCTCCCGTAATAGGGGTGAGTTCTCCCACCAGCAATTTGAGGAAAGTGGATTTGCCCACTCCGTTTGGTCCAACAATGGCTATGCGGGAATTGAGATCTATACCAAAGTCTACACCAATAAACAAAGGCTTTTGATTGGGGAAATTGAAGTCAACATCTGTAAATATCAGAAAATTGGTGTTAAAAGAATATGTACATCTCGTTTTAAATTATGTCAATTATAAAATATAGCGAAGTAGCCGAAGTTAACTATGGCCAAATCCGACTCTTGTTTGCCTTTACTAGTTATTTGGTATAGCCACTTATTTGCAAATTTATTGTAACAATTACAAACGTAATACTTTTAAAATCATTGCACTATTAGTATATAAATAGTCAAAAATAACATTCAGCAACAGATTTTTATACTTTCACTAGTATAACATTTATAGATTCAAACTAAGCACTTACATAATTTTTTTCATTTTTTTGTTTCTTGGTATACCAGTAGCTTATACTAATTTTCTTTTACAAAATAATCACTTTCATAATTATAGCCTTGAGCTAAGTACAACTTATGTTAGTAAACACCACATGCATATAGTAGAAAATTGATTATTCAGGCCTCAGTTATACGGATTCGTGATTATCCGTACTACAAACCGCGACTAATTAAATAATTAGGTCATAATGAGCCTAGTTACAAAATTAAGCGATAGAAAATGTCGAATTTATGTAAGATCGTATACATGTATCGGGATCGATAATTTCTTAATAAACATTGTATTTCGTTCATGTATATTTGTTGTTTTACATTATGTATGCACATGTAGGTACTACATGTGCACAAAACTAGCTTTCCTTCATATATTTAATTAGCCGGATTTTCGATTATCCGAATCCCTAACGACACCAATGAGGCCGGTTAATCGAGTTTTCAATGTAATTTAAAAAAACACTTTTGTAGAGGGTTGTTCATTGAAAGTAGGGGTTTGTACATACTGTGCAGCCCGAGGATGGGCGGCTGGAGGGGCGGCGGGTCTGGGAAGGAGAACTTGACGATGTAGTCCTTGGGCCGCTGCAGCAGCGCCGCGGGGGCCGCCGCGTCCTCGTCCTCGCGCTGTGCCTTGCTCTTGTTCTTCTCCTGCTTGCGGGTCAACGACTCCTTCTGCTTCTTCTCCTGTTCACCACCATTCGCAATTAGTATAGTACATACATTTAATATATATTTATTTCTTTATCATAGGGGTATAAGTTTAGGTTAGGTTGGCTCACTAGTATATTGCATACATGAAAATTCGTATACTAAGAGTCTTTAAATAAATAAATAAATATTCCGGACATCAAACACAACGCTATCTAGTCCCAAGCTAAGCAGAGCAGAACACAAGTTATAGGTACTAGACGACTGATATAAATACTTATATACTTTTTGAAGTGAAACTTCTTTATCGGGGTTGTCAAAAAATTTTGTGTAACATTTTTTCGTTACGCGTAACAATTATGCGTTACGTTCCGCGTCACATTTATCCGTTACACTATCTTTTTGAAGTGAAACTTCTTTATCGGGGTTAAAATAAAATGTTTTATCATTATTGAGAGTAGTTATATACAATCCTTCAAAAAAAATTTATAAAATAAAACAAAAAACATTTTCAAACACAAACAGGACCAAATTAATACTACAATGAAATACAAACAATATTATTTTATTTAGTCCACAATGTAAATAACTACACACATCACATTCCACAAACTTACTTCATTCACACCACAGATCGCGAAATATGTACTCAGGTCTCGCTCCTTAACTTTTATTGCACTTGAAATAAGAATTGTCACGAATATTGCTGGTTTATAAGTCTTTTGTCGTTATACCTTACGTCGACATATGATATTTATTTTTTGAAAAATAACGTCATAAAGAAGTTTGACTGCCTCGTTGGTCTAGTGGTTAGCGTAAGCGACTGCAAATCAAGAGGTCTCGGGTTCAATTCCCGGGTCGGACTGCTGTTGGATTTTTCCTACAAAAAATTCCTAATAGCAGCCCGGAGTATGGAAGATGGCGGTGTTTCCTGCCCGTGCTTCGGAGAGCACGTTAAGCCGTCGGTCCCGGTTGTCATGAACATCTATGGCAATCGTTATTGGGAAGTCAGTGCCCTCAAATATACTGACAACTAGTTCAACCTTCGAATTCAGTTCGCCCTCAGGGTTGCGGAGGTCAGATGCCAGTCGCTCTGTGTAAAAACTGATATTCAGGTAAAACCGGTTGAACTGGTAGCCGACCCCAAATATTGGGAATAATAAAGGCTAGGAAGATGATGAACGTCATAAAGAAGTTTCACTTCTTACGAGTGTACGCTAGTACACGCAACTTTTTTTTTTTGTAAACACATACATATTATACATAAATAACACCCAAACTCCGAAACAAATATTTGCATATCATACAAATATTTGGTCCGACCCGGGAATCGAACCCGAGACCTCAAGCTTAGCAGTCGCATACGCTACCACTACGCCACCGAGGCAGAGAAATAAACAATAATCTGATATAATTAGAATACAAACAATAAACTTACGGCTTGTTTCTTCGACTGTCCATGAGCCTTTAAGTCCTTTATTCTCTTTTCTTGTTTTTCATACTCTTTCATCATTTCTTTCCTTTTTTGTGCGTGCATTTTCTTAAACATGGAGTAATTGCCCTTATAATAATACAACTTCTGCGTGTCTAGGTGAACAATTTCGTTACAGACGTTGTCCAAGAACGACTGGTCGTGAGATACCACCAATAGTGTTTTCTTCCACCCTTGCAAGTAACTGAAAAATAATTAAAAAATATTCTTGATATCTGCTTTCATATCTTTCTCTAAAATCATGAAAGAAAAATAAAAAGATACCGTTTTAAACACACAATAAAATATGTTGACCATAAATCTATACTAATATTATAAAGAGGAAAGGTTTGTATATGTAAAGTATGTTTGTAACGAATTGGCTCAAAAAGTACTGGACGGATTTTAAAAATTCTTTCACCATTTGAATGCTACATTATCACTGATTAATATAGGCTATTTTAATTGTAAGAAAAAAAGCAAACAATATTTAAACTAATAACTGCAGGTAACACCGCGAGGTTCAGCTAGTTATTTAATAAATACTTATAGGTATCAGTATAAAATCTGACTAGACATTCATCACAATGTATTGTCACAAGTTCTGACGAGTTCTTAAGAACTAGGACAAATATTTAGTTAGTCCAACGATGCAGTAGCATCTCAATAGGCAGTCATGGTCCATGTCACTATGCTACATTGTCTGCATTCAAAATGAGTATGGTGACCACTACTCTTGGATTCTATTTATGCTCTCCATCTGGTAGAATAGAGTTACTTTAGAAGGGTTCATAAATAAAAAAAAGCATAGTGTATAGTGTCAAATAAATGTGAATTAAACCAATACTTACTTATCCAACCAAATGACGGCATTAAGATCCAAGTGATTTGTAGGTTCATCAAGCATTAATAGTGTTGGTTCTATGTACAGAGCTCTGAAAAGAAAATAAATTTAGGATATAATTTTATAGTAATAAATAATGCTCTCTCTCTCTCTCTCTCTCTCTCTCTCTCTCTCTCTCTCTCTCTCTCTCTCTCTCTCTCTCTCTCTCTCTCTCTCTCTCTCTCTCTCTCTCCCTCTCCCTCCCTCTCCCTCTCTCTCCCTCTCTCTCCCTCTCTCTCCCTCTCTCTCCCTCTCTCTCTCTCCCTCTCCCTCCCTCTCCCTCCCTCTCCCTCTCTCTCCCTCTCTCTCCCTCTCTCTCCCTCTCTCTCCCTCTCCCTCTCTCTCCCTCTCTCTCCCTCTCTCTCCCTCTCGCTCCCTCTCTCCCTCTCTCCCTCTCTCTCCCTCTCTCTCCCTCTCCCTCTCCCTCTCCCTCCCTCTCTCTATCTCCCTCTCCCTCCCTCTCTCTATCTCCCTCTCCCTCCCTCTCTCTCTCTCCCTCTCACTCCATCTCCCTCTCCCTCCCTCTCTCTCTCTCTCCATCTCCCTCTCCCTCTATCTCCCTCTCTCTCTCCCTCTCTCTCTCCCTCTCTCTCTCCCTCTCTCTCTCCCTCTCTCTCTCCCTCTCTCTCTCCCTCTCTCTCTCTCTCTCCCTCTCTCTCTCCCTCTCTCTCTCCCTCTCTCTCTCCCTCTCTCTCTCCCTCTCTCTCTCCCTCTCTCTCTCCCTCTCTCTCTTTCCCTCTCTCTCTCCCCCTCACTGAGAGGGGACCCTAGTCCAGCAGCGGGATGTTATGGATTGAAGTGCAAATAATGTTGGAGAAAATTTGACGTCAAAGATGTAATAATCGAACTAATATAGTTACCTAGCAAGTGAAACTCTCATTCGCCATCCTCCAGAGAAGTTCTTAGTAGCCCTATTCTGCATCTCACGATTGAATCCCAGACCGGCCAGGATCCGTCTGGCACGTGGTTCCGCACTATCCGCACCTATCGCTTTTAGTTCCGCATACACCTCGTTCAACCTATCTTGCTTACTGAGATTGCCCTTTTCTGTCTCTGCTTCTAATTCTTTACATTCTTTTAACAACTCTGAAAAAATATTTTTTATTAGCAACATATTTATAAAAAGTTCTCATGTCTTATTGAAGAACTTGCCAGACCATCTAGTCATTGCAGTTACAAAGTGAAATAGAATCTATTAACTTTCATTGCCCAAGAAAGTCTCTGTAATTAGGAATATTTTAGTGCATTAACAGTGAGGTTTAGAACTCTCCCTGCCCGCCGGCCAGGTACTGCAGACGACTCAGGCGGCGGAGATCGCTAAACGATCTCCGTCCTCCATAAGCGCATGCCTGAGGGTGACAGGTGAGGCCACCAGTCACCTCAGCAGAAGCAGGCCAGGGTGGCGGCGCGAGCTCTGTAAAGTGCTCGCGCCCCTTTTATAGTATAATGTTTGGGTTCCTACATAGCAGGGAGCCACCTACAAACAATGGGTGGCCCGAGGTACGTCGGGGTTCCAGGGATTTCCTTTCGAGGGTGCACCTGGTTCCCCGGCTTCTAGTACCCGAGACGGTGTGCGGTTTTTAGTCAGTTCGAGTCCGACATAACCACAAGTGGTATCCGAGGGGAATTCCGCACAAAAAAAAAGTGCATTAACAGTGTTACGTATCAGGTATTACATCCTTCATTTCGTTCCTTTAAAATATCTGACGTTACGACCGGGTTGCAATGGACATTGTCACAGACTTTTCATCTCTCATCATTCTCATTCAAATATATAACACCAAGACTCGGATCAATAATTTGTGGATAGTACAGTGTTGTCCCATGTTAAGATCGAACCCAAAACACTTAAGGGCTTGACGCTTGTCGCTGTCGCTTGTCATTTTCACAATTCAAAGTTAGGTAATATCTATCAGGTTCATGTGATAATGCCCGTACCTATTCTTAATAAGGAATATAATATTCATTGTGTCTAATTTTTTTTTATGTATGGGCCTGCCAAAGTGACTCATACTATGCTTGATAGAAAGCGTAAGCAGAATCCAAGAGGTGGTTACCTTACTCATTGCAGACAATGCAACAATGCAGCATGGTGAACCACACCATGTGGATCTAGTAATGTTTCTGCATCATTCGGCCTCCGGTTTTGAAATCAATATGAAAAAATATCCATAACCTAAGGATTGTGATGATTTCGTTCAAAAGTTAAGACACTTACCAGTTCTCTTTACATCAGCTTCAAGTAAAGTATCGACTGCGCTCATATCGCTGGCTGTGACTTCTTGCTCACACAACAGAATGTCTATATGAGGTGGGAGAGGGAAGGCACGTTGTGCTAAATGTCTCAACAATGTAGTTTTTCCGTGGCCGTTCGGTCCTACCAAGCCGTAGCGACGGCCATGAGCAATAAGAAGATTAGCATTGACAAATAAGTCTTTGCCTTTCGCACTTATTGAGAAGTTTTCCACTTTTATATCTACTGCATTCTCCAGAGCAGCCATTTGACCTGAAAATATAAATTTTAATCGTTACATAGTATAAAACAAGATAGCTACCACTTTTAAAGTACTCAACTACAGTGATTCTAGATGAAGGTTTACGTGTGTATATATACCTTCTGAGCCTTTATTATTCCCAAGATTATACTTTGGGGGTCGGCTACTAGTTCAAACGGTTTTACCTAAATATCAGTTTTTCCACAGAGCGGTTGTGTAATCCATGCATATTATAGTAGAGGAAATTAGAGTTTTATCGGAAAGGGTGACAAAAGAGCAGACGTATCGCCTGATGGTAAGCGATTACCGCCGCCTATGGACACCCATTTTAAACACTTCTGTGCTAGGCCCGGCCGGGTCGCTAGTTTTCTATATTTTCTGTACATCTTAGAACTATAAAAGACTAACCAAAAATTTTGTTATAAATAACTAAGACATTTACCAGCAGTTTTCTGAGCTTGACTAACAGTGAAATTAGCATCAAGGTCACTGTGACCTTGACCTCCTTTCTTCGTCAATAACTCCATTTGCTTCTCGTATTCTTGTTGCTTCTTCAACTTCTTTTTCTCTTTGTGGCTCATTTTCTTTTCTACTGGCTCTTCGATATCCTTTACGGGTAATTCTGCAACCTAATGAAAATATGGATATTAATAAATAAAAAAATATGTTATTCCTAAAATTTAAATAAAAAAAAACACCGTAAAAAAATTTTTACTGAAAAAAACAGTTAAATTATGAATTTTATAAAATATTTTACCTTATCATTAGTCTCAATTGAGGCTTCATCCTCGACTGTTTCCGGTTCTGGTTCTGGTTCCGGTTCAGGCGCCACTTTAGACTTCTTTTTGTCCTGTGCAAAACAAAAAAGACTTCGTTAAAAAAAAACGAACCTATCGCTCATTCAAGAATGGTGTGATTGAAGAATATACTGTATATTTTGTTAATTAATTATAAAGAGAGCCTTTCCCTTAACGAAACAGGTAGCCTGCGACTGCTAATGGAAAAACAATGTTGAAAATCTTATCCTGGCACCTTAATCAGTATCACAACTATAGAGACATTTCAAATACTGTTATTAGAACACTAACTGAGCCACGCAACCTCGTTCGCGTCTACTATTAGCCTGCATTTGAAACGCTCGTAGCGTGATAATTTTCCCTCCGTTTTTTAAATATTCTCCATTGGTACTTCGCTCCTATTGGTCTTAGCGTGATGATATATATAACCTATTGCCTTCCTTGATAAATGGGTAATCTAACACTGAAAAATTTTTACAAATCGGACAAACAAAAAAACTTGTTGAGATTATTATATTAGTATAGATTATTCGAAATTAAAGTCATAGTGAATTTTGCAATCAAGTCAATTTAAAATAAGAAATAAAAAACGCTCTACATATTTCGTCTCCAGAGTGCCACAAAGACATATTTTAGGCTTTACACTTGCTGCTTGGGTAAAACTAAAGACTTTTGCTGTAATCTCAAGACCGTATTTATAACTAAGTAGCTTATTCCCGCGGCTGCACTGCATGTCTGTCAATTATCGCGGTAGATGACAGCCTATGTCTTTCCTCAAGAATCAAAGTATCTCCGGCCCCATTTTATTGAAATCGGTGTACAGTCACTTTCGAATTTATATGACCATGGATGAGGAAGTAGATCTTGCTTACCTTACTCTTTGATGCAGGTTTCACGGGCTCGGGCTCGTGCTCCGGCTCTGGATCTGGCTCTGGCTCCGGTTCATCTTTAATTTCGAACTTCTTTAATTCTGCCTCTAAATCATCCATGTTATTTTTCTTTTTCTTTTTACCTATACAAACAAAGAAAAATGTTTTTAACTCTATCATCACAATAACCACATGTACTAGTATTTTCCCATTAATAAGTATTACCATTTAAAGTGTATTAAAACTTATAAATAATTTTAACAATATGTGGCAACAATATCTGACATGTAAGTATGACAATTAGGGTCATATCACGGTTATGCCATTATTTGCACTTTCAATGCATAAACATGTCAAAACAGCGTAAGAATTATAGCGATTGGTTCATACTTCACTACCACTAGTGGTGCAGAGGTAGCGTATGCGACTGTTGTAATTGATGTCTAAGGTTCGATGCCCGGATTGGACCAAATGTTTCTATGATCTACAAATACCTATTTGTTTCGGAATCTGTATTCAGTTGTTTAGTGCCCATATTAGAAGCTGTGCTTAGATTGGGACTAGATGGCGTTGCTGAGTGCTGTTCAAACATTTGTATGATCGATCAATATCAATTACCTTTATTTTTCACTACTGGAATAATTTCTTCCTCTTCTGACTCATCCATTTTTAATTCTTTATCATTGTTCTGTAATTCTTCATCAGGCCAATCGTCTTTCTTACCTTTGCCTGCAAAAGATAATGTATTAAACTTTATTTATACATATAATTGTGTAATTAGAAAAAGCTCTGACGATTTGGTTATATAAAATAAAAAAATTAAAAAGCCCAAGTTTGGTAGCTGAGGTCCATAGTATTTATAGTTTATACCTACATTTATGTATATGTACAATAGTCAAAAGTATAAAGATTTGTCTAATATTTATTTGTCCTTCAGAATCTATACCAATATTATAAAGCTGAAGAGTTTGTTTGTTTGTTTGATTGAGCTAATCTCAGGGATTGCTGGTCCGATTAGAAAAATTATTTCAGTGTTGGATAGTCCATTTATCGAGGAAGGCTAAGACCAATAGGAGCGGAGCACTAATGAAAAATATTACAAAAACTGAGGAAAAATATTACACTACGGGCAATAAGAGACGTAAACGAGGTTGAGTGGGTCAGCTAGTATATTATAAAAACTGAATCATTAACTTGTAATAACTAGAACAACATTCATTCAGATTCCCTGATTGTTCAGATGTTATTTATGTATTCCGCTCACACCAAATACACAGCTACTTGTATAAATATGACGTGTTATAACACAACACTTAAAGAAATTAATAATTAAATTATTGTAAATATTTCGGATCAAACATTTGTCAAACTAACGTTTAATTGACACCATACCCTGGTTATTCAAGAGCAAACAAACTACTTGTGTTCACTCCAAAAAAAAAAGAAATTAAACCATACCTTTTTTATTTTTTGATTTGGCAGCTGTTTTGGATTGATTACTTGACACATTGCTCACTTGTGACTTAACATCATCATTGTCCTCCTCATCAGACGATTCCACAGCTTTGTTTTTCTTTTTGTTTTTTCCTGAAACATGGAAGTTCCATTTACATCAAGAAAAGATGTACCTCTGAGAGATAAAAATATTATTTTCATGTAAGTAGCAAAAAATAAATAATTTTTGCTTGAAATGTTATTAGGAAACATATTTGAAATCTGCAAAGCCAGTCTGCCAGTAGTTATTAGAGCACGGTTAATAAACCGGGTGACTGAAATCATAAAAATAAAATGTGTAGAGTCGTAATTTCAAGTAAAGGAATATTATACATATACCTATTCACATCATTAACAGCATTCAGCCTACTGCTAGATATAAAGGTCTCTCTTAAAAGGAGTTTTTAGTCTTGTATATCATGCTGGCCAGGAGTGTTGGTACGCAGTTTACTCTATGCAGTGTGTTGCATTTGATAGTTGGCTTTCTTAGCCATATGAAAACATTTAAATGTTAGAATTTGCTTACCTTTCTTTTTACTAACTGGTTTGACAAATTCTTCTTCTGAAAATTCTTTTACTTCCACATCACTACCATCAGAAACCCAGTCATCGCCTTTCTTACCTTTATTAAAAGTAAAGAATCATTTTTAATATAAATTATAACCATTTCCATTTTTGTTTTACCAGACTAAACAGCCAAAAGGAAGGGTAACAATTTTCGGCAGTCAGTGTAGGAGTATGTTTGTATGTTTCACAATAGTACCTAAACTACGAAATCGATTTATCCTACTACTATTATAAAGGCGAAAGTTTGTAAGTATGGATGTATGTATGTATGGATGTTTGTTACTCTTTCACGTAAAAACTACTGAATGGATTTGAATGAAACTTTACCACAATATAGCTTATACATCAGAATAACACATAGGCTACTATTTATAAAGATATAGCTTCGCCTCGCGGCGTTGCCCGCAGTTATCATCGTACCGCGGGTAGCACCGCGGGGTTCAGCTAGTAATAAATAAGATGTATCAATAATTCGTAAAAATAGACCGCTTGACATAGGTTATATAATTTTTGAATAGTTTTATGTAGTCAGGTTACAATTTATTAAATTGTTTGTTATTAAATAAATAATATCATAACTTTAATGGTTTACTTAAATGCAAAAAAAAGAATCTATTGTGTGTTAATAAGACTTGATATAAAGTTTATGAATAATATAATATTTGACTGCCTCGGTGGCCCAGTGGTAGTAAATGCGACTGCTGTGCTTGAGGTTTCGGGTTCAAATCCTGGGTCGGACCAAGTGTTTGTGTAATCTACAAATATTTGTTTCGGAGTTTGGGTGTTTTCTATGTATAATATGTATGTATTTACAAAAAAAAAAGTATATATGTATTCATATCAGTTGTCTAGTACCCATAACACAAGCTCTGCTTAGCTTGGGACTAGATGGCTGTTGTGTGTTAGATGTCCGAAATATTTATATTTATTATTTATAATATAAAAATGTTTTAGAGAAATGAAAAAAAAAAACTCCTAATTATTTCACCATGTACCAAGAGTTGCAAACCAATATTAATTTCCATTATTTTTATGTACCCAATGTCACTCCGTGTATTCTCAATCAAGACAAATCTAACAGCACCCCTAATGCCAAAAATGCATCCAGCTAACAGGTTTAGACTAAAGAGTGTGCCAAAGATGTCTACAATGTATAAAACATAACTCACAAAGCATAACACTCAGTGTAGCGCAGTCATTTAAAATCTCTTTTCTATTAATAATCTTTGATATAAATGGTTATAGGTCTAAACATTTTAGGATTTTGAGGATTAATTTAAGTGAAAACTACTAAAGGGATTCATGCAAGTAGAAATTAACATGGTCACAAGATCTGTTAACGCTTCAGCATGGTGCGAATATATCCTGTTAATATTATAAATGTGAAAGTTTGTAAGGGTGTGTGTGTCTGTGTTTGTTACTCTTTCACGCAGAAAACTACTGAATGGATTTTCATGATACATTGCAGTAATATAGCTTAGACATCAGAATAATATAATAAGTTAAAATATAATGATAATTGTCAATTAAGGCAGCACTGCCCAAACTGTTGGGATTTGCACAAAGTTAATTATTGTAGGATTATTCGTCTTAAATAGTTTTAAATAAAATTCCGCGACAGCATATATTTACCTTACATGTGGAAGTCACTATGACCAAAATAGTGAACAATAAATACAATTAAATAGGATAGATAGAATATTTATAGAACTTGATACATTTGTCACTTCAAGTATTGAATGTAAATGAACTTTGTCTTTTACACGACATCATTTGTAAGAATAGTTTAAAAATTATTATGATAAGATTAAACTCAATGAAGCGTCATGAAACGGTTACTATAAAAGAGTGTAGTGCAGGCAGCGCCGGGGGCAGAGTAGTAGTCAATGTATTGCAATGTTAAATGTTAGTATAGATGCAAAAGTAATTAAACCTGCCATTGTCCTTTCATCCAAATCAGTTTAACATTGAAAGTGTAACAAACAGACAAAGTTCCTTGCAAATTAATAACCTATACAAATAAATAAAATTGGAGTGTCTGTTTGTAATATTAAAATAACCGCTTTATACTCAATACACGGTACAAATACCAAATAAAAAAAAAACTGTCTGTCTGTCTGTTCCGGCTAATCTCTGGAACGGCTAGACCTATATTTACAGGACTGGTAGGTAGGTAGCTGCTGATACAAGGAGTACCTTAGGCTACTTTTTATGAACTAGCTTCGCTCTGCAGCGCTACCCGCTAGTATCCGGTGTTCAGCTAGTATTAGCATAATGTTAGTATGGATATATGAAACTTACCTTTTTTCTTTTTATTAGATTTCGCAACTGGTTTTGCTGTTGTAGTAGCAGCTGAGTTACTTATTAATGACTTATCATCATCATGATCATCATCAGACTCATGTCCTTTCTTTTTATTCTTGCCTGCAAACAATTCAAATAATATTTACTATTAAATTATATTGAAGTCCTTAAAATATAGCTTGATCTCTGCGATAGTTGGCACTAGTATCATTTCAAAACAGGAGATACATTTTAAATGTAATTTTTATATTTCAAGCACATTGCACTTCAATTGTGATAAAACTGACACACAGAGAATGAAAATATAGAGATTTGTAATCTTCTTCTTCTTAATAAATGGCAAACTGTGCC
Organism: Spilarctia lutea; assembly: GCA_916048165.1. Taxonomy (NCBI): domain Eukaryota; kingdom Metazoa; phylum Arthropoda; class Insecta; order Lepidoptera; family Erebidae; genus Spilarctia; species Spilarctia lutea. The sequence goes on along the minus strand of OU696471.1, from coordinate 16,194,433 downwards.
GATGTCGACAATTCTGCCAATGTCAAGTGCAATGGAAATACGTAGGTTTTATGAAAAAAATTAAGTAACAATAGAGAAAATAATAAATTTGTAGAACCAGCAGTAGACTGAATGTAGGGCTTGAGATGTGTAATCATGATGCTGCTTCAAAGTTTGTCAGTTTCATAGTCACAGAGATCAAGTTAGGTATATTTTAAGGTAAAATAAGGAAATAATTCAGTATTATTTAAAAATTGATTTAGATAATTAAATGTCAAATTTAAGGTGCATTCATACTGATAGTGTGAATAAACAAATATGAACATATAACACATGTGTCACTATATATTATAAGCAGTAAAAGGCTTTGCTAATAAACACATTGACAAAGTACTTTAAAACATATGGGCACCTTTCTTTTGTGATTTTCTTAACGCGGGTTTAGGGATGTCTTCGTCATCAGATACTTGAACTTTCTTCGGTATATCTCCTCCATCACTATCACTAAAATCACCAGCGTTTCCTTTACCTTTCTTTTTACCTTTTCCTTTGCTTTTAGAGGTTACCTCATGAGTGTCGTTTGTCACTGTCGTTTTCTCTTCAACGTCGTCATTAAGTTCCTGAATTTTCTTGTTTCCCCTTTTCTTTGACATTTTGAATTTAAAAGATATATATTCACTAGAAGCTAAGTGTTCTCTCAGGAAGCTAACAGCTAAGTGTTCGCTCAGGAAGCTAAGTTTTCTTTGGCCTCAAAAACAAGAGTTTACGGTAAATCAGTGCTGAGGTGACAATACTGACAATATGTCTATGACAATAATTTGACAGTTGACAGGAATTAATAGAGCATGAACCAAAAATTAACGATGCATCGAAATATCTTATTATGAAAATATTAATCAAGTATCAATGCAATTAATTAATATTCTATTCAAAATGACAAAAAATTGTTACATCAAATAATTGTTACATCAAATGATTATAAATAAGTTATTAGGTAAATAATAAATAAATAAATAAATATTTCGGACATCTAACACACAACGCCATCTAGTATCAAGCTAAGCAGAGCTTGTGTTATGGGTACTAGATATGGAGGGTGGAGACAAGGAATGTTATCTTATATGGAAGAAAATTGAAAAAAGTGTCCAGCATAAGCTGTAAATAACAGTTCAAAAACCTTCCAGAATGGCGCTGGTGTAGACACAGGTTATGGTATGAATGTAGCAATTGTGAACGAATTGAAGTACGCCGAGTTAAAAAATTTAACATTATTTGTTCCGTCATCGATATCCGGAATCCATTTTGAGTTTAGTCTTCCGTTTTTCTTGTGTTTCCGGTCAAGCGAGTCCCTCTCTCGAACGCTATTGGCGCTCCCTTGCACGTTTTGAGTGTGACAACTTCCGTTTTGACTATGTTTGTCACCTCGTGGATTGCGCCATATTGCTTATCATTATAGCATCGTTTTTCGTAGTGTTCAGGTCAAGAAGCGTTTAAGCATAAATTTTTATAAAAGTTTTAATAATTCTATACACTTCGTTGTAAGTTATAATTAAAAATAGTCCCTTTCTTCTGCGATGGAAATAACAACGATGAAGAAAAGCGAAGCAGTGCTGTGTTGGAGTTTCTTATTCGAATCCAGCTATGTGAAGCAGGGCAGTTCGGAACCACAGAAACGAACACGACATGTAAGTGATTTGAAGTAAGAATATTTATCGCAACAAGTGGCATTCTTAACGAATTCAATTACACAAAATCAAGTAAATAATATAGTGCTCTAAAAATAGGGTGCCATCGCGGGGAGTAGGTACCACCAGAGTTAATTTCTCGATTGACGAAATTTTATAACCACCCTCGGGTAGCGATTAAAATAATTCCTAACTTAATATTTCGTATTACACTACGGTGGTTAAGGATCCTTGGTACCCTCAATCAAATTCTAAGCTAATGAGTAAGTTAGAAATATTACAGCATTTCAAAACAGAATATCGGCAATACATTTATTTTTCCGGGACCCAAAATAATTGTCTACCCCCGAATTTATAGAACTAAAACCAAATGAGGAACTAAGACGTTATGAACCTCCTAAAAACGAAGACCACAGTTTATACCTATTAGTGTTCGTTTGCTACTATTACACATGCTGTACAATAAGCATTGCATGTGCAAAGAGAAGAAATGCGTAATATCTTACAAAACTTAATAAATTCACTGTGACTGTTCAGGTGACAAAGACACTAGCCTGACGCCGTCACTTCTTTTTGAAAAAGTTCTAAAATTATTTAGCAAAAATTCTGATGTGATAAAAGTTAGTGATGATATATTGTAAATAACTTATCACAAGTTATTTATACGAAGGACTTTATACGTTTGCGTAGAGAATTAGCACTCGAATAAACACCTGATGAATTCTTTAAAGCGGGTTCGAATAACGTACCACCTAGCGCGGAATATTGGTTTGATTCAGAACTATTTGCAATTACTTACAAAAAATAGGAGGGACCGATAAATTATCAATAACTCTTATTACAAAGAGAATAATACCAGTGCATTCGAACGCTGGGACCCATAGCTTGACTATAAGCCATGATTATAGTTATAAAGGGCAAGTTTAACCAGGTTAAGGACAACTAACCAAGCCTTTGACGCTGGACAACAAACGAAAGGTTGGCTACCTCGATCTTGCTCTCCAATTAAAAACCGTAATCGTCGGACACAACTCGATACACTTTCACGGCGGCTGTTTTGACAATATCGTCGTATAGGGCGTAGTCTTGGAGCTCCCAAAGACATAAACAAGCTACTAGAGGGTATTCGCTTCCCTTTTATAATGAATCTGCCACACGCATACCCAAGCGACTAAGCTTCCAGCTTTGCCACGAAGAAGTCTACCCAAATTTCACAACAAACCTTCATGATTCGAGCAGTTCTGGAAAATGCAGAAATATCCCAAGCAGAAATATTCTCAAGTTACCTACCCACATTTTTCCTAACACCCAATCAAGTTGGAACCTTTCGACCAAGCTACATACTGAAACGACTTAACAATTTCATTAACGTCAGACATTTTCAATTGTTCAGCCACTTTCGTGTACCGTCCTTTCTACAGAGCAAGAATTGGATAGTTAAAATAGACTTGAGCCAAGCTTATTTTCACCTGTCTGTACATCACCAGCACCGTAGGTTTTCGAGGGTGAGCTACATAGTACTCTCTACAAATGACCTGCCTCCTATTTGGCCTGTCCTCAGCCCCAGGTATTTACTGGCCAACCAATGTTACGTTTGCACTTGTGACGTTTACAACAACACTGATGCAATACATGGGATGGACAATCAACTTCAGCGAATCTGTTCTGGTTCCGACACACTGCCTAGAATTTCTGGGTGTTATTTGGGACACACAAACCAATGCAAAATTCCTGTCGGAACAAAAATGCCTAACGCTACGCAGGGCTCTATTAAAACAGATTACGCTAGGCAACTGGTCCCTCAGACAGGCCCAGTCCCTAACGGGGAGACTCAGTTTTGCCTCAATAGTCGTTCGCAGAACGCCTAACGCTACGGAGGGCTCTACTAACATAGTTTACGCTAGGCAACTGGTCCCTCAGACAGGCCCAGCCCCTAATAGGTAGACTCAGTTTTACCACGTTTGTTGTTCGTAGAACGCCCAACGCTACGCAGGGCTCTACTAACATAGTTTACGCTAGGTACCTGGTCCTTCAGACAGGCCCAGCCCCTAATAGGTAGACTCAGTTTTACCACTTTTGTTGTTCGTAGAACGCCCAACGCTACGCAGGGCTCTACTAACATAGTTTACGCTAGGCACCTGGTCCTTCAGACAGGCCCAGCCCCTAATAGGTAGACTCAGTTTTACCACTTTTGTTGTTCGTAGAACGCCCAACGCTACGCAGGGCTCTACTAACATAGTTTACGCTAGGCACCTGGTCCTTCAGACAGGCCCAGCCCCTAATAGGTAGACTCAGTTTTACCTCGGTTGTTGTTCGTAGAACGCCTAAACGCTACGCAGGGCTCTACTAACATAAACCTAACGCTACGCTAGGCAACTGGTCCCCCAGACAGGCCCAGCCCCTAATGGGGGAACCCAGTTTTGCCCTGTTTGTTGGCTACATTGTCGAACAATGCAATACTACAGTCGACTATACTAGACATCTGCCAAGATCTCTGCCACACTAACAATTAGATTCCGGCGCTAGTTCTTGCCAAGATGAGTTCGTGGGTGAAAGCGGCCCCCGGCTCGTCACGACTACATGCGGAGCCACTTTCACATCGGTTTACGAGAGATGCAACCGACATAGGATGGGGAGCACACCTGGGACAGTTAACATTGTCTGGTCAGTGGTAGAAAGACCGACAGTCGTGGCACGTCAATTGCAAGGAATTGTATGCTGTTTATGCAGCATACGAGCACGCAAATCGTCTATTTAAAAAAAAAAAAAAAAAAAAAATTCAGACATCCTGCAGACAGACGGACAATCGTACAGTTGTGGCCTACAAAAAACAAAGGCACGAAATTGAAAAAGTTCTTAAATTTAACGCGACAGCTTCTAACTTTGTGAGAATGCCTGAACGTGAATGGCACCTTCTACCAACAGCGACGAGAATAATTTTCGAGAGGTGGGGCACACCGGTAGCGAACCTGTTTGCATCCAGAGCGGCTTATATAGTACAGACATACGCCTCTATAGATCCACAAAACCAGAAAGCTCTATTACACAACGCATTTCTCCATTGCTGGAGGCGCGCACAGCCTAGTTGCACTCTGTGAATGGAAACAATTAACCGAGGGTAAGTAAGGACGGCGCGGTTAGTACCTGGATGAATGACCGCTGGTGGCATGTTACCATGAGCGTCTCCGTGATTCGGAGGTCACGTTAAGTACTCGGTCCCGGTTGTTATTAAAGGATAACAGTCGTGAAGCTTAGTTGGAGGCCTTTGGGCGGCTTAAAAACATCCAACGGCAAGATTACGTAGCCAAAACGTTGTCTTGCCAGTCCCCAACCCGCACTTGACCAGCGCGGGGACGTATGGCTTAAGCCTTCTCCTGAGAGGAGAATCTAGCCTAGCAGTGGGACGTTATGTGTTGTTGATGGATGGAATTACTAAGAGTATCTCAACACGGCCCAAGGTCTACACATTCTAATAGCACCACTATGGGAGAAAGCCTGTTGGAGAGCTAATTGACAACAGGGAGCTGTGCAGCCGTCACTTCAGATCCAAGAACTTCCACGGGTACTTATAGATACGAAAACGGGTCGCCATCCACCGAATAATCAAGACATACTCTTGGATGCATGGCTGATCCAGAGTGGGCATACTTTATCAAAGGCTTCGCAAACCGAACCTTTTTAGTCCACAAATCGGTTAAATCATTACATTTCACATTAAAAATAACCAGTGGACAAGAGGTATCATTTAACTTTTTAAATCATTTTGTTTCGAGGGTCAAAAATTCTATAGGGGACCCTAGAAACGTTTTGAATCACCATATTTGTTGACAATTTAGATCAGAAAAGTTTTTGTCAAGTCCCAAGACGCTTGACAATTTTACTTTTTCTTACTTTTTTGTCTAGCCGGCGAGTGCACGACCTCACTCTTTTAAGGATTGCCTCGGAGCACTTAATCGACAATGGAGATTCTCTGCTTATGTCAGTAGGGCCAGTCTTTGGTTCTGAGACAGACTCGGCTAAATAGCAGCAGCCTGGCTGGAAGATCGGATCGTACCCAGAAAGAAATTTAAATGCAAACTGCATCTAAGTCCGACAACTAGGTCCGACTAGTATTAAAAGTATCACAGTGTTTGTAATGAAGGAGACTGATCTGCACTATGTATTAGTGCAGGTCCTAGTAATCCTTGAACTATTATCGGAGAATGAGTAATAGCTGTACGAGAAGCAGGTATTGAAACGTTTCCAGGATCAGTATCTACTTTATCACAATATTATCAAACAATGTGAATCTTAATTTGTATGTTCTGATGGAATATCAACTCTTGTAACCATGTTAGTCCTAATATTTTTGTATGTACCTACCATGTAGTATCTACATTTCAGTCATTAATACACATTATAGCATCAACTACCTACAGTACCAGGAGAAATCAAACACATCACTCAAAATGGATTCCGGATATCGATGACGGAACAAATAATAGAGAGTTTTGCCAAACAATAAAACTTACCTATTATTTTTCCTGAGATATCCGGAATCCAGATAATTCCTACCTGGTACTCACGTTGTATAATGATAAGCAATATGGCGCAATCCACGAGGTGACAAACATAGTCAAAACGGAAGTTATCACACTCAAAACGTGCAAGGGAGCGCCAATAGCGTTCGAGAGAGGGACTCGCTTGACCGGAAACACAAGAAAAACGGAAGACTAAACTCAAAATGGATTCCGGATATCTCAGGAAAAATAATAGGTAAGTTTTATTGTTTGGCAAAACTCTCTATTATTGTCACTACTTGCGTATTACAAAATAATGTAGTAAATATATTTTATTTTCTGAACTGTGAATAGTACGTTTATTGATTTTTTATCATTCAATTTTATGAAAAAGTGTGTGTATTGATTTTAAGAAGTTTACTCTGATGCTAATGTGGCGCCACCCTAATTTAATGCATTTCAACGGACACTTTTCATGTACACAGATGATACTCCTTATCTCTACCCTCCATAGTACTAGACTATGGAGGGTAGAGACAAGGAGTGTTATCTCATATGGTAGAAAATTGAAAAAAGTGTCCAGTATAAGCTGTAAATAACAGTTCAAAAACCTTCCAGAATGGCGCTGGTGTAGACACAGGGTATGGTATGAATGTAGCAATTGTGAACGAATTGAAGTACGCCGAGTAAAAAATTTAACATTATTGTCACTACTTGCGTATTACAAAATAATGTAGTAAATATATTTTATTTTCTGAACTGTGAATAGTACGTTTATTGATTTTTTATCATTCAATTTTATGAAAAAGTGTGTGTATTGATTTTAAGAAGTTTACTCTGATGCTAATGTGGCGCCACCCTAATTTAATGCATTTCAACGGACACTTTTCATGTACAGAGATGATACTCCTTACCTCTACCCTCCATATACTAGACTATGGAGGGTAGAGATAAGGAGTGTTATCTCATATGGTAGAAAATTGAAAAAAGTATCCAGCATAAGCTGTAAATAACAGTTCAAAAACCTTCCAGACTGGCGCTGGTGTAGACACAGGGTATGGTATGAATTATGGAGGGTAGAGACAAGGAGTGTTATCTTATATGGAAGAAAATTGAAAAAAGTGTCCAGCATAAGCTGTAAATAACAGTTCAAAAACCTTCCAGAATGGCGCTGGTGTAGACACAGGGTATGGTATGAATGTAGCAATTGTGAACGAATTGAAGTACGCCGAGTTAAAAAATTTAACATTATTGTCACTACTTGCGTATTACAAAATAATGTAGTAAATATATTTTATTTTCTGAACTGTGAATAGTACGTTTATTGATTTTTTATCATTCAATTTTATGAAAAAGTGTGTGTATTGATTTTAAGAAGTTTACTCTGATGCTAATGTGGCGCCACCCTAATTTAATGCATTTCAACGGACACTTTTCATGTACACAGATGATACTCCTTATCTCTACCCTCCATAGTATGAATGTAGCAATTGTGAACGAATTGAAGTACGCCGAGTTAAAAAATTAACATTATTGTCACTACTTGCGTATTACAAAATAATGTAGTAAATATATTTTATTTTCTGAACTGTGAATAGTACGTTTATTGATTTTTTATCATTCAATTTTATGAAAGAGTGTGTGTATTGATTTTAAAAAGTTTACTCTGATGCTAATGTGGCGCCACCCTAATTTAATGCATTTCAACGGACACTTTTTATGTACACAGATGATACTCCTTACCTCTACCCTCCATATACTAGACAACTAATATGAATACATATTATATACTTTTTTTTGTAAATACATACATACTATACATAGAAAATACCCAAACTCCGAAACAAATATTTGTAGATTACACAAACATTTGGTCCGACCCAGGCTTTGAACCCGAGACCTCAAGCACAGCAGTCGCATTCACTACCACTGCGCCACCGAGGCAGGTAAAAGCATTACCTGTCAAAAAAGCAAAGTCCTTTTCTTTGAGATATTGATTTGTTGTAAGTACATTAGTTCATGATAGTAAGCGTTTAAACTATGATATCGGAGCATTTCAATATAAGGATGAGTGTCCATTTCGCTTAAGGTAGTATAAAATATAAGATGCAAGTAATAAACTGGACTGCAATTTGTGATGATGTCGATGAAATTGATAAAAAATAAATAATAATTTTTTCCCCTTATTTTCAACGAATAACTGCAAACCACATATACTCGTCTGATATGATGTATGAAACTTAAATGTGTATGTTTTTGTATATGGCAGTTTTTTAAATTAGTAAAATTTTTACTCGATTATTTTAAAGGGAATTAAATATTGAATTTGCCTTATAGAAAACTTTCCTTAAACTTAATCCGCAAGATAGATTTAAAGTTGCAATTCCTTATATTTTCAAAAAAGATTACCTTACCAACGTATATATTGACACATTAATTTATATTTATTGATATTGATAAAGTTCCAAAAGCATAGCATAAGTCGTTAGACCAATTTGTTAGTACAAATAGAAACATAATTCCATACTTCTATCATCATCATTATCTCAGCCGAAAGAAGTCCACTGCTGGACATAGGCCTCCCCCAAGGCTTACCATAACAACTGGTCCTGTGCTATGAGCTCAGGACCGGTTCTGAAGTTCTACAGTGGTGACCACAAGGTGATCAAACGACCAAGTAAAGGTTGCAGGAAACCATACTTCTTGACTACATACCTACATAATAATATGATAAATTTGAAAAGAACTGACGTAACACGTGACACTATGAATCTTTCGGGCCAGCTGAGAGGCTTGCTGACCCGTGGTGTTGTGTACTGACCCGGCCCTCACTATGCCAGCTGGCTGAATACAGCAGATACTGGGATAGGTATATAGGCCGGCCCAGCCTTCGATCCATAGCCTTAATACCAGGGAAAGCAGGTGGTAACTATTCTAACCAGCCCAGCTGTTAGCCTTCGTACCGTAGTTAGAATAGTATTGAAACTCGGAGGAGGTTACGACTTATCTTGTTTATTTTATAAAATGCATTGCCTCATAATTAAAATTTGGCAGACAACACACAGCAGCTCTAGCGAGCTGACTAGACCGCAAAACGTTGACCAATCAAAATGTACGAATCTTACGTAAATATGAGCGCGCGCTGAGAATCAGTTCACAATTTCTTGGCTCTCGCGACGAGCGGTACGGCGCATGCTTTGTGACTGGCGGGGCGGCTGGCGCGACGTGACGGCGCGGGGGCGCTGTCGCTACAAATCTAAGTAACATTATAAGCAGGGCACAAATGTGGACACTTTTGTGTCCTGTGTCAGATACAAGCTACCGATGAATATTTGATTTCTGTAGAACCAGTATAAAAAAACATTTACTTCCTGCGCGTACGTACACATTTTTGTGTCCAGTTGCTTCCATTTAGCACATACTCATGACGATCAAGAAGTGTTCGGTGTCGGTAACTGGATACTCGTAAAGTCGTCAGTTGAAGACATAAGCAACAGTAACAAATTTCCTTATCATTTTACTGAGCGGCGCAAACGGAAAGTTGTCTCCTGTGTGTGACACAAACCATACACAACGACCAATGCGAGATTAACGGAAAACAAGCGACGAATTGTGGCCAGAAGTAGCAACCGGTAACTGTGTCAGATTGCTGCAACCAGGACACAGCACAACTACAACTACCAATGACCAGTAGTAGCGACGGGCGACACGTTTTCGCAGAGCGCCATAAACTATCGGCATCGGTAGTCGTAGAAATACTTACCTATTGGAAATGCAAAATTAAATGGTAAAGGTGACCAGATGTCGTTCGGCAGTTAAATGTAACTTACATAACCCTATGGAGGCTCTACCCTCCATACCTAACCCTTATGTATCCCATATAAGACCGCAATTTAGTAGTACAATAAAAGGACTGATGTTTTAAAGAACTTGACGTCAGCTTAAAATCTATTTATGTTCTAGAAAATAGTCGCCATATGGTATATTGTTTGTAAACTGCTGTAAAAGTGGTACAGTAACAGTGGTATAAGACCAGTTATAAACGAGCATGTAGTAATGTGCCCTAAAATCAAGTTTTTCAATGTACAATCCTTGGGTGTCCAAGAAAAAGTAAGTGTCAAATGTCTAAGTTACAAAAATTAAATGAGAAAATGTTTTAACTTTTTTATTTATAAAACATCACACAAAATTTTATTTTCTGTTCAAATGAATTAGAGTTTAACGAGACACAAAAATTGCGCCAAAATAATTACGAGTACTGCACTCAGCTTTATTCCGCTATTAGATTTGCGGTTTGATGCTTCCATTGTCATTCTATGTGGTTCCACATTGGTTATTTGAGGATGCACAGGATAAGTCGCTAGAGCTACTGGTTCTTGTTCTTCGTTCTTTCTAATTTTTTCTTCTAACCACGCTTTAAAAACATAAGTTGGTATAAAGTCTACCATCTTTTTGTTTACAGCATATGTAGCCGACATCTCTTTGGTACATTCAGTTTGACCTTTAGTTATAACTCCCATAAGCTCGTTATCAAAAACAACTGGACCGCCGGTATCTTTGAAACACGTTTGTACTTTAGTCTCCACACAATCAAAATATCCTTTCACACTATCTGCTACTTGTAGGGCGTAACGAACTTCCATTCCGATATATTGTAGCTCTTTTACTTGCCCGATTTCTGCATTTATTCCAAAGCCAATTCCTTCTATATCCACAATCAAGCCAGGATTAGTGTAGTTACTGAGTTTGATTTTAGAAGCAACACTACTGTTATGCTTTTCCGTATAGGCTATGCCTACGTCTTTTGAACCTTCGCCTGTAGTAAATGTGGGAAACCTTTCGGTCTTTATGATATGAAGAGATATGGTAGTATCGTCTCTTTTATCAGATGTAGTGTTAAGAAGAACATAACTCAAAGGTTGCTGAGTACACGTCGCTGTAGTTAGTATCAATCCATTAGAGACTACACATCCAGAACATAAATATTCATTTTGTTGAGACATTATAGCCACCATAAACGGAAACTGCTTAAAACTGGCACTACGTATTTCATGCATTTGACTGTTTTGTCTTCTAGTACAAGTAACATTGTTAGGTTCACTTTCCATGGGAATGTCCATCGATTCATCTTTGGACTCATAACTTACTTCACCGTTATCATCTCTATTGTCGTCTATACTCTTCTTCACATTTTCACCGGAACAAATAGTTATAAAAGCTAATAAAAATACAACAAAAACTAGGTAATTCATTAAAACAGATTTAGTTTTCATCGTAAAAATATTCCACATATTCTTCTAGGATGAAAACTCTTGTTCTTTTTTCGTTTCTATCAAATATATATTTTTCTTTTTAATACACTTTTTTCAAGCAGCCAGTAAAAGTGACATTTCTATGCAATCTTTTGAGAATTTTACTTAATAGGACCTCGTTTTTATAATAATGTTCTAAAGTCCATAAGGCTTTAGAGAACATTCTACCGCGAAAGAGCCACGCTTCGGCATGCATAGGCCGGCTCGTCCGGAGTGAAACAGCGCCTAGGCTGTGTTTCACTAAGCGAGTGAAGATACCGGAGGCCAATACCCCAACCCCTCCACCCGTCCCTCTCCCCATCCTTCAAAGGGTGCCAACGCACTTGTAACGCCTCTTATGTTGCGGGTGTCCATGGACAGCGGTAGTCGCTTACTATCAGGCGATACGTCTGCTCGTTTGTCCCCTATTCCATAAAAAAACACATTTAAAACAAATCCTGTTTTATCATGGGTATTTGTAGTATGTAGTAGTATGATCCTTTCGCAAAACCGCCATCTGCTGACCAGCCCCTATAGAATCAGTCAGCACGCTTTCGTTCTTAAATTGTCTCCCAAAGCAGAAATAGAAATATATGTCTTATTTTATTTTGTCTCTTAATTTAACGTAAAAGTGACTTAATAATGTTGGTTACATAAACAAGAGACATAATTGCTTGTTTAGTTCTTCTTCGAAAACTCGTTCAGTTTATGTACACAGGAGAATTGCCGAACATGGTCCTCCTTTCCATGTTTTATTTGGTAATATTACATAAGATAAATCTTAATTTTTTTTACCATAACCTTAACCTTTGATGATGCCATAGAACGAAACCGGTCAAGATTAAAGTCACTAAAATAATGGAATAAATACAAGTAATTTTTTTTAAATTCTAGAATGTATTTTAAATAGTTCCATCCGAGGGCCGACAGTTGAAAGTATAAATTACATTGTAGTTTACATTGTTGCTTTTTAGGGTTCCGTACCCAAAGGGTAAAACAGGACATTATTACTAATGGCCGGTATACACGACAACGATTTATCGTAGCGATGTGACTGTGCAGTCTTTTCGATGGGGTGGTGTACGAAAATTGGCGTAGATTTTTTGGATGGTGCAAACGATTGGAGGCAGAAACAAAATTTATTCGATAAATCGTTGTCGGTCGCAGTTGCACAGTTTTATCTTAGTGTGTGGGCGGAAGTTGGGCCAATCTTTCAGTTCGTTCACAAATTTTGCTGTAGGTGGACGCGTCCGGGTACCTCAGTCAACTCATTTAATAAATTTATATGAGAGTATGACTTTCTTTTAAAAAGCCACTCCTTACACCACACACTACGTGATTTTCTTCTCTTTTTGTAGAAAATAAACCAGGAAGACATGTTTATAGTCTGAGCTTCTGCAGAGAACTGATGATCGATGCAAATTATAGACGTGGACAATGAACACTTAATAAAATAAACATTTAAGGGAGTTCTCATACAACAAACGTGGTTTTTGAAGTGAAACTTCTTTAGGCGCGTGAGGGTAAATTTTTTACAGGCGAAACGCGTCACGAAAATGTGCAGTGTGTTTTTGTCGAAGAAGAGGGAGAGACCAAGATTGAGACCGATTGAGAGAGAGTGAGAAAGGGCGAATTTTAAGTTAATATTTATCATCTGAGATTTTACTACATTGTTTTTTAAACAATATAAAATAAATGTATTTTAATAATTCTCTTTAATTATTTTTATTAATAATTAATTTGCCAAAGAAGTTTTACTTCTGACATGTGTGCTTTGTACGCACTCACTTTTTATTATTTGTTTTGCTCGATATTGATAACGGCACCAGGTAGACGCTTCAAATATTCACAGAGTGTTTACTATCTTTAAAAAATAATAGTAAATACTTTATAAATAAATAATGAAATTAAAATAAAACAAACATTTAACCATTTCGTAGAATCTAATTACAAATGTGGTAACACTTTGAGTTTAGGGTTTTTTTAACTAACGTCATATCTTGATTGTTTTGGTTAGGAGATTTTCATTTTGCCTAAATAGTCGTGCTAAACAGTTATTTACCACGATAGATCATTCTGATTCATTAATTATACAAAGTATAAAAGCTAAACAATAGAACTTGTTTTGTACCAATATTTTTGGTGGTTTAATAATGTTTTGTACTTAAAAATAAACAGCATTAATGAATAGTGATAGTACAGACGAGGTATGTGTTTCATTCTAATAAAAATCTAAAAAAAAAAAAAAGTATAAAGATGAAGTTAGTTGATGACAAAGAGCCAAACATCTTTCCTCACATATATTTAGGAGAAAATTGTTGCAGATAAAGGGAAATGAATCATGAATTGGTTATTTAATTTCAAAAAAGAATCCAACCAATGTCCACTAGTCCTTCATTAGTACAAGGAACACAGTAAAAAATTAATATAAAATGGTTAATATCCAATACAGGTTCTGGTTAAGTACTCGGTGATAAATTGTAAATTTAGTTTGTTGTAATATTACTGAATACATAGTTTTAAATGACCTTTTCAGCAAAGGGGGGCATCAATCATACCATCAGCGAGAAGGAGCATACATAGTGCTAGAGAAAACACAATGGTACGATATGGCCTAAATAAATCAAATGATAAAAGCAATCAAAGAAACTCACCTATATTCAATGGGCAGGCACAAGACGAAGTGGATAATGTAATGAGGTACATATGTGAATTTTTTATATTCATAATCATCAACAGCCCTTCAAAATAGTCCACTTCTGACAACTTGACACATAGGACCAACACACCTGGCTAGCATGGCATATTAGCCCTCATCTTTGCTATGGATCTGTGTAGTATCGGTTTGACACCTTCGATCAGTTACAGCGGCAGGCAGTCCGCATCATCTGTAGTCCTAAAGCCACCGAGTTTCTTGAACCTCTGCAGCTGCGCATAGATATCGTCTCTACTCTATGGCAGTCCTCTATCACCTTTATCATGGGCAGAGTTCTGATAGGCTTCACAGAGACAAACTTCTTAGCACTCCATGGATTCACCGTGCGGGTGCCGGGTCCATCGTGTGGCAGAAGGAGAAACTCAAAGCAGTTCCCAGGACTTATGACCTAGGTGTAGGTTTAAGGAGGCCCCCTTTAAGATGCGCTTCAACGCTCACCTTCACTGCTCGAGTTTCCTGCCCTACCTAGACAAATTTGGTAGGAACCTGTTAGTGCAGCCTTGGATACTCGTTAGTTTGGAACTAGATGGCGTTGTTGTGTATTAGAGGTCCGAAATATTTGTTTATTTATTTTATTTTGCTCAGTCTAACATAAAATCCTACCATAACACTGGTGTGGTAAAAACATGTCAGTCTCCATATCAATGGATGTTAATTGAATGTAAATTATGTGTATGATAAATGCAGTATAATCAACTAACACAAAAATGTTACTATTTGCAGTAAAATGGCCCAACCAAGCAGTCCGTTAACAATAAGAAAAAAAAACAAAGTACAGACTAATTCGTATTCAGAGGCTGAAGAAATCAGGGATTACACGTGAGTCAATAGTTTTGTCTTCAATTTTTTACTTGCTTTATGCTTGCCACTTATACATGGCTACTGACTTCTTAAATGGAAATTGTGTCACTATCTCACCTCACTTATTTAATTGAATGTACCAACTGTTAAAAACTGCTGTGCCTAATATTATTGTCGTAGTTTCTTGTTACTCAACTGGATTTGGTGATTTTTGTCTTTAATAATCACAAATTTTAACAAAAAGAACCAACTCCAAGAACTGGATCAAATTGAAATGGGACAACATGGGAGGCACCAGCTTTCAAATAAAAAAAGAATCATCAAAATTGGTTCACCCAGTTGAAAGTTATGAGGATGAAAATCATAAAAAAAGAAAATAATCAGTTGAAATGATAACCTCCTCCTTTTTTGAAGTCAGTTAAAAATCACATAATGTCATGTCCTTAAAAATTTTAAAACCTAAAATGTTAAAATTTTTAACATTATGTCAACCAGGCCATTATTACGAAGATGCGAACATACAAACATACATTTACTGCCAAAAACCCTTCTTTCTAGCTTTGCCGTAGTCGGGTAAAAATAGACCACCATTAAACTATTAAGTGTTTGCTTAAAAACCAATCAATATCAAAGTAACCAACTCTCGCAACTTCGTTTGGCATATTTTTTCCATTTTTTACAACATTTTACCTTGACGCTCGCCTCCTACTGGTTCCAGTAAATAAATAAAATAAATATGTTTTTATTATTTCTCATACATTGTCATACACTGCATAAATTGAGGCAAAACCCAGTAAGTTATGGGAAATACGGGGTTGTCTCGCTTCCTTCCCGTTTGTTATTTGTGACAGATAGACATTTCATCATACAGTTAACTTCACTACATAGTATAAAACAAAGTCGCTTTCGCTGTCTGTCCGTCCCTATGTATGCTTAAATCTTTAAAAGTACGCAACGGATTTTGAAGCGGTTTTGTTATTTATTATTTATATTATATTATAGAGTAATTCAGAAGGAAAGTTTATATGTATAAAACATGCATAATATTGTAGAGAAACACTGAAAAATTTAGAGGTTTCTAATGTGATGTCGTAGATAAACACATTTTTTTGCGCTTACGTTGCAAACGCTGGCTGCGCCTTACGGCATAGACCTAAATAATGTACAACAGTATTGTACACCTTAAAAAGGTCTACAAAAAAGTCCGCGATGGCATATGTCTATCCATAAAATCCGTCCCACTATAACCATTTTTTATTCCTTTCTTTTTACGAGACATAATGGATTATTTACGAAGTGATTTTAAGCAATACAGCATTAATCCTTATCTAATTAAGTACCTTAATACATTTAATATAGATCAATATGGCCCCTTACAGTATCTAATTTAAATGAATATATTCGAAGATATTACAGATTTAAAATGCACGTGTCGTGTCGTCGCGGGATGCATCTGAAATCCACCCGTGCTTAGCCGAGGCGGGTCGCTAGTACACATATTAATATATTAATAATTTCCACAAGCACGTATGTGGACAATGTCTACTATGTAGAAAGTATTATTACAACAAAACACTTATAAAAAATAGTGTTTAATAAAGAAAATAATGATACAGCTCTGTTTATTTCGGAATACGTAGTATGTGTGTGTGTTCGTATGTGTGTGTGTGTGTGTATGTATGAATGTGTTCAATTGTGAGTGATTGCGTGTTAACTAATTGTTACCAAGGTGAGTTCGGTCTCCTCATACGTTAGTGTTTGGAGCCATTTAGTTATGGTTGTTTTAGTCATAGAGAAATCTCGGATATATATTAAGTTTCGAATTAAACTTATTTTAAACATATGCTGATTGTGTTACATATTACCAGTAGGAGGTCAGAGCATGATGTTATACATATTTTTCAGTTCAAACACATAATCCTTGAAATTAGCATGTTCAACTAAACAAACAGACAAACTCATCAGCTTTTTAATAACTATAGACTGAATTGGCTTAACAAAACTCACCCATTTTCTTTGTGTGCTGCCATTCTAAAACATCATCTTATAAATAACACAAACATAATTTCTGTAGTAACAAATCATAGTTTTGTGACTAAAAAGTTTTGAGTTGTTTGTCTGTTTCGTTACAGCCATGTGCTTTCGAAATCTTTACCTTCAACTCTGCCATCGAATTTGTATTACAGTGATGATAATGAACTTGCACAAAACTACTCCGGGGCATCAGTACAGAATACAAGTCACGAAGATAGCCTCCCTCTGTCGCCACATGTATATTACAACGAAGGACGCAATCAATCTTCCAATCTGAAGCTCAATGATAGTCAACATAGCTCAACCTTTAATAGAAGTAACTTTAGTGATAATCTAGAAAATTCTTACCAACGAAAGTTATCAGTTTCTCAGAAAGAAGAGAACGGATCAAATAAATCACTAAATTATGTTATTGTATTCACTTTATGCATAGGCCTCATAGCTATATATTATTCTACAATACTAGATTTATTTGCAGTAAATGCAAATATAAATCATGATAAATCAACACAGACAGTTAATTATGATACAATTTTATTTGAAAATGATATGAATAGTTTGCAGGAGAAATACAATATTGATAGTAATTCAATTTTACAGCTCAAAAGTGGTGAGTACAAACAAAGTACATACTACATTAAATATATGTAAAATATTTTAATGTTTAGAGGTGGAGTGTTTTGACCGATTTATTGATACTGATGTGTTTGACACAAGAAATTGGTCTGACTATAACCTAAATCAGACAGACACAAAAGAAAGGACTTTCTGTTTTTTGTCTGTTATTTAAATTATTGTTGTCTCTCTCTTAGATACAAGAAGTACTTTCAGTGGGAAGTTTATTTTTAAGTAGTTAGTGTAAGATATTAAGAAAAACCTAACAATCTGAATGTTTGTTTAAAGATATTTAGTGGTGCATTAGTAATATATGCAACTATTGTGCTAAGGTCTTGAGTGTGATCCCAAGTCGGACCAAATAGATACTTTTATAATCTGAAATTTAATTTCGGAGTTTGGGTGTTTTCTACTTAGGTCAAATGTCCGCGACGTCATGCTAAAATTACTTAATTAATAAAACTCATGTTAACGTCACGAGTGCTCAATGCGAACTATGTGCAACGCGAGTGTATGGCCGGTCACACGCACTCATATTGCGGGTCCTTTGACAAGCACTAAACAAACCGACAATAAATGGATTGCCGGGCAGGACGAGCGGCAAGACGAGTAGCATAATTATATCAAACTATCTATAATATTTCAGGTATAATAACAATATTTTCAAAAATGGACGCAGGCTCTTTCATATTTATCTACAATAGTAAAACTCAGAACTTTAACCCAGTGCAGTTTGACAAGTTCATGGAGGAAGTTGCACACACAGCTGCGAGATATTTACGTAAGAATATTTAAATTTATTTAATTTATTATTATGTAGGTTATTTATAATTATTCTACGGCGACTTGTACTGACGTCACATTGCCACAAATCGCCACTGAGTCAATTTTCCAGGTTCGACAGTTTTTGCCTAGAATGTCGGTGTACCTCATGTCTTTTCGTTTAATTTTTTTATCACAAACTTTTTTCGTCTTAATGAACAATTTGCTCGCAATTATACATGACCGTGAGGGCTAGCACATACATACAACTCTCAGATGAACAGTTTCATAAGTTCATAGAAATATAGGAAAGTGAGCATACTGTCAACTCGATAGTTGATCGATAAAAATTTTAAAAATCTGCTTTTGATTAAAAATTTGGACAACTATCGATCACGCGCTCATTTAGTATTGCAATGTATTAAAGTGCGCACAATATCGACTAAACAGTCGCATCGACTGTTCAGCCTCGCATTAGCATTTGAAGCGGCGCCACGTTTCTTTCTTGTTACAAAAACTTATCTGGGTGGTCTATTAACTTAGAATGCAACGTATGAAATATTCCACAAAATAATCTGTCACAAAAAAATAGCAGTAAAATTACTTAAACCGTAATTTTCGCCAATAGTAATAAATAGTATTAAAGTAACATTGCAACATACAGAATTACTTTCACCTTTATAAGCTTATTCTAGTTACGAGTATTCTATATTTTAATCTAAGTAAAAATCCATCTGTATACAACATTTCATGCAAATCTGTACAACCTTTTTCGCAGTAAAGAGTAACAATTATTGATATTGATTTCAGGTAACGAAGTTTCCTCCGTCAAACACACTGTTATTGTTAGCACAAACCTAGACATGTTAGAGCACGGGGAACTGATCAGCAGATACCGAGACGACGTAGATAAAGCCGGGGTCTTACTAGTCAAGGAGGTCGACAGTGTACCATCAAATTTAGCCATGGCCTTCCATTACTACTGCGATGAATATAATCCATTGGTAAAGAGGAGCGCTATATTCTTTACATTGGATTTGGCTAATTGCTCAAACGTTCCCGGTAAGACTGTATTTTTTTGTTATTTTTAAGATAAAACTGATTTAGCCGCGTTCAGCACTTTTTCATAGGAGAAAATGTTACGAGTCACCGACTTACTGACGTCACAAAACTTCTTTGGCTGCGTTGAGCACTTTTTCTTAGGGGAAAAACTTATGGAAAGTGCTTGCGCCCTTTTATGGAATATAAATATTAGGGTACCTACACAGAAGGAGCCCATCTTAAAACGGTGGGTGGCCCTAGGTACGTCGGGTTCCTTCCGAGGGTGCACCTGGTTCCCCGGCTTCTAGTACCTGAGACAGTGTGCGGTTTTTAGTCGATTCGAGTCCGACATAAACACCAGTTGGTGGTATACGAGGGGACTTCAGCACAAAAAAAAATGGGGGACAACTTATGGGTTCGCGTCACCGCCATGCTAATGTTTGATGTTGATAATTTTAATTTAAACATTATGAAATTTCCAATTTTACACATTACATTTACAAATAACATTCTAAGTTATAAGTTTTCACTTCTATCGGCAAGCTTTATGACTGGCAAAAAAATAAATGTATTTTTGATGTTAACCTTCTTATATGAAACTACATACACTTTGCTTACAGGGAAAAGATTAAGAACTGTAACGTGGCTAGGTGAAACTTTGTATACTTTATGTCACCTGGGCCATTACACATTAAAATCGGTTCAGTACTTTTTTTTTTTCGCTTTTCCCCGTCCATAGAACGACAGGACCTTTTTAAGACTTGGTTCAGTAGTTTAGGCGCTACTGTGAACATACAAATTTATATATAAGGCGAGATAGCCATGCAAAAAGGTGGACATAGTAGATAGTTATCTAGTATTCGATGTAAAAATAACTAAGCACTTGCAACACATGATTAAATCTGTTTCCGTTCAAATCCAATTCAAACGGGTCTAATTATAATACCGAGAGTGCAACGCACTTGTGACGCTTCTGGTGTAGCGGATGTCCATGGGTGGCGGTAATCGTTTACCATCAGGCGATGCGACTGCTCGTTTGCCCTCATACCATAAAAAAAGTGTTGATCGAATGGAGAAATTGATTTCCAATAGTACGCCCATCCCATTGTTCATGTATGTTATATTTTTTTCAAATACACGCTTATTTAAATATACTATT
Source organism: Spilarctia lutea (assembly GCA_916048165.1). NCBI lineage: Eukaryota > Metazoa > Arthropoda > Insecta > Lepidoptera > Erebidae > Spilarctia > Spilarctia lutea. Next base: position 16,173,851 of record OU696471.1, on the reverse strand, counting down.
TTAAGAAGATTTAAGCGCAAGCGCGTGTAATTATAATGAATGTAAAAAAGTTTCTTATAGTTTACAATGTTCTATTATTATTTTCAGATAAAAAACCTACACATGGTTTTATCGAGAAATGCTTGTCTGCGAAATGGAAGACTGTGCCTAAAGAAAATATAAGACCGTTATTAACGCGAATGGTCGATGTAGTCATAGACGTGACAAGAGTGTTTTAACAGTATTGATTTTAATAAATATTTATTATCATTATCCCTTTTTATTTAATTTTGTCTTTTATTTTTATACCTGCAAATAGTCCATGCTCAAGTCAAATAAGTTTCTGAATATTAAACTTCAAAATAGCCAATATCCATGATATAAAAGTGAAATAAATTCACACTAGGACTAGCAGTCAGTCTTGTAGCAGTCTAGCTTTTACTACGGTCGATTTAAATGATACGTACGTAGATAAATTCTATGTTTTTACACATTTGGACCAGAGAGCGCCTAGCCTAGGCTTTAGGTGGTATTGAATGAGGATCACAAAACTAGTCGTGGAGATATAAGTGTAGCTAAGGTGGATAGAATGATTCCTACTGTGTGTGTGTGTGTGTGTGTGTGTGTGTGTGTATGTAAAGGAAGACCACTTTTACTTTAGTGACCGACAAATTCTGATTCAATGGTGGCCAAAATGGTTCAGTGTCATTTTAAAACATTGTGCTCCGTTATTCTTTTGTTTTACATCGCAAACAAAACCGTAGGAAATGCATTTTGTATCTACCTTATACCAATCTGCCCTTAGTGGTGAGACAGGAATTTTTAAATGACTTCGAAAAAGGAGAAAGTTATCAAACTGTATTTTTTTCTTTTTAATGTTTGTTACCGCCTAACTTTTGACTGGGTGAACCGATTTTGATGATTTTTTTTATATGAAAGTTGGTGCTTCCCGTGTGGTCCCATTTCATTTTGGTTCAGTTCTTGAAGCTGGTATTATTTTTGTTAAAATTTGTGAAAAATACCATGGTATATTGTTAGGAACATTTTATTTTAACAATATATTTCTTAATTTAATTACAGTTTAGATATCCACATTATTGACTATGATCATTACTGCCTATGAACCTATTCAGATTATTATAAGTTACTAAAATACTTGTACAATAATTAACTTTACTGTCTTAATCCTATGGATTCAAATAAATTGAATCATTAGAACTCTGTCACAATACATAATAACAAAACATGCTTTGAAAATTTGAAAATTGCATGAATACCACAGACTCAAGCCTATCAAGTATTCGTTAGACACCTAACCATCACAGTCATCTAATATTACTGAACTGGCCATAAAGCGCTTTGATCAGATGCGTTGAGATCAGGGCCATCATTGAGATCATCTAGACTGTCTGGTTCCAACTCATTATTATTACGTGCTGGGGAATATGATGCTGGCACATCTTCCTCTTCATCTTCATCATGAGACTCCTCAGACTCGTCCGATTCATCATTGCCTAAAAAATAAAATGATATGTAAAAATAAAGGGCGCCACACTCAGGGCGGCATGAGGCGCTGGTGAGCGCACCTTCGCCGCCCGGTTCGCCAGCGGCGAATTGGGTCCGAGTGGAGGTCGTTCTCTGGGCCTTCTGCGAAATTACATCTTCGACTGGAATGATATCATAGCGTCACAGAAAACCGGTGTGGAACAGCACCTGCGCTGTGTTTTACTGAGTGAGTGAGGATATCAGAGGCCCACCCCCTTCCCCCAAAGGCCGGCAGCGTGCTTGTGACGCTTTTAGTGTTGTGGGTGTCCATGGGCGCCGGTAATGGCTTACCATCAGGCATACGTCTGCTTGTTGGCCCGCTATTCCATATAAAAATATAAACAACTTTAGAGGGGAACAGTTCTGTCATACACAATTTTATTTCACAGGAATCTTTTTCACTTGCTTTTCAATGATTATTCCATGAGACTTTGCTCCTACTGGTATTAGTGTGATGATGATAGTCTTTAACCTTCCTCAATGAGTGTGCTGTCTAGCATGGAAATATTTTTTAAAATCATACTAATAGTTTTGAGTTTCTGTAAACAAACTCCTAATAATTGTATACCTTCTTCTTCATCAGTATCAGCTTCCTCCTCCATTGGTTCAGCATCAGTTTTACCAAGTGGTGGACGCTTCATGTACTGTTGTCCTATAGAGTTCAACTGTAACAAAGGCTTTAAATGTAACAGATTGGATAGAGTTATTGAGATAGAGAATAGACGTTTAAAGTTAATTACAAACCAAAGAGTATTAAGTATCTATATCAATATATTAAAAAACAAAGCCCCGCTCTCTCTCTTCTATATTGTGCCCGACAGGATCCATAATTGTTGCTCATTACTTAATAGTTTTTACTTCATGGAAGCAATAAAATATTGAGTGCAATTATCTCTTACTAACCCAATTTTGACTTGCTTGTTCAAGAGCCGTTAATTCGGTTTCCTCATCACACGGGCTGTCTGCATTGAACCAAGATGGGTCCACTAAACGTGGAGTCAACATTGGAAATGGTATGTTCATTTTATTATTGAAAATAATGCTTTTATGAAGTAGCTACCTATAACATTACAACAAATATTGAGGTTTTGGATATTGCAAACTGTGCCGATGTCGACAATTCTGCCAAAATATTGAGGTTCAACATAAACAGAACAATACAGTTTGAAACAAGTTATGACATTTGTCAATTTTGTCATTTTAAAGTGACACTTGACAGGTGAGGCCACAGAACACGTATACTCAGAGAGGGTGAGGCTCTTCGTGTGAAACTGGAAAACGAAAAAGTAAGGTTCACAAATTCGTTCATTATTACATTGTGCATTTGTGCATACACAATCATATCATACACATAATGCTCTTTTTTATATTTTAAACAGCTTAAAAGCTTTTTTCTTCTTTTCTTTATGGAATAGGGAGCAAACGAGCAGACTTATCGCCTATTGGTAATTGATTACCACCGCCCATGGACAACACCACAGGCGTCACAAGTGCGTTACTAGCGTTTAAGAAGGTTATTACGTTATTTTATTAAAGGTTTGAAGGTCGTATTGGTCCGGGAATACCGCAGGGATAATTAATATAATCATACCGAATACTGCATACTATAATAATTCGAATGCGATGTAGGTTATTTTCAAATCCTTTTGTTTTTGAAAGACATCTCAAGCACTGGGAATAATCCGGTGTTGTGGAGACTTTCTAAACATATACATGAACACGCACACAAAAACGGGTGTGTTACATTACGGTTTATAAACACGGATGCGAACGTATATTTCTGCACCACGGTGTAAGAGGGTTCCAACGTGGATATGTGGCAACGCGAAAGCCTAAATGCCGCCTCGACACGAAGACCGAGTCAGCGCTATTCACAATTTAAGAAATACTAAATCAACACCGCGCATTGCAACAGCCATGCACTACGCGCAACGAGAATATTATAATATCACGTCGCGTCTGCCTTCCACTAGACCTTACCGAGATATAAATATAGTACCTACAAGATACAATTAACATTACTCTTGGTATCTACTAACATCATCCAATTGTCACCCCTTAGTTGTAAAAAGTTTAACGTGATTCTTGGTACTCATCACCTCCCAGTAATAGTTAGTTCTGTAATATTTAAATATTAAAACAAATTTAAGAGTAACTTGGTTTTCTTCCCTAACTCCGGCTCCAGTCTACGTAATTGGTGTCTTTGTGTGCATTTCTCAAAGAAGAAAAAAATATGGATAACACGAAGTATTGTCCCATGTGAGCAGTTTACCCATAACAATCAGCGCATAACGAGATGACCACCTCGTAATGCGCTAAGTATGCTTAAATTAAAACGCTATCCGTGCAGTCACTTGTTACTTAATTAAAATAAATATTAACTAACTTAAGTGGCAGTGTACGGGGCACATAGTTATGATAGCCAACGAGGCCATGAAAGAGCGTTTTTAGGTCCCGCCGGGTAGTCCATTGACCTGATGTAGGTTGCAGAAACTCGTTAGATGCGGACTGCACATGACTGGTTGTTGTGGAGAAACATGGAGGAGGCCATGTCCAGTAGTATTTTGGTTGAAATGATGATGACGATGGTCTTCGGAGGAAATAGATTTCATCGTCCATTTCTCCTTAATTTTTAACCGATTTTAAAAAAGGAGGAGGATGGCAAATCGTCTTTTTTTCCTTTTTTAGATTTTTACCTCATAGCTTTCGTCTATTAAGTAAACCGATTTTGATGATTCTTTTTTTATTTGAAAGCTGGTGCTTACCGTGTGATCCCATTTCAATTTGGTCCAGTTTTTGAAGTCGGTGTTTTTTGTTGGTAAAATTTGTGATTATTTTGGAAAAAATGTCTATTATGCTTCAGTAAGTACTAGGTAGGTGCAAGGTTGGAAAATATTATTTCTTAATAAAAACTTAAGTAATGAAGATGTTCATTAAAAAAATAGTCGAACCACTTGAATATGTGAGTTATAGCAAAAGAAAAGAACAAGAATCTTGAAATATATATTATTATTATTTTGTTTATTTAGGTAAATATACAGTGACACAATAAAAATTATAAAATAATTGACACATGACAGTAGCAATTATGACACCAGACACCAATGTTATTACAGCAACATAACAAAACATTGAACATATTTAAAAAATAAAATGATACCGCTCTACATAAATGGATATATATGATCAAATGTTAACGTTTAAATAAACAAAATGATTAGGTAGTTTGAATAATAAAATACAAAAGTCACGGTGGTCAAATCATTAAGTATTCTTCCTCTATGTTCTACCCACATTATTCCGTAAAAACATTGCATATTGATATGCAATTCTTTGTTCCAACATTTTTGAATCTCTTGCAAAAAGAGACCTCAAACCTCTACTTCGCCCATATTAGCGATGCTTGTACCACCAAGTATCAAGATATGAATAGGTATATAATAAATAGGCATTTATGTATTTTTTTTTTTTTTTTTATACATGAGCTACCAAAATGACTCTGCCCTGCCTGATGGAAAGCACCAGCAGAATCCAAGAGTGGTGGTCACCATCCTCAATGCAAACAAGGACAGTGCAGCATGGCGACCAGCACTATGGCGGCCTAGTGAGATGCTTTTTTACGCCCCGCTTAAAGTATGCTTATTACTTTCGCATATACTGTAAAAATGTGAATAAATACGACCACAAAACTAATGAAAACTAATTTAACTGATACTATTTACTTTATTCTATTTTTTAAACATAGCTTACAGGCTGATTTATAAAAAGATATTTTTTATAAATTTTAATGTAATAACATATAATAGGTACACGCTTACACAAAGTTTCTAATAAATACTCAGATTATGTGTGTTAAAAAGACAATCCAAAGTATTTATCCTAAAAACTATGTTTATCCAAGTATTATTCGTTTAATGCTGAGATTTTAAACAAAAAACTATGTTAACTGTTCAAAACTTCAATTGACACGGTTTGAAAATTTTAAATCAGCTGAATCTTCTTATCATGATCGTAAACTATTTAACGAGCTCTTGTGCATTGTTAATTCTGTAAACACGAAACGAGATAGCCAACTACTTTTTATAAGAAAGAAGCTATTGAACAATCAACCAGCCAATTTATTCTGCATTGGTGTATAAGATTGTGTCGTACAAACATGATTCCTTTCATGTGTTATTGTAAAATAATATTTTCCCTATATTCGGTATGTATATAAAATACCATTATTACGTTGGAGGTTCTATATTAGTTTTCAAGTAAAGGCGGACATACATTTTAGCACATCCTACACATTTTACTTCTTAACACAGACCCTACAGACCGGGATTGGCTTCCACTTTGCAGGCAGTGTCTTTTAAAAATAAGTCAACGCATGCCCAGGTTGCTTCAGACAAGTGAAGTCAAATAAGAACCAATTACGTACTAATAAATAAATAAATAATAATTAAACTTCGGTGAAACTTTTCCAGATACAACCTGCATTGTCGATGTCGCTGTTAAGCAAAAATCCCCTATTCGTAATAAATAGTAACACGGAACAAGAAGTTACGGATTATATAACTGGTAAAGGATATTTACCTGTAGAAAAGAAAAAGCCAAAACCGTCGATAATTAAAAGTGCTGGTAAGTACTGGTTTCATTATGCTACCTGACTAACTAAGCTAATGTAAAGTTGAAGGTTGCGGCAATTTCGTCTGTGACATATCAGAATATTGCTTATGCAGATACTACAGACAGAGGCTTTAGGTGCTGTAAATGATAACAGAAAAGTTTTAAATGAATTTGGTTTTGCAGATAGTGACACTACGTATTTACTTTCAAAGTTATCTGATGAAGATCTGATAAAACTACTTAGCGAACAGCCAAACAAGAACGAATATAATATTAAGGAGTTAGTGAAAATTACTTCAAGCCCAATTACTTCTAACTTCGACCAAACTTTTGATTTAGGACCATTATCAAAGAGCTCTGTAACCATTCCTAACGCAAATCTCATTACAAGTGCTGATAAAAAAAGATTTCAGACGGTATCGGATAAAGGAATACCGCAACCTGGATTCTTTAGGTTGGAAAATAAAGAAGTTGATCCATTCGCAACATCAAAAGTATCAGGAATAGAATATTCTGCTGTACAAAAATTAAATAACTTACTTTATAATCGTCCCTCAGAGGCGCAACCTCGAAATAAAGCAGTTGATGAAGATGAAAAGAAAGAGCTATTATTTGATATTTTAGTAGCTCAACTAAAATCATTATGTTGCAAAAGAAGTGAGTCGTCAAAAAATAATGAAGCATCAAAAAAGAAACTGAAAGCATTGCTAAACAATGTTCTACCACAAGAATCGACTGGTAAGAGTCGTGTCTCAGAACTAAAAAATACAGAAACGACAATGCCGAATGAACACATGTTCTTAGTGTTAAATGATGAAATTAAAAGTAATAATAATGAAGGTGATCTAATATCTGTGGACCCAGACAGCCTCGGTACAAATAGCAGTGTCATGTTATTAGGACCTATAGCAACTCCTTTGTCCGACATTCAACTGAAAGTAGTGGTATGTAGAATAGTTTATATAACATTAAATTTAAAAAATATATAATATATTATTTTTAATAAATCGGAATGGAAGGACAATTGCTACATAATGTGATATTTATTGTTCCGTTACATTTTGTTCGTAAGTCTCATGAGAAATGAGTCTCGTTCTTAGATTAATTTAGAAATTGAGGGTTGTTAAACTTTAAAACTGTAACTCGTCAGCCATATTAATATAGTAATAATTTAAATTCGAAATTAACTGTGTCTATCTGTTAAGCTTTCAGCGGAGCCGAAAGATTCCTAAAATTATTTCATGTAAATTGAGGCACTTATAAAAGAGGGGCTATGTTAGTTCAATAGGCCCGATAAACGGTGATCTCTCACATTGCCTCAATTTTATTCCAAATTAAATGTTAACATCTCGGATACTTTATTGACTACCTCGGTGGCGTAGTGGTAGCGTATGCTACTGCTGTGCTCGAGGTCTCGGGTTCGTTTCCCGGGCGGACCAAATGTTTGTATGATCTGCAAATATTTGTTACAGAGTTTATGATATGTATGAATTTACAAAAAAAAAGATATATGTGTTATATTAGTTGTCTAGTACCCATAATACAAGCTTTGTTGAACTTGGGACTAGATGGCGTTGTGTGTTAGATGTCCGAAATACTTATTTATTTGTATTAAGTTTCTCCAGGAATACTTTTCTACATGGTTTATTACCTTAAATTGTTAGATTTACTATTTTTATTATTTCTTTTAAATTGTCTTATCTTATTTTCAGATGATGCGTATTTCAAATGAACTCTCGAAACCAGAATACGTTCCACTCTTACAGCAAATATCAGAAGGTACACTGAGTAATGACCACGTAGGGTTTGTCGATAGCATTATCAGTGGACCTCAGACAAGACGATATATCAAACCACATAGATGCAACGAACAGTCTCAAATGACTCGCGTTTATGGTGGACCTAAATGGATAATATGTACAGGATATATAAATTTAAATAAGCCTAGTTTATATGATTAAAAGTAGAATATAATGTAATTAATCTTTTTAAGTATTAAAGTATAAAGTAATACGTATTAAAGCTAGTTGGTACATCATTGCCGTACAAAATTAAAGCGTGCAAGTGAAACACGGTCATGTAAATCGTAAAGTTATTATTTTTGTGGCACTATTTAACTACGACTCCTTGTAACTAATTGATGAAAAAATACCTGTCATGGGAATTATTTGTTGAATTTATTACTAACTATGTACAAAGACAAAACGCTTTACAATAACTTATTAAAATAATACTAGTACTCGCCCAGAGGTCAAAATTCGACCATAATTCATTTAATTATTATACGAGAATATCCTCCATACCTATAAAATTAAGACTGTGCAAAATTACTTACTCTTCCGTATAAAGGGGTACAAAGTTTTTGCTTCAGGTATTAATAGAATACATAGATACTAACTATGGAGGGCTCTACCCTCCAACACAAGGAGTGTTATCTTATATGGAAGAAAATTGAAAAAAGTGTCCAGCATAAGCTGTAAATAACAGTTCAAAAACCTTCCAGAATGGCGCTGGTGTAGACACAGGTTATGGTATGAATGTAGCAATTGTGAACGAATTGAAGTACGCCGAGGTAAAAAATTTAACATTATTGTCACTACTTGCGTATTACAAAATAATGTAGTAAATATATTTTATTTTCTGAACTGTGAATAGTACGTTTATTGATTTTTTATCATTCAATTTTATGAAAAAGTGTGTGTATTGATTTTAAGAAGTTTACTCTGATACTAATGTGGCGCCACCCTAATTTAATGCATTTCAACGGACACTTTTCATGTACACAGATGATACTTTTTATCTCTACCCTCCATAATACTAACTGACCGCAGCCTTATTTGCGTCTTCTGTTGTCCGTAGCCTAATGTTATAGCGCGGGAACAAAGTTTACCATAAAAAATCGACGGGTTGCACTCCGGGAGTGCCGGCAGAAGTGAAAACTTGAATATTAACGTTGTGCATTTTTGATATTTTGGAATGGTTAGAGAATAATTTTGTACGAATTGCTTTCATTATCAGTATAAAAGTACTATTATTTATGTGGTGGAATACAATATAAATTGTCATGTTTGTGTACGATAGCGCAATAAATTAATATTAAGTTAATTAATATTCAAGTTTTCACTTCTGCCGGCACTCCCGGAGTGCAACCCGTCGATTTTTTCCTATGGCAACGGTCATCAATTCACATCTTCACCCGACTTCACGGTGAAGTGATGGGTATGTCGAAGTCAAACCAACTAAAATCACACCGTGTTCTGTCACTTGTGAGAAAATTGTAACAAATAAAATGGTAAAATGTAAGGCCATCAGGTACTGTATTAATGTTCGGTATACGATATAATCTATTCTATCGTGGGAGAGCCACGCGAGCCGGCTCGAACGGTGTGATACCACGGCCTCACAGAAAACCGGTGTGAAATAGTGCTTGCGCTGTGTTTCACCGAATGAGTAAGGATATCGGAGGCCCATATCCCAACCCCTCTTCCCGTCCCTCTCCCCATCCCCCAAAGGCCGGCAACGCACCTATGACGCCCCCGGTGTTGCGAGTGTAATCGCTTACCATCAGACGATACGTCTGCTCGTTTGCCACCAACTCCATAAAAAAAGAAAAATAACATATTACAGTAAAGTTCAGTAAACGTTAGCTACCTAATAATCTTAGTACTCTACTACACGAATACCTCATAAGAGATAAGTGTGATAATTTCCTAAATTGGCTACACTTCTATTTTAATCTGTGGTTTATCTTATCTTTTTGCGAGTTTTGTGACGGCTCATTTCTGAACTGTCCGAAATAAATATAGCTATAACGACCTAATATATCACACATTACAAATATTATTTATTATTCTACAATATCACCGGCTGCATTTCAAGACATCTAACTTTGTAGCACGATAACTCGACGAGTAAACGGAGTAAATTAGACTGAATGACGAAGGTGACAACAATATCAAAAGTAAGTTTATCATCTACTCTTGTAATCTTGTTATGATATCTGTGTAAAGTACCTACCACTCTACCACAGGTTACAAAGTTTCAGTAAAATAATTTCGATAACTATTTTCTCCTCCGACTATTTGTAAACAAACACATATGCATATGTTAAAAAACTGTTATGAAATGTTATCAGTCTAACAATACAGAGTGTAATTTTAAGGGTAAATAAAACAAACATATTTTTCCTTAAGGCAAAGGAAGGTTATGTAGAGAAAAAAACCGGCCAATTGCGTGTCGCGTGCGTAGTAGAGTTCCGTAGTCACGCATTTGACGGCATTTGTTATGATTAATTTTTTTACATGTTTACTTAATATTTCGTAATTTTTGTACGAAGTGTGCCAAGTAAGAGCATTTTGCAGTTAGGCCTCTAAGTCCATCAATTACGATTTAAATACCAATTTCAATTAGGATTCCATCTGTTGATTTAATAAAAACGCTTTGAAATACTGTGGTACTCCTTCTTGAAAGGCCGGCAACACACTTGTGACGTCTCTGGTGTTGCGGGTGTTCATGGGCGTCGGTAACCGCTTACCATCAAGCGATACGTATGCTCGTTTGCTAAAACTCCTGAACTAACAGAGATCTAAGTCGTTATAGTTGTCCTTTAAATTTCATCACATAGATCATCATGAACTCTTTCAGATTTTTCGAACCAACCCTTTTAGAGGAAGGGACACGACTTTTAGGGACAGGGACGAAAACCCGTCCCATTCATCCACGGTCACACTCAGGGCGGCATGAGGCGCTGGTAAGCGTGCCTCCGTCGCCCGGTTCGCCGGCTGCGAATTGGGTCCGAGTGGAGGTCGTCCTCTCGGGCCTTCTCCTTCTATGTGTAATATGTATCTATTTACATAAAAAAAATCTATAGGTATATTTATATCAGTTGTCTTGTATCCATAATACAAGCTCTGCTTAGTTTGGGACTAGATAGCGTTGTGTGTTATATGTCCGTATACATTTGTATACGGACTGTTTGTACATTGAAATATATTTTTTCTTTTTTGTGAAATTCCGAAATATAATATTGCGCTATTCATTGTCACCAGATGGAGAAAACAACACCTACCCGGTGCCCATGGGTAACAGAGGATTCATTGTATATAAAGTATCATGATGAAGAATGGGGTAAACCAGTACATGATAATTTTCGTTTGTTTGAAATGATATGCTTAGAAGGACAACAAGCTGGCTTATCATGGATAACAATACTAAAAAAAAGAGAAAACTATCGGCAATTTTTCTATAATTTTGATCCTTATAAAATACTAACACTAACAGATAGTGATTTAAATAAAATTTTGGAAGACAGTGGAGTTGTGAGACATAAAGGTAAACTTAAATCCATAAAAAATAATGCTAAATGTTATGTAGACATGGAAAAAAATGGCGAATATTTCTCTAATTTTATTTGGAGTTTCGTTAGTCACAAACCCGTGCTAAACAACTGGAATCACTTAAATGAAATTCCAACTCAAACAAAGACGTCGTTGGCCCTAGCAAACGCGCTGAAGAAAAGAGGTTTTAAATTTGTCGGTAGTACGATTTGTTATGCTTTCATGCAAGCATGTGGCCTAGTGAATGACCACATTGGAAATTGCATTTGTAAAACTGAAAGTGTTCTAACAAGAGATTAAGCTGTGGCGCATTATTCCTTGCAGAGGCGTAGTAGCTTTCAATACTATAACTTGGTAGAAATATCTACACTTAGGTGAATATAATCTGTGGACAAGGCGGTAACGACGTGACGTCCGGTGACGTGCTACTAGCGTCTAAATCGTTCTTAGTTCAGTCAGATCGCCACTTTAGTCCATCTTTATTCAACCTCAGACGCGCCGGTCTTACTATCCGAAAATTAATAATGGCGGATCAACGTGAAAGAACTTTCCTCATGGTTAAGCCTGATGGCGTTCAACGTGGTCTCGTTGGCAATATCATCGAACGCTTTGAGAAGAAAGGTTTCAAATTAGTCGGCCTTAAATTTGTCTGGCCCTCCGAAGAATTGCTACAGAAACACTACAGTGATCTGTCGTCCAAGCCATTCTTCCCTGGTTTAGTTAAATACATGAGCTCTGGACCAGTAGTACCAATGGTATGGGAAGGACTCAACGCGGTTAAGACCGGCCGTCAAATGCTCGGTGCAACAAACCCCGCCGACTCACAACCTGGCACAATTCGTGGCGATCTCTGCATTCAAGTTGGCCGCAACATCATTCACGGCTCCGACAGTGTTGAATCTGCTCAGAAAGAAATTGCATTGTGGTTTTCCGAGAAGGAGGTTGTTGGATGGACATCAGCTGCCGAAAACTGGATTTACGAGTAATTTGTAACCTAATGTTAAGCTATAAAATAACCTTACACCACGTGTTAGGTAATGACATTCTGTAAGTTATTCCGTGATAAATAAACAATCTAATTTATTCTGTTTTTTAGTTATTATCCTCATAAAAACCTTAATTTAAATTTTGAATTAAACCGACGCAATTACTATGGTATGCCATCAAACCTTTATACTTTCAGATTGTTAATGGATCCTTGCTTTCACTATCATGGAAGCTCAGATAGCCAGTCACTTTTAGAAAATTGGTTCATGACATGCATGAGTTGTAACTTGCCGGTGTCAACTGATTTGATAATTCACTCATGGAGGATACTAAGGGCATACATAAGTTCGATAACACTTATTTAAACAAAAAATGCATTGCAAGTTTATTTTACAATATAGAGGCTGAACTAAAAGTAATTTTGGCCACAAATCTTAGTTCTCGAGGATTCTAAACAATGATATTTATTCCAAGATACTAAAACTTCTATCAGTTATCTATCATCATTATAGAAAAACGCGAGTATGTAAAAGCAAACTTTATTGTCAATAAAGATCAAATCAAGGTTAATGTCATCAGTTGGTTTCTTGGATGTAAGTATCATGTGTTGGTTTCTTGGATGTGAAGGGGTTTGGCAAAAGGATAAAGCGAGACAAGTATAAATAAATTATTATAAAAACTTGTCTGACTTTTAGTATTTAGAAAAACAACTATTCTAGACAAAATTTTACTATTTCATAATTAAAAACTGGTGTAAGTTACAAAACACATCACTATGATGCGGACGCTTCTGGATGAGCTGTACTTACTACAATATCAATAGATAACTATGTATGTCTAAAAAAACAAAAAAGATATATAGCTTGTAAATACTATACTGATTAATATATTGCTGAGGACCAATTAACTAGATAAATAATAATTATTGCTTCTAATATTGGTAAGTTCATCCCATCCACTTTAAATAACAAAATTTCATTGACATATTCTTATTGATATGCTGAAATATTAAATCACATATAGTTATGTATGTGATGCACCTGATTTTATTTATTTACATTCTATTAACTTGTACGACAATACAGACAAAATAAAGCTTGTTATTTGCTTACACAGCCTATTACTTTCACAGGCTGTATAGTATTTAAAAGAAAATAACCTAGTGAACCAATTCTGATTAAAAACGAATGCATACCTATATCACATTGATTAACAGGTTTACACATAAATAAATATGTAAGTCATTAATGCCGCTGTGACGATCTAAGTCGCATTCCCTAATGTATGTTCAAATAATGAACTTAGAATTAATATGGAAGAAATATGTTTAATGGAGCCGCTCTAGTAACACTATAGGTATCAATAGGATGATTATCACAATATAATATATTCTACCATTCGGAAGAATTCAGCAGTCTCTTGAGCGTCGATACGGGTCTTATATTCACGTAGATTACAACAAATATGAAATATGGTGGGGTCATCGTATAACACTAGAGTCTCTTGGCTCAAAGTGTTTGTTCAGTGTGGTGTTCAACCTCAACGGCAGGCTGAGAGTTTTGTTGCTCAGTGCTTTGTTGTTGCGTTTGTTGCTGTTGTTGCTCTTGTTGGTTTAGTTGCACTCTACAAGGTAAAGGCGCTGTTTGTCCTGTACAATGAAAAGAATATTAGTTTGTGTAGCGGTCATTTATCCACACCACACTAATAATACTACAAATTCAGAAGTAACTATCTGGCTGTTTGTCTGTTAAGCTTTCACGGCTAAACTGCTGCAAGATTTCTATTAAAGTTGGTATAGAGATGCTTTGATTCCTGAGGAAGGATATAGACGTCTCATTACCGCGACTTACACGCGGGCAAAGGCTAGTATGTAAGTATGTAAAACTAATTGCAATGTTATACATGATTAAATACAACAATATTTATTAATTTTATAAATAACCAAACTGTACTCAAATAACATTAAAAATTAATAATTTAAAATGTATATATAATAAATATCACTAGTAGTAATAAGAACTCCATAAGGTTTAGGACTTAGTACATACCAAAATAAAAAATCCAGAACGTTTAGTTCTGTGAAAAGTATTTACTCTAGTTTATAAACCTTTCGTAGACAGTGTGTACAGCTATCTTTTTAAATTAGTATTGGAGTCAAAACTGCCATGCAAGACTCTAACCTAAATAGAACAGATATACACATATTTCAATTTATTTTGTACCATATTTGTCATGAATCCCTCTATGCCGTTTCAGGGCAAACCGATCAGCAAATGCGGCCGTGCATATGTCGCATTTGAACGGTTTCTCTCCGGAGTGCACCTTAGCGTGGTTTTTAAGGTGAGCCGCTTGACTGAAGGCCGATCCGCAAGTCTCACACCTGTTTTATAAACACGTACATATAATTTACATTTTACAAATCTTTTCGAAAAGTTTCTGTTCTTAACATATGTAATGTGTTACAGTCACTTTCCGCTAAATATGAAAGTCATTTGATCAAATTACGTCATTTATATTCATATATACATCTACATTTTTTATGCACTGAATACTGATCATAATATGCATCTGATGATGGTTATCGGAATACAAATTATGTCTAGTTTTGGGTTCATGCAGCAGTTTGTAATATGTTTACAATATTTATCTATATAAATAAAAATGAAACACTAAAACGCATGTACGCGAACTTCCGATCGACTGCACCAAATTGTACAATTCTTTTTTTATGTGTTTGCTATTGTTAGTAAACCGAAAGTGTAATTTTTTTAGTCCACGACTGTACAACCCGTGGAAAGCTGAGGCGGGCGTAAATAATAAATTAATATTTTCGGAAATATGGCAGTATGAAGGTCGCCGGTTCAGCTAGTTATTAATAACTGTAGTAAACAATAATACTGCATTTAGTAAGTCAATCAGCTGTGCCAATGGCTTACTTGCACACCTTATTTCCATGTAGGTATATGAATGCACTTACTTGTAAGGCTTCTCCCCAGTGTGAATGCGCCGATGATTCCATAATGTAGCGTGCCTTGCAAAGCCCTTGTCACATACCTGTTCAATAGATGCACTTTTATATATTACGAATCAAATTGACGATATAAACTTGTTACGAGGGCAATGTTTTTTATTTTCTATACAATAATTCCATTTTTTTTTTGACTCTATTCTGCCTTATGGAAAGCATGAACAGAATCCAAGAGTAGTGGTCACCATACTCATTAGGAATGCAGACAATGCAGCATGGTGACCCATTCTATGGCGACCAACTGAGATGCTTCTGCATCATTGGGCCTCCGGTATCCTACATATTAACGAAACACGTCAGCACGAATGCTGTCAATTTAGGTCGGTCTATTGTGAGAGGGTAGTACCGCCCTGTACGAGCCTATCCATTCGTGTTGAAATCAGCATAGCCCATACTACCTTGCTAATATAAATATTTGAGGCAATTTTGTTTTCAAACTGGAAAGCTGAGTCGCAGTTATCGAGGGTAGAAGTTCTGATTAATGTTGGTATTCACAAATTCAACTCAAAAAGAAAAGAAAAAAATTATCTTGACAATAAACATAATCTAATAAAATGATATTCAAACCGAGAATAGAAGCAATATGAAAAGGCCTTAACCCACTCTACACATATTCTAATGTTCTGTAGCCTTAAGCAACTATGTTCTTCTATGACTTCTGCAATGTTCTATACACTTTTATTTTGTGGATTCTATAAATATTACATCATTGCTTACCTCACAAACATATGGTTTCTCCCCTGAATGCGTTCTTTCATGATTCTTTAAATGCGGAGATTGAGAAAACTGCATACCACACGTGTTACATCTGCAAATACATATAATCATGAATTGTTGGAAAAATAATTTTCTTTACTAATAATAACTAATACTTTAGACGCCACCCTTAGAATGTGTTCTAATAGTTCGACGAAAGTATTTCTGTTTAATTATTAATAATTTTTATAACATAATTAGAACAGATTAATACATATAATAAAGCAAGCAGGCAAGAACATAACCAGAGTATTTTTAACAAACATCTAACAAAGATTTGGGAGGAATTATTTTTTATCTGAGATATTATGTACTTAGAAAAAATACACATATTTTATTTATGTTAAAGTAATTACCTGTATGGTTTTTCTCCCGTATGTATTCTAGAGTGATTCTTGAGGTATACAGCTTTTGCAAATGCAATCCCACAGATACCACATTTAAAATTCTTTTCACCAGAATGTAACTTCTTGTGTGACCATAATGATGAATATCTTGCAAAAGACCCTCCACATATATTACAGTGAAATGGTTTGTCTGCGTTTGATTGATTTAATTTATTCTTATTGCTACCTACAAAGATAATGCCTGAACCATTGCAATTCTGACATTTTGTTACTGATGCTAAATTTCTCCTCTTCACAGGATGATGTCCAGGTACTGTAAATAATATCTAGTTTAATATATTTCATAGAACAAAAACTCGGAAGTAATTTATCTACTTAATAATTGCATCTATTAAAATTTAAAAAAGAAAACCAAGCATTCTAAGAATGACAAGGTGAAATTAAAATAGTACAAAAAATAATGAGATTTTTTAACTAATTTACAAACTAATAAATAAATGAAGTCATTACTGATAAACATGTCATTTCGAAATATTTAATTTCCTCGTTAGTATGATATTAACCCTTGGGGTGCCTGGTGGGTAAAAATCACACGGCATGCCTGGTGGGTCTGACAAACCCGTAAACATAATTGGTTATTTTTATTTATTTAGATCTGTTACAAACTAAAACAACAAGTTTTTATTTATATTTAACATTATTTCTAAATGAAAAAAGGGGAAAAAACAAGACAAATTATTTTATAAAGTTTTATTGAGCAATTAAAAAAACCTACTGGCGGAACCCACATCTACCACGAAATGCTACCAATTCTTCATCAATGGTTAAATTTTCATGTGGAACATAAGCGGATTGGCTGTTTCTAACAAAATCTTCAAAAATAATGTCTGATAGATGCCAATTTATCAGTTGCTGCTCTTTCTTCACGCGTGTCCAAGTTATCAAATCTCATACAATTTACAACAAACACAAATCGTCTCAAACTCATTGTTATTTGAAATATATCTATGCCGGTTCCGTCACTTGCCCATAAATCTTTCAGATTTTGTCTTCCAGATTTGATCTCCAATAACTGCTTTCTCTTTGTTTATTGTGATCTCTCAATAGGCATATTCATTTGATATATTGCTACCCTACCTCGTATTGGGGATCTTCCTATTAGTATGTTTCATAATTAAATTCAACATGTCTTCAGTTACAAGCAGATGAAAGCAATCAAGTTCTTGCTGCGCATGTCTTGCATGAGGTTTCACTCCAGGTGTTCCAGTAAAAATGTTTTTTGCTCTAGTACGAACGCGAGCACTTGGAGGATTACGGAATCATATTGTATTATCTTTTCCTTTATATATTGAACTGTGAGCAAAGTTGCTCAAAGGCTGAGACATCTCATCCTCACTGTCACTACTTGGTTCATTATGAACTTGTTCTTCTTCCTCAGTATCACCTGAATCATGTTATGTGAACACTCACGTGATCGGATTAGGCTCCACTTTCATCAAAAACCACTTCATCCTCAATTTCATTGAAATCTTCATATAAAAGTTTGCTTATTTCGGTATCAGTTAATCGCCCAGCCATATTTACCTGCTAAAATATTATTAACATAAATAATTAACCACACAATGCAAAATAAATCATGGAAAACAAAAATAATTACTTACCAGTTAAAAGATACGCCGCGTGCCTGGTCGGGTTTCTCAGACCCGAGCGCAAATAAAACACGTGTTACTCGAACGGGTACGTGTTGCCGACTGCGGGAGGGGCAGTAATCTAGCCGCCAGTCTATATCACGAAGCTACTCAGGTACAAAGTGGTGGGAGTTACGAATTTTCTGAAATATTGTCGATTTCTTGAACCGATGGGTCTGTCAGACCCACCAGGCACCCCAAGGGTTAACATACATCAGAATGATATTCATAAAAAGTGAACTATTCTACCTAAATATCCCAAAAACCTATTAATACTTCCCTTAAAAGTAAGAAGAAAAAAGATGTGATTTTTTTCATAAATGTTTTCTGTGATTCAACTGTGTAACTGCATTGGCAACTAGCATTGGACGGTCCATACTCACAGGGTTTTTGTGGTTGCTGGTTCTGTGTGTTTGTCTGCGTTGTAGAGAGAGGATCTGCAGCTGGCTGGCTGACATTCCTGACTTCACTTACTTCAAATTTTAAATTTTCTTCCGATGATACGAACACATGTGTAGCATTCACTGATAAAAATAATTGGAATTTATAAAACCAAAAAAACAACAAATAACATTGATCAACGCCTACATCTCAACTATGTGCTCTTTGAACCTAGTCTTGCAACTACAAAAAGAACAATATTTTGATTCATATTGAGTATCCATTAGTTATTTATTTGAAAAGGAAGTATCTTATAACTACACATAAAACAATATTATAAGGTTTAATATTAAATATTAAGAATTTTAAACCAATGAAGCAACTAAAACAGATAATGACTTAGTGAGGGATAATAGCTTTTTTATTTCCATTTCTCTTTTGTTTAATTGTTCTTATATTGTTTTGTTTGGGGTATTTCAGATTTTGTATCAAGTAAAAATAACCTTCTATATTTTAGATAAATTAGACAAGTGACAGCACAAATGATTGCAATCGTCACACAATTACTTGTTATGGGTGGGAATCAAACTCACTATCTACAGCTTAGCAATCAGAATAACTAACCAACACAGGTTCCTCAACAGACTATTATTTCTATATATTCATTACAAAGATATACTCACTTTGATTGTTTCTCTGGTCTACAGAATCTTGTGCAATGCAATTTTCACATCGTATAAGTTTAGGACCTTTCCTTTTAGGGTTGTTTGCAATAGGACCACCACAAGTGATACATTTCTGGATTTTGTCAATTATTACCGGTTTAGCTAAAAAATAAAAAAAAACAATGATTAGTTTTCAATACAGTAACAAAGAATCTCTTGAAAGTTCCTTCCTGCTATAGGCATACAAAAAACTGTTTATTACTGCCCTGCCAAGGTACAATACCAACATATTTTGTTAAACATACATACATACATACTACTACTATATCACACTGGCAGGTTAGTATCAGGTTTATTTCAATTTTGCTGCTTGCAAAATTTGCTCTAGTCTTAAACCTACTAGTAAAAATGTTTACTTACCTTTTACTATTTATAAGCAAAATATATTCATATAGTGGATTACTTACTGTCTTGAATTTGTACATGATGTTGTTGCTGCTGCTCATTGTGATCAGATGCAAGGATCTGAATATGTGGAGGCATGGCAACATCATTACCAGTACCGACTCCCGTTGCCACCACAGTTATATTGCTATCTGTAAAAACAGGACAAAGAGATTTTATCCACAATTTTGAACTGTGATATATTAGCTCCTGATGGACAACCCATAGCAGTGTTTGTAGAGAAACCGTATGACAGTACTAACTGATTGAAGAATTGGATATTGTGGTACAAAAAAAACTGATTACCACAATATCCAATTCTAGATTTCATATCCCTGAATATACAAATCAATTTTAATTTTATAGAGTTCATGTACCTACTGGACGTGTAGGACATACTAAATTCTACATTTAACAATAATATATAATAATATAATATATATACACTCATTTGCAAAAAAAACGGGCGGTTTCGATTTTCTTCCTGGCTGAAAAAAATAAAATACCAAAAAGGTTTTAATCATTTAAACATGTTACTGGCCAGTTATAAAAGTGCCATAATGTTTATAAGAGTACATTCCAAATTCAAATTTTTGACTGAGCCTGGTTTTCAAAGAAAACAACTTTTAACTGCATTTTGTGGCGCGAATTCCCTATAGTTAATATCGACTCTAATTAACTTTTTGTCAATTTTTATTAAATTATCTGATGTCCTTGACATTTAAAAGTATTGTTATTGCTGTTTAGCAATCTCGAAAATAGTAGATAAAGTGATAAAAGCGAGCAAAATTATTGCGCTGCTTGAAGAAGGTTGCAGCCAATGCTTTGTGGCTCAGAGGCTAAATGTGAGTCGGTCGACAGTTCAAAGGACCTGGCAGCGCTATCAAGAGACCGGTTCCGTCAAGAGAAGGCCTGGTTCTGGGAGAAAGACATGTACCGAACCACGGGATGATCGTTTTCTAGTTAGTCAAGCGTTGAGAAATCGCAAATCTTCTTATGTGGATCTCAAGAACAGCCTCGAAGAAGTAAGAAATGTGCAAATTAGTCTATGGATGGTCAGGAGGAGGCTTCTTGCTGCTAATATACTCAGTCATCGCCCGGCCCGCGGCCCTAAATTACTCCGTGGACATCGAGTTGCCAGGCTTAGTTTCGCTCGAAATTGTGTGTCATGGACTCATGAAGACTGGGATAGGATATTGTTCTCCGATGAAGCCAGGATATCTCTGCATGGTGAAGACCGACGTAGGCGAGTGCTACGTAGACGAGGAGAACGCTTTGCAGAGGCATGTTTTGAAGAAATCACACCTTATGGAGGAGGCTCTGTTATGTTTTGGGCAGGAATAAATTCCATGGATCGTACGGAGTTAGTCTTCATCGAAAACGGTACACTGACTGGACACCGATACATAACGGAAGTTCTAATTCCTTATGCACAACCCGCTTTAACCGCTCTTGGCGAAAACTCATTTTTTATGGACGACAACGCTCGCGCCCACCGGTCTGGCGATGTGGAAGCGTATATGCTAGAAGTCGGAATTCGTCGTTTGGACTGGCCAGCTAGAAGTCCGGACCTCAATCCCATAGAGCATGTCTGGGACGTTCTGAAACGACGAGTGAGATCAGTGCAGCCGGCTCCGCAGACCATCAGAGAGCTAAAGAATGTGATTACCGCGGAGTGGGAACGTATTCCCCAAGAAACCATAAAAGATATACTCGCTAGCATGCCCAGACGAATGCAAGCCGTGATTTCAGCAAGAGGGGGTCACACTCAATACTAAACTTTTATCTGCTTTTAATGTATTAACGAAAAACAAAGAAATTAACGCGTTTCATTTTTATTTAGCGAGCAGGTACAATAATAGTGTTTTGAGCTTAAACATTATTTCTCAATAATTTAATCAAAATGTTATGATAAAACTGATGATACCTATTCCTTCCTAATTAATTTATGAAATTCTGAGGATAGCAATACCTAAAATTGTCAAACAAACTAATAGTAACTATAAAATAGTTCTTTGCTTAAGTGCCCGTTTTTTTTGCAAAAGAGTGTATTATATTAAAAATTAATAAAGGTAATTGCCGCTCGATAAAGGGAACACTTCTTTCCATTATAGGTTTTCTTTGACAGTTGAATATCAGTTGTATATAATGTAATTTAAAAAATGTTAGGATAGAATAAGGCTAGTCTTAATAGGTTCAATTGTTTCATTTGAAGACTTATTGATATAAAAGTAAAAGTCCTAGAACTTAACAAATTACTTTTGAAATAATACTTGAGAAACAACAACTATTGTTTAAATTTGGTTATTTATAGAGTATTTATATTTCTTGTGATAAAATAAAAATAGCTTCATAGCTCAATTTTTCAGAAAAGGTTATTACGATTAAGTGAGTTATGCCTATACAAAGTTTTTTGGTGTTGAAAAGTATTAAACAATTAATGGCACCGATTAGATTAGATAGACTATAGTATTGCTGGAGAGATATACTATACTATACTTATAGTAAGTTTGAACTTCTCTCTTTTGAATAAATACATTTTAAAATAAAATTTCTGAATATAGAAACAACAAAACATACATCCAAATTGAATCAATAGTCCTTATTCCTCAGCATGATGATTTTCTATAGCTGGTATATAATTAAAAACACACTTACCTGTATCCTGAGCATGTATTCTTTTGTGAGCATTGAGTAGAGTCAAGTGTCCAAACATAAGACCACAGACATCACATTTAAAACTGATATTTGATATTGTATTTTGTATCCCATTTGGGGCTATTTGCATCTGGTTTACAAGGGCATAATTTGCATATGAAAACGGTTGAGCTATATAACATGTTTTGTCGTCACTTGTTGTAAGCTGAGTTATGTTCACTCCACCTGTACCGCTTGCAGCAGTCGTACCTATCTTACCAATCATATTTACATTGGTTGCATAACAGAATGCTGAGAACTCCTGTAAGTAATAAAATAAATCATTCAATATCTCTTGCACTGATCCTTTCGTTATCTATGAATACCATAAAAACTTATTTACACTTAATGCAAAATATGTAAACAAAGTGTTTCTAATTGTTAGGAAGTTACAAGGAATGGACAATGGATTTAACCTAATTTTAATCATAGAAACATACTTAAAGTAGATTTTATTGTATGTAATAAGTATTAGAAATACTAGTTTACAATCAAATCATTTGTATTATGAATACTTTAATTCTATACTAACTTTATTCAGAATAATTTCACTAAATATCCTAATAACATTCTTCACTGAATCAAAAAAAAAAAATTTTCAATTTAAGAAACCAGAACATTTGTTTGTGTCTGAAAGACATCACTCATCACCTCAAATACTTTATTCTGATACAGAAAGTTAATTAATAAATAAAATCTTGGTAGATATATGTGTAAGAACTGTCATTGTGTTATGTTTATCTATTATATACCTGCTGCTGTGATTGAGGAGGTTGTGCATTCTTTTGCTGGACGTTTTCTATGTTTTTGCCCTGTGACTTCTGAGTAGGATGCTCTTGATATTGTAGTGTCGGCACAGTGCCGGTTTGAACAGTGTTTGTCGTAAACATAGCGGATAGAAATAATCACTTCATCACACTATTCCTTTAAGATATACATTATATAGTGTATAACTGCTAAAAGATGAAAAACAAAATTTAGATTCATATAAAAACATTTCTACGCTACGTTCAAAAGCGCGGTTAATTGTACGTGAGAGAGAAACACGAAATACAAAGTGCGAAGGTAACGGGAAATATTTCTTATCAGTCTACTCTGCTCGTAAAAAGATCATTCGTTAGGAAGGCAGTGTCTCCTGAATAGTCGATATATGCAAGAAAAGGATGACGGAATATCCATATGCGGTACGAGTAAACGGACGCCATTGTACTCGATCGAGAGGTGAGACGCGGTCATGAGAGAAATTAAAAAACTGATCAAGAAGCACTAGAAACATACTCACTTTTGATAACCTACATCTATTCTATAACATTACTTTCAAATACTGAAATTCACAGTATATTTGTTTTCAAAGGGTTCAGAATATTTTATTTCTGTCTCACTTTCTTGTTAAATCCTCCATCTCACGATAGAAATGAAATGGCGATACAATACAAGTAAAATGGCGGCTGTGAGGTAGACAGTAACGGCTTGCTTGCTTTGAGGAACGGGGTGGAGGGAGGCATTTCTGAGACATATATGAAAGTGTTACCAAGCCTAAAATATCCCTGTTACTAGAAAAAAGAGAGAAACTACTTCAGTCTACCAAATGGTAAATGAAATCTCAAAATTTTGGAGAAAGAATGTCAACATGCGATTAAACAAATACATAAAGAATTGTAAAAAAATTAAAAATAAATACATGCATGTTCTTTGTTCGTTCTTGTGTTTATGAAAAATATACAATAAGTTCTAAGGTGAAAGAGATGAAATGAAACAGTTTAAAAAATATTTATTATATATTTTATAAACATAATTATAGTCACCAATTGGGTTTGTGCCAGACATACTACTGTCATGTCACTCATGATCACATTAAAATCATCCAAATTACTATCATCATCCGACTTACTATTGATATTTTTTTTTTTTTTTTTTTTTTTTTTTTTTTTTTTTTTTCGTGGGTAGTCAACAAAACCAGTCGCAAAGTTTTTTGCTGTGTTAAATAAATTAATTTTTGTGTGATTTTGTAAATATTTGTGGACTTAAATGTTGCTAATTATCAGCTAAACCTTCCAGCTGCCAATTTCTATTAAATTCCTACATTTCAAATCCTCAAAACAACCGTTATAAATCTCCAAACCAAACATGACAAGTGTGCAAGCTATAAGTGATCTTACCATCATGTTTAACAATCGAATGGAGGAGTTTGAAGCCCAGCTCACCAAAACATCCAGCCCGTCTACAAGTGTGACTGGTCTAGCCTTGGAATTTTCTGGGTTTAGAACATTTGTCACACAGGCCCTACAACTGTTGCAGCAGCAGGTGGAGGCCTTGTCACTCACCGTGGATAGCGTTGAGATGCAAAGGCGACGGAAGATCCTGCTCTTACATGGTGTCGTTGAGATAAACAATGAAAATGTTACCGACACAGCTGTAAAAACTATCTCACAGCACTTTAAGCAGCGGGACTTCACAGCATCGGACATCAAACGCTGCCAGAGACTAGGCCGGGTAACTTCCACTAAGAAGCCCAGACCTATACTCCTTAAATTTGCTGATGTGACCGTAAGAGACGAACTATGGTATAATAAAACCATACTTAAGAGCACTGGGGTCACGTTTTCCGAGTTCTTGACGAAGCCTAGACATGACCTGTTCATGGTAGCCCGCGATGGGATAGGGATTGCAAGGTGTTGGACAAGAGAGGGCTCTGTTTACGTTTTGGGTCCGGACGAAGCGCGTCATCGTATCAGGTCGTTAGCCGAGCTGAACCAAGTACTCAATACATCACCAAAGCCGCCAATCGCAGTCCCAAAAGCCACCGGAACGAAGACCAAACGTGCTGCTGTCACTAAAAAGTAATATACTTACTCAGCATACATACTACAGTCCAGGTGTGATTCATAACGTTTATTGTTTGTGTGGACATTTTAGTGCTTACAATTTTACAAGCAAGTAAGGTACTTTTGTCTAATTTAAGTTAAATATTTTGTTTTCTGTCTACTAACCCACACAAATAATACCAATACAAAATTGACAGACGCCGACTGATAGCAATATTCGTTCCGAAACACAAGAGCCTTGTACTTTATTCCATCTATGAAACCAAGGCTTTTAACGTGATCGTCTGGACTGAAACTGAAGGGACTTAATGTTGTTATTTTTTATTTTACCTGCCATTTGTTTGTCTTTTGTTTTAAATATTATTGTGTTTAATTTGTTATTCCTGTTATTTACCTTTTTTTTTGCTTATTTTAATACTTTTTTTTTATTATTAATATTTTATTTTATTCTGAAATTGTTATTATTACTGGTTTGTTTTAAATTGGCAACCGGCAGATGGAGTTAGCGTTCTAATATTTTATTTATTTATTATATAAATTTAATAATATACTTACATAATATTATTCATATACTCATCTATCTTCAATAATTTATTTTTAAATACTGCAATTAAGTTTTTTAACAGTCGATTTGAAGGCTTGAGATGTCTGCGCATGACTGCAGTGATGACAGAAATGACTTTTTGTCTACACCTAGTAGTATTGGTTCCCAGGGTGATCCAACAATTGCTGAGACTCTTTCGTCTCAATTCTCCGATGTTCCCAGGAATCTAAACCTTGTACACATTAATGCTCAAAGTGTTCCGGCTCATTTCACTGATATACTGGCATGTTTTGACTGTACAAATTTACACGCTATACTTATTTCCGAATCGTGGCTTAAGCCCTGCTTACCCTCTTCTGCATACTCTTTACCAGGTTTCAACCTTATTAGGAATGATCGAACCGTGGGTGGCGGTGGTGGAGTTGCTATCTACCTACGATCTCATATTCCCTACTCCATAGTTAGTTTCTCATCGCAGCCTCCTCCTACTAATGCTGGTGAACATCTTTTCCTTGAGGTTGAACTTCTTCATACTAAAATCCTTCTTGGTGTGTTTTACTGTCCTTCCTTACGCATCAACTTCTTCTCTTCATTTGAACTGCTACTAGAGCAACTCACTCCTTTGTACAGTCATACCATAATAATGGGTGATTTTAATACCTGTCTCCTCAAAAACGATTCTCGGTCATCTACTCTTCAATCTATAATACAATCTAGCAATCTGTCTATTCTTCCTTCCAATGCAACTCATTACTTCCCAAACTCTACTCCATCTCTGTTAGACCTTATCCTTGTTTCCTCCCCTAACCTCGTAGTTAAGTACGGTCAGTGCTCTGCTGACGAGTTTTCCTACCATGACTTGCTTTATCTTTCCTATCGTCTCCGGCCTCCTAAATCTAAAACAAAGACTATCCTGCAGCGAAACTTCAAAGGCATGGATATGGATGCCTTGACTAGGGATGCCAACAACATTGACTGGGCTCCTCTTTACAGTGCTAGCTGTATAGACGGCAAGGTTGAACTTTTAAATGACAAATTAATCACTCTCTACGATGACCATGCGCCAGTGCAGGAAATGAGGATTAAACGCCTTCCGTCACCATGGCTGACTGATGACATCAAATCTCTAATCAAGAAAAAATCGACAGCTAAGTCTAAGTTTAAAAAAAATCCCAATGATAGGAACCGGGACAAATATGTAACTATTAGGAACCATTGCAGTAAGGTGTGTAGGAACGCGCAACGCCGATACATCCACAGCTCCGTTGAAAACGGAGATCCAGCTAAAGTCTGGAAATTTTTAAAGTCACTGGGAGTAGGCAAATCTATTCATGAGCCGTTTCCTAAAAATGTCAATTTGAATTTACTAAATCAACACTTCTCTGCTTCGTCAAATTTTGATAAAATGACAAAAGACGCTACACTTAAACTTCTCGCATCTGCCCCGACTCCTGACTGTTCCCAATTCTTCTTTAGTCAATTCTCTGATTGTGATGTTGAGAAGAGCATAGTATCCATAAATTCGAACGCAGTGGGTTCTGATTGTTTGAGCCGCAATATGATCCTCCCAATCCTTAATGAAATTCTTCCTGTAATCTGCCATATCCTCAATTATTCAATCTCCTATAGTGTATTCCCAAAGTCCTGGAAGGATGCAGAAATTATTCCCATTCCTAAAAAGAAAAATCCCGGATGCTTTTCCGATTACCGTCCTATCTCTATTCTCCCTTTTCTCTCCAAGGTCCTTGAACGTCTCATCCATAATCAACTCTCGAATTTTCTATCCACAAACCTACTACTGAATCCCTTCCAGTCTGGCTTTCGACCCAGTCACAGCACCATTACTACTCTTGTAAAGATCACAGAGGACATAAGATCTGCTATGGAGAATGGTGAGCTAACCGTTCTAACACTCCTAGACTTTAGCAACGCGTTCAACACCGTTGACTTCGATGTTTTGCTGTGTATACTGCGCTCTCTCAACATATCTCCAACCGCTATTGACTGGTTTCACAAATACCTGTGTGGTCGCCGGCAGCGCATTAGTATTGAAAACACCGTTTCTTCTTGGTGTAATACTACAGTCGGTGTACCGCAAGGCGGCGTGCTCTCTCCCCTACTTTTTTCTGTTTTTATAAACACCATCACAAATGATCTATCTTCTTCCTACCACCTATACGCAGATGATCTCCAAATTTATACTAGGGCAACACTGAACGATATGACTAATGCTATTAACACCACTAATGTTGATCTGGACAAAATATGTAAGTGGAGCAGCAC
The DNA here is from genome assembly GCA_916048165.1 of Spilarctia lutea. Taxonomy (NCBI): domain Eukaryota; kingdom Metazoa; phylum Arthropoda; class Insecta; order Lepidoptera; family Erebidae; genus Spilarctia; species Spilarctia lutea. The sequence goes on along the minus strand of OU696471.1, from coordinate 16,145,735 downwards.
CCACGGCCTGAAAATAAATCCATCCAAGACTCAGGTGATAGTTATTGGGAGCTCGCGAATGATCTCCAAAATTGATTGGACGGGACTGCCTCGAATCACTTGCAATGGCTCACTGATACCGTACAGTGACAAGGTGAAGAACTTAGGGATTTACATTGATAGTACCTTATCCTGGGGTCCTCAGGTACAAGAGCTGAGTCGCAAAATGTTTGCTGCTGCAGGGTCTTTGCGCAGATTACGCAATTTTCTACCTTTATCTACCAAGATTGCTCTTACACAATCCCTTCTTTTCCCTATCCTCGATTATGCTGATGCCAGTTATCTAGATCTCAATGAAGACCAATTGAATAAGCTTGAAAGACTCCAAAATCTCTGTATAAGATTTATATTTGGATTACGCAAATATGATCATGTCTCCGATTATCGCACACAGCTTAAATGGTTACCTATCCGCCTTCGCCGGAATGCTCATATTCTTTCTCTTCTTTATAACATCCTATTCAATACTCATACTCCACTTTACCTTAAATCAAGGTTCACCTTTCTGCATGACACACACCCTAGATTGTTGAGATCGTCGGAGAACTTGAAACTGACAATGCCTGGACATAGTACAAAATTCCTCGACCACTCCTTCACTGTCCAGGCAGTTCGGTTGTGGAACGCCTTACCAGTAACGATAAGGCGTGCACAGACATTAGCTTCTTTTAAGAGACGGGTGAAAGCATACTACCTGGGAGACTTCAACGACCTATAACCGACCTCGTTCTTAAATGGGTCATAAATTCCACTTGAGTAGATGTGGAGTATATACTAATTAATATTATAGCTATTTAATAATATCTCTATTTATTTATTTATTTATTATTATTATTTAATCATCCACACTAGTTCTTACTGTTACCTTATATAATATGTATGTATATACTTATTTTTCCAACCAATTTTATACATCAGGGACTACCCTATACTTTCCATGACTTTCTTTCCATCCCATGGTTGCCTGGAAGAGATTGCCTCTGGGCGATAAGGCCGCCAATTGTACCTTCTAGTTTTATGTTACCTCTTTAAGTAATCTGGTGTACAATAAAGAGATTATTATTATTATTATTATTATTATTAAAATGCGGTACATTCCTTTAGTCGTCATTTCTAAAACTCATATTTTAAACCGTTTGCACTGAACAAAACAATCATCTGGACTCACGCTTTTTTCGTTAACTTTTATTTTGGTCGTTGAAGACGCCTCTGAGGTCCAGCGTAGGCTGAAGACATGGCAGCAAAGACTAGAGAATATTTGCTTAAAAACCAGCAGAACTAAAACAGAATTGGTACATGTTCTGTGATTTCGACCTCTCCGGTCTTGCTGCTGTGTCACAGAATAGAAATTGCGATTCCGGTCTGCACCGATTTCAAGAACCTCGGTTCGCTTTTACAAAATATTGGCGAAATAGATAGGGCTGTACAGCTTCGAATCAATGCAGGATGGATGAAGTGACGGCAGGTAACAGTAACTGTTTGCGATTCCAAGTTCCCTTTAACATTAAATGGATTGGCATGGAGGAAGAGGAGACGGCCACCCATGTCATTATGGCATGTCCTGAGGTGGCAGAATACCGGGCAAGACACCTCGGATCACCGAGGTCACTTCCTGAAGTCGTCGGCAACGTGAAGGGTCTGCTAGGCTTCTTGGAAGAACTGGGGTGGCACGAGTAAAGCCATCCCATCACGCAAAATAGGCGCACTGAAGTCGTCGATTTGCGGAAACACAGCCCGCGAGTTTCAAGATTCAAGATTCAACATTAAATGGACAAATATATAAAACAATCCTCATCACAGAGGACGCCTGAAATTAGCCCCAGTGTAAAAAAAGTTGAAAAGCAACAGGTTAACCTGATATGGACATGTGATGCGTAAAGATAAGCAAAATGTAGTTAAGAAAGTTTGAAGTATGGAAGTCGATGGATCTAAGAACAGAGAACTACCAAAGAAAAAATGGATGGACTGTGTGGAAGAAGATATGGAGTTACATCACGACCTGCAAGTTAACACGTTCAGACAAGAAATAGTACGACATACTAAAACAAACAAACCAAAGAGAATAACAAACCACCCAAACCCCTTAGCAAAGGTCATGAGGGAAACTCACACGACTCGTAGGCTGAAACGAAGAATGCCCCAGGACATACTTTGTACATTCCCACTACTACCCACTCACCGCTCTCACTTTGTATATTCTAATTTTCTTGTTCAGTCTGTCCTGCTATGGAACGCGCTCCCTCTCGAGATCAGATTGGCAAAAACTCGGCAGAGTTTTAAATATCTGTTGCGGAAACATTTTATAGACACATTTTCGGATCCACCACAATCTTAGCCTCCCCTCTTCAAAATTGTATAATATGTAGTTATATTTATGTATATGTATGTATATATATATATATGTATTTGTGTTATATAATAGTACATTATGTCATATATATATTTAAGCATTATTTAGTAAATACATTTTTTAAATATCATTTACAATTGCCGTGCATCTACCTTATTTAGCTCTGCATCGCCCTAAGGTTGACTGGCAGAAAATGCCTACGGCATTAAGTCCGCCTTTGCAACATCTGTGCATAAATAAATATATAAAATAAACCTGTTTATACCTAGTAAAGTAGGATGTGACACAGGTCACATATGTCATGAATTCATGATAAACCCGAACCAACTTATTATTCAATGTCTTCGGCGAGTTGGTGGATGCCCGCCTCCGGAGGAGATCGAGCGCTGGAGACAGGAGGCTCGCGACGGGCTCGAGGAGAGTCCGACGGCGCTTGTTAGGGCCGCTCGGCCCGTCCTGCGACAATTTGTGGAGGGGGGTTATAGGGCTCCCACGTACCACCTCACCCAACTTCTCACGGGTCACGGCTGCTTCGCCAAGTACCTGTGGGAGGTGGTGGGAGTGGAATCGGAGCCCCGGGGCCGTAACTGCACCAGCGGCGACCCTGACACGGCCCAACACACCCTGGCCGTGTGCGAAGCGTGGGACGGCCAAAGAGCGGCCCTGACGACCTTCATCGGAGCAGATCTCTCGCTGCCGGCCGTCATCGAAGCCATGGCCGACAGCGAGCGGTGCTGGGCCGCCATCGCCTCGTTCGCTAGCGAGGTGATGACAGCCAAGAGAGAGGCCCTGCGGGAAAGGAGCGAGCTGGGCTCACTCTCCCGCCCCGCAGACCCCCAGCGAGGGGTCGTCGGCGACAGATGTTCGCCCGCGGCCCCGAATGAGAGTAGCTTAGGGCGGCGGGTCGGGGGACCTGCCGCCCCTTAGCCACTAGGCGGAATGCGCCCCTCTTGTTTCAGAGGCGCATAGCAACTAAGGAGAGGGGGGCCCCAACGATTTGGCCCCCTGAGGCGAGCCCGAAAAGGCGTCCCTAGCCGAGTCACGGTGAGCATTCTATCCCTTGGCTCGGTCTTAGGTGATGAGGAACAACGTGGGGTTTAGTGGGTAGTCTGGCCTCCTCTCTTGGAGGCCAGGAGTCCCACACGAAGCGAACCCACCGCAGTGGTCAAGCGAAGTGCGTAAAAAAAAATATTCAATGTCCAATGAGTGTGACAGATCGGGCGTTATGCTCCGGAAGGAGTCCGCAGAGCGTGATCGGGAAAGGGCCGATCCCACTCGAAGGAGGCGACGAAGGGGACGCGGTAAAGGCCGCTAGCTCCCCAATCGTCGTCTAAGAGTCGCTGCGGCCACATCTAGGGGAGATGTGACCGCTGCAAACGACCCGGGACAGGTGACATCCCGGTGCGGCCGAATGGGTGTCGTCTAAGGGTCGGTGTTGTGCATCATACTGTGTAGAACGGTGTGAGGCGTGACAGTATCTCGCCCCGGGTGTGACTCTGGTTACCCCGGTATGTACCTCAGTCGTGAGGTACGGCAGGGGGGACTCCAGAAGCCGCCCATGCGTTCCTGAAACTTGGAGTTTTCTACACGGGAGGAGGCTCTGATCGTCACTACGCTCGTACATCACATCTGCTCAAAGTCCTAGGACTCTAAATCTAGTCCTAATCTTCTTCAGCTTTTACTTACGAGCGACAGGAGTTTCATGCCCATTATCTAGAAGTTTTGCTGTCCACAACTGTGCGCTTCTCCAGAAACTCTCTGTCTCGCACAACAAAACTGAACTGTCGCCTGCGTTTCCCGGACATACCTTCAAGAAATGAGCGTTCTTCCTCCTAAAAGGCCGGTAACGCACTTGTGCCTCTATATAGCTATATCTATTATTGTAAAGTTTCATTAAAATCAATTCAGTAGTTTTTGCGTGAAAGAGCAAAAAACATACTCACTTACATACTCACAAACTTTCGGGTTTTTAATATTAGTAGAATGTTTGTGTGATTGCACCAAAATGTGTAAAACATTTTATTATTATTACAATTATAAATGCAAAAGTTTGTGAGGATGCTTGAATGTTTAAATGTTTGTTATTTTCTAGCAAAAACTACTGAACGGATTTAGATGAAACTTTACACTTGTGTAGCTTATACATCAGAATTACATAAGCTTTGCATAGTCTATAATTTAACAAGGTTTTGTGGTGGTGGTAAGTCGGAAAAAAATCTTGAAGTACGTACGTTGCATAAAATGTGGGATTGTTGTCTGAAGTAGTTCTAAATAAAATCCGCAACAGTTTATATCTACCTCTTATGTGGAAGCCAGTATATAATAAATTATGAGCCATAAACAATTAAATTGGATACTTTTTTACAATGAAAATTTTAGAGTTCTTGATTTTTTTCGCTTCTAGAATTTAAGATAAATTAAGTTTGTTCTTTGCACTAAGTAATTTGGACGAATAGTTTGAAAGTGATTGAACCAAATGAAACGCCATTAAGCGCCTATTATAAGTAAAAGGGCAGTCCATGCAATGCACCGATTTTCATGAAATTTGCCATGGAGATACTTTGATTCTTAAGAAAGGACATAGGCTATGAATTATCGCGATAATCGACATACACGCGGGCAAAAGCTAGTTTGTCATATAAGCAAAAACAAACATGCCGTCCACACTTTATACCATACTATATTGTATCATACACTTCAAGATGACTCTTTAATCCACTCAATTTGCGTATTTTTCGCACACTTAAAACACTAGTTCGCTCTCGTACGGCGTTGCGGTCGTCTTAACATATTTCGTCAGTATCTTAACGTTTTCGCATTTTGTGTATCTATGGTTTATCCTACTACTATTATAAAGGCGAAAGTTTGTAAGTGTGGATGTATGTATGTATGGATGTTTGTTACTCTTTCACGTAAAAACTACTGAATGGATTTGAATGAAACTTTACCACAATATAGCTTATACATCAGAATAACACATAGGCTACTATTTATAAAGATATAGCTTCGCCTCGCGGCGTTGCCCGCAGTTATCATCGTACCGCGGGGTTCAGCTAGTGATTACATAAACAATTTCGTTATTAACCTATTCATCCCGTGGATGTTGTAAGAGGCGACTAAGGGAACAAACTGCGCAGAAAGAAGAAAAATTTAAAACAAACCCTATACAAACCCATCTAGGTAGCTCGGTTTAGTAAGCCAAAACCTCTTTACGAAGGAGACTCGGATCTCACTTGTCCTGTAGGCCAACAATCTTGTCAAACGTATTATTACAATACAGAAGCAGCTCACATGATGTTATATGAATATCATTCATTTTATAAACCACAATGCTGGCGGTATACGAAAGTGCTTGCCGACTTAGGTTTTACGTGGGAGAGCCACGCTTCGGTTTGAATGGGCCGGCTTGACCGGAGTGATACCACGGCTTCACAAAAAACCGGTGTGAAATAGCGCTTACGCAGCTTGCGCTGTGTTTCACCGAGTGAGTGAGGATACCGGAGGCCCATACCCCAACCCCTCCCCCCATTCCCTCTCCCCACCCCCAAAAGGTCGGCAACGCACTTGTGACGCTTTTGGTGTTGCGGGTGTCTATGGGCGGCGGTATTCGCTTACCATCAGGTGATGCGTCTGCTCTAAATAAAATCCGCAACAAAAAAAAAGGTAAGGAAGGACTCAATAAATACAGATGATACTTTTTTATTGGTTGGTTTATTGATTACTTTATTATTCTTTATTCCGATATTATTCTAAAATAAATACAAGCGGAATTTTATTATCCTAAGATCATTCAGTCAACACACTATCAGTCTTTACTTAAAACTAATTTTACTTCATTAATCTGTATGCAACGAGTTTTACTGTTTACTGCTTTTAGTTGGCAAAATTACTAATTATATTTGACTTATACACAAAAAACTTTAAATCAAACGGCATCAGGGGTTAAAAACTAGTATTATAACATTTAAGTAATTGCGTTTATAAAATAAAACTCCGTCAAAAAAAAAATATACAATTATGATTGAATTTTTATAATACAAAATTTTACACCTTGGGTTCATAACCATCATTCTAACACTCCATGGCCCCTTTTATTCCCTACCTTGGTAAAGTACTTCAACACTACATACGGATTTTTCAGTTTTTGTTTTTCTATATCTCTGATTATGTTAGATATTCTATTAGACCAATTTATACAAGTTTGCTTATTAACTTTTTCTAGTAAATTGTGTTCTGGACACCAAAAATTTCTAATTGTAGCGATGGCCAAAGAGTCCCTCAATTTTCCTAACATATGAAGAACTAAGTATTCTAGTGATTTTTCTTTCCAGAAGTCTTCGTTTGTTTCTACTATTTCCCAAAGAAATAATGTTTTTATGAAATAGCTAGCTAATTTATCAAAACCTTGAACATCGCGGAATAATTTTAAGAGTTTTATTACACTTTTACAATTATTCTTTGTCTTCATATAGGATCGTTCTTGGTAAGGGAATGCCAGTCTCCAACTAAATTCATCATCGTTTGGTTTAGGAACAGCAAAGTAATATGAAACATTTGTTTTCTTCACTTTTTCGAAATCAATTTTTGAAGAAGTCGGTTTCTTTGGCAAGTCGAATTGCAAAGTTGGCACTAAATCGACGTCAATCACGTAGTCGTCATCAATATAAATTTTAATGGTATTCGCAGGACCTGACATTTTATAGAGTATTTTATATGTCTCGTTATTTAATTTCAATATCCTTTTACCGTCTTGCACTGGTAGTTTATTTAATGCAACATCCACAACGCTCTGAACCCACGAATGGACCTTTGTAACAGATAGACGATAGGATGAATTGCACCAAAATTTCGTTTTTTTAAAGCCTTTTATGGCGGTGTCAGGGATTTTTGACAATCTACGAAACTCCTCGGGCATTTTTATACTGACATAGGCATTCTTTTCAGACTCTAAGATTATATTATTATAATTTAAATGTAAAGTAAGTATAACGTTAAGGTCGTATTCAGTCGGTTGGCCTACTCGCAATCCGTCAAAATAGCTACCCAAATACTCTAATTTCGGTTTCATACTGTCAAATAAGCAGTCACATTTTCGCATCTCTTTCAAAAGTTCTTCAAGCACTGTGTAGAGTATGAGATTATTATTTTTCTTTTCAAGCTTCTTCATCCGCACATGTGTTTTATTTATCTCTTGTAAGATTACTTCTAATTTTTTTGTTTTTTTATTCTTCGGGCCGGTATTCACCATGTTTCTGAAACAAAAAAAATATTGAGTTGTCTTGTTGGTTATCCATACCTATATTATTAATGCGAAAGTAACTGATGACTTGCTTTCACGGCCAATCCGCTGAACCGATTTCAATGAAATTTGGCATGGAGATACTTCGATTCTTAAGGAAGGACATAGGCTATTCTTTGCTGCGATAACCAACAAACATGCAGGTGTAGCCGCGCGCAAAAGTTAGTGCTACCTGTTGAAAATCTCGAAAATGATTGGCATTTTGTAATCTTTCTACTTTTACACTATGGCTTTTAAAAACCTGTTTTTGTAAAAAATATGCTTACAGAACTTGGTAAGCAGAAACGATCTTATAGAGACACATTATTGGAATTAATGATAATAAGGAGAATAAATTTAACAGCATTAGAAACGTAATTATAACTTTGTATGATGTAACAATTGTGTAATAACTAGTTTATGGTTACCGTGGTGAAGAGTAGGCTATGTCCTTCCTCAAGAATCAAAGTTTCATTAAACTAAATTTCATCGAAATCAGTGTAGCTGTTTAGCCGTGCAAGCAGAACAGACAGATAGTTACTTTTAAATTTATAATAATATAGTATGGATAGTATGAAACAGTAAAGTTTTAGGGGATTCCATTATTATAACTTCTAACTGAATCTCTTTTTTCCTGAATTTTGTATTAATCAGGTTTAAAAACTCGAACTGAAACTATGTTTCAAATACTAAGCAATATTAAAATAAAAATACAATGCATGAATATGATACGATAAAGGTGAATGCGGTGCTTATCTGTTAGAAATTGTTACACTAGCCTACTTTTAAAACCGTTTTTAATATGCACTGAGTGTATTTTTTGGTGAGCTAATAAAGAAAATACACGTAAACTATTGACGAGTCAATTTTACGTAAAGTATTTTCAGAAATTCTAATGAATAGTATAATTTGAATATATATATATATGAACTTTTAAATAAACAAAGAAATTGCAAGAACACGCCTTGCAAGGAATGTCGGGCGATAATGAGATAAAAATAGCTGTTAATCAAAACAAGTTTAGGAGAAATCTAACAGTACAAACATAAAACATACACTTAATAATAAAACAACTATTGAACCGTTCCCCTACATGTATGTAAGTTACTTTGTACTACATTTCAATGTAACGTCCAACGGGACAATAGTTCAACGAAACGTAATTATAAATAGTAACAATAAATAACTAACCTTAAATAATTTTGTAATTACAGTTTATTCTTTTTCAAAATTCAAATTTCGTAAATATGTAGTTTAGTATTCGTTATACGCACGTCCGCGCGTCCGTTTACCAAGGTTCTCGAAACTTAAATGCCACTCATACGATTATGTCTATCGAATGTTCTGAGTTTTATGTTCGCGGGATTTCCCGCGAATTTAAATAGACTGGCTAGTGTTTTCATTCAAATAATTTCTGTGGTATTATTGGAAAATGTATTGAAAGGTCGGTCGGAAAGTCGGAAACAGCTGGACGGTTTTCGACACGAGGTGTCAAAAGGTTCAAACTATGGTTTAAATTTAAATTAAATCAAGGCCTTATTTTTTTTTCTCCTTAGGAATCCGAGTATCATCAAATTAATATTTAGAAAATACCATTGCGAAAATATATGTATTACAATGTAGTACAATTATGCTGTTGAACTATTTGTGTTAAAACAGTAATATAACTGTTTTAACACAAATAGTTGTACTTGTGTTGTACAAGAATGTATGTACTTGGTTTTTTATTAGAATAAAACTTTTAAATAAAGATCCGACCGAGTGAGTGAGGATACCGGCGACCCAAACCCCATTCCCCAAAGGCCGGCAATGCACTTGTGACTGGTGTTGCGGGTGTCCATGGCGGCGGTAATCGTTACCATCAGCCAGGCAGTGTTGGGCATTAATCAATTAATTTTTCAATTGACTAATTAGTTGATTAAAAATTTAATTGCAATTGAATTCATCGCATAATTGCGATGAATTCAAAACGTTTAATCGTGTTTTAAAATTATATTATTTAAACTAATGTGCATCAATCGTAAAAAACAATTAATATAATTGCAATTAACTTATTAATTGATTTGATTGAAGCGATTAAATCTAACAATTAACTTTTTGGTAAATTTTAAGCTATTGCATAGCTTCTATCGCGGGCCTTGAGCGTGGAGACCGAATCATGAAAATTGCGTAACGAAAAAAACCCCCGATTCCGACCGGCACAACGGTGATACTTTTTAGTTTTTCCATCTATCGATAAATACCAGAACTTATTATTTTTGGTTTTGTTTTTACTTTTGTTATTGTTTTTTGTTTTTGGTTTTTGTTTTTTGTTTTTGTTTTTATTTGAAAAAATAAAAATAAAAACAATAAGTTCTGGTATTTATCGATAGATGGAAAAACTAAAAAGTATCACCGTTATCCCTTAAGGAAGACACCCCCTCTATCTCCGAAACTATCGCTCGGAGACATTTTTAGTCCCCCCTTGCATCACCTATACTTGTCAGGAATCAGTACCCTTAATATTCGACTTACCCCCCACCCCTCTCCTAATTATACTTCACGTCACGATGTGACGAAGACGAAGACTTCGTTCCAATAACTAATGAGAAATATTATATGTATAAATATTTTCAATGTTATACACAGATTTTGTTTGTTTTAATTATGTATTTGCGCTTAAATATGTTATCGGCGCCGTCGTACCTAAGATGAGCCCTGTGAGTGTGAGCGTGACGGCAATATCTTAGTGAAGCGCTCGCGCACACGCGCTGCGTGACGTCTCGTTCATATGAGGACGGGCAGTACCTTTCCTGTCCTATACTTATAAATTTCGCAGCGATAATATTTGATTTTGTTTTGTATATATTGTCATACTCTAAACAATATTACTCCTTTATCTCCTCATACGTCATATTCACTTACTACAAAAGTAAATATAAATAACATAATAATGCAATAAGGTGTACGAATACGAAAACGAAAATAAGACACTTTATAATTTCTTTCATTAAAGTTTTTATAAAATATATTTAATACAACAGTAAATATATTTAAATTGGTGAAATCCGCACATGCACGTGCACAATAATAAAAGTGATACTTAGTAAAAAAATAATTGTTAATTTTAACTTTTTCGTAAAATTGATCAATTGTTAACTGTATTAGAACGATTAACAACTAATTAATTGTTAGTTGTACTTTTTCACAATTACAATTGATCAATTGTTAGTTTTTTATAGTGTCCTTTCACGATTAATCAATCGTTAGTCATTAATTTTAATTGCAATTAAAATTTGCCCGACACTGCAGGCAGGATACATCTGCTCGTTTGTCCCCTATTCCATAAAAAAAGATCTGTAAAGTAACGTTTGTCATCGCACTCGGCAATCCAACGGTTGTTTTTCTCTTTTCAGTTCATTATTTTTAAGCAGTCAGGTTTCTTGTTTTTATAATAATGTTTGTTGTACTAAACTTTAATTCGTAAAATCAGAAAATTACATAAAAGTTTACAAAGATACCGTTTTTTCTTGGCTGATACAGTTATCGCCTTTTTACATTATTTGACTTCTTAGTGTAATGTTGGGTACATGAGTTTCGTACGAACACTTCGTTGTTAATGCAAATGAACTGAATCATTTTCTTAGCAATACATGTGAATTTTAATAGCCCTAATTGTATTTTACTTTTACAATTTAAAACTTTACCGATGTCCTAATTCAATATTAATAGTTTTCTTACCTTAAGATTGTGCTTTATCTTTGGCTTTGTCAGATTCAAAAAGATTTTTAAAATTATCAATAGCTTCTTGTAGTGATTTAAAATTAACTGGTTTTATGTCATCCTCTGGTTCTTGTTTTTGAGTCTGGATAGAACGACCTGAAATTACATGTAAATGTACAATCTGAACTTCATAAACTAGAGGTCAAGAGGGTTATTTTTACTGTGGTTGAATTTGTTTAAAAGTACTTAATAATCGAATAAAATACTTAATACTCAAAGTAGTATACATATTGTATTTATTTTGTCACGATCTACGTAATATGGTATTTAGTATCGATTGAAAGATATTGTCATAAAACAAAGAAACCAGAATATTCGGGAAAAATCGGCGACAGTTAGTTCGGCGGTACAAATTCTACATGAGTTCCAATAGTAATGCATTGTGGCACAGGACAATAAACCTTAGTTCAATAAACGTAAGGGCGAAAAAAGATTATTTGTCACGCGTTTGACTTGTTTACATTTATCGTAAACGTCATGTTCGATTATAGCGTCATCCGAAACGTCCAGAACGTATCAGTATCCATCGCGTCTGCGTCTATTATAAAAAGGTGCGAAGTGGCGGACTAATTTACGTGCAGTGGGCTCCAAATGGCTGCAAGTCTCATTGATCAAATCGTAAATAAACCTTTGATAACATACTTAGTACCTACTTAGGAGGAAGTTTTGGGTTGAAGGACAAATAAGTACCTACAGCCTGTACCGGTAGTTTACATTTCTTTAAATTTAAAATGACTTTTACTGCTTTATCTTTGTAATCTTCGGTTTCGTAATTCTTTTAATTTCAGTAACTTTAAAATACTACAGCCATCTATATTGTATACGCGGTACTAATATTATTTTATATTGAACGCGTCTTACTCGGTCGGGGAATTCCCCTCTTAGCGGTGAATCCCTGAACCAATGAACGAAGTGTATTTTTTACTCTCGTATTTCTCGTGCGCCTAAATACGTCGAATAACCACACACCCTTATTTTAATTAATTTAATTTCGTAATCATATTTAAATTGAAGTTAGTTTAGTATTAGTGTTTTTGGTTCTTGTTGATGAACAGAAGAGTTTAAATAAGTAATATTAGGTCTTTACCTATGAAATTGCCGTTTTGTATGCAATAAGTGAAAGTACTTATTTTTTCGAACTTTTTTATTTCTGTTATTCGAAGTAATCACCCATGCAATCGACGCATCATGCCGTTTTGTATAAAGCTGTGGTGAATCACACCCGCACTAGACCACCAAACAGTGACCATCACCTTTCTATGGGTCATTTTTGGTTTAGGGCATTGCTTTGGTGCTGAACCAGGGTCTAACCAACTTGCTGAGCGCTTTCGATTGTCGAACAGAATCCATTTTTCGTCGCATGTAACTATTCGTTTCAAAATTCCTTCATTTCTTTGCCTGTTGAGCAGCGAAAGGCAGGTCTCGACGCGTACGTTGCGCTGGCGATCGTTAAGGTCGTGGGGCACCCATCTATCAAGCTTTTTTACCTTGCCAATTTGTCTCAAATGGATCAATATTGTTTTGATGCTTACATTAAAAGCTGCTGCTAGCTCAGCTGTAGATTGAGTTTCGTCAGCTTCCACAATCGCCTTTAATTCATTATTGTTAACCAAGGTCTCCGGACGACCACGAGCTTCATTTTTCAAGTCAAAATTTCCAGAACGGAACCGGGAAAACCAATAAAGGGTTGTGCGTTCGTTTGTACAGTTCTCTCCGTAAACGTTTTTGATGTTACGTGCCGTTTGTGTCGCGTTGGTGCCACGACCTTACCGTTACGCCATGTTCGTCTGTCTATCCGTCTGTCCGTGGTTTAGATAAAAACTATTGGTTCTAGAAAGTTGTAATTTGGCATGGGTATACACATTAATTACGCCGCCGACAAAATAGTGAAATATAATGTTGAATTTTTTTGGATACCTCCTCTACACGTAAAGTGGGGATAATATTTTTTCTGTTTGTCTGTTCCATAGAGTGGGGTACCGTTGGATAGGTCTTTTAAAAATATTAGGGGTTTGGAAATAATGTTTTTCAATTTAGTCAACCGTTCGTGACTTATTTAGCTTTATACTGGCAATTTTCGTTAGAGTCAAGTGAACAGGCCAAAGAACTTGCTAGTGGTTAGTCCGCCACTGGGTGCTTCTTTGACAGGGTGTAGTTCAATTTGAGCAACATTGTGATATAAGTGATTAACCCAAGCAACTTCAGTTAATGACAATTATTTTATTTTATTTCAACTATGTATTTTTAAGTCAGTCAGAATTACTTTCGAATTATAGTACTAATTAATGGTCCTAAAAGAAATCATATTATTGATGTGGGAAATTTCAATATTACATCAGACAACAATAAGAAAATATATACCTTCTTTAGGCGTGACATAGGCGTGTTCCATATTTAAATACTTTCGTGATTTACATATATACTTCAAGTTTTTTTCTGGCAGTTTGTCAAATAATGGATCTTCAGTTTTTGGCTCTGGATCCTCTTCAAAAAACATATAAGTTCCTAATGCACTTTCAAACTTTCCTAAAAAGAGAATTTTAATTTCATTGTTATGTTTAATAAAAACTAATAATTATGGTAGGACTGTTCAAGAACTGTTAATTGTATAATAATATATACCTATAGAGTAGAAACTCGATTATCCGGCCCTCAATTATACGGATTTGCGATTATCCGAACTGCCAACCGCGACCAATTAAATAATTAAGTCATATTGAGGCTAGTTACAAAATGTTTAACATGTGTACTTAATGTCAAATATATGCAAGAACTGGCATTACCACGCCTGTTCCTCCCAGGAAACATTGATTTTCGTTGATATGAATTTTTTATTTTTATAAACATACTAGCTGACCTGGCGAACTTCGTACCGCCATATTTACATGTCTGTCTCAGCTTCCCACAGGCAGTGTACAGTGGCGGACAAAAGAAAAAGGATTTTTTCCGTTATCTTTCATTTTTTTTGTATTCAAAGATTAATTTTTATATATATACATAACAATATGCACAAAACCTGCTTTTCATCATACATTCGATTATAAGGATTTTCGGTTATCCGAATCCCTAACGACAACAATTACTCTGCTTAATCGGGTTTCTACAGTATATGTATATACAAGTATATTTCTTAGTTTCCTTTTAACAAAATATTTATCGTCATCATTAATCCACATATGAATAAAAATTAATAAATATTCAAACAGCTCTTTAAAGAAGGAACAGATTGGCACAAAATAAATGAATAGCATAGTATTATTAGGTATTTACAAAAACTTGTGAACTACTAACAGGGACCTTTAATCTTTTCTTCTTTTGTACCTAATAAATACTTAGGCCCGTATTATAGAAGGCGTCTCAAGTATCGTTTGAACTCTGATCAGTTGAAACTAGCTTCATGTTCTCATCAAATCTCAAGCGTCGCTCTTTTTATAGAATGCATTTTAAGCTCTACTAAGTTGAAACTAGTTTCAGTAACTAATCTCAACTCACAAGTCTGTTCTCAGTTACATTCCTGCATGGTCGAAATTATTGTTCCGTATTACGCAGCAAATTATATGAAACAAATCATATCCTATGAATATAAGTTATATATTATTGGTTCTAGTAGACATTGTTCTAAAATAAGCTATTCATTGATCTTTACTCACTTGATTAACAATCAGTGAATCTTGTCTCAAGAAGCGTTCAATAATAAAATCTCTTCTTGAAACTAGTTTTAAAACTAGATTCACGACTGAGACGCCTTTTAAAATGCGGGCCTTAGTGTCTATAGTATACACATGATTCACAGAAGATGGCTATGACAATTACTGATTAATATTTTAACCCATTTTTTGTGCAGAAATGCCCTTGTATGCCACCAACTGGTGGTTATGTCGGACTCAAACCAACTGAAAACTACACACCGTCTCGGGTACTAGCCAGAGAATCAAGCACTTTACAGTGACTGGTGGCCTCACTTGTCACCTTACTTGTGCTTATGGAGGTAGGAGGTCGTTAAGTGATCCCCAATGCCCGAGTCGCCTGCAGTCATCAAAACTAAAAGGAAAGCTATCATTTGCCAAAATGAACCAACTAAAGAAACACTTAAGAACATTAATGTCATCACAATGTATGACACCCTAGAATAGCAAGTAATTCAAAAAGGACCAATAAATGCGAGTAACAATAAATACAGTCTAACTGACGCAACATTACAACCCATTGAGAAAAGCAAACACTTGATTTTAAACCACTAAAAAAGAAAGCAGCTAAGTAAGTAAATCAGAACGAACACCAAGAATGATAAAAAGAACAAGAGACTACAATCTATAGAGAGACATGTAATTAAAACAGGAGGAGTGAAGAAACAAAGGAAAGAACTTAGAGAAGAACAAAAAATGGATACCAAAACTAAACTAAAAGACATACACCAGTTCAAATAGAAAATAAATAAATAAAAAGGCTACTAAATTCTACCAGGAATTGTACTAGAACTTAAAAACGCCAAAGAGATGACTTAAACCACTACACCACCTGCTGTCGAGTGTTAACAGTATACCCATCAAAAACATAAATACTTTTTAGTATTATTTTAATAAATAATATTACTAGTACAAAATAATCAAAACGTATGGAATAAACACAACAACCAGTGGTGAATATGATAAAAAATAACAATGTAACAATGTTCGTCTTAAGAAATACTCTGGTAAACTATTATTTAAACCCACTATTCTTCATATTACGGTACGGCATGTTGTCGGTTCGTAATAACGAGATATTCTTTTTTTACGGTTATATTCGGTACCTGTGAAAAATGTATCATCCATTTGTATAACAGGGTTCTTATCTTCTATGCCTAAGACATGAACAGCTCTATATTTTTCAATGTTCACACTATCTTCAAATTCTGCATACACCAATATTTCTTCTTCGGTTTCCGTAACTTCAGCACTCATACTGGTTTTTTATATACAAAGAGATAATTATTGTCCTGTAGCGGAACAACACAAGCACGTGGTTTTATATATACTTCTTGCAGATAATTTTTGTTGTTATAAATTACCACCTTACCTTTGTTTTAGGGATGTCGATCTGAGATCGATTAATGGAGAAATCAATTTTTCGGAGCCAAAAAATCGATCTTTTGAATCGATATGTAGTACTGAATCAATTCATTGGATCGATGCATAACCCTTTAAAATCAACATTCGATTTTTTCTGTTTTTGTATTAACCATACAATTAGTTGTAGGTGTAGGTGCCCATATTACTAGAGTACTGCTGTTTAATTACTCAAAAACTCACGAGATGGCTGTGTGTTTAGTCTCCTTCGTCTCACTACCTCACTTTTTTTCAATAGAAAAAAGTTACGTTTATTATCTTTAACTTTTGTATATGTGCTGTGATTGCGTCATTGCGTCATCACTCACATTATTCGATTAATTTGTTTGTTTGTTATTTAACTAAGTGACTGTTTATTAAGCATACTGTCAATAACGAAATAAATACAGATTTTTGTGTAGTGTTTGTTGCGGAATAATAACTAATTGAGTGTACGTAAGTGAAGCACTGCTTATTTTTATTTGATGCTATTATTTTCAGTTTGTTCCGTTATTTGTGATTATTAAATCTAACCATATATGTGTCATTTATATATACGTATACATACGAATAATTACTAATGAGCATTGAAATAAATAATATGTGAAATTCCTAATTATTGGAAATATTCATACTTTACTATTACTTTATGTCCGTTCATCTATTTTTTTTTATTGAATAGTGGGCAAACGAGTAGACGTATCACCTGATGGTAAGCGATTACCGCCGCCCATGGACAACCGCAGCACCAAAAGTGTCACAAGTGCGTTGCCGACATTTGGGGGATGGGAAAGGGGTTGGGGTATGGGCCTCCGGTATCCTCACTCACTCGGTGAAACACGGCGCAAACGCTATTTTATAATCTAAATATTGTTTGTTTTGGTATACATAAAAAATAATAAAGCTCCCATTACATTTTATTAATATAAACAAAAAGATTTTTTTGAGGGTCGATTCATCAGGTCACGATTCGCATCGATTTAAAAATCGATCTTTTTCGGATAGAATCGCCATCCCTACTTTGTTTGACCTTTATTTTACAAATGTCAAAAGTGAAGTATAACAAACTATTCTGCTAGTGTTGTACAACTTAGTAAGTTTTATTCTTAAAATTTACACTATTTTATGTGTGCTACACGGTGGACGAGATGCTGGCGTGACAAAACTCTCGTGAACTTATGAACAAATTATGGGTTACATTATATTGTTCAAATTTTCAGAAAAAACTTTTTAAATGGGCAATTTCTCAAATGCCTCGGTGGCGTAATCGTAGCATATGCGACTGCTGTGCTTGAGGTCTCGGGTTCGATTACCGGGTCAGACCAAATGTTTATATGATCTCGTAGGGTTAGGTTAGGGTAGAGACGGAATCCTCAGAGGGTATTGGCAGTCAGAGCCATACGCGGATACCGCACCGTGTCGATGGAGGCGGCGTGCACCTTGGCCGGAACACCCCCGTGGGATTTGGAGGCGGAAGTGCTCGCCGAAGTTTATCGGCGAGCGGCTGAATACCGGGCGGAGTACGGGTATCGTGCTCCACCCGAAGAGGTACGCGAATGGCGCGAAGCCGCTCGCCGAGCCACGATGGCTCGTTGGTCTTCCTGGCTGGAGGCTCCACTCGCTGGCTTTGCCACCGTGGAGGCGCTCCAGCCGATCATCCTCGAGTGGGCAGGGCGGCAGCACGGGACTCTTTCCTTCCGACTGACGCAGGTGCTTTCCGGGCACGGTTGCTTCGGGAAGTACCTGCACTCGGTCGCTAGGAGGGAACTGAGTCCCGCCTGCCACCACTACGACTGCAGTGAAGACTCGGCCCAGCATACGCTGGAGTTCTGCCCCGCTTGGGCGGCGCAGCGCCGGGCCCTCACTGCAGTCATCGGAGGAGATCTGTCGCTACCGGCCGTCGTACTGTCCATGGCCGGTAGCGACAGCAGTTTTACCGCGGTCGCATCCTTCTGCGAAGACGTAATTTCGCAGAAGGAGGCGGCGCAGAAGGCCCGGGAGGACGATCTCCACTCGGACCCGATCTGCCGCCGGCGAACCGGGCGGCGGAGACGCGCCTACCAGCGCCTAATGCCGCCCTGAGTGTGGCCGCGGATGGACGGGACGGGTTTTCCCCTCCATCCGCAATACAGGCCAACCGCGAGCAGGCGATGTACGCGTGTGCCGTGCGTCGCCTAAATGGAGACTTTTAACAGCAGACGGTGCCCGCTTCGATGCGGGCAGGCGCTGGGAGAGGCCGGTCGTGTTAATAACTGCAGTTCCCGGACCCCTCCCTTCTCAGGCGCAGAGTTGGCACACAGTGTTGTTTTAGTCGGTTTGATTCTAATACACCACCCCGCCGCAAACCCCGGCGGGGTGACGGTTCGAGGGGGTTTGTAAATGTACAAGCACATGTATTTATTTCTAGCTGAGTCCGTGTTACTTGCGGTTGTTGTTGTGCCTTTACAACAATAATCACAGGATGCATCTAGTCTAAAATAAATGTACCCTAAGCTACTCCTTATACCCTACGATCACCTGTCTGCCACTCAAAGCCCGTCAAAATAGCTTAGCCGGAACAAACAGACCGACAAACATAAATTTTTAAAATTAAAATTTTTGGTGTATGCACAGTTATTTTCGTAGTTAGTTTTTTGTTTTTTCGAAAGACATTTCATCTCCGCCACGTTTTTATTTTTTTTATCATTATTTCATTGACAAGACTTGAAGACTCGAAAGAATAAAAAACTTAAGATTTGAAGGCTTTTAATACTTGACATTGCCAGAAATAGATGATCCGACTGGTGGCCAACTCATGAAAGGAAGATCAAAAATATTTTCATATCTATCACTTCAGTCTTCTATGATGGTAAACAAGTAATTTGTTCACGCTTTTATAACATCACGCTACGGGCAATAAGAAACGAAGACGATTGTCAAAAGTGTTTAAAGCCTATAAATTTTTCAAATTAAACACAAGACAAGTTTGAACCATTGGGGTGACAACTTGTGAAGAGGCTCCAGCATTTAAAAAAAGTGTCAATTTACAGTCCTCTTATTTAGGGCTAAAATGCTCGGTCTTTACTATCACTAATGAACAGTTGAATATGTTATATACTATAGTATACTACTTTTTTATGTTTGTTACTTCATAACTTTCGACTAGGTTCACCCAGTCGAAAGTTATAATTATTTTGATTATTAATTTTTATTTGAAAGCTGGTGCTCCCCATGAAAAAACCATAAAGTCTTCAATTTGCATTAAGTATGAGCGCGACAAATTGTAGAATAATTGAATATAACGCCAACCGTTTTCTATGACTATTATTCTATTTAAAATCTGGTACTTTCCGTATGGTGGTATGGTTGTAGCGTAAGAGAGCCACGCTTCGGCATGCATGGGCCAGCTCGACCGGAGTGATACCACGGCCTCACAGAAAACCGGTGTCAAACTGCGCCTGCGCTGTGTTTCACCGAGTGCGTGAGGTTACCGGAGGCCCTTTTTTTTTGTTTTTTAAGTTTCGAAACCCCCTCGGGCCGTCACCCCGCCGGGGTTAGTGGCGGGGCGGTGTGTCGGAATCGAACCGACTAAAACCACACGGTTTGCCAACTCTGCGCCTGAGAAGGAAGGGGTCCGGGAACTGCAGTTATTAACACGACCGGAACCCACAAGGCCGGACCCCTTTACACGATCGGACCCCACCCCTTCCCCGTCCCGTTCCTCATCCCCCAAAGGCCGGCAACGCACTTGTAACGCCTCTGGTGTTGCGGATATCCATGCGCGAAGGTAATCGCTTACCATCAGGCGATACGTCGGCTCGATTGCCGCAAAATACAAAAAAAAACGACGGGTTGCACTCCGGGAGTGCCGGCAGAAGTGAAAACTTGAATATTAACGTTGTGCATTTTTGATATTTTGGAATGGTTAGAGAATAATTTTGTACGAATTGCTTTCATTATCAGTATAAGAGTACTATTATTTATGTGGTGGAATACAATATTCATTTATTGCGCGATCGTACACAAACATGACAATTTATATTACATACACACACAAACATTCGCGCAAGCGCCCTGCGCCGCCTGTCCTTTCTCCATCCGTCTTACGTCACGTGACCTGACGCGAGTTTATACATTTTTACCCATTCCAAAAAAAGTACACAGCGCCGCTAAAGAAGTTTTCACTTCAAAAAAAAAAACCACTTCTTGAAGTCGGTTTTTATTTTTGTTATGATTATCACAAAATCTATTTCATAAATCAAAATCGACTATTTAAAACTGGACATCACTACCAAATTCCTAACAGCAACCCAGCAACTATAGTACGACACGCACGAAGTCGGAAGAAAATTTTTATATCTCAGTTTTTTCTTGTGAAACCAGTGGTTAATCTGATCTAAAATGTCTGACTGGGATACGGTTACAATTCTCCGAAAAAAACCACCAAAAGCATCCGCTTTAAAGACTGAACAAGCCGTAAACGCTGCACGCCGTCAAGGTTTACCAGTTGACACTCAACAAAAATTTGGAGCAGGCACTAATAAGCAACATGTTACAACTAAAAACACAGCTAAACTTGATAGAGAGACTGAAGAATTGCGCCATGAAAAAGTATCTCTGGATCTGGGGAAACTTATAATGCAAGGAAGACAATCTAAAGGCATGAGTCAAAAAGATTTGGCAACTAAAATTTGTGAGAAACCTCAAATTGTAAATGATTATGAAGCAGGCCGTGGAATTCCAAACAATATTGTATTGGGTAAAATCGAAAGGGCAATTGGAATAAAACTACGAGGAAAAGAAAGAGGCCAAGCACTACAGCCTCCTGGAGAGAAAAAATAACGGATTCCCTGGGAGGCGAAGACCTTATTCCGATTTGTTTATTGCATAATTATAATTCTATCTCATTTTTGCTGTTATAATGTGTTCTTTATTATTGTATACTTAAAAAACTAACAAAGTAATACGTATGATGTAAGCATTTATTTTCCTCTGGAATGTTCCATATATGATGTTACCACCAAGGAAAAATGGTTAGTGCACATAAAATTTGAGAGTGGTGGAATGGTGATGTGATATGCAATAAAATAGCTATTTGTGATTACTATTTGTATTATTTTATTCAACAAAAGTAATTCAAAAAATTGTACATGTGTGTAATCTGTTATCAACATGTTTTGTTTTTGTGCAAAACAAAGTAACCTCAATTTTATAAGTTTATCTGCTTCAAGTTTTTATATCACAAATATTTATGTTTTACATTTACAAGATACTTTTTAAACTAATAAATTATAAATATTTCGGACAATTTAACACACAACGCCGTCTAGTCCCAAGCTAAGCAGAGCTTGTGTTATGGGTACTAGACAACTGATATAAATACATATATACTTTTTTTTTGTAAATACATACATATTATACATAGAAAACACCCAAACTTCGAAACAAATATTTGCAGATCATACAAACATTTGGACCGACCCGGGAATCGAACCCGAGACCTAAAGCACAGCAGTCGCTTACGCTACCACTCGCGCCACCGAGGCAGTCTCTAAAGAAGAAACTAAAGTGAAGTCGCTTGGTTGACCTTAAAAACTGAATAATATGTAGAGTTTTTCTATACTTATTAATTAATGGCATTATCTATTGACGAGGTACTTTAAACTAGTCATTGAAATTTAAAACCTCATTAATATTTATATTGTCTGCGTTTTATACTCATAGGTTTATAAAATATAAATAATTAAAATGTGCCACCACATGTGTGTATTATACAAATGTGTTAATTGTTATAACAGTAGGATGTCATGCAGTCTACAATTTGTTTAAATATATAAAACAACAGTTTATTCGAGGCAGAAATAACAAACTAATCTTAGAACAGAAATGTCTATCTTATATATTTTACAAGAATGTTGGATTTGTATTTACAACTGATAAAGTAACAGAGTGCATTATGGTTGTCAGCATTCTAATATGTAATTTAATTCACTCACACACTTCATTCAAATCAAAATTATTAATGAACTTTGACTTAAAACACTGTCTTTTCTCAGCTACTCAGCCAAATGACATTCTCTCCCAAAACCACAACAACCAGACCAGTACGCCCCGCTTAATCTTAAAATTCAATACCCTCTTTGTAGTTTGGTTATGATGTTATTTAGACATATACAACCTATTTTTCTTGACTTGAAAAGGGAATATTGTGCCTCGGGTAATAAATGTAGATGTATGTGACCATTTAGACACTTAAAGACTCTGAACTCATCTGTTTATAAATAAATAAAATAAATATTTCGGACATCTAACGCGCACCGCCACCACAGTCCCAAGCTGAGCAGGGCTCGTGTTATGAGTACTAGACAACTGATATGAATACATATATTTTTTTTTTATAAATGCATTCATATTATATATAGGAAACACCCAAACTTTGAAACAAACATTTACAGATCACACAAATATTTGGTCTGACCCGTTATTTGAACCCGAGACCTCAAGCACAGCAGTCACATTTACTGCCACTGCGCCACAGAGGCAGTCAAATCATAAGAGTCAGTTAGTCAGTCAGTTCAACATACAAAAGTGTTCTTGTAATTTAATTGCGGTCATTTCAAAGGGAACATTCAAAGCAAATACATGCTTACTTCAATCAGATTTTTTTTTCTTTCCTTTTCCTTCATCTTGCAATCGACTTCACAAGCCTTTAGCAGATTTTTTGAGGAAGTTGCAATGGCGGTAGAGATTGTGCCTCCAATGAGAAAACTATCTCCTATTTACTAGGGTTTACTATTAAAGTTCCATATGTGTTGCCTTTTCAGCCTTCTACCACTCATCTGTTCACATAACACCATTGCTAGGTTGTTAGTATGAATCAAGTCAAATTATATAAAATACTTTTTTGCATGCTAATAGGTATTATGTTCCGTAATACCTATGGCGCTTCCCACACTGCCCGCATTACACTGCATACAATTAGAGTCACTCATATTTCCTTGTACCATCTGTTGTCTTTATAGCATGGCTAAGTGATGAAGTCTTCATCCTTCATTATTCTCAAGATTATTGTGTGCATCTGGACTGAGGGCCCATTTTTTTAATTTTTGCGAAACGATATAAAATTCAAATAGGAATTAGTTAAAAATAGTAAAAATCTAAAGCAATAGCTCATAAATTTCTTAAACGTGAAATAGAGCAGTTCAATGAACTTGGGCCCTCAGTTCAGACGCTTGCATAAAATGACAGCCTAGTTCTCAGAAAGTACTGTCTCTAGGTCAATGCTTTTTATATTTAGTTAAGAATTTCTTAACACTTAAGAAAATCCCAAAACTGTAGATTACGACATTATATACAGATTTAAACTAATAAATATAGGCCGTCAGTAACGTCTCTACGGAGGAATCTGCAAAAAATTTAATTATCTAAACAAATACGAAATTAAGACTTTACAATCTCTTCTTCTTCCTAGCCTTTATTATTCCCAATATTATTTGGGGTCGGCTACCATTTCAACCGGTTTTACCTGAATATCAGTTTATACACAGAGCGACTGGCATCTGACCTCCGCAACCCTGAGGGCGAATTGAATTCGAAGGTTGAACTAGTTGTCAGTATATTTGAGGGCACTGACTTCCCAATAACGATTGCCATAGATGTTCATGACAACCGGGACCAACGGCTTAACGTGCTCTCCGAAGCACGGGCGGGAAACACCGCCATCTTCCATACTCCGGGCTGCTATTAGGAATTTCTAGTAGGAAAAACCAAACAGCAGTACGACCCGGGAATTGAACCCGAGACCTCTTGATTTGCAGTCGCTTACGCTAACCACTAGACCAACGAGGCAACTAAGACTTTACAATATTTTAGTTAAATACCTCTGTGTGAATTAGTTAAAAAAAAATTGACACAGAAGCCAATTTTTAAGAAGTAAATAAAAGTTGAATTTTACTAAAACGTTGAACTGAGGGCCCAATGCTTTTCGCATTTCCTGACTAAAGTTAACCTCACAGTTTAACTCAAACTATACTAAGTTTTTCTACTATTTTTAACTAAAGCCTGACATTTCATCCGTTGTCTTTAATGCTTTAACATAAGAGAAATTTGGTTTTCTGATTTTGTTTAAGAGAATATTTTGTAGGGT
Organism: Spilarctia lutea; assembly: GCA_916048165.1. Lineage (NCBI taxonomy): Eukaryota > Metazoa > Arthropoda > Insecta > Lepidoptera > Erebidae > Spilarctia > Spilarctia lutea. Next base: position 16,121,094 of record OU696471.1, on the reverse strand, counting down.
GGCCATATTTTTTTATAATTATAAGACAGACGAGTTTGTATTGTTAGCGCAGGCAATTCAAAAGTATTTGTTTCCTATTTTTTATTTTATGTATTTATGTTTATTGAACAATCATAAACAAATAGAAAAAAAAGAGTTACAATATACAAACGTGACTACTATTTTTAACTAAATTCTATTTGAATTTTATATGATTACGCAAAAATTAAAAAATGGGCCCTCGGTCCTGATGTACACGACCAACGAGGCTAAGTGACGAAGTAATTTTAAAAATAAAAAAAATACATACAAAAAAGAATCCACACAGCATAAAAATTAAGTTGCTCCTAGAATAGAATAGAATAGAATAGAATATACTTTATTGTACACCATTAACAAATTATTCCACTTACAATTCAAAAAAGATATGTACAATGGGCGGCCTTATTGCCAAAAGCAATCTCTTCCAGGCAACCTACTGTCTGTTCTTCATAATATTCGTAGATCCTTTAAACTACTCAACGAATTTTAATGCAGTTTTGAACAATAGATAAATGATGTAAAAGTAAGGTGTAATGCATACATACTCGTATTACAGTAGAGGAAATCAAAGAATTTTAAAGACTTCCATGCGAAGCCGGGCCGGGTCGCTAGTTATGAGTATAGGGGATTATCGCACTTACAATGGGTATTGACTGCGCACCTTTGAATTTCATTACGTTATGCTGTACCTACTGGATGATGGCAGTGGTTACAGGGTGATCGGTTCATCGATGCACTGGATATCATGATGCTGATAATTTGAAACTATCTTCCCGTTTCCATTGCCTTTACGCCTCCTCCAGTTGTGCCTTAAGCATGAAATATGAGGATGTGAGGATGAGATGCGTACGGTGAAATTTAATATAGTGATCTTGCTTAAAGTACTTGATGAAGACTTGATTAACCAACGTAAATAAATACAGACACTGTTAAGTGTATCATGTGTCAGTGGTACATGACGAGACTCAGTAATATAGAGATATTGTGGGTAGATGGAGAAATTTCTGAAGACGGAAAACCTGGCTGGCCTGTGACCACGGCCACTGTACCGTACTGGAAACAGAGGGAAAAACCAAGGTTTGCATTAAAAATCACTCGTGTGTAGTTTAGGTAAGGGAAAAGAATTTCCTGAAAGAAAAAAAAAACAATATTTTAATTGGCCTGACCCGAGAATCGAACCCAAGGTCGTCAATATCATGCACTAAGTGCTAGACCAATGAGATAGTAGGTATGTAGTAATACTGAGTCAGTAGTACGTACCTGTGCATAATAAATATGGTATTTTAAGTATTTTTATGTAATATTAGCTAAACATACACTTCGACAATGCCGTTAAGCTATCCTTGAATCAGATCGAAGGGTTGTTGTATAAACTCAACTTAGATAAAGAGGCAGACAGTTGACGAACGCATTGTTGGGTCTTGCAGTTTTGCTGTTAACAAACTAGTTTTAAATCCCGTTCCCTTCTGGACTTAAAGATGTAAATTACCTTACGTATTTTTAAATGATAAACAAAAAGTTAAGGCATCTGAAAAACAGATTGTCACCCATAGACACTTGCAGCATATATGATGAGAGCGAAATAAGATCTTTTCTACCAATTCAATACTTATTATGAAACCCCATCGTTAGAAGGTTATGTCGGTGCAAAAATACAGCAGGTCAAATTTGTATCACAGCTAAACATTTATACTAATTTATTTGAATGAGATTTTAATGAATGAACCAACTATTTGGTTCGAGCGACTTATGTTTTAGAATAATCAAAAATATTTACGTAGTCAGTTTAAAATTATATCTCTTTTCTACTGAAATTGCGATTACTATATGTTTTCGTGAAATTTAACTATAATCTGAGTTTGTCATCATTTACTTGAGAGCTTCGTTTTTAGCTTGCTAACGAACTTTAACGCCAAACCTGGCAACATTGACCCTTGTTTACAGACTTATACAGTTTATACACAGAAAGTCAATAATCTGTGTGTCGCTATAAAGTAGACAGTATAACCTATAAATAGTATTTTTTTGACAAATTAATTAATTTTACATTTATTTGCCACCTTGAGGATTAAATTTTAAGAACACTTTCAATTTTTTATGAAGTAGAAGTAATATTATTATATTGCTAAATTGTTGGTACTATGTACTGAGACCTGTTTACTTTTGACTTTGACTTCTTTGAAATAAACATTTCAGAATGGCTTTTTCTTTTGGATCTAATACCAGTACACAAGCAACCCCTTTTGGGGCAGCAGCAAAACGTGAGTTTAAAAAAATGTATCTTACTTGTTCTTGCAGACACTGGTGATTTGAATTAGTTTTGTTAACTTTCGCTTACATAGTGTGTGTGTGTTTTGTAAATGTACATTAATATTCGTAGTAGTAATTAATAATAATATCCTCACATCTCATACACGTCTGTCCAATCCCAAATTCGGATAAGTACTATTTTATCATTCGTATATGTATTTAATATATTGAAACAAGACTACTGAGAAACATAGTTATATACATACATATTATAGACAAAGCACTAGATACAGAACAAATGCTTTTGTTCATCACACGAGGGTTTGTCCTGGGTGGGAAGCAAACTACTAGAGCAACAGACCTAACAACTATAGTCAACAGCTGGATTCTATGATACAAGGAGTTGAAGGCAATATTTTTATGTTCCAGCTGCATTTTCATTTGGGAACACAACCAACGCATTTGGAACTACTACGACATCCTCAGGTTTTGGAAACTTTGGAGCAGCAACAACCAGTACTGGTAATATTTGCTACTTATTATATCAGCAATTATGTCAAATTGGTCCTTTTGTTGATGGATTTCATCTTCATGGTTTCAGAATATCATCCTATTCCTTCTTTACTGCACTGAGTGTTCTGAGTTCAAATAACACATGGGACAACAATTTGTGTGATCCACAAATTGTTGTTCTGATCCCAGACTCAGTGTTATTTGTGACACAGGATAAATTATATATCCAGGGCAATGCATAGGAAGGAAAAGTTGAACAAATTCTATACCAATCTGGCAAAAATATTGTTGCTAAGGAATGAAGTAACTCCAACAGCAACAATTGGCAAACTTTTCCTTAGGGACTGCCTAAGGAAAAGTTTGCCAATTGTTGCTGTGCAATAAAATTATTTATTAAATGCAATTAATTTACAACAACACTTCTGCATTTTTTTAACTATATAGACCAAAATAAAGGTTTATTTTTCTTTACTGGACTAGCCTTGAGAAGAGAGGACAAAACAAACTCAAGGATTATCGTTTCTTTTAAAGTCTATACAATCTTTTTAAATTGTTAATAGTTTTTTAATGATTGTCTTGTGTATATTTATATAGCTGCACCATTTGGAGCACTAGGAACAGCGCCAGCTTCTACAGCACCTTCTCTATTTGGTGGAACTGGTTTCGGAAACACTGCAGCTAAGCCTGCCATAGGTAATTAATTATTGGTTGTTATAAGGCTTATTTGAAGATTTTTTTTTAAGATAATCTTTTTTCTAGATAGATGATTGATCAAATGTAGATAAATAGTTTATAGTTGTAATATTAGTTATAGCAATAGCAAGAAGTTACTGCGTTTTTAAGAATCTATTGACATTTCATTCATTGAACATTAGATAAAGACTGCATCTTTTGCTTGTTAATTATACATTTAATGTGTATTTGAGTTACAGTCTGTTTCAATAACTTTTCTTATGGTTATGATTATTATATTGATTATTGATATTATGATTTAAGACTATATTAGGTCCACTTTGCTTACGTTTTTTAAAGGTCCATTTAAAACTTTTTTTTCTAGGTTTTGGTGGAGGTTCATTTGCCACAAACACTTTTGGCACAGGAAACACATTTGGTACAGGAGCCCCAGCATTTGGCACTGGCGCAACTAATTTTGGTAGTGCTGCACCAACATTTGGCAGCAATACACTTGGTACCAACACTTTTGGTACCGGCAATACATTTGGTGCTGGTAGTAACTTTGGATCCACTTTTGGTAAACCTGCTACTGGTTTTGGTGGTTTTGGTACGGCTCTTGGAACAGCACCACAATTTGGACAACCTCAGGTATGTAGCATAAATCCTACTTAATATTAGGTCTTTACCTATGAAATTGCCGTTTTGTATGCAATAAGTGAAAGTACTTATTTTTTCAAACTTTTTTATTTCTGTTATTCGAAGTAATCACCCATGCAATCGACGCATCTTTGCCAACGCATTGGCAGTTTATTGATGCTCTTCTTGTAAAAATCAGCTGGACGGGAGGCAACAAACTCTTCAAAGGCATTTTGTACTGCCTCTCAGGAATTGAATTTTTTACCCACTAAAAAGGTGCAAGGTCTGGCGAGTATGGCGAATGAGGGAGAGCTTCCAACCCCAGCTCTTGCAGCTTGGAGACTGTCTGTTGCACAGTATGGGGTCGCGCGTTGTCGTGAAGGAGCAGTGGGGACGACCGATTGACCAAAGCTGGTTGCAGATGTGCAAGCTTCTCCATCATTCTCTCCAGTTCTTCACAGTACACATCTGCATTAATGCTCATGCCGTTTTGTAAAAAGCTAGACCACCAAACAATGACCATCACCTTTTTAGGGAACATTTTTGGTTTAGGGCATTGCTTTGGTGCTGAACCAGGGTCTAACCAACTTGCTGAGCGCTTTCGATTGTCGAACAGAATCCATTTTTCGTTGCACGTAACTATTCGTTTCAAAATTCCTTCATTTCTTTGCCTGTTGAGCAGCGAAAGGCAGGTCTCGACGCGTACGTTGCGCTGGCGATCGTTAAGGTCGTGGGGCACCCATCTATCAAGCTTTTTTACCTTGCCAATTTGTCGCAAATGGATCAATATTGTTTTGATGCTTACATTAAAAGCTGCTGCTAGCTCAGCTGTAGATTGAGTTTCGTCAGCTTCCACAATCGCCTTTAATTCATTATTGTTAACCAAAGTCTCCGGACGACCACGAGCTTCATTTTTCAAGTCAAAATTTCCAGAACGGAACCGGGAAAACCAATAAAGGGTTGTGCGTTCGTTTGTACAGTTCTCTCCGTAGACGTTTTTGATGTTACGTGTAGTTTGTGTCGCGTTGGTGCCACGACGGAACTCATATTCCATAATTACACGAATTTTTAAAGTATCCATTTTGACGAAAAATGTTCAAATGTAATGAAAATACAACGCTAATCAAAAAACAAAAGACTAAGTTTGTAAATAGAATGTCATGGTTTTAAAACAAAATTAATTTGAATTTAGAATACAGAGCCATTAAAAACTTTTTTTTATTTGAAATGACCAGTACTGAAGAAACGCAATTTCATAGGTGAAGACCTATTATTAAATGGCGAAAGTTTGTAAGGATGTGTGTGCATTTGTGTGTGCTCTTCCACGCAATAACTATTGAACGGATTTTCATGATATAACAATAACTGTCAAGTAAGTCTGAAGAAAATCAGCACTAGCTATCTTGACGTGCGCTGTTCTTACTTATTTGCATTATACCTATGCAGGTATAATGAGGATAAGTTAGTCCTTTAGTGGACATGGCCATTGTATTGCTGTTCAATTTGCCCTTTACCAATTATTGGCAAAAAAAAATTCTATTAATTTTTTACCATCACAGCCTGCCAGCTTAAATAATAATTTTAATGAAATTCAATTGTTTTACTTTTATCAGTCAGTTTTGTTTATATTTTTTTAGCAACAACAGCAGCAACAACCGCAGCAACAAGGTCCGACGACAGCGCATGAAGCACTTGTTGCAGCAGTCTTTAATTGTTGTGTGTTTGGAGACGAACGAGACCAAGTGCTTGCAAAATGGAATCTTATTCAAGCTAAATGGGGCACTGGTAAGAGCTATATTTAGCCAACTTCAGTTTGTAGTCCATAATTTTATTTATTTATTGAAGGCTTTCTTCATATACATCTAATATTTTATAGTTTACTAGCGACCCGCCCCGGCTTCGCACGGGTGCAATGCTGATACTAAATACACGTTGTATATAAAACATAGCTGACCCACGCAACCTCGTTTGCGTCTTATATAACCCGTAGCATGAAAATTTTCGCAAAATAAGTAACTTTTCTGGTTGATTTACACCTCGTGTCCGAAAAACCCAAATATCTTACGGAACCCTATTTTGTTCCAAAATAAAATATAGCCTATGTTACTCGTGGATAATGTAGCTTTCGAATGGTGAAAGAATTTTTAAAATCGGTCCAGTAGTTTTTGAGCCTATTCATTACAAACATACAAACATACAAAAATAGGTACAAATCTTTCCTCTTTATAATATTAGTATAGAGAAATGTATTTGACAGTTTTATTAGTATCTATCTTTATTAATATGTTAGTCAAGTTAGTTTCTTTTCTCATATAGTCCTTTTTCGGGTGTAAACCTCTTCCAAATCCTTCCACATTCTCTCCACCTTTACAGTTTGGGACCACGTGTCAAGTGATCTCACGTTGTACGTACCTATTTGCACGATTTGTTCTGGTACAGTTGAAGGGTAGTGGTCATATTCCCCACGGAGACCTGCCGTTTTTGTTTTTAGTAGGCCACCTTTACATACTAAACATAAAAAAACAGAAAAATGTAATAAGTAACTATAAACTTCCCACTTTAATAAATAAACCATAAAAATATATATAAAATACATAATATCAAAACATCAAGGAGGTCTATAGTAACAATTATTTATGTTAACAATAGCAACAATATAATATGTACTAACAAATGAAATGGGCAGTCCTATGCTACTAAAACTAAAAGAATCTTCAAAGAAGGCACAAGATAGGAGCTTTCCACATTGACCGTTTAATGATTTATACCAACAGTATTTGTTTGTTTCAGGCCAAGCATACTACAGCCGCAATGCACCTCCGCTGGAGCTTAATGAGCAGAACCCGTTGTGCCGGTTCAAAGCGGTGGGATACTCTAGGCTCGGGGGACGTGACGATAAAGATGGTCACGTGGCTATGATGTTTAACAAGTCGGAACAAGAAATAAAGTACGTAATTATATTTGCTTTATACAAAAATATACATGTTGTCCTGTATTTATGTTCGAAGTAACAATAATTTAAATAATTTTCATTACACAGAAATAATCAGCAGCTTGTGCAGACATCTCTGCACGCAATGTTGGGGAATAAACCAAATTTGGCAGTCAACATCGATTCTGTTAAAGCGGTTTCAGATAATAAGTGCCAGGTGAGCTAACTTCCATTCGATTCAAATATTTCGTCAATGAATTAATGGTTCGCAACCAATGGTCAGCAGGAGTATCAAATTTAAATCTAATTCACTTGAGAAGTTTTGGTGTAGAAAAGCAATTTCTTGGAAAAAGGGTGTATGTGACGATTTGCTTGTAGCTTTGAGCAATAATAATAGGCCTAAGATTACTAAACTTGTTCAGAAGATGCAAAGCTCAAATATCACATTGATTTAAAATTAACATATTTAGGTCTGTAAAATATTATTTTTCATCCGACTGCGTCAGAATGAGGGTTATGTTTTTCGAGCGTTTGTGTGTATGTCCATTTCTTAGGCACGGCCTACATCCCAAACATTATATGAGGTGTCGTAAAATTAATCAGAATCGTGGTAGTGACATAGGCTATATAAATTTACAAAATTGCGCCCGCAAATAAAAAAGTACATTACTTTTAAGCAGTCTGGTTTTTTTGTTTTTATAATCATCATCATTATCAACAACCCATAATGTCCCAATGCTGGGCTCGGGTCTCCTCTCAGGAGAGGGTTAAGGTCATATGTCTCCACGCTGGCCGAGTGCGGATTGGGGACTGGCAAGACAACGTTGTGGCTAATCTTGCCTTTGAATGTTTTTAGGCCGCCAAAAGGCCTCCCACGGAGCTTCACGACTGTTATCCTATGATACCATCCGGAGTGATTGTTTCTAATCACCGAGTGCAACTATGGGCTATGAGCGCCTAATTTATTAAAATACTATTGTTCTTCCATGGTACCAATATGTTATGATTAAAGTTTATCTATTTATCTAAAGACTATTAAATAAATAAATAAAGTATTTGGTAGTAGCTGTTTAGTGTACAAAACAGTTACAGATAGGGGAAGAAAGATCTATACTGGCCACTTGAACGTAATTTTTTTTTTTAAATATTCCACAACTATTAAAAAATTCTCAAGTTTTATTACGATATTTAACATTAATATTTTCAGGTTGTGATATACGTAGTGGATAAGGGCGCAGGGAACTCGCACGTGTCCGCCTCCGAGTTGAGTGCCTTCCTCAACAGTGGTACTGCGCGCTCATCGCTCTCTGGCGCTGGCTGCACGTCCGTGTCACCTGTCACGACTCCTACACCCCAAATGTTAACTCAGTACTTGCAGACACCCCCACCTGGTTAGTTCTGCATGAATTTTAATATTTAAACGCCAAATATCCTGAGTTCTTTTTTAATATATCTATATACCTACTGTCGTTTAAAGAGATTTTGTTGAATTAGCTCATACAAGTAAATTAGATTACTGTGTTAGACTTTTTTTTGCCACGCTTGGGAGGAACACGTCACTTAAAATATGAAAATAAACTTCCTCGCAAGGAGTACATATTGTACTATCTATCTAAAATTAAAATAAGGATCAATGATCTTGTTGCAAAATTTTATCATTGTTGAAAATTATCATTATGGGAATGCGTAGCCGAACGGAAGACTTTGTGAAGATTGCAGGTCTGCAGTGAATACAGGCAACTTCCAATCAGTCGTCTTGTAATCATTGAGTAAGGCTTGTTGTCATAGCAATTTATTTATTAAGTTTTAATGTTGATTGTATAAAAGAAATTGTAAAAAAGAAAAAGTATCAGAATACTTATGACCATTATGACGACTTGCGGCCTGTTATTCAAAGTCTTAAAAGGTGACAATAACTATTCAGTTTTACACAAGCCTGCATTATGACACCAACATTTTGAAGTTATACCCTTCTATGAGGGAGGGGGGTGTAATCCGTGACGTAACGCGTTACGGCGCCCGTCTGTCTGGCTTTCCTTTCTCTCACGCATACGGCAGAGGTAGGCTGGCTACTCCTCTCTCACTCTAACCCAAAGCGCTAGCCGTAAATAGTTCAAATAGATTAGTTAAAGTTATCACTTCTGTCGGGCGTCCCGAGACGCACACGTTTTTAGACGCACAAGTTAACGTATGTAATAATATGTTGTGTAGGTATGGATATGCGGCTTTGGAAGCAAGCGCAAGCTGATAACCCTGATCCAGAAAACTATATTCCTGTTCCAATGATTGGATTCTCTGAGGTAAAGTAATATTTTACATCTGTCGTTTCATTTGTGATTAAAGAAGTTACTATGGTCGTGTAATATGTAAATAATGTAGATGGTTATTGTTTTCTTTCACAAATGATTCAATGTAAGCAACCTCAAAATGTCTGAGTAGTGAAGGATTGAGAATACGGTGACTCACCACCTCTTTTCATCCCATGGGTGTCGTTAGAGACGACTAAGGAAGCAAAGTAGGACAACATCACTACAAAGGGAAGGAAAGAAACCCAACAAACACAACTTACCTTAGTTATTTATTTACGTGTACGTTATTTGACCTCTTTTCTAAGAAGAGGCCTATGTTTAGCAGTAGACTGTTAAAGTATGTTGATGAAGATCATTGTTATATATGTGGACTGCATTCAAATTGCGGTAAATGCGTGATGATATGCCCTTTGTCTATATTTTTCTTTGATTTGTGAACTAGTAGATGACCTCAATTGATCTTGGGAATAATAAAAGCTAGGTAGATCAAAATCACGTTGTATATAACCTCGTTGGCTCAGTGGTAGCGTACGCGACTGCTGTGCGTGAGGTCTTGGTCTAGGTTTGATGCCCGGGTCGGACGTGTACATAAGTGTGTGTGTGTGTGTGCTTATGTACACGCGTTAGAAGTTATACTTCTTTGGCGTACGGAAAAAAAATAACTAAAATGTAGTAGTGATTAACGATAAGTATTAAATTTAATCAAAAAGATTTTATTTAAATAAATAATATTTATTTACTCACACTGTTTAATTGTACTGTCACAAAATACGTGTTCTAAATATAAAAATACTAGAATATACAACTTGAACATAGTTATCGATTTTCATGCCACCTAGAACTAACTTCACGATGTAGAATTCAGGTGTCGGTGTGCGCGCGCATCGTAAAAATTCACTCTCATCATTTTTCTCCATCGCGCCAAAAGAAGTATAACTTCGAAAAATATATAGACGTATTTTTATCATTTATCTAGTACCCTATACACAAGGTCTGCTTAGCTTGGGACTAGACGGCGTTGTGTGTTATATATCCAAAATATTAGTAACGTGTGGTGGGATGTGTTTGGTGGCGGTTGTGCAGATAAAGTTCCGCAGCGGCTGTCAGTCGGAGCAGTCCCGCATGCAGGCGGTGTGGCTGAAGCGCGCGGCGGGCGAGCTGGACGAGCTGCGCGCGCGCCGCGCCGCCGCCAGCGCCCGCCTCTCGCACCTCGCCTCGCGCCTGCACGCGCTCCGACACACCCTCCTGCAGGTATGACCCTTCATTTCATTCATTTCTGCCTCGGTGGCAGTGGCTCAGTGGTAGTGTATGCGACTGCTAAGCTGGAGGTCTCGGGTTCGATTCCCGGGTCGGACCAAATGTTTGTATGATCTGCAAATATTTGTTTCGGAGTTTCGATGTTTTCTATGTATAATATGTATGTATTTACAAAAAAATGTATATAAGTATTTACATCAGTTGTCTAGTAACCATAACACAAGCTCTGCTTAGCTTGGGACTAGATGTGTCAGGAATATTTATTATTTATTATTATTATTATTTGTATCTATATATTTACAAAAAAGTAGGTAGGTATGTGGAGACTACCACATATAACACAACAATAACCTACTACAGCGCCATCTACCGAAGATACACTGAACTACGAAGTAACGCACTACACGGAGTAACTACAAATCCTGAATCGCGCAATAGAAGTTCTCGTGCCGATCATCATATATACAACATCCCAACATCAACTGTTGGGCGGTAGCCCGCTAGGCATGATCACCTCGCCTGGTCGGAGGATCCTCCCTTTGTGTTGGGTGGAACATGATACCCGTTCCCCCACAGGTATATCAGTATTCTACTGCACCAAGTGAGTGAGCCGCAAAATTAAACAACTTTTTTAAAGGTAATATATATAATAACTCTATTTACTACGCAGGTGGTATCTCGTCAAGAAGTAACAGGACGCGTGGGAGCGGCACTTGGTTCTGAGGAAGAGGCTGCACGGGCGCGTCTCCATGAACTCACCTCTCAACTCGCCGCACCACCGCTGTATAATGTAAGTACTACATGTATTATATAATATTACATAGTATATGTATGTATTTATAAAAAAGTAGAAATGTATTAATGTCAGATGTCTAATACCCATAGTACGAGCCCTGCTTATTTTGGGACTAGATGGCGTTGTTTGTCAGATGTCGGAAATATTATTATTATTATGTTAAAACTTACGAAAGGCTGCTGGTCTAGTGGTTAGTGACTCTGACTGCTAAGTCGAACGTGGGTTCAGTTCCCACAAAGAACTAGTAAATGTGTAATGAGTACAAAAAATACTTCTGTGTTGGTGTCTAATTTATCTATCTTTCTAAATACATATATTTTGTGTGTATGTATCTAGAAAGATATACAGGGTGTAAAAAGACTACTACCGAAAACTTGGGGGTTGCAATCAGACCATGATACTGAATAGGTTTAGCGAAAAAAAAAGAAAAAAAAAAGTTATTTATCTAAGTCGTTTTATGTTTTTTTCTACTTACATACACATAGTAAAACATAATAGGACCCAAACTACCTAATTATCTCATTTAGAAAACCAAAAAACAAAGAAAATCAATAAAACAGTAATGTATTTTAATATCAAAACAGCTGGCCGGTTGAGTGCAATGACCGCGACAGAGCGCGCGTGCGCGTTAAGTTGTACATTGCTGGCTTCTGAAATTAATAAAAATCTTGACGCATTGTTTTTTCAAGCTACAATTTTTTTTAAAGACAACTGTTTGTTTTTTTTAATAAGTTTTGGGGTGCTGGATCAGCCCCTTTCGTTTTCGGTAGTCGTCTTTTTACACCCTGTATAAATTACTTCTTCTCTAATTAATAAAAAGAAAAAAAAATACACACTAAAAATTACATATATATTCTGTCCATTCGTTCCAATGCTGTGGGATGCAACGGCGTCTCTCGTCGCATGTTACTATCCTGGATCTCATTCTACCTGCAACATAATTTTTTCACTGGACTCTGGAACCTTTCCCTCAATATGGCCTCATAAGGCCTACATCATTCCTCTACCTAAAAGAGTAACCCTTTTCTTCCCGAACACTTTCGACACCACAAAGTGCTAAGGGCCTACAATACACAAACAGCTCTCACACTTTATATATCAGCAGAATCTCCTTAGTCCCTTGAAACTTTGAGAAACTTTTTTTTTTTTACTCGAGCAATGCTTTTCGCACCATATCCTTTGTGGGGAGACGAAGGGCGTGTGTGGGACTCCCAGAAGACCGGTCTACCCATTAAACCTCGCGGCGGCCTACCTCGGCAGTCGAGAGGAGCTCCAGGAACGCATCGGCGGCTTCTGGAGTCCGCCCTGCCGTACCCCATGACTGAGGTACATCCTGGGGTGATCAGAGTTACCCCCAGGGCGGGACGCTGTCACGCCTCACACCGTTTTACATAGTAAGGGCCGAACACCGACCCGCCTAAGACGACACCCCCGGCCGCACCGCGGTGTCACCTACCCGTGTCGTTTGTAGCGGCCAGATCTCCCCTAGATTTGGCTGCAGCGACCCTTAGACGATTGGGAAGCTAGCGGCCTCAACCGCGTCCCCTTCGTCGCCACCTTCGAGCGGGATCGGCCCTTTCCCGATCACGCTCTGGCTCCTTCTGGAGCATAACGTCCTCACGGAAGGAGACCGCGGCTTCCCATCCCTCACCACTCGCCAGAATTGCCGCGATCAATGCTGGTAGTGACAGGTTCCGTCCGATCTGTCCGACCAGGACTCGACCCTCGGACTCCCATGCAGGAGTGGTCAAAAACCTGGGATTATATGTAGACTGTACTCTTGATTGGCGGGCACAGATTTCGCACGTCAGCCAAAAAGTCACCTCGCGTCTACTTATTTTAAAACTAAGGCTACGCTTATACAATCTCAAATTTTTCTCTGGATCGATTATGGTGATTTTGTGTTAATATATGGCGTTTGTCGTTGCACCTACCACATCATACTTCTACATCACCTGAAGGTTGACTGGGTGAGAATACCTCATGGTATTAAGTCCGCCTTTGTACGTCATGTACAATAAGTTTTAAAAAACATAAATGTACGTGGAAGAGCCACGTTTCGGCATGAATGGGCCGGCTCGACCGGAGTGACATGAGGGTATCATGGCCTCACAGAAAACCGGTGTGAAGTAGCGCTTGCGCTGTGTTTCACCGAGTGAGTGAGGATACCGGAGGCCCATACCCCCAACCCCTCCCCCATCTCCCTCCCCATCCCCCAAAGCCGGTAACGCAATTGTGACGCCTCTGATGTTGCTGGTGTACATGGGCGGCGGTAGTCGCTTCAGGTGATACGTTTGCCCATTTGCCCATGACTCTATAAAAAAAAATGTACAATATATTTAGAAATATAAAAGTATGTTTATTAGTAGACTAGTTGCCGTGGCACAGGCTCAGTCAAGTATGAAATCAGACAGTCGTGTGATATGTGTGAAGTTATTTCATATTATCACCTAAATAGTTGCGAACTTCATTTTATTGTCATTTTGTAACGTACTTAAATAGAGCATGCTGTATCGTTCGACGACAAGCTTTGTCTAGCAGGATATAACCTAATACATATATTCAAATATGAATATTTTAATCCGATGGGTCTATAAGGCCCATGTATTGAGGTAGTTCGTCTTATCTTGGATCGATGCCTACTTATTATTAAACAGCACCATTACAAGTAAAATTTTAACAAAAGAATGGGAGCACACGGGAAAAACCAGATTTTCAATAAAAAAGAATCATCAAAATCGGTGCACCCAGTCGAAAGTTCTGAGGTAACAATCATAAAAAAAATGTTGCCTGCGGTGTTCCCGGACCAATACGACCTTCAAACCTTCAAGAAAAGAGCGTACTCCTTCCTAAAAGGCCAGCAACGCACTTGTGACGTCTCTGGTGTTGCGGGTGTCCATGGGCGGCGGTAATCGCTTACCATCAGGCGATACGTCTGCTCGTTTGCCCCCTATATAATAATAATAAAAAAATATTGTCGAATGAGAACCTGTTCTTTTTTTTAAGTCGGGTACAAAGAAATTCATTCGGTTGCGCACTACTTTCTCTACCAAGTTCATTCGCCAATATGCCACACGCAATACTGTTAAGCTTATCATGTACTACATTCATTTGTAAATCCCGGCGACCTTGTCTGCTGAAATGTTTCGTTGTCACTCGCCCTGCGCATGCTCGCTTATCAGTTTATTATCGCGTTATCTCCAGACGCCAGACACACGCTAAAACAGGTATAGGTGTTACATTGTAAATTTATATTAATTGACACGTGAAAGACATCGTTTGTTAGCATGTCAATCGGTCCAGAAAGTTGAAAGACGAATGATGACGACGATGATGAAAAATTCGTCTTTCTAACATCATCCTGAATTGGGGCGGGATCCTTCATAGGAACAACAAAGATGATTCGGGATAGGAATAGGATTGGAGGAGGCGGCGAAGGGGACGCGTCAGAGCTCTTTAGTTCCCAATCGTCGCCTAAGGGTCGCTTCGGTCACATCTTGGGGAAATGTGATCGCTGCAAACAACCCGGCACAGGTGACACCCCGGTGCGGCCGAGGGTGTCGTCTGGGGCGGGTCGTTGTTCTGTGTAGAACGGTGTGAGGCGTCCTGCCCCGGTGATCCGTCTGGTTAACCCGGGATGTACCTCAGCCTTGGGGTACAGCAGGGAGGACTTCAGAAGCCGCCGATGCGTTCCTGAAGCTCCTTCCGACTGCCGAGGTAGGCCGCCGCGGGGTTTAGTAGGTAGACCGATCTTCCGGGAGTGCCACACACGCCCTTCGTTACCCCACGGAGGGTATGGTGATAAAAGCATTCTCCTTAAAAAAAGGAATAGAATTGGATTAGTATAGGAAGTTGTAATGGATATTGCGCCAGAAGTCCTTTCAGGAAGGCTAGTTACAAGTCATTTATCGACACTAAATATCCTTCTTTTAGATCAGTACCTTAATTTTTTTTTTCGACTGAGCTCTACGTATGTACGTTTTTAACTCCGAAAATGGTCTAACTTCATGTTAATGGTTTAATATTACACGTGGAACTATTAGTGAGCTTTAATATATAAAAAGCTTAAAATCATCATTTCAGTACGAAAAACCAATTGAATCTGTGGAAAGTGACTTCTATTAGAGCTATTTCATCGTTAACATAAAACGGGAATTCGCTCATTTAATATAATGTAGTTAAACATTACAGCAGGATTTTTAGACGAGAAGCTAAAGTGCAAGCACATTGAACTGGGCGTAATCTTGGCGCAATAAAATGATTATTATTCCCCTTATCTACATTATCTACATTTACCTTATAAAGTAATATAATTGTTACAATACTAGATCAATCTGGTTTCAAAATTACTTCAATGAGTCATCTTATCATGCAGTCAACTAATGATACTTAGATATAAGTCCTGTTTATGTTTGGTGTAATTCTATAATATTTTAATCTTTTAATACTAGGTTTTTTGCGGTCTACTATCTAAAGAATGTAAGTTAATTATATCCATTACGATTAATCACGACGATATTAATTAATGTAATGCATTAAGATATCGAAAAGGGAATATTACAGAAACTATTTAATTTATTAGATTTGCTGGCATTTTTTTTTCTAAATTGTTTGCATTCGTAATGGTGCGGTATGATAAATACCAAATATAACTATGTTTGTACGTTTAAATGTACTGCTAAACATAGATTTCTTCTTAAAAAGGAGGTTTTGGCCTACTATAACAAGCTTTTTTTTGTTTTTAATTAGACAACTCCCGCATTAGGAATATAGCCCGTGTCCCGGGGGATTTTACAAACAATTGTGTCCCTTTCAGATAGAAGAGATCAGATAGAAAGGGACACAAAAGACGGATTGGTATTATTTCGAGTGTCATATTAAAACCCTATTTTTGAACGGGAATCATATCCCTCCGACACAAAAGGAGGACCCTCCGGCCAGGCGAGATGAACATGCCTGGCGGGCCACTGCCCCACAGTTGATGTTAGGATGTTACATATATGATAATCGACACGAAAACTTCTATTGCGCGATTCAGGGTTAGTTGTGTTGTGTTGTGTACTCTGTGTAGTAACGACACTACGTAGTTCGGTGTATTTTCGGCAGATGACGCTGTAGTATGCTGATGTTTAGTTAGTCGCCTCTTACCACCCACAGGATGAAATGGATTGGTATTGGGACTCTGTATTCCTTGCTCATCACTATTAAACTGTTGATGATGATGATGATTTGAATATACAAACAAGTATAAATTACAAGAATTCAAAATCATTCTGTACACACTTTACAACTTAATTTAAAGAACATTATAATTCTTTGTTTGTTTTCTTCCTATACAAACTTGTATACATATAAATGTCTAATCACTTTTGTGTATTTGACTACGCGCGCTTTTTGCACTGCGAACATCAGTAAAGGTTTACAGCATGTAAATAATGTATGGATTTATCAACACTATTAATGACATGCGTTAATGTTAACAGATTTTGTTAAGTTGATTACATAAATGAGGTTTAATATATGATACACATAACACACATAACATGTTTAACTGTTACGTAACTCTATTTTTTTTATGTAATATTTTTTTGTTAAATTTAAAAAAAAATGAGAATGTTCTTTGAAGGTTCGTAAAAAGTTTAGTAAGTCCTATAGACTAAATGCCGTTTTTAATAAACTATCTCCAGGTTTAATGAGAGATATGTTATTGAAAACATAACTTATTTAGAAAATCTATGACATCTCGTCTATCCCATAATTACACCGCACACGAGATACAGCCATAGATTTCTTACGTAGTTTAAGAAGCTGTTGTAACTGCATGGTATTTGTGACCATGTAGGTACTAACTGAAGGTCTGAGTTAAGTCTGTGTAAAATGTATTTATGTATGTAAGCATTGAATTTAAATATATCAGAAAAACAGATCAGCCTAGTCACTAGTAGGCCGTATATAAAACACACATGCACTATGTTTACTTACATAGAGATCGTCTGAGCGGCGAGACGTTAGATAAAAACACACGATGGCAATTCATGTGTTTTGTTTGCACAAAAAATTCGTTTATTTTTTCAAGGTATTTGAGATGACATAGCGATAACACGGTGCAGAGCTACTACTATGTGTTTTAATTTTGTATTATTATAAAAAGTACTTTGATTTTGACGTGACATCTAATAAATCGATAAACGCCGGCTGCACGCACGAAAAGGGAAGGCTTATTGTACGCTTGCGCAAATGATTCAATTTTATTCATAAATGTATGCAATAATTTCATCAATGTTTTGTTATGACGTTGTCCCGTTGAGCTATCGTTCGTACACCGACTTTACAGACAACATTTTTTTTCACAATCGATGGTACCCTATTTAATTTATGTATAATTTCAGAATCATCGAATTCATCTATCAAGTAAAACGCAATATACCATTGCCATTTACTGTATTAGGAGTTGTTGGCAACCTTAATATATATTTCTAGGTGCTTAATAGACAATGTCTGTGAAGTATTTCTATAGGCTGGCTTGTACATACTCTGAAAAAGTAATAAATACGAGTATTATAACCAGTGTGAATTACATGTTTAGTGCTATTAGTAGACTTAAGTTGGTCTATTTTTAATATATTTCACCTTGCCGATATAAATTAATTACAGTAAAAAACCTCCAACTTTAGTTCTTCCTCAAATGACATAGCAATGTTCTGTTTATTTGGTGACGTAGAGAAAAAAAATATCATTTTTTACACTGTAACCATCGTCATTGTTCATATTTATATAATTAAAATAATATTGACACGAGTAAAAATAACACTGTGCTAACTTGATGACGTGAATACAAAATTTCAACACATTTGTAATGAATTAAATGTTAGTATGTGCCGTGTGCAGCTGTCGGTATTTATAAAAAGCAAATATTTTGAAGTTGATGTTTTCTGGATCAATACGACCTTCAGGCCTTCAAAAAATGAATATACTGCCGCCTCAAATACTGGTAACACACTCGTGATTATTGAGGTTCAGATGACCACGGGCGTGGTCACTCACCATCCCTTATATATCTCTTTTTTTATTTCATACTAGCTGAACCCCGCGGGTATAAGCTATATTATTGTAAAGTTTCTTCAAAATCCATTCAGTAGTTTTTTAGAAAGAGTAACAAAAATCCATTCATCCATACTTATAAACTTTCGCGTTTGTAATATTAGTAGGATTAGCGAACCGGCCCGGCTTCGCACGGAACCATTCCAAAAGCCAAAGAATTGTTGGGTTTCCGTAGTAGGATATAATAAAAATATTTATTTAATTGTAGTTATTAGTTAAAGTAGAGTGGAGTAGAGAGAGAGAGAGAGAGAGAGAGAGAGAGAGAATTAAGCGGGCTTCAAAATTCAAATTGTTATAAGCACTTTTCTTTGCATTTATTGTAGCATCTATAAAATACGTGAAGCAAAATCTTTGTATCCCTTTTTACGAAAATTATGTTAACGGGAGAAGTGTAATATTTGGCACAGTTAAGATTTATATAGAAGAGGGCTGCAGAAAGCAAAGAAATAAATAAATGAATTTAGACCAACTCAACTTTAATCACTTTGTATATAACTTAATTTTATCTAACTGGTAAAAACCAGTTTTTAGATCGTCATAAAAGCGGTCTACATTCGATATGGTACTAATTACCTTAATATGTATAGATATTAATAAAACAGTAATGTACTTACTATATCTTTACGAAGTGTAAAATGAAGTCATTTCCGTCGCCTATTCGCTTAGATCTTATAAGTTACTTAATGGATTTTAATGCAGTTTTCAGCAATAGATAGAGTGATTCTAGACGAAGGTTTGTATGTGTAATATATGCATATTATATATAGTAGAGGAAATCCGAGAACTTCAAAGACATCCGTGTGGGTTCTTATTTTACTTTTTATTAAGCTGCATTGAGCCATTGTCAATTTTAGCATATGAGAGCAATTAGCGATTGGGAAGTTGACTGTATCGTAAATAAATACATGTATCTCCTTCCTTAAAACGAATATTACAAAAACATCTTAGAAAATGTAAATATTACAACTTTTAATTTCTAATACAAATTTTAATCAAATATATGTGTAATATATTGTTCAATTGAGTAGTCTAAAACAGTGACGTCACAAGTTTGTATTTAGTAAATTTTTCATTAAAGTTATCGTTTTGACAGATGATAAAAGTGATTAATTTGACCAAGGTGTCAACTACATTCTTTACTCTGAACTCTTGCAGTAGGTATATGTTTATTTGTTGTTATTAGTTTGAAGTAGTCTTTATTCAATGACTTTCATAAACATATATTTACTTTCTGAATATCTATTTAATTTACGAAATGGAAAAGTAATGTAGTTGATATTTTATTATTGTCTTTTCTAATATTTAAACATAGCTTTGCAACACAGTCAGATAAACAACCACATACTAAGAACTTTTGATGAACGATATCATCATCTTCCTAGGCTTTATTCTTGCCAAGTTTATTTGGGGTATTTCCACTGAACCACTGACATCGGGGCTCCGCAACCCTAAGGGCGAACTGATTTCGAAGGTCGAATTAGTTGTCATTTGAAGGCACTGACTTCCGGAAAAACGATTGCCATAGATGTTCATGACAACCGGAACCGACGGCTCAACGTGCTCACCGAAACACACCATCAAACTTTCATACTCCGGGCTCTTGTTAAGAATTTATTTTAAGAAAAACTCAACAACACTTTTGGCCCGACCCGAGAATCTAACCCGAGATCTGTCGATTGACAGTCGCGTACACTAACCGCTAGACCAATGAGGCAGTTTTGATGAAATATATCTAAACTATAATTATGTGGAGTTTCTGTATCAGTAGCAGGTTGTAGGTTATCATGTGTTTACCACCTGTGTCTCATTTGTTTTTCTTTCCTACCATCTTAAATTGCAATTGTCACTTGTAACTTAGCACGTGAAAGTTATATTACTGAATGTCACGTGTATAATGTTTTAATAACTTAACAATATTATTGAATATCTGTATACAGGGTCGTCTGAACGAGTTGTTGTGTGCCGTACGTATGCAGCGCAGCGCAAGCGCAGGAGCGCCCCACGAACGCTATCACCTTGACCCCGGTATGTTTATCATTACTCTCATCTCATAACCCTTTTTCGCCGTCTTATTAGTGACGGTGGGGACCATCATAACCTGCTGCACCACCACACCATGGAGTCCGATCTATAACTTTTCGCATCTAGTCGCTACCATCATAACTCTATTTACATTTAAAAACAAAAAACCCGCTAAATTAAATTTGTAATACGTATAATTCGGAAAATTCGAATGGTGGGATACGAATACCAACTAAGGTAACATACAGCGCAGGACAACAGCAATTCAAAGGAAAACTTGAAATAAACCGAACCGAAAAGGTTGTCTGGAAGAGATCGCCGTGAGCGATAAGACCGCCTATTGTGATACCTGATGTTCGTTTCCGTATATGTATCTCTGTTCAAATGTTTACTGTATTGGTGTGCAATAAAGTTTATAGATAAATAAAATAAATAAACCCTTCTCTTGGTCTCTTCTGACCAGCTGCAACATGGTAAAGTAAGACAAAACCACCTTTCTAAAGGGACATTTAGCATTATTGCATATATATAATAGCATTATTTATTTTGAATATTAACTTTTTTATTGAGTCCACCAGTTACAAAACGACGACTTGTTTACTTCGTGTGAATGAGTAGATAAAAATAGTATTGATGTCAAGAGTTTACCAGAGATTCAGACAGTGTTATAGACTACGGGCCCGTATCGAAAATTGATGGGTCATGTGAACCACCAGGAGACTTTTTTAGAAAGATACAGGGGCATAAAACAATAACATTTAGCACTATGCTGTCACTTGGAAGCTGTCCAACTGAGTATAGGTAAAGGGGAGGGAGTAGGAACCGTCGATTTTTCTCCCTTGTCACATAATTTTTGTACGGCGTTGCGAGATAATGGATTAGAAGAGATATTGAAATTGAATGGGACCGATGCCGTACAAAAATAGTGAGCCACAAAGTTGGATTTCTTTTTGATTTCCCGGCGATTGTCTCGCTCAATTTAGTCATTTAATTTTAGACGGCATCGGTCCCATTCAATTTCAATATCTCTTCTAATCCATTATCTCGCAACGCCGTACAAAAATTATGTGACAAGGGAGAAAAATCGACGGTTCCTACTCCCTCGCCTTTACCTATACTCAGTTGGACAGCTTCCAAGTGACAGCATAGTGCTAAATGTTATTGTTTTATGCCCCTTTATCTTTCTAAAAAAGTCTCCTGGTGGTTCACATGACCCATCAATTTTCGACACGGGCCCGTAGTCTATTAGTTCTACATGCATTATTATCCAACTAGACCGCGCAAGATACAATCCTCTCACTTATAATTAGGAGTGACGTAAGGCAGGAGTTTAAGATGACCAGTTCTCAAGTACTGTAAAGTATTCATTGGCTTACTAGATTAAATGGTTTTTCCATAATGTTAATTAAACAGTTACCTACGTATATACGTTGTCTAAATACTGTTCCTGTAACAAGTGTAAATGTGTGTCCTTTGTATGTCATACAATAAAGTTTGTGTAAATACTTGCGTTCCATTAATCTTCATTTATTTTTTTTAGATAATTTAATGTAGAGATTATATGTCTTTACCGACGAAATCGATCACAGTGCAATTAAAAATAGACCATGGATCCTGCTTGTCAGAGACGTTAACTCTTTGCCTCTATATCTTTTTAAATATTTTAATAATGTAATTTTTTTCATTTCTAAAAATAGTAATCGTTAGTCTGTCTATCAAAATATTAAGATGTACTTGTTTTACAGGTGCACAAGAAGACGTGAAGCAGTTCCTTTCGTTACAACAACGTGGTATGGCTCACCTTCTAGACACGGCCCGCAAAGATCTCGCCGCACTCAACACTATCGCGGAGGGTATGGCCCGCCTTGTGCGGGCTTAGCGCTATGGAGTGCAACACAACCATTGAAATATAAACTTTATAACTATCAACATACTGGTAATGACATTTCCTAATTGTGTTAATTTGAAGGTAGTTAGTTAATCAAAGCAGGTAAGTAAAACAAGCCCCTATAGTCAAGTTGCATTCTACAAATGTAATCTTTTAATACATAATCACAAAATTTACAAAAACAAAACCGACTTTAAGAACACGGGAAGAAACCAGCTTTACAAGTCGAAATTTATGAGGTAACAAACAAAAAAACTACAGTCGAATTGATAACCTCCTCCTTTTTGAAGACGATCAAAACTAACAAATATAAGGCATCTCAATGCTAAGTCACGTGGTCAAGACATAATGTTAGCCAATAATTAAAAGAATATATTTGTTTATAATACAATCGCTATTGTAGAAAGAGATTCGGCGAAACACTTGCAACTTGACTAAAGGCGAAAGCTATCTGTAGAAATATTTGTAATGATATAATGTAATGGTTTTATTGATATTTGTATACTCATTAATTGTTATAACTTTTTGAATTTGAATACTTAAAAATACCATATGAAAATATTACTGTACCAAGCATGTTTACGAAGATGTGATAAATATACTGATTAAACTTAATCACTTTTGTGACTATTGATATTTATTTAAGACCCCAGTCGACTTATCTCGTAAAACCGGATAAATCTGGTACGCCTAAATATTCCACTACATATTTGTTTTTCGTCCTATTTTATTAACCTCATGCCCAAATAAGCTTAACTTAAAATTATATGTCTCGGTTTCTTACATCATAGCTATCAAAAGCGTATTCTGTTTTTTTTTCTTTCGATTTTCGTTTAATAAATAGGCCTAGAAAATATACTAACATTGATTGGTGATTTTACCTATGATATTTAGAAAAGTGGTTCTAGAAAATCCTGGGCAGAAGTAAAAATTATCTGAGAATGATTAAAAAGTTAAAGTAATTTGAAACTTACTAAGTCTGGTTTGTACAATTAAACTATCTTCTTCATTGTTTTAAAAACAAATATGTATCTCATTTGAGGTCTAAGTGTTTTTAGTTTTTTTAAAGTTATAGTTTTAAACAGAATGGTTGACGTTTAATACCTACCCTCTGTTAGTCACAACTTTTGTGGTCATGAGTTTTTGGTAGATTGATTCCATACTGATCCTACTCTCGGTCTACTAGATGTAAAATGCAAAATCATCATTTACAGTCTTAAGTAGTTCACTACTGGACTCAGTGGCGGATTCTACCTAAATGAAGCTAGGCAAGTGCTCCGGGACCAGTGCAATTTTAGAGAAAGATATATGTGTAACATAACGAGAAATATTAATTAATTCTAGAGAGATCTTTAAGGTTTATTTTACGTAATTATCACTAATTCTTTTCTTTAGGTCTGTGTTACCTTCGAAGATTTAGGCTAGTACGTGTACACGTGACACCCACGGGACTACTAATATTGAAATTTCATATTTTTAAATCTTTACCACACAGATTACAAAACGTATTACATGGTTTTACGTATAGTTTATCATGAAAGCCTTAATAAACGAATCATTAATTAAGTTTCATTAACATAATATAACTAAAAGGAAAATAAGAAAAATATTTACTTACATTAAGTGACGTATTTGCATATCTCCAATTAGCGGTTTCGCCCGGTTTACATCGATGCCCAATTACGTCACCGCATTTCTTTATGATACGCAATATAAGAGTGTTATATTATATGCTTACATAATATTACTAAATTACCCTGGCTAGAAGGATTGTTATAGGATTTTTATCAAGTCTTTGCAATGTATTGTGTAGTTTGCTTCCTTAGTCGTCTCTTACTACAATTACGGGATCAATACGGATAGTGACACTTTGTGTTCTTAATGCATCACTGCAAGGAAAACATATTATAAATCTTAATATATATAAATCTCGTGTCACAATGTTTGTCCTCAATGGACTCCTAAACCACTTAACCGATTATAATAAAATTCGCACACCATGTGCAGTTCGACCGAACTTGAGAGATAGGATAGTTTAAATCTCAAATTATAGTCGCAATTTTAATTTATTGCTAATTATTTGTCTGTTATTATTTGACAGTCACAATTATCTGTTAACTCCAAATGATTCTAACAGATGTCGATGACTTTCGACTGGGTTGAGTAAGTAATCAATAGATGGCGCTGCTATGGTAAATCTATAGGCTATATTTTATTTTGGAAAAAAATAGGGTTCCGTAAGATATTGGGGTTTTTCGGAAACAAGGTGTAAAAAATCAACCATATAAGGGGGAAAATTTTTCGCTACGGGCAATAAAAGACGCAAACGAGGTTGCGTCGGTCAGCTAGTGTATCATATATATAAATGCAACAACTGCCTCTGTGGCGTAGTGGTAGCGTATGCGACTTGTGTGCTTGAGGTCTCGGATTCGATCCCGGGTCGAACCAAATGTTTGTATGATCTACAAATATTTGTTTTGGAGTTTGGGTGTTTCCTATGAATGTATTTAAAAAAAAAAGTATAAATGTATTTATATCAGATGACACATACATAACACGAGCTCTGCTTAACTTGAGACTAGATGGCGTTATGTGTTAGATGTCCGAATTATTTATTTATATTTTACAAAAATATATATGAATACATTGTTAGTTTAAAAACACTATTTATCTAGTTTCTAGATATACCTTTATTTTTCTAAATATCATCTACTGCAATCCCCAGTTTCATTGTGAAATGTAATTGTCTTGTCATTATGCGTGATAAATATTTAGCTTTTAAATATTAAATGAAAGCACTTAGTTTATTCTTTATCTTATCAGCGGTAAGACAGTATGCAGACGTTGGTGGTATGTCTGAGTAACGATAGTGCCTATGTGCGTATGTAAATCAAGAAGGCTCATGTTTATGTAGTGGTCTTCCCAATCACTGGATTAACAGATGGATACGCGATATTGTCTAGAAATCAAGTGCAGTCTTATTCCTGGCTCTCTTACTCGGACTTCTGCTTCCTCTGTTGCAGAATCTCTTAATGTGTTTCTTCGCCCTATCTGTTTTTTTACTATATTACTTTGTTCCATGGGAATGTGTGGGGGGAACGGGTATCATGTTCCACCCAACACAAAGGGAGGATCCTCCGACCAGGCGAGGTGATCATGCCTGGCGGGCCACTGCCCAACAGTTGATGTTGGGATTTTTGTATATATGATAATCGGCGCGAGAACTTTAATTGCGCGATTCAGGATTGGTAGTTTCTTCGTATTGTAGGTTACTCCGTAGTTCAGTGTAACTTCGGTAGATGGCGCTGTAGTATGTTATGTTGTATGTGGAGGTCGCCACAAATGTAACAAGGAAGTAATATGCCCAAGGATGACTGGCGTGAGAAAAGCGGACGGTTATAAAATAATTCAGTCGACTAAAGTTGAGGTCAACAAATCATTATAGTTTACGCAACGTTTTAAAGGTAGATTCAACGTAGACCGAGACAGTTCGAGACCACCGTTGTTTTCATAAAGACAAGCTTTAAAATCTTTTAATTTTCGGACTTATTGTTTAATGCAATGCTTCTAATAATGCAAAAAATAATGTTAATATAGTGATCACTCCTTTTCCATATAACTTTAACTGTGCCAAATTTTGGACGCCTCTGTTCACACAATTTCGTAAAAAGGGATAGTTGGGGTGGAAGGCGTATCAAGTTTCCAACATGATGGGTCTAACTGTGGTCTAACTTTGCAGAAGGATTTCTCTGCTTTGTAATGTAGCGTAATCATCGATCATCGACTCCTTATGGAAATGTCTTTTTGGAGAGATAGATTTTTCGTAGTAATATTTATGTTTGTGTAGAAACTGCGTAATGACTTTTTTTAACGCAATGTCCAATAAATTGTTAATCCGCATGGCTGTCCACCGACCGAAACTAGTCTTCACAAATTATTCGTGGGCGATTGCTCAGTTTAATAGGCAGTAAAGTGATGTAATATGTCACTTGGTGGTTGCAAGATTACGAAGAATAACTATAACTGACTGTCTAGCATGATGTTTACGACCATAATTCAGTATTGACAGCTTTTCGATTTTATGTTCAATTAGCGTCCTTTGCTATAATTGGCCGTAAAAACCCTCAGTATCTGAGAGTGTTTTGTTTTCCGAATTCGCGAGATATTATAATTTATCTATTACCTACCGGAAATCATCAAGTTACATAGTTGTGTGCAGATACTGTTGATTCTGTTGCCAGGGCTGACTGACCGGAGTTATAATTATCATAGTTTTGAATAAAAACGTCGTTAAGGAGTTTTATTTATTAAGAGTAATGGCTTATTAATAGACTAAACCCCGACTACCCTCCGTTGCCCATAACACTGAGGTGCGGGGCACCTATTCTGAGGTTTAAACAACGCACTTATGGCTATTTAGTTGCAGTTGTCATTGGCTAAAGTCAGTTACTTAGCATTTACCTTTAGCTATACTATCTGTGTATTTTCCGGTACGGTAAAGGCAATTAAAAAAGACACCTGCACGTGTATAATATACGCAAGAAAAAAAAATCGGACGAATTGAAAACCTTTTCCTTTTTAAGTTAGTTAAAAAGGATTTGGTATTTGCTCAGTGAGGTAAGTTGGTATTCCACTAAACCAGTTTTACGCCAATCTCTGTTGACTTGGAAAATAGGTTGGTATATATTTCAACCTCACTTATATGTATTTTTTGTATGTAAATTGTCTCTACGTTTACATTAGGTTCATTTCTTTATAACTAGTGAACTCTAGTTGTTAAATATCCCAGTCTTTTATCTTTAACTCAATGAGTTTTAGTTTGTCATCAGATAAGGAAGTAATCCGCCCGGCTCGTCTGCCATGTACCCTATGTTTACACACCGATAAAGATGTGCTGAATGTGATGAACAATACAAACATAGGCAAATATTTGTATGCTGTTTAAACTTGTACTTTGATCACGAATACTTTAAAAACGAAAATGATTGGATGAAAAATAACAAAAATTGTTAAATAACAATAAAATATTTTATTTGTAAATAAATACTAACTCTTGGTACTTAAATCTAAAGGCAAGTCTGTGCGTCTTATTAACTCTTCAATAGGTTTGAAATCACGTCGCTTTGTACATATTAGGTTCAATGGCATTTCTTCTTCTGTATGAGTATAGGTTCTTGGACTTTCTTCAACATGACTAAGAGGAACGTCATCTAGTCGAGGTCGATCCTCATATGTTAATACCTTTTCACTAATACTGGGCGTCAGAGGCGGGTAGCTCATGGCAGTGGAGTAATAATTTCTATAAGCATGTTCATACATTTGTGAATATTCTGTATAAGACATTTCATTTGTTGGTATTCTTATTGGGTACGAAGGTTCAAGTGATCGTATATAGGTAACTCGGTCATCGATCGGAGCGTAAGGTATTGACGTTGGGACGGAGGTTTCTGATAAGATAGGCGCGTATGTTTGTCTCGGCGATAGAGAGCTGACAGGTGGGTTGTACGGCATACTTGCGGGTACTGGCGAGGATGGTTCTAATATTGTATATGATGAAGTATCTTTGGAAGGAGAATATGTATCTTGGCTATATTCATCTGATGATTCTCGTCGAGCTATTTGCTCTGTGCTGTAGTGTTTGTAAGTTTTAACGTGCTTTCTGAGGCTCGAAGGGTCCGTGTAACGTTTATTGCATCCGGGGACCTTGCAGCAGTAGGGTTTCTCGACTGCATGTGTTCTTGTGTGTTTGAATCTATCGCTCGAATTTGAATATGCTTTACCGCAACCCTGTAGAAGAAGAAATAAAAGTTAAAGGACTTATTGATCAACTGCTGTGGAATTAGTTGGATGTTATTGTTTTGTTTTTTGTTATTTTGTTGAAAGTAGTTAGATGTATATACAATATTTACCTCATAAGGGCAGACGTATGGTTTCTCTCCAGAATGGGATCTGAAATGTATTTTGAGGTTTTCTGCCCTGGAGAAACTTTTGTTGCACTGATTGCAGATATGTGGCCGTTCATTTGTGTGTGTTCGGACGTGAACTAGCATTTTGTACCTATGAACAAAAAATATATCGTTGTTAAATACTATTATGTATAATAATATGTTTTAAAAATACGATTCCAATCTATATGAAAACTCAATTAGTAATTATTTATATGTTAATGCTTACCGTGCATTGAATCCTTTCTGTGGTCTACTGCAACCCTTCCAGGCGCAGTAGAAGAGTCCGTCTGAATGCGCTAGCGCATGCGTGCGGGCGACGTGCGCGGACAGACGCGCCACGCTCGGAAAACGCGCGTTGCATCCTCTCCAGCCACACAAACCCTCCAAGTTGTCTAACGTCTCACTTGTGTTACGTTCGGGGGAAGAACCGCATGACGAATCATCGTCTTCCAACTGTAAACGATTAATTTATTTAATATAAAATCTAAAAACAAAAAATAAACTGTCAGCCTATATTATTAAGTCTTTTTTTTTAATAATATCATTTAAATACATAACACGAGTCGCACCTGAGGTGGCTGTGGTGGTATTACAACACGTCTTGCAAAATATGGTGCGAATCTTTCTGCAGGCATCCATCTTTGGGCCCTACACCGTTCCTGGGGGATGTCCGTATTCCATACCGGAAACACTAACATCGTGGCACTTGTCTCACTAAGTGATCTATTTGGTGGTAGCTGGTTGTTCTCACTGTGAAGTCGCTACGCACAATGATGGTGGGAGCTCGCGCCGCTTACTTTTAAAACGTCTACGACTGACAACGCGCCGATAAGAGGCCGAGTCCCCCGCGAATACTCTGCCTGAACATATTTTCGTCATCTCAATAGTAATATCAGCATGCGATAAACAATATTCGCCTTTAATCTCTTTACACGGATTTCAATGAATCTACTTTATAAAAATGGAGTGCAATAGAGTATATTTTTGCGTAACTGTTTAGAAATACTCGCGTCGTGTTGTGTATGTTGAAACGTTATCAGAAGCCGCCTACCGCGGCTACTGTCCAGTTATTACCAGTACGATATGCTCAGGTTCAATAGGTGACTGATATCGCGGTGTCGGTGTGAAGCGACCTCTTACTGGTTCTTATTGACGAGCTCATCTCTAATCGCCACCAAGACAGTAGTTTCAAGAACAAAGCGTTTATGTTTCGTGGTGAATATCACGTATGCGTTATGTGAATAATACAATTTGTAAAGAAAGAAAAAAATGCTAAATAATTTTCTACTGTACTTTGTACTGTTTTTTATATAGGGTTAAACATTAACTGTGTTGAGACCTATAACTGTTTTCAAAATTTTCTTTCATACTTAAAATATTATTATTATTTAATAATTTCCCGACAGGTCCTTGTACTGTAATTTAACAACATAGGGCTGTGCTGAAATCCTGACGGTTTGAGTAAGATATTATTGTGCTCGCAAAAACTAAGTTTTACCTACATAACCCTATTATCTATACTAATCTATACTAATATTATAAAAGTGAAGAGTTTGTTTGTTTGTTTTTGGATTTGAAAAAATCTTTCAGTGTTGGATAGTCCATTTATGGAGGAAGGCTATAGGCTATATATCATCACGTAAGACTAATAAGAGCGGAGCACCAATGAAGAATGTTTCAAAAACGGGGGAAAATTTTCACGCTACGGGCAATAGACGACACAAACGAGGTTGCGTGGGTCAGCTGGTGTTTAATATTACTGTAGCTACTAGGTTCGGATTAACCGTCTACGCTTACGTAAGTTAAGCTCTCAAAATAGATAATTTTGTTTCTTTTTTTAATATTTTTAATTGATACTCCGCTCCCATTGTCGTAGAGTGATAATATATAGTCTTCCTTGATAACTGGGCTATCTAATACTGAGAGTTTTTTTTAAATCGCACAATTACTTTCTGCTTTCAGTTTCACAATATTAATACAGATATCCAATGTCTTAATTTTTAGACTCTTGTCTGTGCTTTTTACTTATTTAAAAAAAAATAGACGGGGAAAATAAAATAATATAAATACCTATTTGTATTTAATATAAAGTCACACCACGTAATCACATTAAGTGACATTAAGTCATTTTGATATTTTCGTATTAAGAGTCAGGTTTATTTCTTGATAAAATCGCATTTGTATTACTTTTAATTGTTTGAGCAATAAGACCAAAAACAGTAGGTACTATTAATTACTAATACTGTTATTACCGAATAATGAAAATGATTACTTTTGTCAAATATTAATGATTTTGGTCAGAAGGTGTTTCTTCTCATGTCAAACATTTTTATTAGAATGTTACATTAAAAAGTTACCGTTTTCCCCTGTCGTTTATTCAAATAGGAATCGGTCCAGTGAGAGTCGGACTCGCACACTAAGGGTTCCGCACTATTATCTACACATTTCAAGCGTTACTTTTAATTTAATTTGACCCCCTGCCTGTTGACACATAACATTAGTAGGATTATTATTTTATCCTTTGCTTTTGTTGTTATAATAAATCATGTCAAATCAATCATAAATGTCTTTTTAACATTTAATAATTCAAAAACGCTAGAAAGTACCCAGAGTTATTTATATATTACATACAAGTAACAAATAATCTTTAGTTTTTCTAGTTTTTGAAAGTACTAAAAACCATTGAACGTGACTTACTTTTAAAGTTGATAACATTTTATTTATATCTTAAAACATTCTTTCTATTTATGATAAATCGTTAATTTCAATACTAAACAACCACCTTGTGTGTGTATACGATTAGGTAATCCATACAATACTTTGTTTCACACGAAAAATAGATAAAAGTAATCGAATGAATTAATTCTATTCTTAACTGTAAGATAATAGGATTTTGACGCTAATCTTAATATGTGACTGATTATGTTTATTACCGAAGACTAAGTTACTTGATATGGCGATATGGCGGAATAACTATTAACAAAGTATTATAAAATAAACCGGTTAACAAAATCTACTTATTTCTTAGTAAAAACCATGCAAGATTCCGTAGTTGTAAATCGCAAATCTTATTTATCACAGCCACTTTACAAGTTGGGAAGGTATAAAAACGTCTAACGTAAGCGCCTCTACACAGACGGCGAGACAGATGGACATGACAAAACTATGAGGGCTCCTAACTGGCTACAGAACCCTAAAAACGAGAAACTATCAAATCTAACTAAATTTTTATTTAGTTTTGTAATTGAATGAAGCTATTGTATTTTGTTTGAGTCAAATCTAGTAATTAAAATCAAGGGAACAGGAAACTGTCAACAGGAAGAGGGTCAACCCCCTTCCTGTTGACAGATTGATCTGAAATTTGGGACACACCTTTAGTTCTGGTAACAATACTATAAAATAAATTATTCTTATTGTAAAACCAAAATGGCCGCCGCTATAAAATGACGGTTTACAAATTTTGTCACAACTACCTCAATATGGGTATCAAATTAAAGGGCTTGACTAGTAGAGGCACTATAAAATATTAAAAACTAAAACTTGGAAAATAAAGAATATGTAATAATTTAGTATCAAAAGGATTACATAACATAGGTTTCTACTTGAATTTAAAACCTAAAAGTCGTAATTTTGCAGACGCTTGCCTAGAAATGTCCAATCTTTTGAGTACCTACCTAGTGATTTGGGCGTCTAGCACGATCATAACACGACGTTTGTATCTAAATAAAACCTTTTATTACAAGTGCTGATATTAGTGCAAAACTTCCGTGTGCAAAATCAGAATTCAATTTCGATACCTAAATACCTGAAGGGTGATTCTACGGTTTATTTCAAACTGATGCTTTTTTATAAAATTGCTACAAAAAATAATTGTCAATGGTGGTATTTCTGTTGCTGTCATCACTAAATTAAAATTTACTAAAAAAAATTCTTGGATTATCTACTTGCATTTGTCACTGTGTTAGTTCAGTACTTGATAAACGTTAAATCAGAGACACGCTTGTTTGTCACTTAAAAAAGTAAAATTTACTTTAAGGTAACAAAAATTAGTTAAACTATTCAACTTAGGCCATAATTTTTCTTTTGCTATTCTTGTGTTGAACGTTTAAAACGTGTTACGTAAACTTAACATGTCGCACTAAATTTAGACGTCATCTAAATAAATGTCGACTAAATTACTTACGTAATTATTACTTATAGGTCTTGCATTTAGACTTTAGTTTTTTTTCTAATAAACAAGCGTATATCTCTAAATAACGTTTAGTTGGTACTGAACTAAATATAGTAAAAGCTGAGATGTGAAATATCGAAAAATGAACTGTAAGAGGATGATTAAAGTATATAATCTAACAACAAATTTAAGTGAATTTTAGTTTAGTGATGATAAGAACAGAATTACCCCCAATATGTCACTAAGTCAAGTAATTGAGATTTTAGACTAATTAATATCAACCACAAGAATGACGATCTCGGAAACTTAATTATACTTGAATTAATGATAATTTTAACGAGATACATACTAATGCTATAAATGAATTGAGCCTAGTACTTGAACAAGACACTCAACCTAGTTGGTTAGGAAACAATTATGTCATTTAAAATTAACACAAAACACGAAAACACGTTAATTAATTTGTTTTCTAACACCACATTAAGATTATGTTATTTAAAGCTGCATACATTCAGTCATTATTTATTGTTGTTACGGAAGTGGATATAAGATTAGAAGGAAACATCATAATGAACTAATGACCTTATA
The DNA here is from genome assembly GCA_916048165.1 of Spilarctia lutea. Classification (NCBI taxonomy): domain Eukaryota; kingdom Metazoa; phylum Arthropoda; class Insecta; order Lepidoptera; family Erebidae; genus Spilarctia; species Spilarctia lutea. The sequence continues at coordinate 16,087,987 of OU696471.1, read as the reverse complement.
TTCACAAAATGCCTGCTCTACACTTAGAAATATGCATCCTCAGACGTCGGCAGATGCATCACTACGAACCTTCCACACGTCTATAGGTTATTCAGTCTGTGTTGGTTCTTGACAGACGCAACACATATGCACTCAAAATGGATATTTTGTTTCATTTACAGTAGTAAATAGTTTTAACATTGTATGCGAATATTTTTACAAGTTATAAATGATTAGAAATTGTAGTAATAAGTAACTACGATTTGAATGTTAAATTCATTGATTTAAATTTATTAAATTAAAATAAACATTGATGATATCACAATAAAAATATGAGAAATAGGGATAAAGTGTTAATTAATTTTATAGTGCTCATATTAGTTATTTTGACGAGTTCGGAGGTACCCATAGAAAGAAAAAGGACTGCAAGAAGCACCGGAAGCACGTGCTCTCTCATTCGCTTCCTTATAAACAAAACACTGATGCGTTCGTAGACGACCCTTTGATCCGTGTCACAAAAACCGACGACGTACGGATTAGTGGCTGACGCGTCTGCGGACGTTACATACCCACCACAGACGAGCAAATCACCCCTTCTACACGTAGACACATGCGTCCATTAAATTATTAAGACCTTATTGGATATAAATATTAACTAGATAGGTTTAAATTATTTAAAATATTAAATTTTTCAATAGAGGCTCAAATTCTGATGAGCATAATTTGTTCTCAGACCCGGCCTACGTAATAATCGATTATACTATTATTGCATTATGTTGTGCAACATAGGCTCAGATACAGATTCATGTGATGATTTATAATCTTTCGTCTGCAAATCCTTTTGAAATTTTGCAATGCGACAAGGGCCCTAAATTCTTTCTTTACGCCGTGCGCAAACATATTGGAAAACTGCGTGTCATTGAATACTTGTATAAAGCGACTGATAATGTTATCAGTTTTGACGCACGTGTGTATGTGTGTGTGCGCTCGTTTGGGTTTTAACGCAGGGACGGTGAGCGTGTGTGTCCGGTTCGGCCCCCTGCGGACGACGCGCCGCGTGCACGTGTACATTATATGTATTTATCACTGTAAATGTATTTACCTATAGTTTCTTTCTTTATCGTTTATTTTCAACCGACTAAGTTGTTTTTATTTGTCATATTTTTTATTGAGTATTAAATTTTTCGTATTTGAAATGGTCAAGGGAATAGTTCCCAAATTACCGTTGGTTGGGGTCTGTTAATCAGTTCTTAGTAAAATTGCATTGAAAGGATGTGAAACAGTAATGTTAGTTTACAGTAGCTTAGGCGCTGTTCAAAATAGTTCCTCTAATATACTGACACTAGTTTCAATCTTAAAATTCAGTTTACCCTCAGGGTTGCGGAGGTCTGATGCCGGTCGCTCCGTGGGAAAACTGATATTCAGGTAAAACCAGATGGAACTAGTTGCCGATCTCAATTTTTTTTTTCTTTTATTGAATATGGGGCAAACGAGCAGACGCATCACCTGATGGTAAGCGATTACCGCCGCCCATGGACACCCGCAACACCAAAAGCGTCACAAGGGCGTGCCGACCTTTGGGGGATGGGGAGAGGGGTATGGTACTCCGTACCGCAGCGGGCGGAGCACACGCCCCCGTCGATGGCCGGTCCAGCCAGAGACGACGGGGACGGAGGGAGTGAGGTGCCGCCCGTTAGGGAATCGGAGGTTGGGGCGGCTGTTCTGCGGATCCGTTCTAAGAACACCGCCCCCGGGCCGGGTGATGGTCCGAGCCCTCGACCATATGTCGGACCGCCTCAGGGAGGTTTTGGACGCCAGCCTGGCGTCCGGACGCTTCCCTGAGTGCTGGTAATGCGGGAAGCTGGTCCTGTTGGCGAAGCCGGGACGGCCTTCCGATTCGGTCGCGGCCTATAGGCCCATCGTGTTGCTGGACCAGGGGGGCAAATTGTTCGAGAGGATTCTCTCTGCCGGCATCTCAGCGAGGTGGGGCCCGACCTGTCGGACGCCCAATTCGGGTTCCGAGAGGGGCGTTCGACGGTCGATGCCGTGATGCGCCTTAGGGCCGTGACCGAAGAGGCATTGAGCTGTGGCGGCGTGGTGTTGGCGGTGTCCCTGGACATCGTCAACGCCTTTAATAGTCTGCCATTTAGCTGCATCAGGGAAGCACTCCAGTTTCATGGGGTGCCAGAGTACCTGAGGCGACTAGTGGCAGACTATTTGGAGGAGCGTACCGTCGTGTACGAGGACCGAGATGGCGTCTTGAGATGGCGACCCATGTCGTGCGGCGTTCCACAGGGGTCTGTCCTCGGACCACTCCTGTGGGGAACGTGGGGTACGACTGGGTCCTTCGAAGTCGTCTGCCCCCCGGGCTGGGCGTAATTTGTTACGCCGATGACACACTAGTCACAGCCTGGGGGGCGAATTTCCAAAAGGGCGGCGCGCCTGGCCACCAGGGGTGTCTCTCTGGTGGTTGGGCGCATCGAGGCGCTGGGCTTACGGGTGGCCCTTGACAAGACGGAGGCCCTGCTAATTCATGGGCCCCGTCGTGGTCCACCCCCCGGCGCCTCTATCGAAGTCAACTCGGTCCTCGTACCGGTTCGGGCCCAGATGAGGTATCTGGGCCTGATCCTCGACGATAGGTGGCTCTTCGACGAGCACTTCCGACAGCTTTCTCCCAAGCTGGTCGACGCTGCCTCCGCCCTTGGGTGTCTTTTGCCCAATTTGGGTGGAGCCAGCGTCGCTACAAGGAACCTCTACACGGGGGTGGTCCGGTCTATGGCCCTGTATGGGGCACCGGTGTGGGTGGCGGGTCTGACCGCCCAGAATAAGGTGCGCCTTTGTACCCTCAGAGGGTATTGGCGGTCAGAGCCATACGCGGATACCGCACCGTGTCCACCGAGGCGGCGTGCGCCTTGGCCGGGACATCCCCGTGGGATTTGGAGGCGGAAGTGCTCGCCGAAGTTTATCGGCGAGCGGCTAATTATCGGGCGGAGAACGGGTATCGTCCTCCGCCTGAAGAGGTACGCGAATGGCGTGAAGCCGCTCGCCGAGCCACGATGGCTCGTTGGTCTTCCCGGCTGGAGGCTCCACGCGCTGGCTTTGCCACCGTGGAGGCGCTCCAGCCGGTCATCCTCGAGTGGGCAGGGCGGCAGCACGGGACCCTTTCCTTCCGGCTGACGCAGGTGCTTTCCGGGCACGGTTGCTTCGGAAAGTACCTGCACTCGGTCGCTAGGAGGGAATTGAGTCCCGCCTGCCACCACTGCGACTGCAGTGAGGACTCGGCCCAGCATACGCTGGAGATCTGCCCCGCTTGGGCGGCGCTCCATCGGCGGCCATCATACGCTCTATGGCCGGTAGCGATTGCAGTTTTACCGCGGTCGCATCCTTCTGCGAAGACGTAATTTCGCAGAAGGAGGCGGCGGAGAAGGCCCGGGAGGACGATATCCACTCGGACCCGATCCGCCGCCGGCGAACCGGGCGGCGGAGGCGCGCCCATCTGCGCCTCATGCCACCCTGAGTGTGGCCGCGGATGGTGGGGATGGGTTTTTTCCCTACATTCGCTCTAGTGGCCAGCCGCGAAGGGGCGACGTACGCGTGTGCCGTACGTCGCCTAATTTGAGAGTTTTCACCAGCAGACGGTGCCCGCTTCAGTGCGGGCAGGCGCTGGGAGCGGTCCGGTTGTGTTAATAACTGCAGTTCCCGGACCCTTCTCTTCTCAGGCGCAGAGTTGGCACACCGTGTGGTTTTAGTCGGTTCGATTCCGACACACCACCCGCCGCAAACCCCGGTGGGGTGACGGCCCGAGGGGGTAAACACACGTTAAAAAAAAAAAAAAGGTACTCCGGTATCCTCACTCATTCGGTGAAACACAGCGCAAGCGCTATTTCACACCGGTTTTCTGTGAGGCCGTGGTATCACTCCGGTCGAGCCGGCCCATTCATGCCGAAGCGTGGCTCTCCCACGGAAAAAAGTTCTTTACTGGGTTTACTTAATTTTTTGGCAAATATAATGCTATTGAATGAACCTTGTCAGTAAAACCTATGTAATTTTAAGAAAGAGGATTTAATAACCAAGTTAGATTTGAAAACAATTTTAGAATCCTTTTGGAAAAAAAATTCGGTATTTAGCGTAAGTTTATTGCTTGAAAAACATGCTGATGTATTTACTCTCATGCAGTCAGAGCGTTAAAGGACCACATGGAACAATAATATTCTTTTTCTGAACGCGAAATTTCTTTAGAGGGAATTCCTCTAAAGTGCCTTGCAAGTTAGTATGCGTAAATCGGGCGTATTTGTCTCTTTCTGGACTTTTTGTTATTTTCCGTTGATGAATGCCTACTTGTAGTCGAGTGCAGCTGTCACATCTGAAGATGCAGATACGATGAGTACCAATGAGTTTGACATTAATCAGGTTGATTTGATTTATTCGTAACTACCCGCGGGTTTTGTTTTGCTTTTAAATCGGATTTTATTACGTTTTTCTAAAATAAAAGTAGCCTAAGTTACTCTTTATAACATCAGCTATGTACCAGTGAAAGGCTTGTTAAAATCGGTATATAGAATTACTTCTTGAAATACGAAACGGGTATCATATAGCGTCCAATACCAAAAATGTTTGTGTTTTATAGAAACAATATCAAAATCACTAGGCCACCATAGTTTGGGTCACTATGCATGCATTGTCCACATTCGCAATGATGATGGTGATCTCATAGAAAATGTGGATTTTGGATTCTTCTCGGATTCTGCTCATGCTTCCTGTCAGGTAGGAGTAGAGTCATTTGGGCAGCTTTTACTATAAAAAATCTATTCGAAAACCTATTTAGCAATATTACGCAGTTCTTTTTGTCTTTCTGTTAAAATTATCTTAGTTGTAAGTTGTTAAAGTAGTGTTGTTTATTTATTACGAATTTCTTCAAACTAAATCATATCAGTTAGGAATAGGTAATAAGTTCTTGTGATATTTATAGTTATTTCGTTCTCCTTGTCAATGTGTAGACTTGTTTATTGCGTACGGTATCGCAAAGTCCGTCGGGGGCAGACACACAGTTCGCTTTAACCGGAACGAAGCAGTTCCGTCAAGTCTATAAGTTCTGCTATTATTATTTCATCATCTTCAGTGTGGTAAACATATAATTGCTTGTTCTGTACCTAATGAATAGGTACTTTATCTTGTGTACTTATTTAATGACTTCCAAATATATTTTAGGTGAAATCATTTTAGGGTATATCACTGGGAAGTAGGAGAGGAGACATACTATTTATACGGTCATTACTTTGTTCATATTTAAATGGTTCGATTTTTTTAATTAGAATTTATAGATTTTGCGACTTGACAGAGTGGACTGTCATAAATAGATAAAAAGAGCAAACATTCGTTAATAAATCATTGATACTGAGCATTAAAGTTTGAAACACAGTTGGCCGAGTGGTGTCAGCGGTCGCCATGCCGCTTGCTACTGCGCCAAGTGTCGTGGGTTCAAATCCCACGCGGTACTTACAACACTTTGTGTGATCCACGAATTGTTGTCCCGAGTCTGGATGTTCTTTGTGTCCGTTTCATGTATGTTTGTAAAGTCCCCCACGACACAGGATGTTTATTCCTAATGTGGGAGTAGTCTTTTTTAAAAAAAAAAAACATTTATTGTATGTATAAATACAAACATCTTACTAAAGTTTTGTTACCAAGTAATTGAATTTTCATGAACAATTGACTTGATGCAGTGAATTTCTAAGTTTTTTTTTGTAATGTTGCGATATTAACGGCAATAGGACAGTGATCAACAGTTAACTATTTTCATGGCAGAATTGATGTTTATTTACTTAATAAATTTCCATTTTGAAATAGACAGACATAAATACTTCTTTTTTAAATGTCTCATTAGTACTATTCGTGTTTGTTTTGCTATATTTCTTCATTTAGTCACTTTATTGTTTGTCTTAAATATGAGAACGTTCAAGTCATTTATGATTTTGGCAAGCCAGAATTAGTCGTATTATGATACATGATTTTATTTTTGATTTTAAGAGGATTTTTTCTGATTTCTCATTTTCTTCAGTGGGGATAGTGACACAGCTATTTTCGCAGCTGGTGCCACGTAATTTACATAAGGAGGTAAGCTACAGCTTAACTGAATTGAGAATTCAGAAAATTGAAAGTCAGGTGTGTAAGAGAGATAAGGCAGTATTGTTGGTTTTGATAGATAGGTTTTGTATAAAATGTGAGTACTTTACATTAAACCTCAAAGAAAAATGCCTGCTTTTAGTCATTCGTGTGCAAAATTAACATACTACAAGATTCTTTACTTATCTCATGTGAAGACTACAGCGTAGCTAGGTAAACTTGGCTACGATAAGAGTGTAATAATTTCTTTTCAAGGATATACAATCACATGGAATGTTACTTGCCCTAAGAGTTCGCGTACCTTATTTTTTATAATGATGTAAAGATTTTCATGCAATCATCGACGGACTTAATGCTCTGGACGTTCTCTACCAGCCAACATTTTAGGTGGTGTAAAATCATGTTAGGTACGTAGGTGCATCGAGGTTACAGCTGTGAACTAAAATTGGAGATTGAAACTGTTTAAGCGGTCACTTCGCGGCTTTTTATTTATGTTTTACGTTACGTGTTGTCGATTCGAAATTTCCGAGATTGGTTTGTGTTATGACGAATTTTTACCGTGGGAGAGCCACGCTTCGGCATGCATGGGTCGGCTCGACCGGAGTGATACCACGGCCTCACAGAAAACTGGTGTGAAATAGCGCTTGTGCTATGTTTCACAGAGTGCATGAGGCCCATATTCCAACCCCTATCCCCATCCCTCTCCCCATCTCCCAGAGACCGGCAACGCACCTGTGACGCCCCCGATGTTGCGGGTGTCCGTGGGCGGCGGTAATCGCTTACCATCAGGCGTTACCAACGTGTGCGACCTACTCTATAAAAAATATAAAAAAAATGTAATTTTTTTAATCAAGATCCCATGGTTCAGTATCATTAAGCTTTTTTGGTAGTATGTATTCGTTGTTTAAGTCTTTAGACTGAGGAGTGGAGACGTAGTATTGCATGTTACACGTCTCTAACGTAAATAACTCATTTTGAAAATGGTTTTGCTCCTCAGCGAGTAAGTTCGGTATGCGTCATAGTTTTTGTAATTTTAAAATAATACTTTTGCTACCTGAAAGGTTCTAATGAACACCTATGCGGCCCAATGCCCTTAAATATACTGACAACTAGTTTCAATCTTCGAATTTAATTCGCTATCAGTGTTGCGGAGGTCGATGCCAGTCGCTCCGTGGAAATCTGGCATTCAGATAAAACCGATTGAACCAATAGCCGACCCCAAGATAAATTTGGAAATAATAAGGGCTAGGAAGCAGGGCTGCCTGCAACGTTGGCATAACAGAGTGAAAATATATCCGCATAACATCTGCATTGAACTATATAAGCCGATATTTTTATCGTGTGAGTATTTCGTGCGCAACATTTTCATTTTTTTGCACGCAATTTTAAGGAGTGTATCCAGACACCAATCTCGGCAATTTCGATAAGGATAAGATACTCAACATATTGGCTATTATTATTCACAGGAGAAATATTGTGTTTTAATGTGTCTACTGATGTACTACTGAGGAGCTTGTGGTTAAGTATAAATATATGAGCCTAATAAGTGACTCTACTCTGCGTGATGGAACTAATTGCAATAATGCAGCATAGTGACCCACACTATGGCAGCCCATTGAGATGTTTCTGCATCATAAGGCTCCGTTCTCGTACTCACCAACAAACCACGACAGCACGAATGCTGTAATTTTAGGTTGGTCTTCTGTTTGAGAGAGAGAGAGTTAGGTAATCCTAAGCCATACATCGAAGCCCCTTCTTCCCTCCGAGAGCACGTTAAGCATTGATGCCCGGTTGTCACGTATTCTGTGGCAATCCTTACGTTGCCGTACCCTAAAAAGTACGAGTAAATCTTTTTTACAACGCCATCTAGTCGCAAGCTAAGCAGAGCTTGTGTTATGGGTACTATATTCCATCACCACATCACCACACGACATTGATATACTTTATTTTTGTAAATACATACATATTATACATAGAAAACACCCAAACTCTGAAAAACTTATTTGCATATCATACAAACATTTAGTCCGACATGGGAATCGAAGACCTCAAGCATAGCAGTCGCATACGCCACCGAAGCAGTGTCAGCAGTTTTAAAGATCTTTCATCTAAACTTCGATATCACCTGTATTGTGTTCTAGAGGTCTGATACCAGTCGCGCTAAGAAAAAAATCGAAGTTCAGCCGTATCGTAGCATAGACTTTAAACTGACGCCAATCTAGTTTGTGAAAAAGTATTCGAGAAAATATTTAGAATTTCGGTAGCTGTGGCTAAGTTACTCCTTATAACATCAGCTGTCTACCAGTGAAAGTCCCGTCAATATCGGTCTAGGCATTCCAGAAATAAGCCGAAACAAACAAAAGAACAAATAATTTAAAAAAAAAATTTTGATGTAAGTACAGTACACACTTCTGCATTTAATGAAAAGCGGTTAATATGGAATTACAAACAGAGACTTAAATTTTTTTATTAGTATGAGTATGTGTGAGGATAGTAAAAAAAATATAAATTCTAAAGTAACTCCGTCTGTCTATAGCCCCAGACTACTCGAGAAGTTACTCGACGAAGAAGTCGGGAAAGTTGACCGCAGTCCAAAGCACGTCGCTACATACTCGTGCAACTTCGCGAAAAACACATTCGCATTCGAATCCTTTGACTCGGGCGCAAAAACCGACAATAAATGGAAATTGCACGAGCCGAACCGAGGTTGTACGAAGTAACTCGTAGTGCCTTTCCACACTATCGTATTCGTCTAACGTCGTTCAACTTCGAGAGTAGTGTGTGTGTGGAGGCTACTTAACGCTTTCACAGCTAAACCACTAAATCGATATAGAGATAGGACATGGAAGTTCACAGGCTGTCACGTTGTTGTCACACGCTATTTCTACGCAATATATGTCTAATCTGGCCATATCTCCGTTTTAAGAGTCCTATGTAAAACAGTGGACTGTAACCAAGTCATAGGTAATAGGCTAAGGTGCCTGCAAATTTAAAACAATTAATTTCCTTAGCCCCTACAACTCATTTTGAGCTTTTTCGGGTATAGGTACTTCAACTATACATGGAATCTTTTGAAAGATTGTCTTTTAAATTCCCAATATAAGAGGGTTTTCGCAGATATTCAAACAAATATTTTTTTTATATAAAAAATGGATGTACATCTAAATTATTACACTCATTCAATCAACGTAGTTTTTGATTGGACACCGACAGACAGAAAAATATGGGATAAATGTAGTTCCGTCAATTGTCGTCTTCAGAGTCTGATGTCGGTGGACATTTTCTACCTGGCATCCGAATTATCGAACTGAACAATACCTAAGGACGTCGATACAAATTTGCGAACTTTCTTTAAATCTCTGTTTGATTTGTGTGCTTCTTGAGAAAAGTGCTTCTTCAGTTAAAAGAACTACGAACCTATTTTAATCTAGCTGACCCCCACGGCACTTCACGCGAGTTTTGTTGCTTTTGAATCGGATATTTTTCACTATTTCAATGGTTTTAATTTTGGTTTCGTGTTACGCTATTTTTTTTCAAAAATGAATTTTAGCCAAAGTTTCACTGGTACTGATGTTATAACTTCTGATAACATCAGTACCAGTAAAAGTTCGTTCAAAACTGGTCCAATCGTTCTAGAGATTAGCCGAAACAAACAGACAGAAACAGAGAGATTTTAAACAGAAAAAACGACTTCTAGAACTGGACCAAATTGAAATGGAACCACACAGAACGCATCAGCTTTCAAATATTAAAAGAATCATCATCATTACCCAGTCGAAAGTTATGAGGAAACAAATAAAAAAAAGAAAATATAGTCACATGATAATAAAAAAATGCTTTTTTATGTAAGTATCGTATTTACTTTCATGCACTTAGTCAAAAGCTAGCTAGAATGTTGTGTGTACCTGTAATAGGCATGCATACTAGAAAATATTATTGTATATTTTTTTTAAAAGTGTGTCGTATGTGTGCTGTTGGTTTACCTAAATAAATAAATAAATAAAAAAGCTGTTGCTTTGAAATTACAGTTCTGTACTTCAATTTTAAATATTTGTATGGACGCTGCGATACCGTGTTCCTGTTCGATCACAGTGTATAGGTTCACAAAGGGAACCGCTGTGGAAACTGGCCATTTTAAGTCTAGTTAAGGTACTTTCCAAATATACCTATTATAATTAGATAACCTATTAACAAAATCAAACAATAAAAAATAACATAAGCCCCGCTTAGTTTAGGACTAGACGACGTTGTGTGTTAGATGTCCGAAATATTTATATATTGCTTAGCGTCATATGATTTCCTAGAAACTACTTTACCGATTTAGATGAACTTTTAGACTTAAGTAACTAGGAACGAGAAGTCCCGTTCTCGGAAATTGAAATACAGTAGGTAAACGGATTAACAAGAAATTGCTATAAATTACAATAATCGTTAAGACGATGATTGATAGTTTTTTAAGACAGTGTTTATTAAGAAAGTTAAAGAAAAGAACTCACCATTTTCATTTATTCTACTAGAAAGGAGTCCTGTCACGTTTACGGCTGCACCGAAAGCTACCGCCGACCACTATGACTTTTCCCGCCAAAAGAGTATGGCGGCTTCGACCACACGCGAACTACGCCAAAATAAAAACTCGAAAATAGCTGCCTCGATTATGCCGCGGCGAAATTAAAATAGTCATACGTGGTGACGTAGAGGTGCGATGCGAGAGTGCCCCTCCCCCCAACAGAGTTTTCTTTAGGGCATGCACTTTTAGACTACACGCTTTACAATATACACCAATATTGTAAGTGTAAGTTTGGCTGGGTGGGTGTATAAATGTTTGTTGCACAATTATGCCAGGACGGCTAGATGGTACAAATTGAAAAACATAGAAGAGAGAAGAAGTCAACACACATGTCTATCAAAATGTCAAAATAATACCACAAATAGAAATAAAACGTCCTATGTCTCAGTTTATGTAGATAGGAAGACCAGGAAGTATTTCAAAAGTCGATTTTTTGTAGATATTGTATATTATTTTATTCAAATGGTAGGTAGAACTAAAATATAAGCTTTTTGATCAAGTAGGTATACAACTTGTCTATATGTTACCGGCAATCTGTTTAATTCGGTATTCTTATTATTAACCGTGGGAGAGCTATGCTTCGGCATGAATGGGTCGGCTCGACCGAAATGATACCACGGCCTCACAGAAAACCGGTGTGAAATAGCGTTTGCGCTGTGTTTCACCGAGTGAGTGAGGATACCGGAGGCCCACACCCCAACCCCTCCCCCATCCCCTTTCCCATCCCCCAAAGGTCGGCAACGCACTTGTGACGCCTTCGGTGTTGCGGGTGTCCATGGGCGGCGGTAATCGCTTACTACTATACTATATTTGGCTATTGTGTTTTTCAGTTAATTTTGCACTTATAAATGATCATTCAAATCTGGCGTTAGACTTAGTAAGCGAATACGTTATACGTTGTTTAGAATTTTTTGGAACATTAAAATAGTCGGCTACATCTGAGGCTCTGTACATAACGTGTACGAGAATTAACGCGATCACATAATCTTTGAATCGCCTCAAATATTTCAGGCAGACGTTATCTGCCCTATATAAGGTGCGAATCACTAATAAGCTAATATGTCAAATAAATGAATAATAATAATAATGTTAAGATATTCTTGAATACATCTTTTATTCTTATTGGCAAATCAGGTCATAATGTTTGAAAGGTCTGAGGCTATTTATATATAAATTTTTGAAAACCTAAACTTGTCAGCCTCTCTTCTTGCATGTGACGGATGTCAGTCTCGATGACTGACCATTTATAAGAGTATCTGAGATTTTAGAGCACCCAGACATCTCACCATCAATCTTATCTCACTGATACCGACTTATTCGGTACTGAGAAAGACTTAAGACATTTATCTACTCCGTATATAGAAATTCGAGTTTGCATGGCTAATGATGACTATTACATCCAATATCTTCATCATCTTCATGTAGCCACGTACTAACCAGGTGTTCTAAAATAGTTGCACTTGACGGTGATAAGACCGATCTAAGCCTGTCAGATAATGCTGTTGGTATAGGCGTGTCGTGGTCTCCTCGTTCCTTCTTCGTGACATACCAATGTGCTAAAATTAGAGTTTTGACTCGACGAAACGGTTATACGGTTTACGTGGCCAAACAATAGTAGTGTCTTAAAACCGAAAAGTCCATGTATGATTTCATCATCACTAACAATACATTATTAATTAGACAAATAACTATTCTTTTCTAAGTGCTTAAATTCAGATATCAGTATTGTTCTAGTGGCTTTATATAAATACAGGGACTTGTAATAGTGTCTTTTGTAGCACTATCTAGACAAACCTATTCATAAATAACATAACAATGTAAATAAAGTAAACCTCTACTCTCTGGAACGACAAAAACATCCTATGTATTTATGAATTCTGTTCTCTTATTTCCCAGCGTTTTAACTCTACTAAATAAAATGAATATTGATCGAACTTCGACCGATATTCATTTAGACGACCATTGCTGGTATGACTAAATATATCAAATTATGTTATTAGGACTAAATGTTTTTGATGAAGAATAAGTTTCCTGTCGCAATATATAGGAGTTATTTTATTAAAAGGGACGGAATTATATGAACAAGAAGCCGGGAAACGCACGATATTTGGTGTTACGATGGTCACTACTTTTATCAAATGACCCTCGTAACGGAACGTACTTAGTTTTAGTCAGTTCCATGCCAGTAATGTTATAGAGCTTCGTAACCGTAGTTACCTTATAGTAGTAGCAAATGATTTAATAGTTCGTGATGACGATTTCTAGCACTACGAGCACTTATTGGTCAAATCGTCATCAATTTACCGTGGGAGAGCCACGCTTGGCATGCATGAGCCGGCTCGACTGGAGTGATACCACGGCCTCACAGAAAACAGGTGTGAAACAGCGCCTGTTCTGTGTTTCATCAAGTGAGTGAGGATATCGGAGGCCCATACCCCAACCCCTCCTCCCATCCCTCTCCTCATCCCCCAGTGTGTTGCCACACTTGTGACGCCTCTGCTGTTGTCCATAGACGGCGGTAATCGCTTACCGTAGTGCGTTTTCCGGCTACCTGCTCACATACTTCGGTCCCTTTCATAAAATTACTCCGATTTATGCGACAGGAAAGTTATCCTACATTTAGTCATTTAGTAATAACATCGTTTGATATATTCATTCATATTACGAAATCAAAATTTATGCAGGCATTAAATATAAACATGATTTTTATCAGCTCCAGACAGACGTGAGTGGGCGAATCTTTACAATAGGTAGGTAAGTACCTCACGTATGATTGATTAGATAATCGACGAAAACTATCTGTTAACCTATCAAGATATTAATAGCATGCTTCTAATACATGTTTTTGACAATATCTTTGATGTATTTTGGCGATTTCCGTGTTGTGCTAGTGCTTGGAATTAGCGCGCGCCGAAAAATTTAGGAAAAATCCTATAGGTTTTTGTATCAATATGAACATGTTTAGAGTTCCGCTGTCCTGATCAGTATTACATATGTTTACCATGTACGCCTAACTACCAAGCTCTACCAAGCTGTCACTTAGTGTACATACTTTTTAAAATCGGAGACTCTTGACAGAGTTTTCGTGGAAGTTGATTGGCAGTGTAGCGGCTCGCCGTCGCAGCTCAGTTCACACGTGTTCACATGTAGAGTTTAGAAACTATAAATGCTAATAAACTGTACTTTTCTGTATATAAACTAAGCTGAAAAAGTCTCAAAATGTAATATTATTTTTGAGAGTATCTCCTTTGCATTTAATTTGACTTTGATTTCGTCTTTTATGAGTGTGTGGTATCGTCGGATAGCTCTTGCAAGACAAAGACAATAACAAATATAATCCCAAATTTTATAAAATAATAAAATTCAACTTTAAAATGCTTAGTGTTTGTATTTAAGTGAAACATTAAGCTTGAAAAAAATATGATGATAGAATATTATAACAAGCTAAGCAGGAAGACAATTGAAGACCCCTATATTTAGCAGTGGACTGTGATAGGCTGGTGATGATAATGAAGCAGGAAAAGTATCGGAAATAAGTTAGCTCCCTTAGTTCAATGATAATTAGTCTCTCAACTCCTTTACATAGTAAAATGAAATTGCGTCCTCTGTCTATTCGCTTAGGTCTTTTAAACCATTTAAGGGATTTTAAAGCAGTTTACAGCAATAGATAGAGTGATTCAAGGGGAAGGTTTATATGTGTAATACATGGATATTATAGCAGAGGAAACCCAAGAATTCCAATGGCTTCCGAGCTAAGCCGGGCCAGTTCGCTAATCCTACTAATAATATAAACGCGAAAGTTTGTAAGTATGGATGGATGTATGTCTGTTACTCTTTCATGTAAAAACTACTGAATGGATTTTGATGAAACTTTACAATAATATAGCTTATACATCAGAATAACACATAGGCTACTATTTATAAAGATACTAGCTTTGCCTCGCGGCGTTGCCCGCGGTTATTGTCGTACCGAGGGTAGCACCGCGGGAATCAGCTAGTACAAAATATATATGAGTATGTCGTCTATGACAGTGTTCTGCAAACTTTTGGTATCTTGAAATACAACTAGAAAAATAAAAATTTTGAAAGTACTCCATAAAAATAGTTTTAGAGTAATTTTAATGCACATTTATTATTAATCAACTTATTTCCTAGTTACTTACTTACGTACTTATTATATCCTAGTCTGACTTCCTGACTCCCACAAAAATGTACATTAAAAGTACACCTGTATTGCTGTCCTATGTGATTGTAACATATATTTTGTGGAAGAAAATATAAACATTATTATTTGTTCCGTCATCGATATCCGGAATCCATTTTGAGTTTAGTCTTCCGTTTTTCTTGTGTTTCCGGTCAAGCGAGTCCCTCTCTCGAACGCTATTGGCGCTCCCTTGCACGTTTTGAGTGTGACAACTTCCGTTTTGACTATGTTTGTCACCTCGTGGATTGCGCCATATTGCTTATCATTATAGCATCGTTTTTCGTAGTGTTCAGGTCAAGAAGCGTTTAAGTATAAATTTTTATAAAGGTTTTAATAATTCTATACACTTCGTTATAAATTTTAATTAAAAATAGTCCCTTTCTTCTGCGATGGAAATAACAACGATGAAGAAACGCGAAGCAGTGCTGTGTTGGAGTTTCTTATTCGAATCCAGCTATCTGAAGCAGGGCTCTGTGGACAGTTCGGCACCACAGAAACGAACACGACATGTAAGTGATTTGAAGTAAGAATATTTATCGCAACAAGTGGCATTCTTAACGAATTCAATTACACAAAATCAAGTAAATAATATAGTGCTCTAAAAATAGGGTGTCATCGCGGAGAGTAGGAACCACCACAGTTAATTCCTCGATTGACGAAATTTTATAACCACCCCCGGGTAGTGATTAAAATAATTCCTAACTTAATATTTCGTATTACACTACGGTGGTTAAGGATCCTTGGTACCCTCAATCAAATTCTAAACTAATGAGTAAGTTAGAAGTATTACAGCATTTCAAAACAGAATATCGGCCAATACATTTATTTTTCCGAGACCCAAAATAATTGTCTACCCCCGAATTTATAGAACTAAAACCAAATGAGGAACTAAGACGTTATGAACCTCCTAAAAACGAAGACCACAGTTTATACCTAGTGTTCGTTTGCTACTATTATTATACACATGCTGTACAATAAGCATTGCATGTGCAAAGAGAAGAATTGCGTAATATCTTACATAACTTAATAAATTGTTCAGGTGACAAAGAAACTAGCCTGACACCGTCACTTCTTTTTGAAAAAGTTCTAATATTATTTAGCAAAAATTCTGAAGTGACAAAAGTTAGTGATGATAAATTGTAAATAACTTATCACAAGTTATTTACACGAAGGACTTTATACGTTTGGGTAAAGAATTAGCACTCGAATAAACACCTAATGAATTCTTTAAAGCGGGTTCGAATAACGTACCACCTAGCGCGGAATATGGTTTGATTCAGAACTAATTGCCAATTACTTAAATTATCAATAATTTATAAATTACTCTTGTTACAAAGAGAATAATACCAGTGCATTCGAACGCTGGGACCCATAGCTTGACTATAACCCATGATTATAGTTATAAAGGGCAAGTTTAACCAGGTTAAGGACAACTAACGAAAGGTTGGCTACCTCGATCTTGCTCTCCAATTAAAAACCGTAATCGTCGGACACAACTCGATACACTTTCACGACGGCTGTTTTGACAATATCGTCGTATAGGGCGTAGTCTTGAAGCTCCCAAAGACATAAGCAAGCTGCTAGAGGGTATTTGCTTCCCTTTTATAATGAATCTGCCACTCGCATACCCAAACGACTAAGCTTCCAGCTTTGCCACGAAGAAGTCGACCCAAATTTCACAACAAACCTTCATGATTCGAGAAGTTCTGGAAAATGCAGAAATATCCAAAGCAGAAATATTCTCAAGTTACCTACCCACATTTTTCCTAACACCCAATCAAGTTGGAACCCTTCGACCAAGCTTGAAACGACTGAACAATTTCATTAACGTCAGACATTTTCAATTGTTCAGACACATTCGTGTACCGTCCTTTCTACAGAGCAAGAATTGGATAGTTAAAATAGACTTGAGCCAAGCTTACTTTCACCTGTCTGTACATCACCAGCACCGCATGTTTTCGAGGGTGAGCTACAATGGCACTCTCTACAAATGACCTGCCTCCTATTTGGCCTGTCCTCAGCCCCGGGTATTTACTGGCCAACCAATGTTAAATTTGCACTAGTGACGTTATCAATAACACTGATGCAACACATGGGATGGACAATCAACTTCAGCGAATCTGTTCTGGTTCCGACACAATGCCTAGAATTTCTGGGTGTTATTTGGGACACACAAACCAATGCAAAATTCCTGTCGGAACCAAAATGCCTAACGCTACGCAGGGCTCTACTAAAACAGATTGCGCTAGGCAACTGGTCCCTCAGACAGGCCCAGCCCCTAACGGGGAGACTCAGTTTTGCCTCGTTAGTCATTCGCAGAACGCCTAACGCTACGGAGGGCTCTACTAACATAGTTTACGCTAGGCAACTGGTCCCTCAGACAGGCCCAGCCCCTAATAGGTAGACCAGTTTTACCTCGTTTGTTGTTCGTAGAACGCCCAACGCTTCGCAGGGCTCTACTAACATAGTTTACGCTAGGCACCTGGTCCTTCAGACAGGCCTAGCCCCTAATAGGTAGACTCAGTTTTACCTCGGTTGTTGTTCGTAGAACGCCTAAACGCTACGCAGGGCTCTACTAACTTAAACCTAACGCTACGCTAGGCAACTGGTCCCCCAGACAGGTCCAGCCCCTAATGGGAAACTCAGTTTTGCCTCGTTTGTTGGCTACATTGTCGAACAATGCAATACTACAGTCGACTATACTAGACATCTGCCAAGATCTCTGCCACACCAACAATTCGAGATTCCGGAGCTAGTTCTTGCCAAGATAAGTTCGTGGATGAAAGCGGCACCCGGCTCGTCACGACTACATGCGGACCACTTTCACATCGGCTTACGAGAGATGCAACCGACATAGGATGGGGAGCACACCTGGGACAGTTAACATTGTCTGGTCAGTGGTAGAAAGACCGACAGTCGTGGCATGTCAATTGCAAGAAATTGTATGCTGTTTATGCAGCATACGAGAACGGAAATGGTCTTTCGTTTAAAAAATGAAAAAAAAAAAAAAAAAAAAAAAACCTGCAGACAGACGGACAATCTTACAGTTGTGGCCTACAAAAAACAAAGGCACGAAATTGAAAAAGTTCTTAAATTTAACGCGACAGCTTCTAACTTTGTGAGAATGTCTGAACGTGAATGGTACCTTCTACCAACAGCGACGAGAATAATTTTCGAGAGGTGGGGCACACCGGTAGCGAACCAGTTTGCATCCAGAGCGGCTTATATGGTACAGACATACGCCTCTATAGATCCACAAAACCGGAAAGCTCTATTACACAACGCATTTCTCCATTGCTGAAGGTGCGCACAGCCTAGTTGCACTCTGTGAATGGAAACAATTAACCGAGGGTAAGTAAGGACGGCGCGGTTAGTACCTGGATGAATGATCGCTGGCGGCATGTTACCATGAGCGTCTCTGTGATTCGGAGGTCACGTTAAGTACTCGGTCCCGGTTGTTATTAAAGGATAACAGTCGTGAAGCTTAGTTGGAGGCCTTTGGGCGGCTTAAAAACATCCAACGGCAAGATTACGTAGCCAAAACGTTGTCTTGCCAGTCCCCAACCCGCACTTGGCCAGCGCGGGGACGTATGGCCTTAGCCTTCTCCTCAGAGGAGAACCTAGCCTAGCAGTGGGACGTTATGTGTTGTTGATGGATGGAATTAGTCTGGGATAGCAGTTTCAACCACCCAATCTAGTACCGCAAGTACTGTACTACGAGTATCTCAACACGGCCCAAGGTCTACACATTCTAATGTACCACTATGGGAGAAAGCCTGTTAGAGAGCTAATTGACAACAGGGAGCTGTGCAGCCGTCACTTCAGATCCAAGAACTTCCACGGGTACTTATAGATACAAAAACGGGTCGCCATCCACCGAATAATAGAGACATACTCTTGGATGCATGGCTGATCCAGAGTGGGCATACTTTATCAAAGGCTTCGCAAACCGAACCTTTTTAGTCCACTAATCGGTTAAATCATTACATTTCACATTAAAAATAACCAGTGGACAAGAGGTATCATTTAACTTTTCGTAAATCATTTTGTTTCAAGGGTCAAAAATTCTATAGGGGACCCTAGAAACGTTTTGAATCACCATATTTGTTGACAATTTAGATCAGAAAAGTTTTTGTCAAGTCCCAAGACGCTTGGCAATTTTACTTTTTCTTACTTTTTTTGTCTAGCCGGCGAGTGCACGACCTCACTCTTTTAAGGATTGCCTCGGAGCACTTAATCGACAATGGAGATTCTCTGCTTATGTCAGTATGGCCAGTCTTTGGTTCTGAGACAGACTCGGCTAAATAGCAGCAGCCTGGCTGGAAGATCGGATCGTACCCAGAAAGAAATTTAAATGCAAACTGCATCTAAGTCCGACAACTAGGTCCGACTAGTATTAAAAGTATCAGTGTTAGTAATGAAGGAGACTGATCTGCACTATGTATTACTGCAGGTCCTAGTAAACCTTGAACTATTATCGGAGAATGAGTAATAGCTGTACGAGAAGCAGGTATTGAAACGTTTCCAGGATCAGTATCTACTTTATCACAATATTATCAAACAATGTGAATCTTAATGTTTATGTTCTGATGGAATATCAACTCTTGTAACCATGTTTATCCTAATAGTTTTGTATGTACCTACCATGTAGTATCTACATTTCAGTCATTAATACACATTATAGCATCAAATACCTACAGTACCAGGAGAAATCAAACACATCACTCAAAATGGATTCCGGATATCGATGACGGAACAAATAATAGAGAGTTTTGCCAAACAATAAAACTTACCTATTATTTTTCCTGAGATATCCGGAATCCAGATAATTCCTACCTGGTACTCACGTTGTATAATGATAAGCAATATGGCGCAATCCACGAGGTGACAAACATAGTCAAAACGGAAGTTGTCACACTCAAAACGTGCAAGGGAGCGCCAATAGCGTTCGAGAGAGGGACTCGCTTGACCGGAAACACAAGAAAAACGGAAGACTAAACTCAAAATGGATTCCGGATATCTCAGGAAAAATAATAGGTAAGTTTTATTGTTTGGCAAAACTCTCTATTATTATTAATTCCTTTATTAAATTAAATTATACATATAAATTTCATTTTAAAATATATTGACAGGGTTGCTCTCATCT